>CM072516.1:46244591-46754591 GCA_036898135.1 Oncomelania hupensis
CACAATTATGACTATAAAATAACAATACAACCACAATAATATGCACATACAACTGCATTCAACTCATCTTTCACGCCATGTACACAGTGTCAGCTTTATATCGCTCTTTGTAACATTAAATATATGTACACACAGTTACTAATTAATAAAATTTATAAAATTCCGGCCTAATTGTTTTGTTATTTAAAGCAAGACAAGCCAAATCACCCAAAATAACTTCATAGGCAACTAAGACATCGCTACTCAAAGCCTTAATAATACCTAACTAATAAGCGCTATAGCTTTCAGATATAAAAATAGCATACTTATTCATGATTTTGCTGTTTTGTTAATTTGGGGCAACAATTAATTCCTGTAAAATTTCATAGAAGACCTAATGTTTTTCTGCTTGCGTTGCTTTTCTCATCTGCTAATACGTCGTAATGAGATTATAAGAAAACTGTCATTGTTCATTAATAAAACATTTAAGATAAGGGATGTGCTAATGTAAATATAGCGTTTGCTGTTTTGTTAAGTTCTCATGATGTTGTGAGATTAATTTGTTGTGTTCTTTGTATTAATAATTTTTGTACTTTTGAATCTGATTGTTTCTTATGAGCAGACCCCCTCTCTCTCTCTCTCTCTCTCTCTCTCTCTCTCTCTCTCTCTCTCTCTCTCTCTCTCTCTTTCATTCTTCTCTGTCTGCCTCTGTCTGTCTCTCACTCTCTCTGTCTCTCATTAAAGGTTTCGATTCGATGTTCTCCAATTCTCACTTTCTCTCTGTCTCTGTCTTCTCTCTCTCTCTCTCTCTCTCTCTCTCTCTCTGTCTCTCTCTCTCTGTCTCTCTCTCTCTCTCTCTCTCTCTCTCTCTCTCTCTCTCTCTCTCTCTCTCTCTCTCTCTCTCCCTCTCATAAAAGGTTTCGACTTCGGCTTCTAGTTCTCAGTCTCTATTTATCTGTTTCTGTCTGTCTGTCTGTCTGTCTGTCTCTCGCTACTTCTCCTTCACTACTTGGCTAGTTTGAAGTGCTAGGAATCTATCATTATACTGCAATTGAACTAATTAATTGTGATTTTTCTTCCATGTGGACGGACATATAAGTAGCTCCACTGCCCCGCTTCAACAAGCACAGCGCCACAAGGTGTTGGCGTTGGAAATCAACGCCGGGGCGGAATTTAGCTGTACCTCCAAAATACGAGCTTTACAATTTCTTGCTCATGTGAAGTCTTGTCTGGAAGTCGTCTGTTTGAAATGGCTGTTATAAAAAGTCTACAATTATGGTTAAATGCATCTGATGAAATCACCCAAACATTATTGCACCAACATCGTGCAGTCAATAATAATAAATAATAATAAGGATATTTATATAGCGCTTTTTCCCAATGAACAACATCAGTTCAAAGCGCAGTACTCACGCATTCATTCTAAACATCCGGCTTCATACAAAATAAAATCAGACACTTGCTAACGAATAAGAGACGAGGGAAGGAGGGAGGAGGGGAGAGCTAAGGATGGGTGATGGGGTGGGTGGTGGCGGTGGTCTGAATCAAAACAAAAAACAATACAAAACAAATGGAGGAATGACGACAATGATGATGGGAGGCAAGATCAGAAACATTTAAGGAAAAGATGAGTTTTCAAGTTGGATTTGAAAGTAGCTATGTTTGGAGAGCTGCGAAGAGAGAGGGGAAGAGAGTTCCAAGTTAAAGGGCCAAGCACTGAGAAAGATCGTCCCTCGTACATGGATCAGATGAAGCATGTGTAGTTAGTTATACAAGCATTGTTCATGGATAGAACTATAACTAGGGCAATATCTACCGCTTTGCTATTTAGGATCCATAGGACGATATATATATAATGGGAGAGAGAGAGAGAGAGAGAGAGAGAGAGAGAGAGAGAGAGAGAGAGAGAGAGAGAGAGAGAGAGAGAGAGATTCAGTTTACTTAACATCATAATTGTCACGAATGCATGGATGTAATCTGCTGAGCTATGACATTCTTAATTAGTAGATTGAATGAATTTGTTCTAGCTACATAACATGTAACTTGTTATTTTAATGATCCTAACCATTGTTATGGTAATTTTAAATGTAATCTAGTTATGAGATAGGCAACCTGCTCAGTTGTGTCTTTGCTGTATATTTTATTATGTGTTTTAAGAATGTTGCTACTGCACTGTATTATGTAATTGGTTGTAGACTGTCATCTATGTATAGGTGAATGTAGAATGTTCTAGTCATGCCTCTACCTTTTAAGCACTGCCATTATAATCATGCATAGGCCGTGATACTGATATGTATAGTTTAAGACTACAACTTGTGCTGTCATTATATTATTTGTGTGTGTGTGTGTGTGTGTGTGTGTGTGCATTCTCTGCGTGAATATAAAATTATTAGTTATTATTGAATCGATGTGGGGTTTAGATTGAGAATGTCTGTATTTGATTGGAATGTAAGGTTGCTGCTGTGCCATTAGAAATGAAATTGTCTCTGCTGTTTGTGTATTTAAAATGGATATATTGCATGCTTCTTGCGGACGACGAGCCAAAGACAATTTTCTGTAAGTGATGAACATCAGACAATAAAGTTATATTGTATTGTATTGTATTGTATTGTATTGTATTGTATTGTATTGTATTGTATTGTATTATTGTATTGTATAAGACTACCGTTTTGCTAACGGGGAAACACTATACTTGTGTAAGGCCTCTGTGATCTGAGGAAACCAGGATAGGCGATGTTTGTTGTTGTTGTTGTTGTTGTTGTTATTGTTGTTGTCATTGTCACAAGAGGCTAGTTTTAGACACTGTAGTAAGGCCTCTCGCCTTAAAAGTTCATCCTGCTTTGGCCTTTGTAACTTAAATTCGATGCCTAGAAGACGACAGGAGTTAGTTTTGTGCTAAGCATGTGTAGGGGAAATATTCACTAGGTAGGCGGTGGCATAAGCCAGCTGACCTATATCCATCAACCCCCGCGAGGGCGCAAATGATCACGGGATATCGCGGGCTTTAGCTTGACATATTGTTAAGGTAGATCAGTCTTTGTCTAAGCCTCACCCGAGAAGGACGAATGCGCTGAAAAGTTCCCTCTCAGAAGACTACGCAGGTGACGGGTGAGTTAGTTTTGTGCTAAGCATGTGTAGGGGAAATATTCACTAGGTAGGCGGTGGCATAAGCCAGCTGACCTATATCCATCAACCCCCGCGAGGGCGCAAATGATCACGGGATATCGCGGGCTTTAGCTTGACATATTGTTAAGGTAGATCAGTCTTTGTCTAAGCCTCACCCGAGAAGGACGAATGCGCTGAAAAGTTCCCTCTCAGAAGACTACGCAGGTGACGGGTGAAATCCATTCATAGCCTGACATTGTCAAAAAGGTAAATGATCGATCTTTTGTTTTACCGCGATTCATTGATATTAATATTGGATTATGCTTGTGAAGTCTTGCCATGTTTTATAATTGTGATTGTTAGTAAAACTTTGCTTGACCACGTGGTTGACCCACGCGACCGGTTTTCAACACCACGAGGTAGCCCCTACTGACCCACTGTTATTTCTCATATCCGTATTATTACAGACCAGTGGCTGTACCGGAGAAGGTCTATATTTTTGATTACTTCTCCCTGAGTTTATTTTAGCCATGATATCTATCTATCTATCTATCTATCTATCTATCTATCTATCTATCTATCTATCTATCTATCTATCTATCTATCTATCTATCTATCTAGATAGATAGATAGATAGATAGATAGATAGATAGATAGATAGATAGATAGATAGATAGATAGATAGATAGATAGATAGATAGATAGATAGATAGATAGATAGATAGATAGATAGATAGATAGATAGATAGATAGATAGATAGATAGATAGATAGATAGATAGATAGATAGATAGATAGATAGATAGATAGATAGATAGATAGATAGATAGATAGATAGATAGATAGATAGATAGATAGATAGATGCAGGGTGTTCCAAAAGTCTTGGGCACATTTGAAGTCCCCATATCTCAATTACTATGAATGGTAGTAAGATAAAAGTTGTGCCATTTTAAAGCTAATTACATTATGTTTTTTGTAAAGCTGTTGATTTTTTTAAAGCTAATTACATTATGTTTTTTGTAAAGCTGTTGATTTTTTTAATTTCTTTTCAGACCCATTAATGGCGTTCACTCAACCAGAAAATGCTGGGACGCGTTTGGCAAAAATTTGACTATTGGCTTGATGTGTGTCGTGTGACCAATGGTGCTCACATTGAACATCTTTGAACATTCCATGTAAAAATTGAGATTACAAGCTTTCTGAATTTATATATATATGTAGGAATTATGTTGGAGATTCCAGTGGACCACGGACGTAAATGTAGGAATTATGTTGGAGATTCCAGTGGACCACGGACTTAGAAGATTGTTTGTCTCCTATCTGTATAAGTGGATGCGATCTCGCTGAGGGCTGTTTCTGCCAACAGTGAGACGCCCTGCACACCCTTTATAAGCATGGCGTTGCAGAAACTCGTCTGAAATGACAGTCACTCCGGTTCGGTCACCAGAATGTGTGGAAAAGAGAACACAAGACTCAACCAAATGACCCAGATTGTACAGTGGAACCCCGAGTTGTCCGATTCAGACAGGACGTTCCGCCATGTTCACCATTTTCTTTCTTGCAATTTGAATAAATTGATTGAGATCTACGTATTAGCGTGATTCATGACTACATGCTGCCAATGTGTAGAAAATGCGCAATTGAAGCTTTTTCGTGATGAACAAGGGAATAGTTTACATCAGTTACATTTTAATTTTACTACAGTGATTTTAAATTTTTTTATGTTGAAGGAAACCTAAGTATCACTCCTCAGTTCGGATGATAGTATAAACCGAAGTCTAATCTGTGCGTGTACGCACGCATTTTATGGCAGGACCTTTTAAAGAGCCTGAATGAGGCTCATGTCCTAGAGAGCTGAGTACCAGCTCACCATATACACTCAGTTAGCACTAGGTCCAGTCCTCCTATCCCCTCTTCCCATGTTCGGTCGCCCAAAATTGTGCACAGTTGCCTGGGCGCCACAGACTGCGAGTTGGCCCCTCGGACGGCTTGAGTTAGATCCTGCATTGGCCAGCACCTTGAGCAGCTCTTGAGCTGGAACAGCGCTATATCAGAACGAGTCAATCAATTAGTTGGATTTTTCATGGAGGGTATCTTCATTTTAACATTTTGATGATGAGCTCTGTGGAAATGAAGATTTAGTGTTATCCAATAGTCTCGATAATGAACCTCGCCTACTGTTTATTCAACACTTGCGTCGACTCCCTAGACTCGCTACACAGTTACTGGCTAATTTGACTCACCATAGATCTCTGACGAGCTTTGATACTCAGTGTACGGCAAAAAACAGCATCAATTCAGCGATAGGCGATCGATATTTACAGACGTCGAACAGGTAATTTTTTTTTTTTGGGTTCCGAAGAAGATGAAGAGAAACAAGATGACAATCCATTCAAATGTATTCACAGACAGACTGACAGAGAGAGAGAGAGAGAGAGAGAGAGAGAGAGAGAGAGAGAGAGAGAGAGAGAGAGAGAGAGAGAGAGAGAGAGAGATGAAGATCAGCATGTTCAAAAGCGTTTAAGTTACGTGGTGATGTTGTGGCTCAATGTTTTCCTAAAGAAGTAAACTGAAAGCATATCTGAACCATCTGCAAACACACACAGAAATCATAACAGTCAGTTAAGCCCATGTTGAGATAATTATTTAATTGACCTCAGCGACCTTCATCTTTAAGATAGAGCCAATTCGATGGCACGGGAAGTTAATGGCCACTGACCCAGGTAATGTTCTTGTAAAGTTTGTACAACATTCGGCCAAACCTATCCTATCCTATCCTATCCTATCCCGTATCTCGGAGGACGTAGGGGCACAACAGATAATCGTTTAACCAGCGCACTCCATCTTTCCCTGTTTTCAGCAAACCTCATGGCGCTCAGTGTCCAACCAGTCCATTTTCACATGTTGTCCTTCCACCTCTTTTTCGGTCTCCATCTTCTTCTACCTCCTTCACCGTGCCTTGCAGTATGATCTTTGCAAGGCCTGATGATCTGGTGACGTGGCCGAACCATCGGAGTTTCCGTTTCTTCACCACTGGTGAGCAGGTCATCATGTTGTCCAATGGCGTGTGTGATGTTCTGTCGGACTTCGTCGTTGGTGATGTGCTGGGTATAAAAAATCCCCAGAAGTCTTCTGTAGCACCTCATCTCCATGCTTTGTATTCTTCGTTGTAGATCTGCTTTTAGGGTCCATGTTTTGCAAGCGTATAGGAAGATGGAGATCACAAGGGAGCGCAGCAGTCTTATCTTGGAATGTAGACTGATAGTCATGTCTTTCCAAATGGACTTTAACCTTGCCAGGGCAGCAGTTGTTTGTGCGATCCTGGAGAGGACTTCTTGTCGGGACACATTGTCTGATACAATGGCTCCTAAATATTTAAAGTTATGCACTATGTTGAGGGATTGGCCTTGGACTTTGATGTCCGTATTGATGCCATTGGTGTTGTTGGTCATCATTTTGGTTTTCTCTGCACTTATTTCCATTATATAGGCTCTGGAGGTGGTGTCAAGCCTCTGTACCAGCGGTTCAGGTTCTTGTTCCTCTCCAGCCAATCCATCAATGTTATCCGCAAAACGAAGGTTGGAGATTGCTCTACCCCCTATGCTTACTGTGCCTTCGTGATCTGCAAGGGCATATGACATGATGCGCTCTAGGAAGATGTTGTTCTTCTGTAAGGCATATGCCAGACTTGCTTTGGATCGTGGAGACTTTGGGCTGTTTAACACTTGTCAGCCGCTTCACAGTCTGGTAGGCCTTCTTGCTGTTGTTTTTGTTCAGACTGTTCTCTATTTCCTGGCATTGATCTTCTCTCCAGTTCTCCTTTGCTGTGCGCATGCCTTTTCGGATGTCATTGTTGATTTTTCGGTAGGCATCAGCTCCCTGTGAGGTGTTCCTTTTCTTTTTAATCTCTCTTCGTTTATCACACAGATCCAAAAGTTCAGGTGTGATCCACGGCTTCTACTTTGGCCGGTGCTTGCCAAGGACCTTCATGGAGTAAATGGTTTTATTCATCATGCAGTGTGTCTTGGGCAAGAAAGACCTGGCAGGGTCAAATTCTCTCCAGGCTGTTGGCCACAGCCGGTTCGGTCAAACGTTCTTGAGATATGGTGTACAATGGACGGACGGATAGACCGACGCACAGGCGGAATTTGGGCTCGTTCTGATTTACTACTACATCAAAGTATTTCCAGATAAGTCTGAAAACAAAAAAAAAATTCCACGCTAGGGTATTGTAATAACTTCAAGGAGAAAAAATCCCGAATCTAGAAAGGTTACACGCAGTTCTGAGGCAAGATTTTAAAGAATATAACAAGAAAGTTTAGGTAGATCTCATAAAGCACAGAGAAAATAAATAATAGGCAAAGACGGACATACAATGATATACGTTCTGTACTGAACATCGATATCATTCATAGATTACAGTAGCGACTCTAGTTTCATTGGTAAGCAATAAAAGAGAACAATTTCCTGTCATATTCTTTCCCGTAACTCGAAAGTCGTAGGGGCACCACAGATTACATTACATTACATGGTTATTGCTTAAGGTCCAGCGGACACACCATTTAACCAGCGTACTCCATCTTTCTTTGTCCTCAGCAACCCTCTAGGACAACTTGCTTCAATTAATTAACACTAAACTAAATTAAACTAAAGTATAACGATATAAAATAGAATTCATTAAAATAAAATAACAAATAAAATAAAATAAAATAAAACAAAATAGGAATTTAAAAAAATTAACACTTCGAGTAATTGCCTATTAAATGGGTTGCTTCCCTTCAAATGCATAAAAAAATTATTTTTGGTTAATGGATTTTTTTTTAATTTGTGGAATGTAATTTCAAACTAAAATAAAATAAAAATATTAAATAAATAAAAACTTTTTTCGCAACAGACCTAATTAACTATAGCAACTGCTTTCGGTTGTTTCCTTCTATTCTATAAATGTTATATTTCTCTCAAATGTTTTAAATTGAATTTAATGTGATCTTCAAATCAATATGTGCATAACATCAAGGTGATGCGATACAATGAAACAACACCAGATAAAATCAAATATAATAAAACTAAACATAAACGTAATACAGTTCACTTTCGCAATCACCGCACACAAAGAAGAGATCTAAGATTTTTTTAATGCTTTTTTATGCTAAGAGAAATACATTAACATTCACACACACACACACACTCACACACACACAATTACACGCGCGCACACACACACATACGTTCAAAGCCTCACAACTGGGTTTATTTCCAAAATGATGTCAACTGGGTTCCACATGGTGTAAACTAGTGAGGCCTTCAAAACACAGCATACAGCTTAATTTGACTGTACATGATTCCAATATCAGTAGAAATTTAAAATATATAAACAAACTTTGATGTTGTTGACTTTGGACAAGTGGGTTTCTTTTTGTACACACGAACGACCAAACTAGTACTTTGGGTTCCATACATGATTCTGCTTTTTGGAGTCTAAATTTGGACAACCAAACTTGGTAAGATGGTGTATACCCATGTCACCTCATACATGATCAGAAAATGAATGACTTCACTTCAAGGTCAAGGTCACAAGGTCAAAAAAAGGTTAGTTACAAAAATGACAATTTTTCACAAAATTTCACTTTTTTCTAAGTTATTAATATTGAACTTATGATTCTTTGAAGCGTGATAGATATCAATGACACACATATTATATGCAAATTTGGTCAACCTCATTCCAAGGTCAAGGTCACTGGAGCTGTCTAACGTCGGTTAGTATAGGTATTTTGAAGTGACTTTGACCCTAAACTATGAAAGATATAAAGTCCAATCTTGTTTCCTTTATAAACGGTAGATTGATCTTTCATATATGTTCCATTTTTTAGTTGATCGTGAAGGTCAAGGTCATTTTTGGTCTTGCAAAAACATTAAAAATAGGTAATCGTACAGTAGAATGGCTCTTATTTAACCCATAGTACGCAACAACATTGAGTTATTTGATCATTCATGAGCATGATATATCTTGTAAAGGTCAAGGTTATCCCAAGGTTAAGGTCACTGAAGGTCAAGGTCATCCAAAGGTAAGTCTTTTGGCATAATACAACTTTTGCTGTAAATATTTGATCGTCAATAAGTGTTTTTGGAACAGGAGGTCAAAGTCATCTCAAGGTCAAGAGCATAGAAAGATCAAAGTCGATATTAATTTGCATTTTATTAATACCACAGCTTCATTTATTTCTTTATGGGTATTAATTTTCATGTTAAATATTCCTATCATATCCTATCCCATAAATCGAAGGTTGTTGGGGCAACACAGATGATCGTTTAACCAGCATACTCCGTCTTTCTTTTGTTAAAGCTCCAAGGGCAAGATGTAAAAAAGCTCATCCAGCGCTTATTCTTTTACCCTTGCAAAATAAAATTGTTATCTTATTTTATCTTATCTTTCTCTGTCCGCATGGCTTCGCTCAGTGTCAAGCTAGTCCACTCTCGACTGTGTTGTCCTCAAACCTCTTTACCTGTCTCCCTCTTCTTCTTTCTCCTTCCACTGTGCCTTGCAGGATGGTCTTTTCAAGGACTGATGATCTTGTGACGTGGCCATACCATCGGAGTTTCCGTTTCTTCACCACTGTAAGCATGTCATTGTGTGATAGTCTGTCAGACTTCGTCTGGGAATAGGAAATTCCCAGAAGTCTTCTGTAGCACCTCATCTCCACCAATGACGGTAGAACAATAAGACTGTTTACTTGAGGCTTATGAGCGATCCCGGATATAGAGTACTGTCCCTTAGGGCGTAGAGGAATAACAATCAAAATGGCAAGTAGAAAACCTGGCGGGACTGCCTGTTCGGCGATGTTTTGCTCCAATGCACGATGGAAGGAGACGGGGCATTTGTTTTTCACATTCCCAAAAGAAGAAACAAGGATTGTTTTGTTGTTTTTATTTGTTTATTTGTTGTTTTTGTGTGTGATGATGTATTGTTGAGGTTAGCTAAGGCGGAAGATCAAAATTTAGTATTTAGGCTATTACAGTATTAGTTATTATAACAGTACCCATGTGAAATGAAAATGGGAAAAATATAAACAGTGTATAATAATAATAATAAAAATAATAATAATAATAATAATAATTCCAAAGGCTGTCTCATTACTTAATAAATGACATGTGTGTGTGTGTGTGTGTGTGTGTGTGTTTTGTTTGCCCAAAATAATCTCATTTCACTTTTTTTTTTAATGTTAGCATGCATAAGTGTAATTCTATTCATATGTGACTGTGCATTTTTATCCTCATTGTCATTATGATTGTTGTTATTATTATTGTGTTGTTTATTCCTTGTTGATTGTAATTGTACACCACAATGTAATTTCTTGTAAAAGATAATAAAGTTGTCTTATCTTATCTTATCTTATCTTATCTTATCTTAATAATAATAATAATAATAATAATAATAATAATAATAATAATAATAATAATAATAATATTATTATTATTATTATTATTATTATTATTATTATTATTATTATTATTATTATTATTATTATTATTATATTAGTAATAATAATTATTATTATAATTTTAGTCAGTCAATAAATAGTAAAACAACAAGTAGCAAAAGTGCAATAATAATAAAAATGAGAGTTATAGTAATATTTATAATAATTAAATAAATCCACAGATCCATATCAGTTCAGCAACAGCAGAAAAAAAAGAAATAAAATTATTTGTCTGTGAATGGTGTACTGTATTGTATGCACGACAGGGTCTAGAACAGCTAGCTAATGAAAATGATTACATGGAGTTTATAGTAGCAGACAGGTTTGAATCTAGGCACCACCCTTTAGAATTTTGTTTTAATGCTAATCACTCCCACCCAGTAAAAAAGACTGTATTCGTTGATTATACGGAGTGGAGGGAGGACAGACGAGAACAGTTTATTGAGGCATTGAAAGGAGATTCATTTCAAAACAAACTTGCACAAGCAACCGAACACTTGACACTAAACGTGGATAATGCAGTGGATTCATTCAATGCGGCTGTAGCAAAGGCAGCATCATGCATGAAACGACGTGTCTACTGTGGTCCACTACATAGCAGATGGTATGACGTTGAGTGTAAGGAGGCCAAACGTGACACACGGCGAGAGTTCAGGCGCGTGATAACCAAGAACATTAAGGGTGCTTTAATGTGACCTGTAACCTCGAAATGAACAATGTATTGTTTATTCAATAAAACGTCTCTCTCTCTCTCTCTCTCTCTCTCTCTCTCTCTCTCTCTCTCTCTCTCTCTCTCTCTCTCTCTCTCTCTCTCTCTCTCTCTCTCTCTCTCTCTCTCAATATATAAGTTCTGCGCTTTTTGGGAGAGCCAGACCAAATGGTCTGGTAAATATGTATGATGAGGGCTTTTTAGCCCAATTTTATTGTCCTTAACGCTCATGCAATAGGACGTTAAGCATCGTTTTTCGTTCGAATCTGGGCATTTTGGGAATTAGTAGTATTATAGAAGGGGCTGCCCATTTTTTTTAATGGCAACATTGGCCGCCAGGGTTAGGGTTAGGGTTAAGGACCTAACCATAACCCTTTCCGTAACCCTAACCCAAACCCTAACCCGAACCCGAACCCTAACCAATGTTGGAATTCCAAAAATGGGCAGGCCAATTCTAGAATTGCGCAGGCCAATATATATATCTTTATCACACACACACACACACACACACACACACACACACACACACACACACACAATATTTGTGTATCGCTTTGCACTACAGAAAGGTGAACGTGATCCGACAGCAATAGGACAACTCGAGAATCTATTCCTATGAAGCCTACTTGCAATGGTCCTGATCAAATAAAGTTTACTGTCACCTGACAGAAAGAGATGACACATACAATAATACATAGACAGCCACAGTGAGAATGCAATAACAACCGACCTACTTATTTCATGTTATTGCATGGTGCATTTCTGGCTTTGCCGATAGCGTAGAGTACAGATTCTGAAGGCATACCATGCGTTGCTGCAGTAAACGGAGATGGTGGCCATTTCGGTTGAAAATTAATTAATACATTTAATAGCATAAAAGATCTACCGAAACAACCCTAGTGGTAACACTGAAGGCACTCCACCAGCCGGTCACTTTACAATGAAGACATCCCACGCAGGGGACGCTGAGGCTACACTCTAATTTATCGAACCCCCGTTTACAAAAACAAAATAGAATACAAACATCATGATAAAATGTCAACAAAACACATACACACCAAATGCCTACATTGCCAAATAATAACATCATAGGAAGCCCCAGTGACCATTTGGCAGAAAGCGTCCAATATTCCCAAGCTGATCCAACAGACATCACACACAAATGAGGAGTTTTGTCCCGGAAGATTTTTCAAGAAAAACGGTAGGTGACTGGTCTAGCAAAGAAGATAGTATAGTAGATTGATAGAACAGAGTAGGAATGAGAACGAACAAAGAAGAAAGACAGCGACAGTGGGAATTTAAAGCAATACATTTCTAGAAAGTGGGGATACTATTTATACAGAAACCCCCGGCACCTCCAAGGGGAGGGGGAGGGGTAGAGAGAGGGAGAGAGAGATGATGATATAAAATAAGATAAGATATTTTAATATAAAATAAGATAAAAATGTTATTTAACAAGGGTAAAAGAGGGAGCACTGTGTGTTATTTTTTACATCTTGCTCTTGGGTCTTGACCAATTAATATAATTAATATAATAATATAACTTTATACCAATTTAATATAAAGTGAGAGAGAAAGAGATGGAGGGGGCCGAGGAGGGAGGGTGTGAGTGGGGGAGGTTCCATTCTACACTTCTAGTCTTGGTGCCCCAGCCTGCCATGTACAAAAGGTAAAGGTGGTCCCATAGCCTTGTGGCCGTAGGGGAGCGTGATGTTGGAGATCACACTTATCTTGGGCCGGCGTAATGAGGGTGATGCCCATCTCTCTCCCTCGCTGCTTTACCTTCCCCACCCTTAAGAGAGTAGGTACTCAGTCACAGTTGAGTCAACTGGGGACGTTGTTATTTGTCGCTTCACGTTTTGCGGTCACCCATCCAAGTGCTAACCGCACTGGACGGTGCTTAACCTGCGACACAGTAGCGAGTGCTCCAACCACTGCGCTATCCGGGACCCCCAGCCTGCCATGTATATGTAATCAAGATAAAGATCGTAGAACTAACGGGACTAGACCGAGTGGACCTTGCTGGCGATGACTGGACAAAAAATGTTATATGAGTTCTGAAGTGGCTGTTTGGATGCTGGAAGATAAGGTGAAGTTCCACCATCTGCTATTGCAGATCCACTGCCTTCACATTATTTCCACAAAATCATCATGATCATGATCATCATCATGATCAACATCATGATCATCATCATGATCATCATCATCGTCATCATCGTCATCCTTCTTCTTCTTCTTCTTCTTCTTCTTCTTCTTCTCCTCCTGCTCCTCCTGCTTCTTCTCCGGTTTTGTAAACATGTTTCTTCCACCTAGGAGAATGAGAATCCCACGCTCCAGCAATGACAAGTTTTCTGTACAACAGCAAAACCACTGAGTATAATAAATATTCCTATACTCCGAACGCATATAGAGTACATGCAATGATGTACTGTACAACCAATAAATGCTTCATTTTCAGCAAACAAACGTCAAGCCAAACACGACAAGTGATGGAATAACTTACAATCATGAGAGAGAAAGTGATAGGCCGATTCTGGAAATATTCATGATGAGTCAAACGTATTATATCATTGTATTATCTGAAATACTTCAAAATAGTCTGAAATCGGAACGAGCCACATGCCTGTCAATCAGTCAAACAATCGGCCGACACGTCCCGCGCCAAATCTCAATAACAACTGAAAATCGTTCACATTATCTTACATACTGACGGAAGAAACATTATTTTGATTAAGTACATAAATGTGTGTGTGTGCGAGGGGGTGTGGGTGGGTGTGTGCGTGTGGGTGTGCATTTATATGCATGTGGATATGTTTGTTTATGCCTATGTATGTATATGTTTGTGAAAGTCTAAAATCATTTTATCAATGAAAAGACATTAAATAAAACCTTTGACTCTGAACAGATTTTGTCTAAAGGTCATAGGAACGTTGCCAGGATTAGTGGTCAAACCTCCTCCCATGTCATCGTATTCACTCTGCATGCCGCAAAGATCAAGGTCGCTGGAGTCATTACTTTGTTAAGCACTTTATGAATTTGCCCTAAATCTAATAACCGCTTTTGATGATTGTTAGTATACAAGTATTTCACACTTTTTTGCTACCATCTGATCGCCGCAATATACATGAAATTGCTGTCAGTGTTATTTCCCGAATCTCCGCTGCCACCATGACAACCTTATCAGCACAGATGCTCAGGTCGCTTGGCAGGCAGGAGAACCTGTAATCGAACTTCGATGGAAATCGAAGTCTTTTCTTATTTCTTAATGTATTAATTAATTAATTAATTTATTATCAACAAAATATTTTCAGATAAGACAAAAAGAATGTAATATTGGCGCAACTGCCCAGACCTCTCCTGCGTTATCAACGGAGAGGAAAATCACGCCATTCAGATCAAAGAACGCAAGGACGTCACGTCCGGCGTGTGATGAAGACAACAAGATATCCCGGAGAGTTTTTAAAAAAAAAAAAGGATTCTTTATATATTATTTAGTTTATCAGCGGGTCCATTTCAGCAGTTTTGGGGACCGTGAGAAACCGTCTTGCAACTTGACTGGAATTGGTACCAGTGTGTTGGTAGTTCTGTTGTGTAATCAAAATTTACTTAGTGCTTAGATCTAGACACTTTTGTCACTTGAAAAATGGCGGCGAAAGCCATGCGTGATAGTGGGACACTTCCTGTGTTTATTCCTTGCCGCAACCTTCCTGATGATGCAGGGACTATGTATACAGTGCGCGAAATTTGTGCAGCAGGAGAAAAAGTTAGTGGATACGGGACAATTATCGGAGCACACAGCGCATCGGTAGTTTGTGGCGTGTGTATCCCAAAAACACTGAGAGTCGTGCAACCCTTCTCCTTCGTGGTATGCCGATTCAAAACACTACAGTGAATCCATTTAATAGCAATCCCTTTATTGTTCGCACACCATCTAGTGAGCAATTGAATAAACATAAAAGTGAAGCCATGTGGCTTGGCTCAATGAAAAATTGTGATTCGTGGAAACATACAGTCAAAATTCTTGGTGTTTATTTCAATAGCTGTATGTGTGCTTCAGACATTGAAGAAAAGTGGAATTTGCGCATTAAAAGAATTGAGGAAATAATAGGTTTCTGGTTTAAGCGTAACCTTAGCATCATGGGAAAAATCTGCATTGTAAAATCACTACTTCTCTCATAAATAACATAATTATCTCCTGCTATCATTGATCGCGCCATCTCGGATATTGATTAAATTAAATACGATATTGTTTCGATTTGTTTGGAAAAAAAACTGACATTCAAATAAAAAAAACATTTGAAAAAAATCTAAAGAAAAACATTATGCAAGGAAGTTGAAAATGGCGGTTTAAAAATGATAAATGTGATAGATATGCAAAACTCATTGACACTGGCTTGGGTGAAAAAATTACAAAGCCCATTCGAAGCAAAATGGAAACTTCTTCCTAGACATCATTATTCAAACTAGGGCAAACAATTGATTTCATTTTTGAGGCCAACTTTTCATGCATCCCAAAAATATTAAGGACTAATCCTTTATTACTAACCACTTTTGGACAAATGTGTTGCAATGTTGGCTTGATTCATTTCATTATATTAATTTAAAACAATCACTACAAGCCCCATTAAATTGCCAGAATACTTGGAATAATGCAAATATTACGTACAGAGGCGAAACTATGTTTCTAAAAGATTGGATAAAGGCTGACATTTTTTTTGTTAATGATGTAATACAAAATGATAAAATGTTCTCATTTCAAAAGACTAATGACATAGTAGGATATAAACCATTTAGGTTGTTCGAATAAAATGCAGTTCATTCTGCTATAAGGTCATTCAAGGGCAAAGCAGTAGACGATCCAGAAGATTTAACTTTCTGTAATATAATAAACACTCTAACAACTCCACATCAATTTCGTAAATATTTAGTGGATAAAGACGAGTTTGAGCCAGTTTCTGTACACTTTGGCAAAACAAATTTGGTTTAACACTTAAGAAACAAGAGCAGTGGAATGTACTCAAGAAACTAGGTTACGTCTCCTTCATTGGAAAATATTCAATAATATTCATCCTACTAATATTTTGTTAATGAAAATGAAAATTGTAGACAATCATTTTTGCACTCACTGTAATTTGTAAACATGATGTAGATTATGTGGAACATTTTCTCTGTTATTGTCCAAAAATTTGCAAAATATGGAAATTAGTAGAAAATAAAATACTAAGAAGCTTTAGATTTTAATTATAAAATTTCAGTATCACTTCAGAATGCACTCATTGGATTCCCCCCAAAAGAAGGACTTTCTACAAATTTGGTAAATTATATTAACCGTTAAATATTACTAGCAAAAATGTGTATCGGAATCTTCAGATATAACACACCAATTGACATTTCACTTTTGTTTGAACGTGAATTAACCTTGCGAAAATTAGAAATATGCCTCATAAAAGCGCAATCTCTCTCTCTCTCTCTCTCTCTCTCTCTCTCTCTCTCTCTCTCTCTCTCTCTCTCTCTCTCTCTCTATATATATATATATATATATATATATATATATATATATATATATATATATATACAGGGCTAGAATTTAACTTTTTTCTTTTGATTGAAAAATTTGAGGGCCCACAAGCAACTTTCGGGGCCCAACTTGAAAAATAATGCAAACAAAAAACACAAGAATTATTGACAATATAATAAGTAGAAAGTACAATTTGTCTCATAATCTAAAATAAAAACAATTGAATTTCCAATTTTGCTGAGTGATATCATTTTTATTTGCCTTTCCTTTCACTTTCAAACATTACCAACAAAAACGGAGAAAACACACACACACACACACACATTCAGTGACACACATATTCCAGTGACTAGTGAGCCTGAAATGACCATTAAACAAAATAGAAAAAAAATCAAGTGAGTCTCTTGTATAATACTTTTCAGTTTTGTGACTGAGTATTGCACAATACACATCATTAAATTTTTAATATGAGTAACCTAACAAAAAATCTGACCTCAATGCACAAAAGTTCACAACAAAACCATGAAAGGGAATTAAACTTAACAGTACTCTTCAGGAGTTTCATGTGTGTGTCATCAGAACGTCGTTTCTACATGCCCACACGCACACACACACACACACACACACACACACACACACACACACAAGATGCAAAATAAAAACATGGAATAGCTTGCCGCTATCTGAAATATCTGCCAGCAAAACATTATTAAAATCGGCTCAGCAAATTTTGAGATTAAGCCCAAAGATGTTTAGAAGATAATGACTCACATCGATCTTGACCTTTGAGAAAGAGCGAATATGAATGAGATAAAATACTTTGCAGTAGATAAATTATCTTTACAGTAATAAAAAAAAAAGTAATTAAAATCGGTTCGGTCATTCTTGAAATAACACAAAAAGCAGGTGGTTTGAACAAGGAAGTGAATATCGAAGTGATGGACCGACCGACTGAGCAACGATCGGACTGCAACTGATTAATTGGTCATGAGTCGAAGTACCTGTATTATTGTGTACCAAAAATCAACGAAATCGGTTCAGCGTTTCTGATATTTTGAGCAAAATGTGTTCAGCAACAAAGTGACTTCAACGACCGACGGACAGACAGACCGACATTTGGCTCGTTCTGAATCCCGACAAGTGGACAGTATTTCAATGCGGACATACACCCACACAACCACACACCCACACCCACACACACACACCCATACCCACCTACGCACACACACACATACAATCGGAAAATAAATTAATTCTGGAGAGGTGCTGATCTATACAAATGATCATCTTCATCCTCCTCCGCCGCCTCATCATCATCATCATCATCATCATCATCATCATCATCATCATCATCATCATCATCATCAAAGTAGGGACCTGTGGCTATATATAATGCCGTAGCGAAGCTATTTTATTCCTGAAATCTTTGGCGGAAATGTTGATGACTCAATGACGTAATGTCATTAACAGACTATGCGGTGGGTGGTCTGTGAATCATACACACTTTACATTTTGTCTGTGTATATGGCATGAAGTACAGCCAGAATCAATACGTATTCCTTTGGTCCACACGCCGACTTCCGCACAATACCTACATCGAAACTTACCATCAAGGTCACCCTAACCCCCTCCCACTCCCCTTTTCCTGCTCCTTCACTCCTCCGCCCAAGATAAGTACCATAATGGTACTGAGGTGAAAGCTCTCCAATAGGCACGTAAGCAGCTTAAGAAGACATTGAGCTCCTTGATAACCCCACGGCTCATCCAGCTCTCTCTCTCTCTCTCTCTCTCTCTCTCTCTCTCTCTCTCTCTCTCTCTCTCTCTCCCTCTCCCCCTCTCTCTCTCTCTCTCTCTCTCTCTCTCTCTCTCTCACTCTCCTCCCCTGAACAATGCTATTAAGGCACGAGGAGTTTTAATTAGTCTGCGAAACCCAATAACGCGTAGACAAATATGTTCCTGGCTTTATTAAACGTCATTGTCAGCATCTCTGTCTTTGTGACCTGTTCATACATATTGACTTCACTGAAGCCACACATACAATCACTACACCGTACTCGTAGCACGAAAATCAAATCCTTTTACAGTACAACCCCTTCAATGTCGTTGGCTACTAGCGTATTTCCCAAAAGACAAAAAACAAAACACACAATCGCGCTCCTAACCGAAAATTAAGTATTTTCAAAGTGTTATTTTTTGGTGGGGGTGTTGTGATTCAGCTTTATCATAATGAAGCAACATGAAATAGACCACAATCTCAACTATTTGCAAACAACATGAAATAGACCACAATTTCAACTATTTGCAAACAACATGAAATAGACCACTTTCTCAACTATTTGCAAGCAACATGAAATATACCACTATCTCAACTATTTGCAAACTACATAAAATAGACCACAATCTCAACTATTTGCAAGCAACATGAAATATACCACTAGACTATCTCAACTATTTGCAAACAACATGAAATATACCACTTTCTCAACTATGTGCAAGCAACATGAAATAGACCACTATCTCAACTATTTGCAAGCAAAATGAAATAGACCACTAACTCAACTATTTGCAAACAACATGAAATAGACAACTATCACAACTATTTCCAAGCAGCATGAAATAGACCACTTTCTCAACTATTTGCAAGCAACATGAAATGGACCACTATCTCAACTATTTGCAAGCAGCATGAAATAGACCACTTTCTCAACTATTTGCAAGCAACATGAAATAGACCACTATCTCAACTATATGCAAGCAGCATGAAATAGACCACTTTCTCAACTATTTGCAAGCAACATGAAATGGACCACTATCTCAACTATTTGCAAGAACATGAAATAGACCACTATCTCAACTATTTTGCAAGCAACATGAAACTATTTGCAAGCAACATGAAACATACCACTATCTCAACTATTTGCAAGCAATATGAAATATACCACTATCTCAACTATTTGCAATCAACATGAAATAGACCACTATCTCAACTATTTGCAATCAACATGAAATAGACCACTATCTCAACTATTTGCAAACAACATGAAATAGACCACTATCTCAACTATTTGCAATGAACATGAAATAGACCACCATGTCAACTATTTGCAATGAACATGAAATAGACCACTATCTCAACTATTTGCAATGAACATGAAATAGACCACTAACTCAACTATTTGCAAACAACATGAAATAGACCACTATCTCAACTATTTGCAAGCAGCATGAAATAGACCACTTTCTCAACTATTTGCAAGCAACATGAAATAGACCACTATCTCAACTATTTGCAAGCAGCATGAAATAGACCACTATCTCAACTATTTGCAAGCAACATGAAATGGACCACTATCTCAACTATTTGCAAGAACATGAAATAGACCACTATCTCAACTATTTTGCAAGCAACATGAAACTATTTGCAAGCAACATGAAATATACCACTATCTCAACTATTTGCAAGCAATATGAAATATACCACTATCTCAACTATTTGCAATCAACATGAAATAGACCACTATCTCAACTATTTCCAATCAACATGAAATAGACCACTATCTCAACTATTAGCAATGAACATGAAATAGACCACTATCTCAACTATTTGCAATAAACATGAAATAGACCACTATCTCAACTATTTGCAAACAACATAAAATAAACCAATATCTCAACTATTTGCAATCAACATGAACTGACCCCTATCTCTATTATTTGCAAGCAATTGACATGAAGTAGACCACTATCTCAACTATTTGCAATCAACATAAAATAGACCATTATCTCTACTATTTGCAAACAACATGAAATAGACCACTATCTCAACTATTTGCAATGAACATGAACTGACCCCTATCTCTATTATTTGCAAGCAATTGACATAAAGTAGACCACTATCTCTATTATTTGCAAGCAACATGAAGTAGACCACTATTTCAACTACTTGCAAGCTACATGAAGTAGATCACTATCTTCACTATTTGCAAGCAACATCAAGTAGACCACTATCTCAACAATTAGCAAGCAACATGAAGTAGACCACTTTCTCAACTATTTGCAAGCAACATGAAGTAGATCACTATCTCAACTATTTGCAAGCAACATGAAGTAGATCACTATCTCAACTATTTGCAGGCAACATGAAGTAGATCACTATGTCAACTATTTGCAAGCAACCTGAAGTAGATCACTATCTCAACTATTTGAAAGCAACCTGAAGTAGATCACTATCTCAACTATTAGCAAACAACATGAAGTAGATCACTATCTCAACTATTAGCAAGCAACATGAAGTAGATCACTATCTCAACTATTTGCAAGCAGCATGAAGTAGATCACTATCTCAACTATTAGCAAGCAACATGAAGTAGATCACTATCTCAACTATTAGTAAGCAACATGAAGTAGATCACTGTCTCAACTATTTGCAAGCAACATGAAGTAGATCACGATCTCAACTATTAGCAAGCAACATCAAGTAGATCACTATCTCAACTATTAGCCAGCAACATGAAGTAGATCACTATCTCAACTATTAGCAAGCAACATGAAGTAGATCACTGTCTCAACTATTAGCAAGCAACATGAAGTAGATCACTATCTCTACTATTAGCAAGCAACATGAAGTAGATCACTATCTCAACTATTAGCAAGCAACATGAAGTAGATCACTATCTCAACTATTAGCAAGCAACATGATGTAGATCACTATCTCAACTATTAGCAAGCAACATGAAGTAGATCTCTCTCTCAACTATTAGCAAGCAACATGAAGTAGATCACTATCTCAACTATTAGCAAGCAACATGAAGTAGATCACTATCTCAACTATTAGCAAGCAACATTAAATAGATCACTATCTCAACTATTAGCAAGCAACATGAAGTAGATCACTATCTCAACTATTAGGAAGCAACATGAAGTAGATCACTATCTCAACTATTAGCAAGCAACATGAAGTAGATCACTATCTCAACTATTAGCAAGCAACATGAAGTAGATCACTATCTCAACTATTAGCAATCAACATGAAATAGATCACTATGTCAACTATTAGCAAACAACTTTTAAATAGATCACTATCTCAACTATTAGCAAGCAACATGAAATAGACCACTATCTCAACTATTTGCAAACAACATGAAATAGACCACTATCTCAACTATTAGCAAACAACATGAAATAGACCACTTTCTCACCTATTTGCAAACAACATGAAATAGATCACTATCTCAACTATTAGCAAACAACATGAAATAGACCACTATCTCAACTATTTGCAAACAACATGAAATAGACCACTATCTCAAATATTAGCAAGCAACATGAAATAGACCACTATCTCAACTATTAGCAAGCAACATGAAATAGACCACTATCTCAACTATTAGCAAGCAACATGAAATAGACCACTGTCTCAACTATTAGCAAGCAACATGAAATTGACCATTGTCTCAACTATTAGCAAGCAACATGAAATAGACCACTATCTCAACTATTAGCAAGCAACATGAAATAGACCACTATCTCAACTATTAGCAAGCAACATGAAGTAGATCACTATCTCTACTATTAGCAAGCAACATGAAGTAGATCACTATCTCAACTATTTGCAAGCAACATGAAGTAGATCACTATCTCCACTATTTGCAAGCAACATGAAGTAGATCACTATCTCTACTATTTGCAAGCAGCATGAAGTAGATCACTATCTCTACTATTTGCAAGCAACATGAAGTAGATCACTATCTCTACTATTTAACATGCTTAGCAGTAGTTACAGTATCCGCAATTTAAACAGGTTGAAATTCGGAGCCAGTGACCAACTGCTACTGAAGGAGTTGAAGTAAGCTTACCTGTATACCAACATTTAACAAAATAGCTTAAGCCGTTTTTGAGATATTGTGCAAAACGTGTTTAGTAACAAAATCGCTCCAGTGATTTTGACCTTTGCGGTAGAGAAACTATGAAGGTCACCAACCTAGGTAAAGTTTTATGAAGTTTAGTCCAAATCCGTTCAGTGGTTCTTGAGATGTGGCTTGCCACGGACCCACGGACAGACAGATAGTCTTCAGAAACAGTTTCATTGTCGGTCAGTTGGTCGGTCCTTCGCTTCGAATGTCACTTTTTTATGTTTTTGTTCAAAGCAAATTTGTTTAACCTTATCTCAACAATAACTGAAAACAAATTCACTGTTTTAATACTATCTGCTGCTAAGCATGCTACGTCACCGTTTTTAATACTATCTACTGCTAAGCATGTTAGATCTTTGGTATTGGTACATTCTCAACAATAACTCACAAGACATTCACTGTTTTTAATTCTATCTACTGCTAAGCATGTTACATCACTGTTTTAATACTATCTACTGCTAAGCATGTTACGTCACTGTTTTTAATACTATCTATTGCTAAGCATGTTACATCACTGTTTTTAATACTATCTACTGCTAAGCATGTTACATCACTGTTTTTAATACTATCTACTGCTAAGCATGTTAGATCTTTGGCATTGGTACATTCTCAACAATAACTGACAAGACATTCCCTGTTTTTAATGCTATCTACTGCTAAGCATGTTACATCACTGTTTTAATACTATCTACTGCTAAGCATGTTACGTCACTGTTTTAATACTATCTACTGCTAAGCATGTTACATCACTGTTTTTAATTCTATCTACTGCTAATCATGTTACGTCACTGTTTTAATACTATCTACTGCTAAGCATGTTACATCACTGTTTTAATACTATCTACTGCTAATCATGTTACGTCACTGTTTTAATACTATCTACTGCTAAGCATGTTAGATCTTTGGTATCTGTACATTCTCAAAGATAAAGGGCATTGTGCTTCACCATTTTCTAAAGGCGTTTTGCGCTGTTTCTAAACACTGGCTTGATAGTTTGTTTCTTCTTGCATTGAGTTGAGATTACAGTGGCCTATCATTCCCTGTTTTGCTTTTGCTTCGTTAAGATAAAGCCCAGTCTCAACACCGCCCAAAACACTTAACACTTTTGAGAATGATTATTTTATTGGGCTATGTGTGTGACTGTCTGGAAAGGCTAGCCATCTTGTGGGTGTTTGAGCTTAGCTTACTACTACAATTTTTTTTCTCTCTAAATAATCGTATTTGTGATATCCGCATGATATCAGCTTTCAATAATAATAATAATAATAATAATAATAATAATAATAATAATAATAATAATAATAAGACCGATCGATTCGCTGACGTGTGTTATTTTGCCGCAGCAATAAAGTCATCGTAGGACCTCAAAAATCGAGGAGAGTGAAACAGGTTACCCAGATTCGTAAAATTTCGTCAAAGCGCGCGACAAATGTTCACGAGAAAAAAAAACAATAACGGGAACACTACTTGCATAGGGCTATACACATCTATACCCTTATGCCCCTAAAACCTATACCCCTGAACCAGCCTTAGAGAGAAATATTGTTTGTGAATAACACAGGTAACTAGTTGTCTCGCCTAAAGAAAATGGACTGGAGTTTATTAAAAACATATTTTACATAATCTATATATTAATCGAGAAGCCATTTTAGATCACTAGGGGCCGTTTTAGCCAACCAGCGGCTTTGTTGTGAAGCTCGAATTGAGCTTCACTTTGCTCGAATTTGTGCAGATTACAGCTGAACTGTCCGTATAATTGCTTCCACGCGAGTTTTGCCATTCGCCGCTCGATCACGCACTGCCGCTACAACGAAACTTAACATTATTTTCGATCGCAAATCGGCTTTATTTTGCATTTTACTGCCTTGAAAATGTACCGAAAACACGTGGAAGACATGTGCGAGTCCAACCAATCACTCTTGACGTTGCCTACGGCAGGCCCCGCCTTCATTTCCGGTTTGCATTTAGTGATTGCTCTCTGTAGCCTTCATGTCATAAGTTTGGTTCTGATCTCGCTTTTAAATCGGCGTTATGTTGTTGTTTGATGCAGTTTAAAGTTTATAACACTAATAAAAACAAGGGTTCACCATGTTTTATGATATAGGACCTAAAATAAGGGTGTTGAGTTATAGCACCCTGTGGATCAATGGATAATGCATTTGACTAATAATAGTGGAGACCCGAGTTCGAATCTCGCTGGGTTACTTTTTTTTCTTCTAAATTTAATAAGACAGAGGGAGAGAGATAAAAGAGAGAGGGAGGTATAGATAATAAAGATAAAGAGAGGAGAAGAGGCAAATAAAAAACAAAAAAGGGTGCAAGTAAAATGCCAGAGAAAACAGAAAATAAATAAATATATAAATAAAAATGAAATCATAGCACGGGTATTAATAACTGTTTCATATTAATTTTTTTTCCATTTATCCATGATGCATGTACTTCTTAGAACACTTTATATCTTATACTTTTGTTTGTTTTTTTATTAGGTATATCTGTTAAAAAAAAGCATTTAGAAAATAACATTATAGTTTTATTGTCAATTTCATAGCATAATTAATTGTCATTCGATTCATCAGAAGAAAAAAAATAAAAGCAAACTTTACATTAAAAATAAATATTTAGAATATAAATTAAAACTGAATTGTTCCAAAATAAATATTTGTAGGGACTAAAGGCCATATTTACATGGCTTGGTGCTTTTTTTATGATTGCCTCAATTTGGTATTTCATTGGTATGTATTATAATTTAAAAAAATCTGTGCATGCAGTGATAGCATTGGCTTATTGTTTTAATCACATGCATGTGCAATAAATCAGTAATGCTGTTCTCCTCAAATAAATGGTTATTGTGTTTTATTACAATTATAAGTTTATCTTTAATCTATGTCTCTTTTTAGTGATTCACCACTGACAGTGCACTTCAGCCTTCCACTTCCAGAATCATAAACACAACAAAGATTATTATATCAAAGATACTTGTATACAATGTGAATTAATTTTCGAGCTAATGTTAATTAAAAGTATCTTTGATATATATCTTAGTTGCGTTCATGATTTTACTTTCAAAATACTTAGCAGTTCCTGTGGTGTTTACAATTTCTTCCACTTTCTGGCAATTGATATATTTCCTACATGTAGTTATTGTACCAACACCACAACATAAACTATACACTATGTAGGCTACAATGGAACATTATAGTCTCAAAAAAATTTGACTTCACTCAGTGGCTGACAGCTTGGACACCCAAAGATAACCTATAACGGGCATAAAATCAGAAACACAACAAAGAAATATAATAGATACTTTTAATTATACAACAATACAAGACAAATGAATTGTCGTGCTTTGCTCTTCTTCAGATTAAAAACAAACATAAAATGACTCAATGCTGCAGAATGCACAAAAAAAGTCACTTCCAGGAAAATGTTTGAAACCTGCATAAAACATCAGGCATAGCAATTGGGTCGTAAAAAATTTATTTGCACGGGTAATAACTGCTAGTCTGTATTAAATGCTATCCTCCGGCAATGAAACGAAATCTCAATTTCTGCAGCGAATAGTTAGCATTTGTGGAAGTATGCTATGTATACAAATGGCCATGTCGCTGTTCTGAGCTAGTCAGTCTATCAGAGGGGCTCGTTGACAATCAATAACACAAAAAGATGGCTGAATAAAATCCTCAGGAGAAACATTTTCTAAAAAGTATCCACAATTTGGCTGGCTGGCAACAGAAATGTGAAGCAATCTAACTTTTCCCCACAAAATTGGTATGAAAAAATAGTTCTTAAAATCTATGATTGCAGTCCAACCTTTCTTCAGTGAATCAGTGGAAGGAAAAATAAACATGAAAGTACACTAAAGTGGGGTTACACAATAACAAATACTTTACTTCAAATACTTCAATTTTATTTCGCAGTAAGAAATATAGTTTTACATAGTTTTATATTTTAATTCGAAAACCGTCAGTCTACAATAGAAATGAATAGTAAGGGACTGCCGCCGTGATCAGGCGTCACAAACTATTCTTTTCATACCACAGCTACAGTAAGACTAGTAACTATTTAAGTCTCGAAGTATGAAAATGCCAGCACGCTGAAGATATCATATATATATATATATATATATATATATATATATATATATATATATATATATATATATATATATATATATATATATATATATATATATATATATATATATATATATATATATATATATATATATATATATATATATATATATATATATATATATATATATATATGTGTGTGTGTGTGACATTAAGCAACATGCTTGACGACACGAAAGCAGAAGTATTCATTTTGAAAGGCGCACACACGCACGACGCACGCACGCGCTAGCAAACGCACACACACACACGCACACACACACACACACTTGTTTAGACCGCGTTGATTTGACTCTCATGAAATGTCACACAAGTTGTGTTGACAATGGGTCATCTAATCTTTCATCCCTCTTTCTAAGTACTTTGAGGTGATCTAACGCTAACCACACCAGCTCAATTCCTATATGAGCAGCACTGTTTAGTTCCTCCACATTCTGCTTGCTGCGGGCTATTTATAGCTTGCCTGCACCCTCCCTTCCAGTGAAAGGAAAGGAAAGGAAAGGAAGCATCGGCAAAGCTATTTATATATAGCTAGCCTGGCTGACCTAACCTCAAAATCTAAAAAGCTTTGGTTGAGTCGCTGTGTAACCCTAACCCTTACCTTAATCCTAACTCTAACGGGTCACTGTTTTGACGTCAGCATAACGGGGTATGTCAAAGAAACGTATGTACATTTTCAAGTGTATGTCACAAGAACGCCGTCTAAACACAAACGCAATAATACACACACACACACACATACACACACACACTCTCACATTCACACACACACACACACCCCATCACACACGCACACTCTCACATTCCCACACACACACGCATATACACACACACACATTATCACATTCACATACACATACAACTTAACCCAACCCAAATACAAGACAGCACGCTGAAGCTTACTTGTACATAATAATTCAACCCAACCTCAACCAACACTCCATCACCCACTAAAAAATAAAAAACAGAGAGAGAGAGAGAGAGAGAGAGAGAGAGAGAGAGAGAGAGAGAGAGAGAGAGAGAGAGAGAGAGAGGAGAAGATAACAATTGTATTTTCCAATGGTGAAAGAGTAAGGGCTGGGTGCACGTTTTTACATTCTGCCCTTGTAACAACAACAATAAATTAATTAGACAAATAACTGTATAACAATAAACATCTTAATCTAACAATCGTTATCTTAATCTTAATCTAAGAAAGAGAGAAAGAGAGAGAGAGGGGGGGGGAGGGAGGCAGGAAGTTTAACAGTCCATCCTTCTCTGTTCATCTGACCAGCCTACATACAATACAAGATAACACCTCAACTATTACTTTAACCAAAGACTTATCGTTCTTATAATTATAGCGCTTGTCCAGCTCCAGAGTTGCTCAAGGCGCTGGCCGATACAGGATCTAACTCAACCCGCCCGAGGTGCCTTCTTGCAGCCTTTGGGCCAAACGTTTAACGTCCAGATAACCGATCACGATGTTGGGCGACTCGGCATGGGGAGGAAGGGACCTAGTAGGTTTACTACACAGCCTTCCTCCGTCCACATAGGTGCATCATCAACCTGGGAAGCCAGGCGGTCAACGAAGAGAAGTTACAAAACAGGGCGCCAGTGATCCCAAACTTCCTGCAAACATATCGTGTCCAACCTGTCGACAAACGGACTCACAGACCGGTGTTGAATTCCCCCCTCCCCCCTCCCATACTCCCTTTCAATCCACCCCCAATGCCCCTCTACCTCTCATCCGCTCTACCCTTATATTTTCTTAAACCCGGAATGACTCAATGATCTTCGTCTGCTGTCGACAGGCGCAGTGCAAACCCTACTGAGAACAATCTAATGAAACAAGCCTGCCCAAATCAGCACAAAACAACGCAATATGTAGATAATACGAATAAACAAATAGCTTGATATATCCAAACAAAACGAAAAAAGTGTTCGTCCAACCTCCCACTTCTAAACAAAAGCGAACCTTACAGTCAAGCAAAATTTACATAGCAACAAAACATCTATACCAAAATTAACAATAAACACACAAATAAGATAAACAAATCAACAATAAATAAACAAAGGTTGAGCAATTACCATGCAGTAGCGGTGGGCCAAGACAGGTGTGACGTCAGCTTGGCCAAGACGAGTCGTTTACGCAACAAGGGGGCGCGACTGAAGGACGTACCGCGAAGACCTCGCTTTTCCGCCTTTCTGGCAGAAACCCCCGAAGGTCGGAACAACTCCCCGTGCGCCCACAGATGCTGCAGCTCTGGGGTCTTAGGGGTGCCGGGGGTGCTGCCAGGAGAGGAGAAGTCCCGTTCCTCAGAGGACAAGCGGCAAAAGATGGGGGACATGCGATGAGCGGACATAGTGGAACATTGACGTGCCGTGGTGACACACTCCGGTGACGACATCTGCTTCGTCTGCTGGTTTTTGTGCTGTTTGGGC
The DNA here is from genome assembly GCA_036898135.1 of Oncomelania hupensis. NCBI lineage: Eukaryota > Metazoa > Mollusca > Gastropoda > Littorinimorpha > Pomatiopsidae > Oncomelania > Oncomelania hupensis. Next base: position 46,273,850 of record CM072516.1, read on the forward strand.
CGTGCTGGTCGGTGATGCTGCCGAACGTTGTCCTCCATAGCGTGTAGTAGTTGTAGTAGTAATAATAGTAGTAGTAGTAGTAATAGTAGTAGAAGCAGCAGTAGCAGCAGCAATAGAAGTAGTAGTAATAGCAGCAGTAGTAGTACTAGTAGTAGTAGCAGCAGCGACAGTAGTAGTGGCAGTAATAGTAGTAATAGTAGGAGCAGCAGTAGCAGTAGTAGCAGCAGCAGTAGTAGTAGTAGTAGTAGTAGTGGTAGTAGTAGTAGTAGTAGTAGTAGTAGTAGTAGTAGTAGTAGTAGTAGTAGTCGTACCTTCTTTTTCTTGTTATTACAGTTATTGTCTATTTTGTTTTTCTTATTATTATTATTTTGTTAAACTGTTGGACGTGAAATAAAAACGCGTTTTGCTTCTCTGGTAATAGTTGAGAAGAAGGGCGAAGATGATCGTCTTGTCGTCGTCGACGATGACAGTTTTATACTTTGTAAAGCAAATAAAACGCTGCGCTTTGCTGGTCGTTTCACACAAAAAAGTTAAACACTCCTTTGTTAATTTGGCTCTTATATTTTTTTTCCCTGCTTCATGGATAGAAGTATTCCAAAGTTCAGTAAAAGATCGATTCTGCTTATAGTCAAATGTCAAGAAAGAAAAATGATACAAAAATTATCTCCTTCTATGCAGAAATTGCAAAATACTCCCAAGTGTTCGTGAAATATGTAAACTCAAGGTTGAATACTCCAAAGTTCAGTAAAACGGTCGATTCTGTTTATAGACAAAAGTTTCAAAAAAGGAAAAAATCCAAATTTGCTTCCTCTCATGCAGAAATTGTAAATACTTTGATGCGCAGCAGAAGAACGCATCCCTTGTTTCGTGAAATATATAAACTCAAGCTTCAAAACTCTGAAGTTCGGTAAAGGATCGACTCTGTTTATAGCCAATGTTTCGAGTAAGAAAAAACACAAAACAATGTGTTTTCTTCATGCAGAAATTGCAAAACTTCGAAGTGCAGTATTAGAACGCCTTCCTCGTTTCGTGAAATAATGGAAACTCAAGTTTCAATGCTCTAATGTTCGCTAAACTCCATAATTTTGTGTATTCCGAAGTTTCATTAAACGCGTGCTTGCTCTTTCCTACAGAGGTTTCAAAACTCCAAAGCTTTAGAAAGCGCTTGATTCTGTTTATACGTGTTTCGAAATTTTAAAAAAAAAAAAAAGCTTGTTCCTTCTCTAGCGGATGTTTCAATCCTACCGTTGTTGTTTGAGGAAAATCCGTCTTTTCGCAAACAGGCGCTCGATTCGTCTTTACAGAAGTTTACATACTCCAATACCTCATGCTCATTAAAATACTTGATTCGTAAGTATCAAGAAACTGTTGATTTCTATTTTTTTTTCAACACGCGTTTCCAATACTCCTAGTTTCTTTCATGAAAGTGTCCAAACTCCAGCGTTTAGCAAAAATGCGCGTCCGTCAATTTCCTGAAACGTTAGCTTCTTTTTAAACTGGCGTTTAAATGTTGTTTAGGAAAACATTTGGGTTTCTTTCCAGACAAGTGTAAAAGCTCCCTCCTATTCATAAAATCTCTAGGCCGTGAACAGACGTTTCCAAACTCCAGCTTTCAGCAAACACGCGCGTAGATTCAGAAAGTTTAATCAAATGCTCGCTTCTGCAAACGCGTTTAGGAAAACGCGAATTTTCAATACAACTTGTAAAACTCTTTACGTTTGGTGAACTATTCACAATAAAGGTTCCATACTCCAATAACAATCAGAAAATGTATTATCTCAACTTGAATGCTTAGCACGTGAGTAAGAGTTTTCTGAAATACTAAATTCTTTGTACACAAAAAGTTTCTTGATTGCTTTATTCCACACAAGCTTTCAATGCTCCTTCTTCAATGCTTCGTGAATTGTTTACACAGAAGTTTAGGAGTTATCCTTGATTCTGAGTTCTCAATGAATGATCACATTTCAAAAGTATGCCAAATGTGCTATTTTAATTTAAGGCGAATCAGTTCCATCTGTCGCTTCCTCACTGTAGATGTCACAAAAACACTAGTTACTTCTTGTGTAGCCTACTGTCCAGAATAGACTATTGCAACTCTTTACTTATTGGCTGCAATGACTCTACCCTAGCTCCCCTTCAAAAAGTTCAGAACGCTGCTGCGAGGCTTGTTTTCAAGTCAAATCGAAAACAACCATGCACCCATCTCCTGCGCAAACTTCACTGGTTACCTGTTTTAAAACGCATAAAGTATAAAACAGCCTGTATTTGCTATAATATATTCACTGGATCAGCTCCTGAATATCTTAATTAGTCACTCTGTACACTCCTTCTCGCACCCTTCGCTCTTCGAGCGATACTCGACTCCTCCGCCAAGGCCGCTACAAACGGAATCCGCTTTTTTTCTGTCTATGGACCTCAGCTCTGGAACTCTCTTGCCTCCAATGTCAGACACTCTCCTTCAATTCAAAGTTTTAAAAGCAACATGAAAACCTTTCTCTTTCAGCAGCACTTTACATAATTTACCTTCTTTCTTCATTTAGTATTCTTGTTTTGTGTGTGTGTGTGTGTGTGTGTGTGTGTGTGTGTGTGTGTGTGGGTGTGTGTGTGTGTGCGCGTGCATTTCTATGCTGTCTAGTATTATATATAAAACATGAATGTATGATTAGATGGATGTTGGTGTGTGCGCGCCTAGATCCGCAGGGTAGGCGCCTTACAAATGATTATGATTATTATTATTATTATTATTATTATTATTATTATTATTATTATTATTATTATTATTATTATTATTATTATTATTATTATTATTATTAAGTTTTTGATTGAAAAAAAAATCGCTTAAAAAGCAAGAAGACAAACCCCGCTTGCTTTTTTCTTTAACAGGATTTTCGGTACTCAGTAAAATTAATGAAGTAACTTTCTCCTGGTTACACAGAAGTTTAGATTTGTTTGTTGTTTTCCTTGGTTAATGGAAACCTTCTTTATAACAAGTCAATACTTTAATACACAGTGGAACTCCTGAAACACACGGGTAAAACGGTTGCTTCGTGTTACGCAGAGCTGCTGCATGGAGTTTTGATTCACAAAGAAGTTATAATATTTCTTTGTTGCTTATAAAGTTATAGTAGCATTCCATGCAGAATAAACCGAAGATCCCACATTCCGTTTCATGTAAACTATTTGTTGCTTTTTTCCCCTGTCTCTGCAGGCGCTTTTTATATATCCGTTTTCTCTTCAAGTGTAATCATGAGCTTTTTAAATTTCTCTTCATGCAGAAATTTCAATATTACTTGGATTTGTGAAGTTACCGCTTTACCTTCAATTCACACTAACGTTTTTGTTTAAATGTCACAAATGTGAATAGACTTTAAAATAAATAAATAAATGCATACATACATACATACATACATACATACATACATACATGCTTGCATACATACATATATACATACATACATACATACAAATTCACATAGAGTTTTAGACGACTTTAATTTTTTATAATTAAACACTAGCTCCGTTTACTACAGGCATTTTCACCACACTCTGTTATAGAGAGTAAAGGTTTGGTTTCTTTCTATGCACAAGTTTCGATATTCCGCGGTTTAGTGAAATGTTACCCCCGTTGGGGTGCCGGGGGTTTCAGTATAAATAGTATCCCCACTTTCTGGAAATTTAGTGTTTTAAATTCCCACTGTCGCTGTATTTCTCATTTGCTCTTTCTCAGTTCTGCTCTGTTCTATCAATCTGCTATACTATCTTCTTCTTCGCTAGACCAGTCACCTACAATTTTTCTTGAAAAATCTTCCGGGACAAGACTCCTTATTTGTGTATGAGGTCTGTTGGATCAGCTTGGGAATATTGGACGCTTTCTGCCAGGTGGTCACTAGGGCTTCCAATGATGTTACTATTTGGCAATGTAGGCATTTTATATGTATGTGTTTTGTTGATAATGTATAATGATGTTTGTATTCTATTTTGTTTTTGTAAACGGGGGTTCGATAAATTAGAGTACAGCCTCAGCGTCCCCTGCGTGGGGTGTCTTTGTTATAAAGTGACTGGCTGGTGGAGAGCTTTCAGTTTTACCACTAGGGTTGTTTCAACAGATCTTTTATGCGGATCGGGGGTTGTCCGGTCCTGATTTGGCTCGGAAGAGTCCGCTGGACCTAAACCAATAATCATGTAATGTAATGTAAAGTGAAATGTTGCGTGGTGGCTTGAGTTAGATCCTGTATCTGCCAGCGCCATCAGCACCCTTTGAGGTGGAAAAGCGCTGTATAAGGGCGATAAAATAATAATAATAATAATAATAATAATAATAATAATAATAATAATAATAATAATAATAATAATAATAATAATAATGTTTCCAATTCTCTATACTCAGAAATTTTTCTTCTCTGATTTCGGGGAAAACTCAAGACTCAAGACTCTTTATTACCCAATGATGTATAAATAAGCTTACGTATGATTTTGTTTTGATGATGCGGTAAAACATTCAGTCACTCTGCTACAACAGTAGATTTTTTTAGTAGATTTTTCTTCTGCCTTTAATACAACTCAACCCCATCTGATTGCCACTGAAACTCCTGAAACTTGAAGTAGACCCAAACCTGATCCTGTGGATAGTAGATTTTCTAGTAAACAGGTCCCAAACTGCCTGTTTTCAAAATGCTCCCTCTGATTCCCTCAGCACCTCCATAGGATCACCTCAAGGTACAGTTCTCTCTCTAGTATTGTTCACTTTATACACAAATGATTGTAATGGTACTGACACCACCGGCACCCCTCTTATTAAATACTCTGACGATACAGTCCTTCAAGACACTTCAAACTCTGATTCTGTTTACTGTCAGGAAGTTGGCCGTTTCACCACCTGATGCAAAGTGAATTACTTAAACCTAAATGTTAAAAAGACTAAATAAATGCTTATGATTTTCCGTAGGGGACCGGCTATCATTCCGGATCTGATGATTGATGGTGTGAAAGTTGAGCTTGTGAGTGAGTATATATACCTTGGAACTGTACTGGATAACAAATAGTAATTATTCTCGATTCCCCCCCCTCCCCCATTCCCAGTCCCCTATTCGCTCATGTGACGCGGGACTTTAATCTACCTATCTACCTGGATAACAAACTCACTTCTGATTCAAATACTGCTGTAATCCACAAGAAATGTCAGTCAAGATTATACTGCCTATAGAAACTCCGTTCCTTAGGCGTCAGTCAGCCTGTTTTGTGTACATTTTACAGATGTTTTATCGAATCTGTTTTAACATTTGGCTTTTCCTGCTGGTATGGAGGTCTAAATATGAAGAACAAGAATGTGCTTGACATAGTGGTGAAAGTGTGCGGTAAAGTGATTGGAGAGAAACAGAAGAGTCTGTCGACTGAGTTGTATGAGTGTCGTGCAGTGCGAAAGGCTAAAGAGATTGCGAGAGACACCACACACGTCCTTGCAAAGCATTATACACTTTTACCATCGGCTCGTCGTTTTCGAGTGCCTAAGTTTTCCATTGTTAGAACCAAATGCAGCTTTGTACCAAAGTCGATCGAACTTCTGAACAAGTATAAATAATTTGTGACGGTTTGTGTGAAGGTGTAGGTGTGTGCGTGTGTGTAAGAAATAGAAAGTGTCTTTATTTATACTATTTCTTTTAATCATTTAATCACTTGTGGTGCAAATTTGTGCAATGACAGCTGTTGTGTAGGTTTGTAAAATATAAGTCCTCCCTTCTTTGCTTGTGTAGTTATCTCTGTGACTAGAATTGATTTGTATGATCTTATATACATTTAAAAATACAACATGAATGTTCTTTTCCTTTAATGTAATTAACTTTTTACCTGTTATCTGTACATTAATATAAGCGAGAACAAAAATGATAATAGATGTCCAGTAAGAATGTCAAGTGCCAACTGTGTAGGACACAGGTGTTATGTTTTCTTTTTATTGATTGATGACTTTCTTTAACTGCTTGCAAAACATGTCTTAATTTCTCAGAGTGAGATAAATCACACAAACACACTCACTCAAACACAGACAGACACACACTCACTCACATACATGTATACACACTTCTACATCATTAAGACATAATCCTATAGTATATGTGCATTAAAACATCAAAAATTTTATTCAGAAGTTTCCAAACTATTATTTGCTTGTTTCTCTATAAGTTTTACACAAACGTGCCTATATTCTGTTAGTTTGTAAAGGTCGCTTCCTCGCAAGCAGAGATTTTGACATTCTTTATTTTGGTCACGTTGTCTCATCTCTGTTGGACACGTTTCGCTTTTTTCATTTATTATATGCCGGCTATTGAGTTGAGCAAGTAAAGGAACAAAATAGATAAGTATATAGCTAAATAAATACCACCGTTTGAAGGCAGTGACAAATTGGGGCCGGGTAGCTCAGTTGGTAAGAGCGTCTTGCTAGTAACCGAAAGGTCGCTGGTTCGAATCCCGGATTGGTCAACGTGTGATCATATTATTTTCCCCTTTACCAACAACTGGCCCGCTGGTGTCAGTATAAATCGGTCCAGTAGTCACCTATATGCGAAAGTGTCGTGTGACTATAATCTACAAAACAAACAAACAAACAGTGACAAATAAATATCTCTTTAAAAAAAAAGAAACCAAAAGATATAAACAGGGATATTAGAGAAAGAAGAAGATGAAGAAGAAGAAGAAGAAGAAGAAGAAGAAGAAGAAGAAGAAGAAGAACCGGATGTTATTACGCATTTTTCTTAATTGGAACTCAAAACGCGGCGATCTTAAGAGTTCTCTATTACAGAAGGCGGAAAAGAAACCTTTTTTTAATTTGTGAAATGTATATTCATTGCATCCAATACCATAATTAAAGGGAATGATGGAGGAAACCGGAGTACCCGGAGAAAACTCTTGGCGACCTGAGAAGTCTCCCACGTAAGTCACATAACTAAGTCCCTTGGAACTGTATCTTTCTTCTTCTTCTTCTTCCATTTGACGACCACGATCAATAATGATCACTATTGTCGCAATAGGGCGATATGTTGTCACTGGGGGTAAGAAACGGTTTGATAAGGGGCAGGGCTGTTGGGTAAGAGAGGGAAGAGGGTGGAGAGGGGGGAGGTGCATGGGATTGTGGAGGTGTGGGCTACAGCACCGCCAGCGCCCTTGTAATGAAGGCGCTGACTGACGGTGCCTGCACCACTTCAGCGGGCAGGAGGTTCCAGTCGCGGACGGTCCGGGGGAAGAAGGCTGACTGGCGGTGGTCTGTACGGCAGGGGATGCGGGTGTACTGTAGGCTGTGGCCACGCCGGGATCTTGATGGCAGTGGTTTCAGGTGGGAGCATCTGACTTGGATGGTTTTGTGGTGGATTTTGAAGAAAGTGGATAGTCGGGCTATTGTTCGGCGTTTTTGAAGGGAGGGCCATTTCAGCTGCTCAAGCATTGCTGACACACTGGAGGTCGCCTTGTAGTCATTCATGACAAAGCGGGCTGCTCGTCGTTGGACTGCTTCCAGGTCATCTGTCAGGTTCTGCTGAGAAGGGTCCCATACGGTTGAGGCATATTCGAGGTGGGGGCGCACCAGGGCTTTGAACGCTAGTTCCTTTACTTGACGTTGGCGGGTTTTCAGGTTCCTCCGCACAAAGCCAAGCACGGAGTTTGCTTTGTTGGTGACCCTTTGGATGTGCTCATCCCACTTGCCATTGGCCTGTATGGTGACACCCAGGTACTTGGTGGAGGTAACGTTTTGGAGGGTGAGGCCGTGTAGGGTGTACTGGGTTGCTTGGTCAGCCATCCTTCTGGCGATGTTGAGGATAACACACTTGCTGGGATGGAACTCCATATTGCAGGCTTCCTCCCACTTCTCCAAGGCAGCAAGGTCGGCCTGGAGGATTTGTTGGTCGTGGTCATTCCAGAGAAAGATGGAGTATGCTGGTTAAACGATCATCTGTGGTGCCCCTACGACCTTCGGGTTACGGGACAGGATAGGATAGGATAGGTCATTCACTCTGGCGCGGTAGAGCATGGTGTCGTCCGCGAGCAGTCTGGAGGTAGAGGCAACCCTGTCTGGTAGATCGTTGATATATACGAGGAACAGACAAGGGCCAAGGACGCTGCCTTGAGGTACACCGGACCTTACACATACTGGGTCAGACCGGGCTCCCTCAACGACAACGGATTGGGTGCGTCCTTCCAGAAAGTTCGCTATCCATGCGTTCGTCTGCCCCCTGACACCATAGTGGTCCAGCTTGTGCACTAGTAGGCTGTGGTTCACTTTGTCGAAAGCCTTCGCAAAGTCCATCACTACGACATCAGTGGGCAAGCCGCGCTCCATGTTGTCTGACAGCTCCTCTGTGAATTCAAGCAGCTGCGACTCGCAGGACCTGCCTCTGCGGAAGCCATGCTGCTGTGGGGTGAGGATGCTGTTGGACTCCAGGTGTGTCATGATGGAGCTGACCAGGATGTGTTCAAACACTTTACAAGGGACACTAGTGAGGGAGATTGGGCGGTAGTTGCCAGGATCATATTGTTGTCCCTTTTTGAAGACAGGGGCAACGTTGGCAGTCTTCCATTCCAGTGGGAAGGTGCTTGATTCAAGGGATGTAGAGTAGATCCGCGTTAGTATGGGCGCGATCTCAGGAGCCAGCTCTTTTAGCACTCGAGGTGATATCCCATCTGGTCCTGGGGCCTTATACGGGTTGAGTGACCTCAAGAGTTTCAGCACCCCTACCTCGGACACAGTGATCTTGTCCATTTCTGGGTAGTCGTCTCTTGAGTTTGGCATTTGGCACTTGTCCTTGAACTCTTCGAAGCTGTAGGTATCACCGGCGCTGAAAGCTTTGTAGAACTGGTTGTTTAGGAGTTTTGCTTTCTCCTTGGGGTCCGATCCGTGATGAGCTGACCGCTTTGTTTCAGTGCTGGTATGCCATGGTATCTTTTACGTGTATTCATACAGTGTGAGTCTTGCTAAGCTAAAGACCTTGGTGTAATATAGTTGTAAAGGCCAAAAATGAGATATAGATGAATAATACTAATAATATCATCATCATCATTATTATTATTATCATCATCATCATCATCATCATCATCATCATCATCATCATCATCATCATCATCATCACCACCACCACCACCACCATCAAGGGTTATTTATTAACAGAACCAATCCTCTCAAGCAGAGCCTACCGCTTTGGAATCACATTACACTAGACCGTAATTTTTCATGCCCCCTTAACAACTCTTGGAACTGAATTTTGGAACGTTCCACCTTAAAACAAAGAATGTTAGACTAATCCAAAAATGCTTGCTTGTCAAACTCACCTCTTTTGGGAGTATACGTCTTTCAAACTACATCCAAATAACATGAGTCACGTCTCTCTTTCCTTAATGGTCTTTTCCCCTTGGTCTTATCATTTTGATGGAAAAGGAGAAAAAACTAATTAAGCTTACATACATTTTTTTTAATTCCCCTTTTCGTAAAACAACAATAAAGGATTACTCTTCTCCATTCTGTTTGAAGTGGTATTTTATATGTTTTACGTCTTGCTTGTATGTTTCTCAGTGTTACGCAAAATGTCAACTATAGGGCTTGAAAGACGGATTCACATAGACTCGCCACGGCTTAAGCCTCGGTCTGACGAGAAAAATCATGACTCGAGTCACTGATTTCGTTAGACTATCACCCAGTCATCTCAATCAAATCGGTTCGCCGCGTGATTTGCGATGATTTTCCACGTTTAGAACATGCCCTAATTCCGACGAACTGATTGCGAGTCATTTAGCATGGGAACCAATGAAATGCACTACTTTGATCACGTGATCTTGCGGAAAATGACAAAGCCACGACCGGCCCGCTAGGAACGTTGAGTGTGAAAAATACCTGTGAAGTAATATAGATGATACAGTCACATGAATGTTTTTTGGATATTGTCTTTTTCGCTGAACTTAGAAAATAAATTGCTAGTGTTAATGTAAAAATTCTTCGTCGCTGCTTTTCACACATTTTGACTTTGGGCGCAGTAAGGGTAACAACTCTGTTTATGCACAGTGACTCTGTGCGCATGTTTACAAAAATCAAACGCTTTAGTCAGACTACTGACGACTCGCAGCGTCACATCATGACTCGCAAACATGTACTATCATTATGATTGCAATTCGTTTGTCACACCTAGGCTTTACCTCTTTCGCACGCCTGAGATCAGTCTCAGCAATGCAGTGTTGACAGAATTCTTTCTGTTGGCATTTGAATGGCATCACCGACTGGATAAGATAAGATAAGATAAGATAAGATAAGATAAGATAAGATAAGATAAGATAAGATAAGATAAGATAAGATAAGATATCAGATTAGATTTTAGATTAGATAAGATTAGATTAGATTAGATTAGATAAAGTTTATTAGATTTCTTTGGATTTTATAGAGAGATACATGGCCAACAAGCTGGCATAATAATCAAACTGTCAAAGGTACTTAGTAAAACGCCAACTTTGCAGACCTTAAGAGCCAAGCTGAGGCGATACGGTAAGAGTGAGAAGCCATCTAAAGAGTCATTACTGAAAGTCGTACCATGTAAGAGAGGAAAAAGCAAAAACGCTCTCGTACCAAGCTTAGTGACTTGTGTGCTTATCGCGCATGTTGGCCCGGCAGTTCCACACAGCTTCCGTTCATCCCCATACAAAAAATAAATAATAATAAAAATTACATCTCGGAATCTCTCTGAAGATTGCTGTTAAATGTCACCCCGACAAACCCACCCACCCCCACCCTTCAACCCAATACCCCCTTCTTCACTTCATCTTTTATGTAAGCATCCCCTCTCTTTACCTCCTAGCCCCCCTCCACCACTCCCACCCCCACCACCAAGCTCAGTCTTGCCTCACTCCACATTTTTTGTGGCAAAACATTTTTTCTTATGTTTTTGCGTGTTTGTTCTTCAAATATTTCAATGGGTGGAAAACTAATATGGTGTAATGTTACATAAAGACGTCTGACGTATGCAGACCTGATGAAATGCTACTGACTTGACATGGACCTGATGAAATCAAATAACCATTGTCACCGGAGTCATATATAGGGCCTCTTACACGGAGCAATTGAAAAATGTGTGATTATAACAGCATCTGAAGAATCACGACCCAACGACTTCTTTACACGGCACTGTTCCTTCGGAAACCTCTAAATTCTTTACAAGTTACATGTCGCCAAACGACAGATACACCCACAAAACGCTAAGTCCCTTCTCCCCATACCCTGTTGCTTATAGTAGCAACAACACATGCCAAGAGTTGTCGTCCGTGATGACGAATAGAGTTATCCCTGAGTGTGCCCACAGAACAGCAGTATGACATTAAGGGCTATTTCTAAGCAAAAATTTATTAGAAATAAATAATTTTAACCAATAATTATTACGGAAAGCCTGTAGCTTCGGTTTTTATGCAAAAGGAGACGTCTAATAGCTGAAGTGGCAAGTAAAAAGATGGGTTTTATCGTGATAATTGTTATTAAATAAGAAGATCCCTCGCTTAAACTCTGTGTCCAGATAATAGAATGCATTATTTCCATGTCAAAGCAAAAAAAAAATTTGAAATTCGACCGTAAAATACTTCAAAAAGTAGTTTTTAGTTCCTGCACGTAGCATCAACACATGCCAAGAGTTGTCGTCCGTGATGACAACTAGAGTTATCCCTGAGTGATAGGCCTAATAACTCTGAATGATAGACCTATTTTATGCTTACACACTTAAAAATACAAATAATTTCTTATGCATGATACATTAAGTTTTTTTTTCCATTTGTTTATAAAGATCACATCAAGGACTAACTTATTAAAGCGTTAAATTAACGTTCTGTCCAAAATATAAGCAGGCCATCGGCCGGTCGCAATGCAAAAAAAGCTGAAAATGCTAATTCGGCGTTTTTTTTGTAATCGCTATAAAAAAGTTTTACACTTATGTTAAAAAATGATTTTTTTTTTTGGCAATATACATGTTCTCCTGTGTGTTTGTTTGTTTGTTTGTTTGTTTTTTGGTTTTTTTTTTTTTTTTTTTTTTTTGGGGGGGGGGGGGGGTTGGAAAAAATGCTGTGTTGTTGCTACTTATATATTGTGCCCAGACAAAATGCAAACGTACAACAATTTCATTCGATCCTCGTACGAAAGACGTTGTTTTCGCCTGGCCCAAAATGGAATTCCTGGCTTGAAAACCCTCAGACAGCGCTTTAGGTCAGACACCAGAACAAAAACAAGACGGCAAGGCATTCAAATGCACTTCTAAACACTTACACACATTACACACGAAAAATAAATGTTAATTTTGTTAAAGTAGTTGTGATTGGGCTTTATATACTAACGAAGCAAAGGGAAAACATGTACTGATATGCCACTGTCTAAGCTGTCTGCAAGCAAAACAGTATCGGCTCTGCCATTTTTTGTAATACAGCGCAAAGCTCGTTTAGAAAATGGAGAAGCACAATTTGTTTGTTTGTTTTTGTAGATTATAGTCACACGACATTTTCGCATATAGGTGACTACTGGACCGATTTATACTGACACCAGCGGGCCAGTTGTTGGTAAAGGGGAAAATAATATGATCACACGTTGACCAATCCGGGATTCGAACCAGCGACCTTTCGGTTACTAGCAAGACGCTCTTACCAACTGAGCTACCCGGCCCCACTGAAGCACAATGAACTTCCCCTTTGAGAAAGTACAAAACTAATGTTCTAACATACTTAGCAGTAGTTAAGGTATCCGCAAGGTAAAAATGGTAAATTTCGGTTGAGTTATTTGATAGGACGCCCTGCTTCTCCCTACATGCTCGTACATCTATATCTATATACTACAACGACTATTATAATTTAGAATGTTTTTGTGATCACGTAAGACTAGTCATTTGTGTTTTACTGTATCTATCTGTTTATCTGTTAATGTTGGGTATGCTTGTGCGAGTGTGTGTGGTTGTGCATACATGTGTGTATCTGTGTATGTAGGTATGTGTGCGTGTGTGTAAGAGTGACAGAGAGAAAGAGAGAGAGATGTTGTTAAATCTTAAACATTCTGCCATTGTCCAACACCAAAATAATATTCCGATTGTTGTATCTATTACATGTCAATTGGCGAAATAAATTCCTGTTATCCGTTATCTGTTAGGAAGAACCAGTACAGCCAAGCTCAACAAAATCGCGTTAGCTGTTTTTTTTTTTTGTGATGTTGAGAAAAACGTGTTTAGCATCAAAATGACTCCAGTGACCTTGACCTTTCGGCAGAGCAAATACGATGGGACGGGCAGTTGAGGCAGGTCACTAACCTAGGTCATTTTCCTATGAAGTTTGGTCGAAATCCGTTCAATGCATATTGAGATGTGGCGTCCAGCGGACCGACAGACGAACTGACTTACAGCGACATTTGGCTCGTTTGGATTCCCCCAGACTATTTGGAAGTACTGGAAATACGAACACAAGAACAATAGCACACAAACTCAAACAAATTAGGTCTGTGGACTGAATATTTGATAGTGACTAGACCAAGCAACGTACCAGAGACTCACCAAGGCTGTATGCGAGAGCTAAGAGTAAGTACTGTCGAATCTCAGCTACGCTGTGTGCGCCTGGCCTTTTAGACAGTCAACAGGGCAGAAAATAGCGCAGTCGGTCGAGCGGATAACTCCTGTTTCAGCGAAAAGCGGATGCTATATTCAAGTTGTCTCGAACACTATGAAAGTTGGCCGTGAATTTCGGGTCGGCTGCCGATTTAGGTCACCGAGGGTTTTCTCAGGGTGCTCCGCTTTCCTCTTTCCCTTCAAACATTGTATTGGATGCAGTCTGTCTAAAGTGTCAACAGAAACCAAATCGATGTTCTTTCCTTCATCTTATAATAGTCTTGTCTCTACACCACATTGCTGAGTGATAAATGTGTTTGTTGTGTGTCTGTAGGTAGGTATGCGTAAGTGGCAGTAATATGTGAGCGTATATGTTGGTTACAGATCGCAGCGCTTTGAGTCTAGTTGAGGAACAAGGCGGGTATTGCTTACAGTAATAGTAGTAGCAGTAGCAGTAGAAGTAGTAGTAGCAGCAGCAGCAGTAGTAGTAATAGTAGTAGTAGTAGTTGTTGTTGTTGTCAGCAGTAGTAGTAGTAGTAGTTCTTGTTGTTGTTGTTGTTGTTGTTGTCAGCAGTAGTAGTAGTAGTTGTTGTTGTTGTTGTTGTCGTTGTAGTCTACTTCAGTGTGCAAAAGGTACTGCATGGTAGGGGAAAGTCGGGTAATATGAAATACGGCCTTCCCGGTTGAAAACAAAACACCCGAGTTGTCATTTCTGTGACTTGCTTCAAGCATAATTATGTCAGATCTAAGCTTGATAATTATGCCAGATCTAAGCTTGATAATTATGTCAGATCTAAGCTTGAAGCAAGTCACAGAAATGACAACCCTGTCGGTTTTGTTTTAGCCGGGAAAGGCCGTGTTTTCATATCAAACCAAGACAATGCCGATTTCGACAAAGCAAGACATAACATTACAACGCACATTTTGGAGCTAAGCTCCTCGTCAAGGATGATCATTTTATTTTGTCTTGGAGTTCTGTTCGAAAAAAAGTGCTTTGTTCTTTTGTGTCTTGTCCGCCTTTTTAGTTAGTCATTGTTTATAGGGTCCAGCGGAATGCAAAGTGCCGAATCAGGACCACGTTTATCCGCCTGATGCTACAAAAGCTGCATTATGTTGTTTTGTCTTTTTGTGTGTGTGTGTTTGTTTGTTTATAAAATTAGCATTCTGTTGTTTCTAATAATTAGGTGGAGAGAGAGAGAAAGAGAAAAAGAGAAAGAGAATAAAACAGAGAGAGAGAGAGAAGAAGAATAAGAAAACAGAGATGGGTGCCTTGGACAGTTTGAGTTAGATCCTACATCGGCCAGCGCCTTGAGCAGCTCTTGAACTGGAAAAGTGCAATGTAAGGACGATTAATATACAGGGTGTTCCAAAAGTCTTGGGCACATTTGAAATTCCCATATCTCAATTACTATGAATGGTAGTAAGATAAAAGTTGTGCCATTTTAAGCTAATTACATTAAGTTTTTTGTAAAGCTGTTGAATTTTTAAGTTCTTTTCAGACCCATGAATGCGCTCACTCAACCAGAAAATGCTGGGACGCGTTTGGCAAGAATTTGACTATCGGCTTGATATGTGTCGTGTGACCAATGGTGCTCACATTGAACATCTTTGAACATTCCGTGTAAAAATTGAGATTACAAGCTTTCTGAAATTACCAGATGCGTTTTTATATCCTTAATAGTTTCGGAAATATTCAATGTCAAAATGTGCCCAAGACTTTTGGAACACCCTGTATATTAATCTAATTAATTATTTAATTAATTATTAAATGTAGTAAAAAGGCGACTGGGGATGGAAATTAAGCCAAAGAAGAAGCGTTGTGGCCAAGTGGTCTAAGGCGGGACTAACTTGTCTCTCTATCTCTCTCTCTCTCTCTCTCTCTCTCTCTCTCTCTCAAAATATATTGCAGAGATTCGACTCCAGCCACTTTCGAAATGTACCAAACCCGACGTTCGGCACGATCACTCGAGGTCTGGATCTAAAACCATTGAAGCCAAAAACCGTGAATAGAACCTCGACCACAGGCTACGGTTTAAGGAATCTATGTGTGTATGTGTGTGTGTGTGTGTGCGTGTGTGTGTGTGTGTGTACACAGAGAGAAATAGAGAGAGAGAATCAAAACAAGCAGATATAAAAAATACGTTACACTATGTTTCATAGTTTGTGTATAAATAATGATTAATTAGTACAAAACTTGTTTATTTTTTATGTTATTACTTGCATTTGACTTCAATAAATCGCGAAGTTTTTTTCTGTAACTGTTTGTCCGTACAAAGTGCTGCAGCACCCACAATTGAAATGTGTTGAGCCATGGACAGCCAGCAAGCAAATTGCTTTTTCTTTTCTCGGTAACATCGTTCGCGTGTGTTTGTTTGTTTTTTTTCGAGGAGATCGTTAATCTGTGCGTACAATCTGAACAAACGTTGTATTTCTGTCTGACCGAATAATCCGATCGATGGTTTCTTCTATGTTATGCAGCGAAATCAAAATCGAAAGTGGCAAGTAGGCATAAGCCACTGGGCGATGGGAACACCGACTCAACCAAAGCTTTTTAGTTTTGAGGTTAGGTCAACCAGGCTAGTTATAAATAGCTTCGCCGATGCTACCTTTCCTTTTCCTCTCACTGGAAATGAGGGTGCAGGCAAGCTATAAATAGCCCGCAGCAAGCAATATCGTCCCCTATACGCTTATGTGTCCGGGGACGTTAATCTATTAGGCTAGGCTAAATGTGGAGGCACTAAACAGTGCAGCTCACATAGGCATTGAGCTGGTGGATGGGATTGTTAGCACGAATAGTGCTAAAAATGGAACAGGTTGAGAGATTTCCAAGTCGTACGCTCATACCCCGCACCCAGTAGGCTGCACAGCTCGGATGACTTCATAGGTGTCCGAACTGACCTTCGTCCGACTATTAGTTGTGTTTTTCATAACCTCGACCCCACTTAAAATAAAACATGGGTCTATGAACCAAGGGTGAGTGTTTACAGTTGCGTACAGGGTGCTGGGAAGAAATCAGTAATAACTACTACGTTAATATTTCGGATTACTGTTCAAGAACCGGTGAACAAAAGTATACACATTTGACAGCTAAAATATACTGCAATGTACTTTAAAAAAAAAACTACACCGAAAAAGGCAGATCGGATAGACGCTGATAGAAAAAGTATAGTCATAAATACATCAATATCTTTGGAAAACAGAGGTGTCCGCTGTGAGGAGTTGACCGCAAATTGAGTTAACTACACTAAAGCGTTCAGGAGAAAAATGAGGAGAGACGGAGTAAGGAGGATAAAGTGAAAAGGGAGTTGAGAGAGAGAGAGTGAGAAAGAGAGAGAGAGAGAGAGAGAGAGAGAGAGAGAGAGAGAGAGAGAGAGTGAGCGTGGAATGTATGACGGTGATGAAGGTGATGATGATGATGATGGTGATAATGATGATGATGATGATGATGATGATGATGATGATGATGATGATGATGATGATGATGATGATGATGATGATGATGGTGACGACGATTATCATCATCATCCATTATCATCAACATCAATCTCATTGTTCTTATTATTTAAAGGCGAGTGTAGTGTGTGTGATCAGCTGTAACGCAGCGGCATGTAATCTGCAGTAAGACGATTGACCGGGCGCTACCTGACACCATGACGAATGGTTCTAGACTCAGGTCACACTCACCCACCCACCAAAACACACTCACTCACTCCCTTGTCTCTCTCCTCTCTCTCTCTCTCTCTCTCTCTCTCTCTCTCTCTCTCTCTCTCTCTCTCTCTCTCTCTCTCTCTCTCTCTCTCTCTCTCTCTCTCTCTCTCTCTCTCTCTCTCTCTCTCTTTCCAACTCTCTTCCTATCTCTTTCTCTCCGTCCCTCTATCTCCCCCTCTCTCTCTCTCTCTCTCTCTCTCTCTCTCTCTCTCTCTCTCTCTCTCTCTCTCTCTCTCTCTCTATTTCCATCGCTCTCTATTCAATAAGGCACCTGCTCTCGCTCAACGCCTTTAGCTCAAGCTCCTGGTACATTAAGAAACAATTGCGTCGCCGAAACATGACTGCTGCCTAGGGATAAAATAAAGCGAGCGACGACGATCAGTCTCCTCAACGTTGCCCCTCGATTTGTTGAAAGGTTCAAACGAACATTATCAAACTGTGTGACGCTGGTATCTGTTCAAAGGTATAAATCTCTAAATCATTAATCAATCAATCCATTAACCAAGCCCTCAATGAAATTCACCAATCAATAGCTCAAGCTCCTGGTACATTAAGAAACAATTGCGTCGCCGAAACATGACTGCTGCCTAGGGATAAAATAAAGCGAGCGACGACGATCAGTCTCCTCAACGTTGCCCCTCGATTTGTTGAAAGGTTCAAACGAACATTATCAAACTGTGTGACGCTGGTATCTGTTCAAAGGTATAAATCTCTAAATCATTAATCAATCAATCCATTAACCAAGCCCTCAATGAAATTCACCAATCAATAACCTGAGAAACGATTGCACGATTGCCTTAATGAAAGCACAACATGTATATAAAATCGCCGATCAATAATGTAATAAAGAGATCACATTACCAATCCGTACTTTCACACAAAAATGAAAGGAAATAAATCTATAAAAAGTCTCCAAACACAAATTGACAAATCAATCAAATAACCATTCAATTAGTGAGGTGGGTCACACAAACCATTGAAAGGAAGGCGAAGCTTAAAACGCTCAATTCCCACACATTTGTCATTTCTGATATTGGAAACAGGGACAACTCAATTCAATCTCAATCTAAAACAAACAAAAAAAGCATAAGAGACAGAGACAGAGACAGAGAGAGAGAGAGAGAGAGAGAGAGAGAGTGAGAGAGAGAGAGAGAGACAGACTGACAGACAGAGAGACAGAGACAGAGAGAGACAGAAAGACCGAGAGAACTGCAATGGAATGTCAACAGCGGGGAAAGCGCGGGGAGCGCAGTTAGCTCAGTGGTGTACGCTGTGTACTCGCATTTCAGGCGATAACATTGCAGCCTGTACAGGCCGTGGTTCAAACCTCGTTGACGGCCAGGAGTGATATTCAGGAAGCATTTACCCAGTGGGTAAATAGTACTATGCGAAGTCTTACAGCGGGGTATATAATTACCCACTGCTTCTGGGTTTATTCATTGGGTAACTGTTTCCTGAACACCAGCCCTGGAGTTTATTTTTTTTTTAAAATACCCCGAGACACTGCGCTCCTACTCCTTCGGATGAGAGTATAAACCGAGGTTTAGTCTGTGCACGCGGTTTTCCATCGCACGGTGTTACGTTTGCGACGCGCACGATAGTACGTGTGAGACGCGCACGATAGATCCGATCGTTTTGTTTTGCAAAGCATTCAATAACAGAGTGTATTTACCTTTGATTTAATTTTGTGTTGTTGTTAGAAGAAGCTTGGTATAATGTTGATAATTTTCGTTGGTCAATATTATTGAGGAATTTTCTAGTATTGCTTGTTTATTATCGATCGAAGCCTCTAGATAGATCTACTGGTAGCTGAGAAATTCTTGGACCCTAAAGAAAGTTGTATGACGTAAGACTGATGACGAATTTCATCCCGATTGGCTGTAATTGCGTCACGCTGGAACATTCGAACGTTCTCTAGAGTATAGAAAAACTATATAATTGATGCACTGTGTCTGAAAAAAAAAGTGAAAAGCGATTGAACGATTGTATGCAGTTGTTGATGTACGCTGAATAAAGTTGGAAAACTTCATACGACGACCACTGCCTTGTTGCTGAGATAAACGAATCTGAGTTATACTTATCAGGATTCAAGCATCGGGGCTGAATCAACTACTGATAAAAAAAAACCACCAAACAATAACGAGTGTAACACACGGACTTTAAAGATCCTGACGCCCCAGTCCTATGCTGGTGGGTGCTGGCTACACCAATACACCCAGCACGTACTAGGTCGCCTCTCTCCATCCCAGGTCGCTCAGGATTGGTCTCAGTCGTCTGGGCGTCAGACTATGCAACCTCGAGCTGCTTGGGTGAGATCCTGTGTCTTACGCTATGACAGCGCCTTGATCAGCTCTGGAGTTGGAGAAGCGTTATATACACATGAACAAATTATTTTTTTTAAATCACAGCACTGGAGCAGTTAACAAGTTATTTATATATTTATTTATGTATTCATTCATTCATTCATGTATTCTTCGCCATTAGTATTTCCGTTAATGTCATGTGAGGTGTGAACGATGAAAAAAAACCGGAGAACGGGATAATAAAATAGAGGTTATGAGTGATGGAAGATGGAAAAACGGGAATGGGTCATTGGGAAGTGCATGCTGATTTGAAAAATGGAAGACAAGGGAGATAATCCCGGAGGCATTGGCACCCTCTCGTCCCCCTCTCGACGCCAAGCCACAGAATCCAGAAATGGCAAAATTGAGTTCCCCTTAGCGGCAAAACAGATTCCCCCACCACCTTTCCTCCTCGCTGCAACCCCACCACAGCCCCCACCCACCTCCACCACCCATTCATATTCTTTAGAGACGCTCCTTCCCCCTCCCCCCCCACAATTCCTTCCACCGCCTTACGGCACCTACTCTAAAATATATTCTTAATGTATCACACTTCGTGCCCCAACTCTCTGTCTCTCTGTCTGTCTGTCTGTCTCTCTCTCTCTCTCTCTCTCTCTCTCTCTCTCTCTCTCTCTCTCTCTCTCGCGTGTATCAGAATATATGTGATGTTTGTAAAGAAGTCTAGTTGAAAATCAAAAGCGCTTTCCAAATGCCAGAATCTGCAGCCAGGCATAGAAGATGATGCTGAACAGGCGTAGAGAGAAACACTAAACTGATTTTTAGGGATTAAAAAGAATATTCCTGTAGAATGTGATCTGGCATTGCATAGATTAGTCAGGGAATAGGGCAAGAATCAAATTTCGTTTCAAAATTAAAAGACAGACTTACTCCACATTTCATGCAATACACACTTGGAAACAGAACAATGACCAGCATAGGCTTACATGTTATTATTGGAATCGATTTACCTGTCCTTCTGTTTTCTTTTAAGCCACCTTTTTATGCTGAGTGGTACCTTTAATTCATTACTGACCGCTGTAATAATAATAATAATAATAATAATAATAATAATAATAATAATAATAATAATAATAATAATAATAATAATAATATGTTTGAAAATAATAACGATGGTGGTGATGATGATGATGATGATGATGATGATGATGATGATGATGATGATGATGATGATGATGATGATGATGATGATGATGATGATGATGATGATGATGATGATATAAATATATATAGGCTTACGTGCTTTCCTCAAAACTCACCAATCAGAACCAAAGCGCGGCAATTTCACCAGCCGTCTCCAAACTACTTCTGGAATTTACAAAACTGTTCTATCTTGGTTTCGCTCCTACCTCACAGACTTCGAACCGTCTCAATTGGCGGATCCAGATCCAAGCCAGTGAAGCTGCTTTGCGGAGTCCCACAAGGGTCTATCCTCGGACCTGTACTATTTTACCCCACATTCAGCCTTTTGACCATCGATTTTGCGAGGTACATATACATAATGGTAGGAATTCAGTAGGCCCATGAATAAATAAATGGATGAATGATTTGTAAATCATCACTGAGCGAAGCCATGAGGGATACCGAGAACACAGAAAGATGGAATGCGCTGGTTAAACGATCATCTGTGGTCCCACAACGACTTTCGAGTTACGGGATAGGATAGGATTTGCAAATCGCGTACATATCTCCACGCCGACAGGCATGATCGCAGCGCTGTTGCACCATGCCCATGCATCACAATCACGCACAAGTACAACAGAAACCGGTTGTGGGAGCGCGTAATAAACAGACGGCGAGTTCACAAACGGTTGTGTCCTATGCAAATGAGTCACCACAATCACGTGGTAATCTAGCGCTGGGGACCAATAGGCAGGCGGTTGCGTACGTCTCCCTCGTGGACGGCAGGAAGGGGGGAGAGAGAGAGAGAGAGAGAGAGAGAGGGGGGGGAGGGGGGGTGTGGCTAAGCAAACGACAGATCGACCTTGTAGTTAAAAACCTCGAAAAGCCACACATGCTTTCTACGGCTCACACAAAAAATGTTGAGGTTTGCGAAATAATTTAACATTTTGTAACATAGGCACACAACCTCAGCTTTCAAAGAACAAACAGACGCTCCAGCCACGTGAACAGACGAGAATGTAACAGATCAAGGCACATTCTCTCCACCCCACTCTCACACACATATAAACACACAACAGCAGCAGCAACAACAACAACAACAACAACAACATAACTACAGAGTATGAGCAAAGATAATATCTAAAACTTTATTCCCAGACTCTTAATAACAGTTGATGCAGACCCTTAAGCTTTCTTTACGTTGTTTATACATATCATCACCATCACCATTATGATGATCACCGTCATCATAATCATCATCATCAACATCGTCATCCTCGCCGTCGTCGTTTTGGCGCGCGCATGCATACACACATACATAACTGAAGAAACTAAACACACGCACGCAAACATACGCACCACAAAAACCACTACATGCATGCACGCGCACATAATATATTCTCCTCCCTCTCCTCTTCCTGTTCTCCCCATCCCCTTATGCTCACACATGCACACAGTACACATTTTGTTGTCACAAACACCATAGAGACACACACTTGACCATTACGGAGTGAGAGGAAGCACCAACCGCTGGAAAGCAAACTTCCTAACGAAGCAATTGTATTTGATGGAGCACAGTCTGGCTACGTGAAGGTGGTCCGTCGTCCAACAATACTCTGTGCTCGGCCCTTGCCTCTACCTGACGTACATCTACGACCTGCCCTCAAAGGTGTCATCTTGGGGTGGCCTCGTGGCGCAGTGGATAAGTCGCCGGTTTCCTATGCCGAAGGTCGCGGGTTCGATTCCCGCAAGGGGCGAACGTATGTGACTTAGGTACGAGACTATTGAAGTCACCGAGAGTTTTCTCCGGGCACTCCGGTTTCCTCCCTCCCTTCAATAATGGTACAGGATGCAGTCAATATAAAAAATTTGAAAAATAAAAATTCGATTGTCTTCCGTCTTCTAATAGCGATCTCCCTGCCTTTACACCACCTGTTTGAGTGATGTATGTGTATTTGGTGTGTGTGTGAGGGTAAATGAGACAGGTGAGCGTGTGTGTTGGTATAGATCGCCGCGCTTTCAGCCTTGGGGAAAGACGCGTACATAGCATCCTGTATTATTATTATTATTATTATTATTATTATTATTATTATTATTATCTCGACCCTTCGCCGACGACACTGCTCTGTAGCGCATGTTGCGCAATGCAGAAGATGTGGCCAAGCTACAAGAGGACCTACGTAGGCTCGAGGTCTGGGAAAAAGGGCGGGGCGTGACTTTCCATCCGGACAAGTGTAGCCCACTGCCATTGACCCGTAGCAGAAAGCCCCTCAACACCACTCTAGCAACACTCTCCACCGCCACGATCTAGAGCGCGTTGACTCTACAAAGTACCTCGGAGTCACTCTGCAGTACAACCTGTCTTGGGTCCAACATGTCGACAACATCTGCGCCAAAGCTAACCGAGTCCTGGGCTTCTTGGGAAGGAACCTGAAGATGCGCTCTACCAAGACCAAGGAGCTGGCGTACAAAGGAATGGTTGGTCCCATTGTGGAGTACGCCAGCACTGTTTGGGATCCTCACACCTGCAGGCTCATCAC
The DNA here is from genome assembly GCA_036898135.1 of Oncomelania hupensis. Taxonomy (NCBI): domain Eukaryota; kingdom Metazoa; phylum Mollusca; class Gastropoda; order Littorinimorpha; family Pomatiopsidae; genus Oncomelania; species Oncomelania hupensis. Next base: position 46,297,163 of record CM072516.1, read on the forward strand.
AAACCTTGAGAAGATCCATCGACGGAAAGACCCGGTTTGTCATGAAAAATTAAAAGAATAGTTAGCTCCAGAGTCAGCAACATGCTACAGCAGCTACTGTTGCCCACGCTTGAACAAGGACTCCAATGTTCCCGCAGCAAAAAGGATAAAAGGCAGTAGCGATGTGTGGGTCTGGTGCATCATTAAGATGTCCTAGACAACTAGCGTATACTGCAGCTCCACATCCAGCGGTTGCCTATTTCATTTTAGTTAGGTACTATATTTTATTTTAGATATAGGTGCTCTCTCTACTTTTTTATTTTCTCTTTTGCCTCCAGTAAAGAAACCCACAGCGCAGTACTACAAAATACCCGTAATATGTCAGTAATTGTCGAGTATGACAGATGGGCATTGAAGGAAGAAGAAGACACATAACTGCACACACATGCATAGATACGAACGCATACAGCGTTACTTTTCAATCCTCTATACCTCCCTTCTCCCTCCCCTCCCCACTCTCTCTCTCTCTCTCTCTCTCTCTCTTTCCTTCCCACCGCAAAAACACATGACTGATGGAAGTCGTGCTTATTGGAATTAAATGAAGAAAGAAAAATTAACTCCGCTTCACAATGAATCCAATCGCAAATCCGTAAAACGTGCTGCAAATAATGTTACCTTGGGGATTAGCTGGAGGCATATACAATTAATCAATGTTTGTCTACAAATTCTGTAAAGTCGGGGCCGCGCGAGCGCTCTCTCTCTCTTTCTCTCTCTCACACACGCGCACACGCACAAACACACACACAACACACGCACACACACATACAAACGTATACACATACACACAAACACATATAAACACACAAACACACACACAACACGCGCGCGCACACACACACACACACCCGCGCACACACTCACACACACACAATTAAAAGGCGTAAGTAGTATTTTGCAGACATATAACAACAACAACAACGGAGAGCCTCGCGCGCGCTCTTAAATGCACACACATGCAGGCGAGCAACACACGACCATCTTTGTGATCTCTATTGGAAGAAAGAAACAAACAACCCAAACGACAGAAGGAAATATAAAACACATCCGCTGAAAAGAAGAAAGAAAGGACGCACGAAAAGAAAAGAAAAAGATAATAGATAAAGGAAATATAATTCAAGGTGGGGAGATGAGGAGGGGAAGGAAGGAAGAAAGAAGGGTTAGAGGAAGGATAGGGGCGAAGAGAAGCGAGAAGAGCAGAGAAAAGCGAAGAGAACAGCAGAAAACGAAAGTGAAGAGAAGAGCAGACAAGAGATGGGCAGAGCAGAAAAGAGTACAGAACAGACGTGAAGAGAAGAGCAGAGATGAGCACAGCAGAGCAGAGATGAGCAGAGAATAGATTAACAGAGCAAACAAGAGTAGAGAGAAAGAAAGAAAGACAAAGGGAGGAGAAAAAAGAGAAGAGAAGCGATGAGATGAGAAGAGAAGAGCAGAGGAAAGAGGAGAGCAGAAAAGAGCAGAGAACTGAAGAGTAGAAGAGGGAAGAGCACAGCGGAAAAGAGAAGTGAAGAGAAGAGCAGAGCAGAAAGAAAGAAAAGGAAGAGAAAAGAGAGGAGAAGAGAAAAGACGAGAAGTGAAGTGAAGTGAAGTGAATATTAGACATGTAAGAGAAATGAAGTGAATATTAGTGTTGTCTGTATCATTGTCCTTGTATGTGATATTAGTGTTGTGTGTACTATTGTCCTTGTGTGTGGAATGGTCACACCACACGCTACATTCCCTTGTGATTTATGACAATAAATATATCTTGAATCTTAAATCTTGAGAAGAGAAGAAAACAACTGTGAAGCGGATATCTATGAAAATAATTAGTTGATAAACCCGGGAAATTCCTGCTTCATTAAAAAACGGTGTTAACCTTTCTCAGAAACCAATTCAACGAACAAAACAGCAACCTCTTTTTTTATAGTGTGGTAACAACAGTAACAAGATGGCAAACCATCCAAATGAATTCCCAAACCCAATCCATGATTTTATTGGGAAAAAAATAATTTTTATAAATCGAAAATTCGTAGCCATTAACACATATATTTATTGTGTTTACCTCCTCATATTACCAAACACATGCTAAACATCGGTTTATATACTCTCATCCGAAATAGTAGGTCTACGATGTTTGAGTATTCGTAAATACTAGAGGGAAGTCTAGCAGCCAGTTTAGACCGTTTTAATGCAGTTTTCAAGTGCCTCTGCTCTGAGTTCGAGATCAAAATGGCGATTAAAAGTAAAGTCCTATTCAGGCTAAGAGATGACTATCAGCTTATATATTCATACATGTTTTGATTGCCAGATAATATCTATTACCATATTTCCACATAATGGAGATACTTTGAAATAGTCGGAAAACAGAACGAGCCAAATGTCGGGCCTATCGATCGGTCTGTGGCGCGTCACATCTCAAAATCTACTGAACGGATTTTGACTAAACTTCTTAGAAACATTACATAGGTTAGTAGTCAGCTTTCCGTGCCATCAAATTTGCTCTGTCGCAAAGTTTAAGGTCGCTGGAGTCGATTTGTTGCTGAGAACATTTGGTTCAATATCTAAAAAAAAAAAAACCAGCTTAACCAATCTGGATTATTTTGTTGTTTTTCCAAAAATGGTCAATAATTCAGTGACACCCGTTTGTCGGCCTGTCGGTCCCATCGTAACTCTTTTGCTCAAAACACATTCCTTGCCTTATCTCAAAAACGACTGGACCGATTTGGATTATTGTATTATGCAGATACATTAGCTGCTATCAAATTTGCCCTTTCTCAACATTCAAGACCGCTGAGGTCCATCATTGTTAAGCACTATTTGCGATGCATCTTGAAACTGGTTAAACGAGGTTGATAGTTTTAAGCTTGTAGACAGTACAAGGACTGTCCAATAGTTGCACGGTGTTATTTTGCTTCTTAAGAATAAATCCGAGACAAGAACAGCTTCTGGACAAGTAACACTTTTGCAAATTGCTGGTTTTCAGCAATAAGTCTTCCGAGGCTGGAAATATATTTTAATTGCTTGACATCGTGTTATACTTTTCACTTTTTTAAGTATTCTGCAGGTAAAAAGAGAATGTAATTTGGAGCGACCATGGACGCTTTAAGTATGTCTGCTATTGATTGTCAAGCACTACCCCACCGCTACTCCGATATGGCTTCCTTCAATAGCAGTTCATTGCTTCATTCTACCACGCCAGTTAAGTGGGCACGTAAATAGGACAAACTACTGATTTTCTTGACCATTACACGCAACCAGGTGACATTATGGTTGGGGGAGGTGGCACAAAACTAATATTTAATATATGTATATGTACTATTTTTGTATATAAGATCTTGATGTTTGTGATGATGTTTGAGATGTCATTTAATACTGGAAATTTACTATAGATGTAGTCTACTGTGTACTTGTTTTATCTATGTATGTATTGTTTTAATGTTTCGTACCGATCAGCAATTGTATGTCATAATTTCTCTGTTGAGATAATAAAGTATTCTTGAACTTGAACTTGAACTTGAAAACAATAACAACAACAACAACAACAACAACAACAACAAGCAATTGGTTATGGAATATGTGGCATAAACACCTAGAAAACGTCTGTTTAAAATAACATACATTTCTCTTATAATAAAGCTCTATTAGAACATTCGTTGACCCAAGACGCATGTATTTGACGTTTGTCGCCTATAACCACAAGTTTCATGTATGATTTTCTCTTCGATCAACATCTAACGGTAAAGTAAAAAGAACAACACCCTCCCCCTTTCACACACACACACACACAAACACACACCCACACACCCACACACACACACACACACAATAGTTTGTGAAGACAATTCAGGCCTAAACAAAACAGTGTAAAAAAACCTGATTAACTCCCTTTAACACACGCTCACACACACACACACACACACACACGCACCTACACACACACGTACACGCAAACACTCTCTCACACATACACAAAATGCGCACGCGCTCGCGCAATCTCACAAACGCACAAACCGAACACAGGCAACGATCTCGTTAACAACCTTCTATCATTAACAATAGGCTGCAACGTTCACATCAACGCACACAATTCCAGTGAGGCGGTTCTGAAATTTAAAATCCGGCCAGGCCGCCTGATACGCTAAGGAAAGATTCTAGCACATGGACTAACAGAAATCACACATAAGCTGGAAAACTCGACGACTTCGTTCTATATATTCCAAAACAAGTGTTTTAGCACGAATCCGCACACATAACCCCGAACTGCAGGGTCAGATCAGTACACGCCGTTGACGTTTAAATTTGAATAATACACACAGATGACGTTTGAGCGGTTAATAAGCGTTCTCTGAATATATAGCATCAAAATAATGACAAATCTCGATCAAATATAAGTAGACCTACGGTGATTATGTCCTTTAGACAAAGTAGGTCTACAAAAGCACTTTTTTCACCAATGTCTTGATAGCTTGATCGCTGTCTTTCACCAATGTCTTGTCTTGTCCTTCACAACAAATAGAACTTATTGGCGTAAAAATCCATGAAAGGAATGGAATCCAAATTGAACAACAGATGAGGTTGTGTTTGTTTTTTTGTTTTTTTTTTTTACAATGAACTGGGGTGTTATTGGTGGATTTTTTAAACAGGTCGACTTTTTCTTATAAACTCACAAAAGAATATAACCTATCAATTAATTTGTAATCTCAAAATCCATTTCACAAATCCGGCGAATTGTTGCACAAATAAAAACAAGTATACTCGTAGTTTGTAACCACAACTATAATGAATAAATAAATAAATGAATGAAAATCTATTAAGCGCATAAGCCTATACAGGTCCACACAAAAAAGCACAATCACAGCCCTAGATTTAGCACACTGAAAACTCAAACAAGAAAAACTAATTTCTCCATACAGAAAACTGCAGAAGAGGGACTAAGTCAGAATACGCCGAAACTGCAAAAATAAACACAAACCCGTGTGCTACCGTTCCAACTAGACTTAGCACGTTCGGAACATAGAAAGGATTAACTTTATCCAGAAAACAAAGACATAGCTGTCTAAATCCACATCAGGCAAGAGTGTGCAACGCAACATATATTCTTTAAAAGACACACTTTTTATTTCTTCCAATGTGCAACGGAACAAATTCCAGACGAGGACTTCCAATTCTGGCGAAACTGCAGAAACAAACAGCCAATAGCGAAGTATTGTCAACAAGGCAGCACTATAGGCCGCAAGGAACGACACACTCAGCTGATGATTGAATGTAACATAACGCACCGCACGCTGTCTGGCATCGCGCAAAACACTGTGCTAAGTGAACGCTCCAATCTCTGCCATTGCTGACTTCCACCAACGTCTATAGCAGTCAGTCACACACGCACACACACACACTCACACACGCACACTCACACAAGCACACTCATACTTTGGGAAAGAGGCAAAAGAACGAGAGAGAGAGAGAGAGAGAGAGAGAGAGAGAGAGAGAGAGAGAGAGAGAGAGAGAGACCCAGAGAGACAGAGACAGATGAAGAGACAGAGAGAGAGAGTCAGACAGATCTCCATGCTTTTACGCCCCATGACCGATTGAGTGATAGACGTGTGTTTGGTGTGTGTGTGTGTGTGCGTGAGACTGTGTGATACATGTGAGCGTGTATGTTTTTAAAGATCACCGCGCTTTGAGCCTGAATGATTTGTGGAAAAACTCGTATGTACATGTAGCATCCATTTTATTATTATTATTATTATTATTATTATTATTATTATTATTATTATTATTATTATTATTATTATTATTATTATTATTATTATTATTATTATTATTATTATTATTATTATTTACTACTACTGCTACTACTATTACTACTACTACTACTACTAGTCGTCTACTACTACTACTACTACTACTACTACTACTACTACTACTACTACTACTACTACTACTACTACTACTACTACTACTAGACAGATCGAATCCGGTCGTTTGTTGATTTTGAATAACCTTTCACGAACCGATGTACTCGTTCACAATCACCCCACACCCCGCCTTCACCCTCCCCACCCACCCCACACACATACACGCACGCACAAACACACGCACACATTCAAATACACACGCACGCACACACACATACACACACCTACACGTACGCACGCACACGCCTTAATGTCTCATTAAACTACCGTTAAAGGTTACCGCCGATGACAGACTACCACGCAGAGAATAGAAGTCCCTGGGTTTATAAAAGGAGGGGAGGAAAGAAAGAGGTTTGTGGGGCCGGGTAGCTCAGTTGGTAAGAGCGTCTTGCTAGTAACCGAAAGGTCGCTGGTTCGAATCCCGGATTGGTCAACGTGTGATCATATTATTTTCCCCTTTACCAACAACTGGCCCGCTGGTGTCAGTATAAACCGGTCCAGTAGTCACCTATATGCGAAAGTGTCGTGTGACTATAATCTACAAACAACGAAAGAGGTTTCAGTGGGGCCGGGTAGCTCAGTTGGTAAGAGCGTCTTGCTAGTAACCGAAAGGTCGCTGGTTCGAATCCCGGATTGGTCAACGTGTGATCATATTATTTTCCCCTTTACCAACAACTGGCCCGCTGGTGTCAGTATAAATCGGTCCAGTAGTCACCTATATGCGAAAGTGTCGTGTGACTATAATCTACAAACAAACAAACAAGAGGTTTCGGGCTACCAGAGCAAAAGTCACTTAAATACCGAAAGCTACAAACCACAGAACATTTTCTTGTCCCAGGTGTCCACTTCCTATACCAACTCTATTGATGTGACATCATTTTTTAACCGATCTTCTATTTATTTAGTCGTCCTTATCTAGCTCTTTTTCCAGCTCAAGAGCTGCTCAGGGCTCTAGCCGATACAGAACCTAACCCAAGCTGCCCGAGGCGCCCACCTGCAGTCTTTGTGTGCATAGTCTGGCCCCCACAACAACACAATCCTGGGCGACCGAGTATGAACCTAGAGCTGTGTCGGTGCATTTGTGTCGCCGCATTCACTTGCCTAGGACATGAGCGTCGTAATCTTTAAAGTTGTGTGATTGAATCCGTGAGTGCACAGACTAGACCTCGGTTTTTACTCTCATTCGAAGGCGTATATAATAATAATAATAATAATAATAATAATAATAATAATAATAATAATAATACTGGATGCTCTATACGCGCCTTTCCCCAAATCAATCAGGCTCAAAGCGCGGCGATCTGTACCAACATACACGCTCACCTGTCTCATCCAAACACACAACAAATACACATCCATCACTCGAACAAGTGGTGTAAAGGCAGGGAGATCGCTATTGGAAGACGGAAAGAAAATCGAATTTTTATTTTTTGAAATTTTTATATTGACTGCGTCTAGTACCATTATTGAGTATATACAGCTTTTCTACCTCCAGAGCTCCTCAAGTGCGCATTCTGGAATACGTTTAACATCATCATCATCATCATCATCATCATCATCATCATCATCATCATCATCATCATCATCATCATCATCGTCATTATCATCATCATCATCATCATCATCATCATCATCATCATTTCCTTCTTCTAATAGCGATCTCCATGCCTTTACGCCCCATGACCAATTGAGTTATAGATGTGTGTTTGTTGTGTGTGTGCCTGTGAGTGTGTGATACATGTGAGCGTGTATGTTGGTAAAGATCGCCGCGCTTTGAGCCTGAATGACTTGTGGAAAAGCTCGTATGTAGCATCCATTTTACTTTTATTATTATTATTATTATTATTATTATTATTATTATTATTATTATTATTATTATTATTATTATTATTATTATTATTATTATACTTATTATTATTATACTTCTTCTTCTTCTTCTTCTTCTTCTTATTATTATTATTATTATTATTATTATTATTATTATTATTATTATTATAACTACTACTACTACTACTACTACTACTACTACTAATTATTATTATTATTATTATTATTATTATTATTATTATTATTATTATTATTATTATTATTATTATTATTATTATTATTATAACTACTACTACTACTACTACTACTACTACTACTACTACTACTACTACTACTACTACTACTACTACTACTACCCCTAAAAATATGCTGTCTCATAAAATGTATGTTCGTCTTTCCAAGTGATTTGGCGAACCAAAACAGGATCAGATAGCCAACTTTTAAAAGGCCTGCTGTGAGGAGCACAAGAACTAAGAACAAAAGTAGACAAGAGAAGACGGAGATGGAATGTGGAAATAACTTTAGAGAGAGAGACAGACAGACTGACTGACATACTTCTTTCTTCTCTTTGGATAATTATAATACTTCGAAGTCGAAGATAAGAGAGAGGTATATAAGATCAGAAAACAATTTTATTTTGCAAGGGTAAAAGAGTAAGCGTTTGAGAGATAAAGAGAGAGAGAGAGAGACAGATAGAGAGACAGACAGAGACAGAGACAGAGACAGACAGAGAGACAGACAGAGATAGGCAGAGACAAAGGCAGACAGAGACCGAGACAGAGAGAGACAGAGAATTTTTGACTTGACCTTTGACACTGTTTTTATTAGGCCTCCGGCCCATACAGTTTTGGGAACGGGTTTACAATGGGGAGAAAACAAACACAAATCAACACACACACACACACTCACACAACCGTGTAGAAACGCCGTTGTGATGGTTTTCATGAAACTTTACATACGTTACTTCGATAATTTTACAAATTTGTCCATTTTTTGAAGCTATCCCAAATCCTAACCCTAAGCCTAACCCTAACCCAAGCCCTAACCCTTAACCTAACCCTAAGCATAATACAGCCCTAACCCTAACGGAACACTGTTTTGATGTCAAACTAATGGGGTCCGTCAAAAAAAAGTACGTAGAGGTTCATGTGTATTTCAGAATAGAGGCGTTTCTACCTAGCCACAGACACACACAGACACACACACGCATACACATTTCATATCAATTCAATTGCAGAATAAATAAAATGCATAAGGACTTTTTCACTTCACGTTTACTTCATTTCTTACGTTTTTCATATCTTTTCTTTCCATAACTTTAATTTTTCATTTTGTTTTTAATTTTTACAAATATTTTGTAATGTTCTTGCCTCTTGTTTCTTTTCTTCCTTTCTTATATTTTTATTTCCTTTTCATTTCTTTTCCTCCTTTTACCTCCATTTTTGTCCTTTTTTCTCTTCTTTAACATTTCCCTTCTTTCACTTTTCTCTTATTTCTTTTATAACATATATTTATGAACACACACACAAATGCTATAAGCACACTAAGCAATCATAAAACGCCTTTTCCCTTTGGTAACACTCAGAGATAGCAAGAGAGAGAGAGAGCGAGAGACAGACAGACAGAGAGAGAGAAAGATAGATGCACATAAACGCACAGAAAGAGAGAGACACAGAAACAGAGAGAGAGAGAGAGAGAGAGAGAGAGAGAGAGAGAGAGAGAGAGAGAGAGAGAGAGACAGAGAGAGAGACAGAGAGAGATAGAGAGAGAGAGAAAGCAGAAGACAGAAAGAGAGAAACGGACAAAGAAAGAGAGAAACAGGCACAGATATAGAGAAAGGGGAGAGAGAGAGAAAGACAGACAGACAGAGACAAAGAAAGATAGAGGCACAGAAACACAGAGAGAGAGAGTGACACATAGAGAGACAGAGAGAGAGAGAGAGAAAGCAGACAGACAGAAAGAGAGAAACAAACAGAAAGAGAGAAACAGGCACAGATAAAGAGAAAGGGGGAGAGAGAGGAGAGAGCGAGACAGAGCCAGGGACAGGGGCAGAGAGACAGATAGACGCAGAGAGAGAGAGAGAGAGAGAGAGAGAGAGAGAGAGAGAGAGAGCGAGAGAGAGAGAGAGAGAGAGAGAGGCTTTAGACTTTAAACATTTATTACAATTATTACAATTGTAACATGTTACAAGGACAGTACATTTAAGCTCACAACTAATTCTTACAATTAGTCCTTGTTTCAGGCACATATTCATTCAGGGAGGAGGGCGAGAGGAGAGGAGAGAGAGAAAAAAACCAGACAGAGACAGAGAGAGAGAGAGAGAGAGAGAGAGAGAGAGAGAGAGAGAGAGAGAGAGAGAGAGAGAGAGAGAGAGAGAGAGAGAGAGAGAGTGTAGACTTTAAACGTTTATTACATTTATAAAGAGAGAGAGAGAGACAGCAGCAACAGCACCCCAACATCATCAGCAGTGCCTCAAGCATCAATTTAGTATGCGACGGCGACAGTTCTAACCTGATAACGGTCTGCTGTGGTGTCTGTTGAATGAAATGGTGTCGCAATAATGTCTACCCACAGCGACAGTGCATAACGGGAAATTCAGTCGTTGCGACCGATGTTTGTGTGTCCCCGTTTTGTTCTGTATGCGCGTCGGTGTCTGTATGTCAACAGAGCAGAACAGAAACTGTATTGACATTTCAACCTGTGGTTGTAGGCTACGATCTTGTCTATGCAGAGATAGATATACAGCAGACACAGCACTTCCTTATTTATCGGCGAGTTGACGCCTGTGCCGGGGGACTAAGAGACCGAGCTACAACTCTCGAGCCCAGGGGGTATGCCCCAGCTTTTCAGCCGCTGCCATTGCCTCCGCTCGCAAAATCCCACTAATAAACTTTTAAACTCTCTCTCTCTCTTTTTTTCTCTCTCTTTTTCTCTCTCATATGACACGGTCTTATAGGTTACTAATAATTGTTACAATCACAGTAGCTTGTTTGGACATAATAATGACTTGAAAATCAAACGGAGATTCTTCTTTGGAAACAATCATAAACAAAGCGGCACATTTTCTCCATGTCTACTGTTTCAGAGTTTTACATGCGCTAGTATCTCATGCAACACCGCCGCCATTATCTGTAACTCTTCACTGGGGAGATCGGCATCAGTTCCTGGCATCAACAACAACACCATCTCTGACACCGCTCCACTTACTCCCACAAGCTTGCCTTCCTGTCGTGATACATTTAACATGATTGCACATTATCTGGGCATAAAAAAAAACAACGACCTAATTATTATTTCTCCCTCCTTCTCTCCCCCCACCTCTCTCTCTGTCTCTCTCTCTGTCTCTCTCTCTCTCCCTCTCTTTCTATTTCTCTCTCTACCTCCTAGTAGCATATGTGTCGCTGTCATCGCAAATTTATTGTCGGCGTTGCTGTCATCATCATCATCATCATCATCATCATCATCATCATCATCATCATCATCATCATCATCGTCATCATCATCATCATCATCATCATCGTCGTCGTCGTCGTCGTTGTCGTCATCGTGGTCGTCGTCGTCAGTATAGTGGTCATTGTTGGCATCATCATCATCGTCGTCGTTGTAGTTGGTATGATCGTCGTCGACGTCATTACTTTTCCAATATTTGTAATGGTATTGTTTAATTTTCATCTCATCGGTCGGTACAATCATTTCTATGCAGAGACAGATATACAGCAGATACAGCATGCCCTTATTCATCGGCGATTTGACGCCTGTGCCGGTGGACTAAGAGACCGAGATATAACCCCGGGGCTCAGGGGGGTATGCAGCAGGTTTTCAGCCGCTGCCATTGCCTCTGCACGCAAAAAAAACACTAATAATCTCTCACACACACACACCCTCTCTTTCTCTCTCTCTTTTTTTCTCTCTCTCAATCTCTCTCTCTTTTTCTTTCTTTCTCTTTCACCACAAATAAAAGCAACAGCAAGGTTGGTTGGTTGGTTGTTTTATTTACGTCTTTTTCACCAAAGATGATAAGACGGGGGAAAAAAAAAGAAAAAAAAAAAAAAAAGTAAATTAAAAAAAAAAATTAAAAAAAAAAAAATAAATAAATAAATAAAACAAAAATAATAATAATAATAGTAATAAATAAATAAATAAAATAAAATTATTTACACAAATCTAGCCACAGGAGAATCCATCAAAAGTTTTGCTAACAATGCACTTTGATGAAAATTAATATCATCTAATGTTTTTATGTCATGCAGATGCACAGTTATTAGAGGCAGAAAATGACGGCAACCAAAAAGTAAATGATATAATGAAAAAGTCTCATTGCATACACAATGGACATCTGGACAATACTTTGTTTTTATAGCATTCAACATTATTCTGTTAGCCATAGTAAAAACTGTTCTCGAAAGTCTACAGTCTACAGGAAAAAGTGTATTAAATACAACATGTTTCGTTGACCTCTCTTCGATCATACGTTTAATTTCCTTAGGGGATTTTTTTATTTGAATACTCTGAGCATTGATATTTTTAGCTCCTTTCTTTGCTGCTTTGTCCGCACTATCATTAAACAGAAAACCACAATGTGAAGGTAGCCAACAGAAGCTTACCTTTGTACCACTAATAATGAGATTGTGGACTAAATGTTGAATTTCTAGAATAATTTCATGCCGTTCAGTATGACCATAAGATTGTAAAGCATCTAAAACTGACATCGAATCAACACATACAACAACTTGAAATGCGTTTAAGCAAAGATCTGAAATTTTAGTTAATGCCATAAGGATTGCGATAAGTTCACACGCAAAAATAGAAGTATTTAAACTCAAAGAGAAACATTTTTGCAATTTTAGAGCTGGAATTACATAGCCTGCTCCAGCTTCCCCTGTCTCTAAAACCGATCCATCAGTATAGATTTGAAGGTGTTGAGAATAATTTTTCTCCAAATGACAACGAACATCACTTGATAATAAATTTGCATTTTCATTCTTCTTTTCTAAACTATAATGTATGTCAAAATGAGCAGTTTCAAGCTCCCACATAGGTGTTGGAGAAATAATATTTTTAGGAAAAGATTTTATGTCATTAGATAAATCATCAATTAAATCTTTTGTAAAAGTTGCTATTGATTCTAAGAATGGTATTTTCTGTGCACGTTTTGAAAAAATCAGATCAGACCTAAAATGTATCTCATCATCATTATTATTATATACAGATGCAGCTCGTACAATATATTTTGCACAAGAAATTTTTCTCCATTCTTCAATGGATATGACTCCTGCTAACTTGTAAGCTTTAAGTGTTTGTGTATGTATTGGTACACCTAACGCCAATTTTATGGACTTGCTGTCTAGACTTTGTAATCTCCTAAGATAAGTTTTAGGAGCAGAGAAAAAGACTTCCTGTCCATATGTCAGTTTAGATCTGACTAAGGCTAAAGCTATATGTATGAGGGTTTTGGTATCTTGTCCCCAGGCCTTTCGGCTTATTATTTTTAGTAAATTATAGCTTTTTAATGCCTTTTGACAAGCGTATTCTATATGTCTCTTCCATTTTAATTTTTTAGTTAGATATACACCAAGGAATTTAACTTCATTGACATACTTTATTTCGTCATTATCTATAACAATTTTTGGTAGCATTCTTGGTTCTCTACAATTATTAAAAAGAATCATGTTTGTTTTTTCTTTAGATAAATCTAAACCATTTTGGTTCATAAATATGGCTATTTTATTAACTTCGATTTGGTATACATGAGATATATATTTTATTTCGAAAAGAGAAGTATTCTGCTTTAAACTTACATTCATCCAGATAGCAATGTCATCGGCATACTGAGCCAAGGTCACTCTGTTACTAATAGTTTTGGGCAAGTCATATATTAAAATATTGAACAGCAGAGGAGAAATTATTGAGCCTTGTGGTATCCCCATATCTGTACTGTAAGTAGAAGAATATGAGTTACCTACTTTAACTGTAATGTTTCTATTGCTTAGAAATGTGTGTATATATGTATACAAATGACCAGATAATCCAATATTTTTCAGCTTATACAGTAAACGAGCATGCCAGACTCTATCATACGCACGGGTAATATCAAAAAAAGTAGCCAAAACACCCTTTCTCTTAGCAAACTGCTGCTTAATATGTGTCGTGAGTTTAACCAAGTGATCTGTTGTGGATCGACCTTTTTGAAAAGCAGCTTGGTTTACAGGGATAATTTTATTTTTTGAGCAATAATAGGTCAATCTGTCTAATACCACCTTTTCCATGATTTTGCAAGAATGTGAAGTCAAGGCTATGGGTCTGTAGCTAGAAGCAACTGTCCTGGGTTTGCCAGATTTTAGAATTGGAATGATTAAAGATGATTTCCACTGATCTGGCATAACACCTGTCGCCCAACATAACTTAATGATTTCATGGAAGAAATGTAACCATTGTTCAGGTAAATGTGCTAATAAGTTATAAGAAATGCCATCAAGACCCACTGCGGATTTCTTCCTACCTAATTTTAAAACAGCATTTTTTACTTCCTGATATGTGATATCAGCGTTTATGTACAAATTATTATTAGGCTGTGGTTGTTGGTATTCTATGCTATGCTCTTTATTCTGTCTTTCTTCTTGAATGTGAGTAGGTAAGCTAGAAGAGTGGCTGGTGTGAGAAAACGTTTTCCCAAATTCTTCTGCTTTTTCTTTATGAGTTGGAAAAATGTTTTTTTCTAGTTTAATAGGACACTGGGGCAACCTATAAACATTCTGCATTTCAGACATTTTTTTCCAGACTTTGGCAGAATCTTTGCAGGTATTTACCTCATTATTACAATAATCTGACCAAAATTTTAACTTTTCCTCAGCTATTATTTTATTACATTTTATTTTAGACTGTTTCATAATATTGAAATTATTTTCTGTTTTTGATTTTAACCAAGTCTTATACGAAGCCTTTTTTTCATCTACTGCTGCTTTACATCTTTGATTCCACCAGACGTTGCCTCTGCGTAGTATCTTGTTGTACAACCTCTTTTTTGGTATAGAATTTTCTACCGCTGAGTGGATTAGCTGCATAAAAGAGTTATACATCTCATTTATATTTTCTCTGTGTATAAGACTCACATCATAGGACAAAAGTAATGTCTGAAATGTTTGCCAATTAGCACTGCTGTAGTTGTATTTTGGCACCTTATCTTCTATATCATCAAGTTCAACAGAATTATAGCACGTAATAAAAACAGGAAGATGATCACTGCCAAGAGAATCGCTTCCAACATCCCATTGACAGGCAAAAAATATATCTGGGGTAGTAAAGGTTAAATCAATGGCAGATGGATGATGGTTGGAAACATCTGGAATGCGTGTGATCTGACCATCATTCAACAACAATAAATCAGAATCTATAACATTATCGTAGAAGCGATGATTACTGATGTAGGTACAGTCCTTGTCCCACATAGGGGCGTGGCTATTAAAATATCCGCAGACTATCCACTCATCGGTAAAATCAAAAGTGCGCAACCAGTCGCTGTTTACATTGTCTGTGCCTTTCGGATAATATACGGACATCACATTGACACATTGATCACTGTTGAGCTTTAGCTTGATAGAAGCTGTAAAAACATCAGGCAAATCCTTAGCAACAGGCGCAGGTACAATGTCATATTCTAAATCATGTCTGATGTAAATAGCAGTTTGTATCTTTGTTGAGTTAATATTTATCACTGGTGGATAATAAAATCCTTTAAATTTGGGCAATTTTCTTCTGTTGACTTGTAACGACTGCAACGCTAATACATGATGATCATTTTCAGATAGATATTGTTGTAGGTATTGAGAGTTAGTGGCGATGGAACGACAGTTCCATTGAAAAATAGACAAAAATTCTTTCTTCATTAACAAACTTATAACAAGATTTTAATTAAAAACTGTATGATATTAACTCTAAAACAAAAAAGAGTGATCAATATTTCAGCTCTTTAAAAATACGCGGGACTGGATGACAAACTAGCTGTCCTGATGGCAATGGGTCAGTACCACATAACAGGGAACTGGATGGGAGAATGCGGGAAAAAGTTTCCCTTCCAATCATAGTAGCCAGGAAGGGGGTCCGAACGGTAGTTTCGCCGAACGGTCTTGCGCGGTTTTTCCCATAGTTGACGATGGACATGCCTCCCAATATTGCCTGCGAGGACAGAGGAGCCGCTCTTGGTGGGGTGGATGCGGTCACGGCGGATGGCGAAGGGGAGCAGGTTGTCGTGGCTCACAAACGAGAAGTTCTTGGTCTCGCACAGCTCAGACAACAGAAGGGCGTTGAAAAGGTCCCTTTTCTGCTGGAGCTCAGGGATGAGGACGGATGGCAACTTACTGATGATGATCTTGGATGAGGGGCTCTTCGATGAGATGGTCTTTGCTGCAGCGATCAGTTGCTTGCTGGCAGATTTCGCATCCTGCTTCTTCAGATTGTTTAGACCACAGTGGATAAGAATGGCTTTGGGAGGCGCATCATCTTCACACTGGATCATTTCAAAGGCAGGGACAAGCTCGCTGATGGTAAAAGCAGCCCGCTTCCTCACACCAAATCCGTAGGACTTCCCGAGTCTCTTTTCTTGGACACCACCGAGAATCGAGTCATGCAAAATGAGACAATCATTTTCGCATTCTTGTTTATTTCCTGACTTTGGTCTGGCATCACAGGACGAAGACTTGACGTCATCAATGATGTCATTATCGACAGCATTTTTGTTTTGTTTTTCCTCCTTTCTCTGCCTTGCCTTTTCGCCAGCCAAGTTGATTTTAAGGGGAGGAGGTGATGTTTGCGAGGGCTGTTGTTGACTGCCACGCGAAGTCGATGGTGCCGATCTTACTGCGGCAGCGTATGAACCACGGGGCTGGGGCGGTTGCAAATGCATCGTCTGCTCTTCAGCACCCGTTCGTTTTGATGTTTGGGTCCTTTGCTCATGCAATTGCTTGATCAGTTTTGCTTGATCCAGAACAATCTCCTGTAAATTGGCGACCGTTCCGTGCAAATTGTCTATCAAGATTTTCAGCTCACGTAGAGTTTGGCTCTGGCACTGGCAACTCTTGCAGTCCATTTCAGTGTTGACCGCGATGTCTGCAGTCAATGTTGCCGGTTCCACCTCAACGTGAAGCTGAATCTCCTCTTCCGTGGCCACCTCTTCCCCCACTTTCTTATTCTGCCTTCTTTTCCTCGCTGATCTCCGCACTGTCATTTTTTTAGCACTGCTGAGTTTACCGAAAATCAGAAAAATGTTGGTAGCTAAAATTTGACAGTTGTTGCCATATTGAGACCGGAAGTAACTCCCCCCCCCAAGCAACAGCAAGGTTACACAGAAAAGCAGCAATATCACTTGGAAGACAAGTAGCAAGATCACAAAGAAGACAAGGAGCAACAAGTTCATACAGAAGAAACCCCCCCTTCGGTAGCAGCAGCAAAATCACACAGAAGTCAACAGGCGACAACAGAAGCAAGTGCACACAGAGGTTAACCAGCAGCAGCAGCAAGATTACACAGAAGACAACCAGCAGCAAGCTCCCACACACGATGATCAGCAACTGCAGTCTTATCGCATACTAGGGCCCACAGTGCCAGACGTACCAGCTGCAGGACCCAGCAGATCAGTCCGGGGTGTTGTTCCACAACGCCAACACCAACAAAAAGCAGCCAGAGCGCAAGCAGTTCCCAGCAGACCTGAACCAATGAAAGAGTCAATTTCCAGTCGACTGCGACCTGGTGCTAAGGATCGACAGTCCAGCATCACAGACATTTTCCCCAGCTATGAATGCTGACCAGTCAATCAACCTACCAACGATGAATAAGGATCCGACTAGGCCAAGTATTGTGATGTTGGTGGGGAAGGCAACAACCATAACACGGTTGCTAATCATGATGATGATGATGATGATGATGATGATGATGATGATGATGATGATGATGATGATGATGATAGTGATGGCGATGATAATGATGGTGGTGGTGGTGGTGGTGGTGGTGGAGGTGATACTAATAATAATAATGTCAAAAGCGAAGATGGCGACGATGGTGATGGCCAAGGTTAACGATTTTGCCACGGAAACGGACTTTCGAAATTTGAATTATAATATTAGAGGTTTGATGTCGTAATTGAGAACACAGCTTTTATTGAATATATAGAATTATTTCATACTGTATGTCTAACTGAAACACACGTCAAATCTAATTATAAAGTAAATGCGTTTTCGGGTTTTCATATTTACACTGCTGATGCCCACAAACTTTCAAAACACAGTATATTAGCAGGTGTTTTATGATGCTTTATGGTTCTTGTAAACAAAATTACATTTAATCTCTTGTTAAAAGAGTAATTGTAGATGTAGAAAATGTAGTTGTTACGATGAAAAAAAAACTTCTGAAGTCAGATAAGGATGAAGTTTTTATTGCAATGTATGCACCGCCATATGAGTCAAGCTTCTGGAAAATTTCAGATACTGGATTTGGACTAGAGGCTCTAGAAAAATGTATTCTAAATATCCCTGATAGTTTGGACGCTTTTCATATGATTATCTGTGGTGATCTGAAAACACTCACAGATAAACTCAATAATAATATTTCTGAAGACATTGATGACACCTCAGATGCTGAAAACCTCTTCCCTCGTTCATCCCAAGATCCTTCAGTAATAAATGCCTTTGGAGAACAGCTACTGGAAATTTGATACATGACTGATTGTATCATTTTGAATGGGTTAACTGACTATGGGTAAGGTGTACTTTTCTCGCATCGGCAGGATCCAGCTTAGTAGATAATTTTATAATGTTGCAAATTTATTCTCTAATATTTAATAACAAGATTGAATCAGAACGTTTTCATGTTGTTATCAACTGTAGTTTGCAATCCTTTGTGAACACATAAGACCAGACAGACACGGTAATAAAGGTGTGTATGTTGATACAATTTTCTGGGATAAAATTAAAGAAACTTACTTTTTTAATTCTTTAAATAACCCACAAATTGAATGAAGCCAGAGGTTATCTGTTTGTCAACAATGATAGAGCACTTGACCTTTTTGTATAGAGTGTAATTTCTGCTAGCGATTGTATGCTTAAGAAAGTATGCACCTCAAAAAACAGTAGAAAACAGTGCACTTTATGGTTTGATGCACAATGTAGAAAAGCTAAACAGACAACAAAGGCGAAAAAGTATTTAGGAAATCACGCACTGAAAACGATAGAATTGAATATGTAAATGCCAGAAATAGCTTCAAGAGGATAGCAAGACAAAAAGAAAAGGAATTTAAAAAGAACAGAGCAGAAGCACTTGCAGCAGATGCACAAAAATCCCTCAGAATTTTGGAAACAGATAAATAATCTTTTGGGAGATAGGAAAGTTAATAATAGTGATAATATTGACATAAATGTATGGTTAAACCACTTTAAAAATTTATTCAAAGTTGAAGACGAATTTCAAATTGATGAACAGCACACACCACTTGATGAACAGCACACACCACTTGATGAACAGCATACACCACTTGAAAACGACATGGAACACACTTTAAACAGTACATTTACAAAAGAAGAAGTAGCCAGAGCCATTAAGAGGCTAAAAGTAGGAAAATCGGGTGGTTTGGATAATATTCTGTCTAAAATGCTTAAGGCGGGAAATAAAATTAGTGTCTTTTTAAAAAAATGATTTGTTTAATGCAATTTACAACACAGGTCAATATCCGTCTCAGTGGGCAAGAGCGATGAATGGTCCAATACAGAAAGAGTCCACATGATAACCCAAACAATTACAGAGGTATTTCATTATTAAGCTGTATAAGTAAATGTTTTACATCCATTTTAAACCAACGATTATATAGATGGCTTGAAACCGAAAATAAAATGGTCGGGAATCAAGCTGCTTTTCGTTAAAACTATTCTAACATTGATCACAATTTTACAGTACATGCCATAGCACATAAGTGTTCTAGTAAACGAGGAAAGAAACTTTATGTTGTTTTTGATGATTTGAAAAAAGTATTTGACAATGTAAACCATGCTAAGTTACTCGGGACCTTACAAAGCCAGGGTATCAGTGGTAAATTCTTTTGTATTTTGAAATCAGTTTATGACCAGTTGAAATCCTGTGTTAGAGTTAAGGGTGAATCAATGTATGAACGGAATCTTTTGTTAGAGTTAAGGGTGAATCAATGTATAAACAGTTAAAATCTTGTGTTAGAGTTAGGGGTGAATCAATGTATGAACATGTAACCAAGTGGCGTAGCCTTGGTTAATAAAAAATGTTTGATCTTTCACTTAAGCTATTCCCGGAGATACTCTACATATAAGAGCTAACGTGTTAGATGTTGGGATAGAGGATATTAATTTTGTGGTGCCAAGTTTGGTGGGGATAAGAGAGAGGTAAGGGTGCAGGGATCAAAGCGTCCAGAGTTTCCTGGATCTTGTTAGTAGGTGATAATTGACTAATGATACTGTGTGCTTGCAGGCAGAGGGGACATTGCACGCAACCTGTCCGAAAAGATTAAGCCAGTTAGAAGGTTAACAGCTACAACAGATAACAAGCACCTTGTAATTTGCAGCATGTTTTGGTACTCATCATGATATGGGAGGTTTATGTTATTACAGTTTGATAGTCCGTACCAAAAAGTGTGTTTCTATGTTCACACTTAGACTAATTTTGTGTATTTGTTGCATAAACTTGAATACAGCAAGATAATAATGATGAATGAAGAGGTATGTTCAGCTAATAAGTTTACAGAATCTTTTAACCAGTAGTTGATATCCTTTCTTTAGGAATGTACATTTTAATAGGGGCTTGAAGTGTTATTTTCATTGGTTTGGTATATTGTCTAATGTAATCATTTTGCATGATATGAATATGTGTGGAAGCAACCTTTTACTATAGTGAATGTTTTTGATTAGATTCGTATTTTGTATTTTCTCTGTAACTCTATAATGTATCTCTTTAAGAGAATGGGTTTCTGTCCATGGGTTATCAGTACAACTTATGTTAATCTGATGAATAAAATTTGATACAACAACAACAAGTCCATGGGTTTGATCTTGGATTGGTGTCAGAGCAGATACAAAATGATTGACGAGCTAAGATATCAATGGGAAAGTTTTGTTTTAACTTTCTGTCAACTGGGGTCGTATTGCCAGACTCGGTACCGTTATCAGTCCAGGTATTCACGAGGTCAGCGGCCAGGGTCAAAAGTGGATCCTAGAATTATATCTCCCGGTTAATGTCCAGCAGACCTCCTTGGAAGAGGACGTCAACACGTCCATGCAGATAGTAATGATTATCGTTTGTTTAAGTGCCTGACACGAAGGAGTCCATTGTTTAATAGAGATCTAAGTTATGGCTCTAGTTTAGAGGAGGAGCTTAAGGAGATAGCGATACCATCACGGATGGGTCTCAAGGTTTGATCGACAGGAAGAAGGAGGAACAGTACGAGTTTTTTGAATCAAACTGCCCCTGGGATGAGGAGAATAAGAACAAGTTCAGGACAGGTATTCGTGATAGATAGAAAAGAGACAGATAGAGAGATAGATACAAAAGACTAGGACAGTCCCAAGAGAAGATGTGGAGTTGAGTTAAAGTTAGTTATAACAGGGAAATAGACGGTAGGGAAATAGGAACCAATGTAGGACAATGTTGTAGCCATAATATAGAGTTTGTGAACTGTAGAAGAGTTAAATATAGAATTGTGAACACTGTCAATGCAAGTAGTCAAGAATGTTTTCTGTGTCTGTGTTCAGTAAAGTTGCTACAACACGCACCTTCCAGCCTGTGTGTTTTAATTATGTTTGTGAATATATTTGTAAATTATGTGTTGTGACTCCAGACAAGGGTCAAAGAAAGGAATAATAATCCTATACAACAACAATTTACACTTACCACCATCACCGGACCACTCCGGACTTGACCACCCCATCACAAACAGTTGAAATCTTGTGTTAGAGTAAAGGTGAATTGTCAGATATTTTTGATCGTCCAAAAAGGTGTGCGCCAGGGTTGTGTGTTACTTTTTTCTCTTTTTATTAACCAACAAGCACAGCATGCTAATGATTCAGGGCGTCACGGGATTAAAATATTACCTGGTTTGATGGAACTATTTATTTTACTTTTGGCTGATAATGTTACTCTAAATTCATCTACACCATATGGCTTACAATATCAATTGAATTGTTTGAAAGAAAGTTGCCACAGACTGAAATTAGAAGTTAACATAGATAAAACCAAGATAACAGTGTTTCGTAAGGGCGGGTACCTTGGAAGAAGTGAACACTGGCATTTTGATGGAATTAAATTAGAAGTAGTCAACAATTATTGTTACCTCGGTTTAGTATTTACTACTACTGTGTGTTAAGCTATCAAACTGGCACTAACCACTTAGTTAACAAAGGGAAAAAAGCTGTGCTTGGTTTATGCCGTTTCTTTCAAAAGATGAAAGGAATTACCTAAGATACATTCTTTAAAATATTTGACGCTAAAGATCAATCGATGTTGTTAAATTCATCAGAGATTTGGGGTACTCATAGATTACATACGTCACCACCTCGTCCAGACTGACAGACACCCACAAAGTGCCAACAGGCCTATTCCGTTTCAGTGAGTTGCCGAAGCGTCGTTTCGCCGCAGCGAATGACGAATGAACTGACCCACTCGTTGCTAAAGGCGAAAGTACAAGTAGCAACGGCCAGGCATCGAGCAGTCGGCGAACAGTGTATCTTCTGGCTGTAGTACTAATGTATAGGCCAGCGGACAGGTAGCCAGTGGCTTCTTGCTGTAGTAATAATGTATACATTGCTACAACACAACATATATCCTATCCTATCCTATCCTATCCTATCCTGTCCCATAACCCTGAGGTCGTAGGTGTACCACAGATGATCGTTTAACCAGCATACTCCATCTTTCTCTGTCCTCAGCAGCCCTGATGGCTTCGCTCGGTGTCAAACCAGTCCATTCTCGAATGTTGTCCTCCCACATCTTTTTCGGTCTCCCTCTTCTTCTACCTCCTTGCACTGTGCCTTGCAGAATAGTCTTTGCAAGGCCTGATGATCTGGGGACATGTCCATACCATCGGAGTTTCCGTTTCTTCTCCACTGTGAGCAGGTCATCGTGTTGTCCGATGGCTTGTGTGATGGTCTGTCGGACTTCGTCGTTGGTGATGTGTTGTGTATAGGAAATGCCCAGAAGTCTTCTGTAGCACCTCATCTCCATGCTTTGTATTCTTCGTTGGAGATCTGCTGTGAGGGTCCATGCTTCGCAAGCATATAGGAAGATGGAGATGACATATACAACATATATATATACATGAACCTCACCTATTGTGGGGTTTTCTGTCTGGTGTTGGTTTGTGGGGCATTTTGTTGTGGGGCATTATATTTATATATATATATAAAAAATTAAAAACTAACCGATTTAAGCACAGGCTCTCTGAATCCTCGTGACACCATTCTCGTTGCAATCAATATAGGTAACTCTCCTTTCAAATTGAAGATTAAAATCACCATGGCGGACAGATTGAAAAAAAAACACAATATATATATATATAGTCTAATCTAATGTCTTGTTGTGTTATTATTTTCTTTTGCCATGTATGCACTGTGACACAACAAATATTCCCATGTTTTTGTGGCATCATATACCAATTTCATTATGTAATGTGGCATAAAGGTTTCTTGACTTGACTTGACTTCAATGTGGACATACAACTCATCTGAGGCTAGACTCGTCAATAATACTCAGCTGCTATGTGTGCAAAGTTGACATGCATGACGCTACCCTCCTATCCTTTCATGTCTACTTCGCAACCTTCCAAAGCGTGGAAGTTGTTCCGGGAAATTCAGTCTCAGGTTTTTCACGTAAGCCTCGTCCAGCCTCTGCTAGCTACGCAGTACCCCTTGGGGTCATGAGCAATCTTGCCACTGTAGATTGTTCTAACCTATAAAGGAAAAAGTGAAAGCCCCAGTTGAAAACCTGTCTTGCCTTTGTAGGCAAGACAGATTCACTGCGGCAACAGTTTCCCCCGTTGGAGTGCCGGGGGTTTCAGTATAAATAGTATCCCCACTTTCTGGAAATTTAGTGCTTTAAATTCCCACTGTCGCTGTCTTCCTAATTTGCTCTTCTTCGCTAGATCAATGACCTACCTTTTTTTTTGAAAACTCTTCCTGGACAAGACTCCTTGTTTGTTTATGAGGTCTGTTGGATCAGCTTGGGAATGTTGGACGCTTTCTGCTGGGTGGTCACTAGGGCTTCCTATGATGTTAGTATTTAGCAATGTAGGCATTTTATATGTATGCGTTTTGTTGATAATTTATAATGATGTTTATATTCTATTTTGTTTTTGTAACCGGGGGTTCGCGTAGTTGAGGTAAACCCTCAGCCGTCCCCTGCGTGGGATGTCTTTATTGTAAAGTGACTGGCCGGTGGAGGGCATTCAATTTTCCCACTAGGGTTGTTTCAGCAGATCTTTTATGCGGATCGGGGGTTGTCCGGTCCTGATTTGGCTCGGAAGAGTCCGCTGGACCTAAAGCAACAATAAATCAATCAATCAATCAGCTACGCAGTGTGCAGCTTGTCTTCATTGGCCGGGCGCGCCAAAGTTTACCGAGGACTCCGTACTGACACTTCTAAACGACTGGCATCGCCAAATCCCTACCTCATTAATTAATTAATTAATTAATTAAAACAATAATACTGAAAAGCCAGGGTGACTTAGTGGAAGAGAGTTTTAAGGTAACAAAGGTAATTAACCAAAACACGCGTAGGCTAATTTGCAAAACGTTCAGCTGGAAATGAGACAACACAACATCGATTATCGTTTCTCTGTTGTTACGTTTGGCCTGATTTGTGTCCTTTTTAAAGACCACATTTCTTTGCTGAACGACGGAGGCAATAAATATAGCCTTGATGTGAAGTATTTAGGACCCCCCCAAAATAGTTCGTAGTTTTCTGGGCTACTGTAGCTTGTCGTTAAAAGGGACCCAATTCGAAAACATTGTTTACTTTTGACGAAAATGAGTTTAACCTGAACTTTGCATTGCAATTACACAAAACAATGGTACAGTGGGCTACATTGTTCAAACCAACCGCTAACGTTTGAAAGTTCTATTTCTGTTCCGACAAGGAATGATTTCCCCTGTTTAACGGTACACGAACTGCTAGATGATATTTTTAACGCTAGAAAGGTAGATAGACGTTGCTATTAAATGGCACAAAATCTACAGAATTTATTGATTAAAATAATACCTATACTTTGTTACAAGCTAATTCTTGGTCACTGCGAATTTGAAAGGGATCTGTTTACCTAATGCTACACAGTCGCTTGTAAGTGATCAAAGTGGGTCCCTGTATGAAGCAATAGGCTAATGTAAGGGGCTTTGTGGCGTTTCCCACAGCAGACAGTTAAAACATGGAGTATATAACTGTAACCGTACAGACAGTGGATAAAACTTGGTTACGGCCTGGAATGCCGGACAAAAACAATACCTGACCCTGCAGCATAGGAAAGCGCCCACAACTCCTTCGGATGGAAGTATAAACCGAGGTCTAGTCTGTGTACGCACGCAAACCATCCCACAAACTTTAAATATGTCTCACAAGCCCGATCGCATAGCTTTGTGCTCAGTTGTCTAATCCCTTCCACAGTGGAGGCGTCTATCTCTGTTGGTCATTCCATTTCATAACCATTGAAAGGCTTTCAAAATCCGATTATGGATACATCTAGTTCGACCATTAGAGCGGGGTTTCGGATAGCCCATGCAGTGGTTGGAGCACTCGCTGCTGTGTCGCAAGTTAAGCACCGTCCAGTGCGGTTAGCACTTGGATGGGTGACCGCAAAAACGTGAAGCGACAAATAACAACTCCCCCAGTTGACTCAACTGTGACTAAGTACCTACTCTCTTAAGGGTGGGGAAGGTAAAGCAGCGAGGGACAGAGATGGGCATCACCCTCATTACGCTGGCCCAAAATAAGTGTGATCTCCAACATCACGCTCCCCTACGGCCACAAGGCTATGGGACTACCTTTACCTTTACCTTTTTATTAAAGCACCCGTTTCTGTTACAACAAGAAGAAGAAGAAGAAGAAGAAGAAGAAGAAGAACAACAACAACAACAACAACAACAACAACAACAACAACAACAACAACAATAATAATAATAATAATAATAATAATAATAATAATAATAATAATAATAATAATAATAATAATAATAATAATAATAACAACAACAACAACAATAACAGACCCAGTTCACCTTCCTAGCTGTAAATGGGTACTTGCGTTGATTTGGTATCGGGGAATGTTAAGCAGCGAGAGACAGAAGGTTGCAATCGTCCTAGAGAAGCTGTCCTTGACAAAAGAGAGGTCTTTAACAACTGAACAGGTATTTCCTATGGTCATAGTTTGACCTCACTGACAAATCCCAGAACGGCACATCATTAGAAACAGTGTGTGTGTGTATGTGTGCGTGTGTGTTTGAGAGAGAGAGAGTTGTGTGTGTGAGAGTGTTGTGTTGTATTTTGTTTAGTCAGAACCAGAGATGGTAGAGTATCGATGAAAGAGAGATAAGGACACCAACAGATAGGCCATGAAAACAGGGATCCCCAAACGATTCTTGTCTTTAACACTTAGAGGGCATGTCACGTGGGGTTTATGGGCTCTGCACAATGGAATTATGGACCCTCACGTTTATTCGGTGGGAACTGCTAGTAAGTCACCCTATGAATTACTTTAATAAATTTATTTGTTTAGCTCGTTCTGTGATAAGGTTGGGGTACAGAAATAGATAGAAAAATGGTAAAAGATTACTGTCACACTAGCTTTCACACGGCTATGAATCATATGTAGTCCAGCCACTTGATAACAGTTAAAATCACACATTTATTTCTTCTACTCTATACAAGATTCTCTAAGTACTAATCTAACTTAAAATGTCTCAGTCACTGCTAATAGTTCGATCGCTGATAGTCTAGGCAGCTGTTATATCTTCCTCGGGCACTTGCTATTATATCTCATGTAGATTTGGACTACTGTGGTCCGTTTTACAGTTTCTGAAGAGTTGGACTACTGTGGTCCTGTTTCGATCAGTTTAAGTGCACCTTTGTTGTTACACTTAACTGCTAGATGGTGCGTGCGAAGTCCTTCTGTGAGGTAGCTTCTGGTCCACCTGTGTCGTTGTGTAGTTGGGTTCCCTTGCCACGCTGTGGGGTCTGACAGGTTGTTTTTCCGGGTAGCTCTTTCCGACTTGTGCGGTAGAGGCTCCTCAACCAACTCGTCGTTTCTGTGGAGTGGGGTGCACAGGATAGCTCGCCTGCTCGTCTGTAATATAAGAGACGAAATTCTGCACAACCCTGAATAATCGGTTTGTGCAGAGCGTCTCACTGAAAGCCAAAGTAGCCCTCAGTGATAGCTCCACATCTCTATACATAAGCGACGAACATTCTGCTACTTCCGGGGTCCACTGGAATCTCACTCTAAATTCCTATACATACATAAATATCAATCGTGTCTAACTATACACATACAGAATTAATAATAATATAAACATTCAGTGGTACAGCCACTGGTCTGCAAACATACATATAAGTTAAACAACAGTGGTTCCGTACAGCATACAACATGGCGGCGCAACCGGTCGTGTTTCGCCACGTGTTCGGCTTTTCCACATGGTCACGCAAATTCGGATTAACAATTCACATTTATGCATAGCAAATTCCACAAACATAATTTCAACAATAATATAAATATATCACGATGAAACAGAAGGGTGTCCATTTACCTGTTTGACAAGTTCAGGCCCGTGGTGACTAAATAGAATTCTGAGATTCTAAAGTCCTGCTTCCTGGTCTATGAGTGAAGAGATTTCTCTGCTAGCTATTTAGATGTTGACTCTTCCTCGTCTCACACACGACTGATTCAAACTGCGCCAGGATCTGACACAGTCAGAACTGCTCTACCCGCTAGGCCTGAGCTCTCATTGGTTAAAACGGTCCGATTCAAAGCTCAAGTGCTGACTCACTGCGCTGCGTGGGTCGGGCTCGCGGTGTGTACTTTAATTGCTGCTGTGTAATATACTGACTCTCTTAATGTTACAATTACTACACAAGGCTGAATAGTAATAGGCAGAGTTAAAACTAGCCAGTTCATGACAGGGCACAGAAAAAAACATCCTACTCTTTTACTTTAGAGCTTGTACTTTGGCAATGCATCACAGAGAGCAACATTAGTTTGGCTGGGATTTGAGCACACGAGGCGCACTAAGACCGCCAAATCAACACCGAATAGGAGCAGCATCAGCGCAGCGGAATACCGAATACAATCCTGGGCGATCGGGAATGGGGAGAAGGGACCTAGTGCGTGCTGGGTGTTTTTGTGTAGGGGGCACTCATCCGTCTAGGACATCAGCGTCTGGATCTTTAAAGTACGTGCTATGGAATGCGTGCGTGCACAGACTGCACCTCGGTTTATACTCTCCTCCGAAGGCGTAGGGGCACAGTGTCTCAAAGACCTAACATGTCCTTTCCCGTAACTCCAAAGTCGCTGAGGCATCACAGATGATCGTTTAACCAGCTTTATTCCAATCTTTCTCCATCCCCAAAGTAATTTTGTTTTATTTAATGTATTTATGTATTTATTATTATTATTATTATTATTATTATTATTATTATTATTATTATTATTATTATTATTATTATTATTATTATTATTATTATTATTTCTTAACGCCACGCGGTCAACAGGCTTTGAACCGCTGCCCCTATACTCTGCAAAAGGCTACAATTAAAACAAAACGAATCTTTCTCTCTCTCTCTCTCTCTCTCTCTCTCTCTCTCTCTCTCTCTCTCTCTCTCTCTCTCTCTCTTCTTTCTTTCTTTCTTTTTTTAAAACTATATTTCAATGGGTAACAGGAAAATAATGAATTTTAAAGGAGGATTTAAATGACCAATTTCAAGATGAATTTGTAAAGAGAAAGAGGCAGCTTGTTCCAAATACAAGGGCCCTAATAAGTGAAAGCACTTTCGCCACATGATTTAGAGGTGGAAAATGTCAAGATATACTTTTTTGTGGTTGTATCTGATTCTTCGATGGCTGTTCCAACTAATATTAGAAGGATGTGCCACAGATGTTATATTAAGTGTCCTAATTTAATTTTAGACCTTAGAACAGAAGTAGAAATCTTGGAACCCTTTTACATAAAACGGCAGGACTTAAGGCGATTGCTTTAATTAGCCATAGCACGACTAATGTTTGAAATACAAATATAAAACTTACATCATTGTAAACTGCAGTGCCCTTAGCTACAGAAAATGTAAATTCCTTCGTTATGAAAGGAACAGCGGAAGGAGGCAGGCGCATAGGAAGGTAAAGAAAGAGCTGGACCTATGATGTTAAAACATGGACGGCACTGGACATGTGACGCCTCTCCTGACAACTGCAACAGACAGACTGAAGTGGCGAAAACTGTCCGCGACAGCCCCAACGGTCAGACAGGTTAAATCGGGTCACGTTTCTTTGCATCGTGTTTATTAATTAATTAAATAATATTTTTGTCTGTATTTTTGTCTGTATTTTTGTCTGTATTTTTGTCTGTATTTTTGTCTGTATTTATGTATTTATTTATGTATTTATTTATCTTTCAAGTCTTCCAAATTAGAAGCTATGCATGTGTTTCCTCCCACTCCTCTTCCCCTATCTGCACTCCATCTACACCAACCCCACCCCTCTCTCTCTCACCTTTCCCTCCCTCCTTATTCCGCCGGTGTTTCCTCATCCTCTACTCTTTCGGCCTACCTCCCTTGCCTTCAATCCAACCCCTCCCTTCACATCTGATCCAGTATTTAAAACAGTGACCATCCACTATCCACACTTTTTTGAGTGGCCCCTGTACCACCTGGGCCTGGCCCAGCTGGTCCGGATACGGTGCTGTGAGTTGGTGTGAGACCTGGCCTCACCCGATCTCCAGCACTCTGTTCGGAATTTTTAATACAGTAGGTGGGACGACCCTCCAGAAGGCACATTGTCTTGTGCCAACCTTTTAGCTACGCCCGTCCCATGACTGTATACATCCCATCTATCCTCCTGCTTGTTCTCACTTTTACTGACTTTTATCGTTCATTCATTCATTCATTTGGTAGATTAACGTCCCCGGACACAATGCGTATAAGGGATACTTTTATCGTGGTCCTGTTAGGATTTTTATAATACTATATAACCTGCATCCCTTGTCCAACTGGTTGCCTCCGTGACCCTCCTCCTTTACCTCCTCGATACTCCGCCCCTTGCCATGCCATGGCGTCCCTCTTGGCACCCTTGTTCACCCCTGTCGCTGCTCGAGCACCACTACAATACAATACAAGATTATTGCTTTAGGTCCAGCGGACTCTTCCGAGCCAAATCAAGACCAACGAGCACCACTAGCTCTGCCAATGCTACCTACCGACACATCACATCCCTTCTTCCGGATGTTGCAGCTGCGTCCCGCTTTTTCTACAGCAACATGAATTTTTTACCAACGGACTTCCTAACCCACAGTCTCCTATACGCTACATGTGTTGGGGGGACTATACATTTACGTAACGTGAACCTACGCTCTGGAAAACACAGCAACCAACCTAATGCAAATGGCAATGCAACATTAGCTGATGCATCGATTGCTGTACACCAATAGGACAAATCCTTACTATTACATGGGTGTGGTGAAATCACATCACAGGCTTAGTTTTCACAACAATCATGTAGACCCTCCTACACGGATCAGATGAGCGATCCAATATGCCATGCTTCTGAGCCTTATATAAAAAATATCATTTTGAAATATATCTGGTACCTTTGCACTGACTCCGTGACCGAACAGATTATTGGTTTCATCAGTGCAAGTAAATCATCAGATCAGTGTATAATCTAATACGTTTAGTATCAAGGTCTATACGCTACATAATATAGGTGTAGCCAAGCGGAGTATTGGACTCCCGCCTCTCGGCCAGGCCCCTGAGAACACGACCCAACCCGAATTGTCATTTTCATTTATCCCTCGTAAGGGAGACATAAAAAGTATTGCCTTGCAAGGCGGGGAAGCGTGTTGCTAGCAAACCGGTTTACCGGTTGCTAGTGCCACGACACTCTCTGCCGACCACTTCCACTGACTTGCATAAAATGCCTGCCGACAATGTAGTACTGCTCACTACCAAAAAGCAGAAGACGAATGGTCAGGCTGAAAGAACATGTGTCGTGTCGCCTTGTCCTGCATAACCCAATGGCCACCCCAAAGGATTCTGTAAAGCAGGAACCCAACCTCTCTCCCAAGCGTGAACCAGTCACTTCCCATTCCGCCACATATCCCACAGCGCAAATCGTCCTCATGGTTTCCCAGTTCGAAACAGGTATGTCTGGAACCGCCACTGACACCGCCCAGTCAGTCTCTTTCCACAGTTACCACGTCGAGCATCATCCAGTTCCCGGTCGTTGCACCACCTTGAGAACACGACCCAACCTGAACTGTTAATTGATTTATCCCTCGTAAGAGAGACATAAAAATTGTTGCCTTGCAAAGCGGGGAAGCGTATTGAGAGTAAACCGGTTTGCCGGCTACTAGTGCCACGACACTCTCTGTAGGTCACTGCCACTAACCTGCATAACATGCCTGACGACAATGTAGTCCTGCTCATTACCAAAAGGCAAAAGGCAAAAGACGAATGGTCAGGCGAGGAGAACATATGGCGTGTCGCCTTGTCCTGCATAACCCAATGGCCACACCAAAGGATTCTGCTCAGCGGGAGCCATCCAATGGTAGACTAACCAAGAAATGGAAGATAGACAATCTCTCTCCCAAGCGTGAACCAGTCGCTTCCCATTCCGCTACACAGGTACAAACATATATCGTTATTTTACCAGATCCATGTCAGATTCGTATGAATGCACCACATGCGTGTACAACAATCGACCACAACAACAGGCACAAACGCACACAACAGCTTAGCTGAGACTCGTCGAGTACCTCTTGGAAGTCTCAGCAGATATTAAGCAGGCCTACCTATTACGCCGGGTGACGTAATGCCGCAAGTCTCCTCTTCTTTTCCATTGCCGGACGCACTTGGGATGTCGTTTTCTATTGGTCACATTACTGATAACCATACCTCTGGCCAGTGGTTGGTTTTATATATATATACTCTGTGTGTCTCCTTTGTAGAACTGTCAGGTCCCCTATATGCTTATGTGTCTGGGGAGGTTAATCTACCTGCCTACCTTGTAGAATTGTGTTGGAATCTGACTCACACAAGACAGGAATCCAGTACTTCAAGCTCCGGCATGTCGCCTTCTACAGAGCGTAATGCCGACAGTTGACAGTTGGGGGAGCATTGTTTTACAAAAATGGCTCTTCACTTCCCCATCGACGAAAAAGTAGGATATTGTAATTGTTCTGTCCAAGTCCATTAGAGTGTGTGTGTGTGTGTGTGTGTGTGTGTGTGTGTGTGTGTGTGTTGTGGTGTGTGTGTATGTGATTGTGTGTGTGTGTTATTTAACCGTTCTTATATAGCGCTTTTCCATCTCGACAGCTGCTCAAGGCGCGGACCTATACAGGATCTAACTCAAGCGCCCGAGACACCGACTTGCTGCCTTAACGCATTGTCTGACGCCTAAACGACTGGGCACAATCATGAGCGACCGGACATGGGGGAGAATGTACCTAGTGCATGCTGGGTGTATCTGTGCAGCCGGCACTCACCCGTCCAAGACATGAGCCTCAGGATCTTTAAAGGTTCTATGCATAGACTACACCTCGGTGTATACTCTAATCCGGAGAAGTAGGCGGCCTTTGCCTGTGCAATCCGGGTCAAGTTATTTCATTGTTATTGGCACTTCAGGCGGTTAACCAGCTTCGATGGCATAGTTCAATGGTTAGGGCTAGCACGTGGTAGCAATGGCCGACGCGAAACCGGTTTCCTCACCAAACTCGTTTCGTCCTCTTTGCTATCAACGGTTGGCCAGCGTCCGTCCGTTTTAGAGCCTGCCCAAAGCCATTCCTTAGGCGCACACATACACAGACTCGGACACAAAGCACTAAGTAGTCCACAGGAAACCGGTTTCTTGTTTGTGGGATAGCAAACAGCACTAAAGAAGTACAGCGTATGGAAGGCACGCTGAGCGCGGCGCCGCTGTAATGAACCTGGGTGTAGATTACGGTCAGCGAGGTTAACACACCCGTCTATGTTCAGGCAAAGGTATATTAGACCAAGTACACGCAATAGGGTGTCCGATAGCGCAGTGGTTGGAGCACTCGCTCCTGTGTCGCAAGTTAAGCATCGTCCCGTGCGGTTAGCACTTGGATGGGTGACCGCAAAACGTGAAGCTACAAATAACCACGACCCCAGTTGACTTAGCTGTGACTGAGTACCTACTCTCTTAAGGGTGGGGAAAGTAAAGCAGCGAGGGAAAGAGATGGGCATCACCCTCATTACGCTTGCCCAAGATAGGTGTGATCTCCAACATCACGCTCCCCTACGGCCACAGGCTATGGGACTACCTTTACCTTTACTGTTTTATTCACAATAGCGTGTCTCCCACCCACACACTAAGCAGCCCATCTTGCCCACCTGTCCCCTCTCTCCTCTTCCATTCCTTTCCCCAATCCCTGATAGGAAATTTCGGGCAATTTCGTATTTCCTCAACTCCGTCCACTCTTTCGTCATGCGCGGTTCTTCACAGTTACGTTGAATTGCACTTTGTTTGCTTCATAGTCACAAGTTGCACTATCGCTGACTACTGGTGAATGGATGAATCAAACCCGTTAACAAAGGACGTTAGTTATTCGAAGTTAGCGTTTAAAAAGATATATATTTAACAAGGCAAGGACGCACACATACGCGCCAGCGTTATCAAACGCTAACACACACGCAAGCAAAACACACACACACACATACACACACACACATACACACACGCGATACAGCAAAATGGAATTATGAAACAAGTACAATAACACTAGGAACAAAGTAAATTACAAAGTACATAAATAAATAAATTCAATAAATAAATAAATAAATTCATTAATTAATTAATTAATAATAATAATAATCATAATAATAATAATAATAATAATAATAATAATAATAATATTAATAATAATAATAATAATAATAATAATAATAATAATGAATAAATAAATCAATCAATAAATAACATTAACAATCAAAATAAATGTCTGGTGATATAAAATCATAACTGAAATTGCAATTCTTGCCTCCAAATACTCACAAATAAAATTTTTACTGATGATATAATGTGTCACTCAAATGGACAGAGAGAGAAAAAGATAGAGAGAGAGAGAGAGAGACAGAGAGAGAGACAGAGAGAGAGAGAGAGAGAGAGAGAGAGAGACAGAGAGAGAGAGAGAGAGAGATAGAAAGAGAGAGCGCGAGAGAGAGAGAGAGAGAGAGAGAGAGAGAGAGAGAGACCTAGACAGAAACAGAGAGAGAGAGACAGAGAGGGCGAAGAGACAAAGAGACAGAGAAGATGGGAGTGGAATGAGAGAGAGGAGCGAGGGGTTCAGGTTGAAAAGTAGCCTATTGTTCTTTGTCACATCTGCATCCTGGCGTTTTCCTCGTAATGTGTCCGTCACTCAGACCACAACCGAAAAAAAAAAAAAAAAAGAGTGCTCTCTCCTAGCGAGACTCCTAGCGAGACTTCCCGAGTGCTCTCTCCCTGCTTACAGCGCATGAACCTGATTTATCCCCCTGCACTGATCCGATACGCACAAGCAGTACGGCACAGGACAAATTGGAATAAAGGGTCGTCCAGAATCTACCGAGATTTGAAGGAAATTGCCATTAGTCCTAGGGAAAATGAGAATTTCATTTAATCCTGGAGAAACCTCAGGGCAGATAATTCATTCGAGCACTAACTGGAATCGTGTGCCCACTACAGATGGAGAATTTCAAAACTCCAAGCTATAGTAGTAACTGGTCTAATAATGATGATGATTATGTGATGATGATTGTTACGTTGAAACGCGAATGATAGTATGGCTGAAGCGTGTACGATAGATCTAATCGTTTCGATTTGCAAAGTATTCAATAATGGAGTTTATTTACCTTTGATTTGAGTTTGCATTGTTGTTAGGAGAGGCTTTGTATAACGTTGATAATTTGCGTTAGTCGATATTATTTGAGAATCTTCTGGATCTGCGTGTTTACTCTTGATAGAAATTTCCGGATGGACATCGAAGGTCGTGAATGTTCCCGGAAGTAGAGAAAATGTGAATGACGTAAGTCAGTGATGACGATCTTTAGTTCGATTGGTGGCAGTACGTCATTTCTACCGTATTCGAAATCTTTCCGGAAAAGAGAGAGGTTATTTAATCGTGTGCCGAGATTGTTGTTGAGAGAGTAAAGTTGTTGATAGTGATTTGGAAAGTTGCTGTGAAAGTTGTTGAGTTGAATTGAGAATTGTATGCAGTTGTTGATGTATGCTGAATAAAAGTGGAAAACTTCATACGTCGACTTTGTGATTTGTATGCTGTTTGGACGGGCTGTGTGAATAAACGAATCTGAGTTACACCTTATCAGGACTTCAGCATCGGGGCTGAATCAAATACTGATAAAGAAAAACACCATCATCAAACAGAGTGTAACATTTTGGGGGTCAAGCCGCGATTCACGCCATAGCCAAGGGTTCAACTGCTACAACAAGCGAGTCAACGTTACGAGAGGCAGTCATCGAGGGTAGCCGCCAACGAGTTGCGTCGAGAGGGGCCAACATACTGGGACTACATCACCGATAGGTTCGGGTTGACTGCAAGGGCGTGTAGTCGCTGAAGAGTTGCTTCGTGAGCGAACAACAGATCGGGACTACGTTGCTGCCGTAAGACTACGTCGAGGGACAGTCTCGGAGCTACATCGCCAGTATTAGAGAGAGCGACGTACGGACGTCGAGTCTACTTCAGCACAGGAGCGTATACATCAACACC
The DNA here is from genome assembly GCA_036898135.1 of Oncomelania hupensis. Taxonomy (NCBI): domain Eukaryota; kingdom Metazoa; phylum Mollusca; class Gastropoda; order Littorinimorpha; family Pomatiopsidae; genus Oncomelania; species Oncomelania hupensis. Next base: position 46,332,894 of record CM072516.1, read on the forward strand.
AGCGTGGTGCAGCGTCGCATACGACGAGGACAGCGGGGCCTGCGTCAACGAAGGCGACTAGTGACAAGCATCAGCGCTACTGCAGAAAGCGTGCTGTTCTAGAACAGTCTAGAAAGGTACAGCACAGTCAAGAACTTTCCAGAAAAAAAAAGAACTCTACAGTCAAGAACTTTATAGAAAAAAGAACTTTCCAGAAAAGAACTTTCCAGAAGCATCAAGATGGCTGACTTCTGGCAGAAAGGGATGCAACTGAATCTAAAAGGCAAACAGCTGACGGAGTACGTCAAGTCTCAGGAGAGAATACAAGACAGAGAAGAACAACGTCAGCGTGAAGAAAGAGAAGATGAGCGACGGCGTGAAGAAAGAGAAATAGAGGAGCAGCGTCGCCGAGAAGAAAGAGAAGAGCGGCGTCAAGAAATAGAGATGGAAGAGAGACGATTAGAAGCTGAGCGTCAATACCAACTAGAGTTGGCGCGCATCCAGCAACAGCAGCATGCGCCACAAGTTATCAGTGACTTCAAGGCTCCAAAATTGCCAGTGTTCGTCGACGAAAAGGACCAGATCGACAGCTATCTGGCGAGGTTCGAAAGGTTCGCCGAAAGTGCTAAATGGCAACGTCAAGACTGGGCGATCATACTCAGCGCACTACTGACGGGGAAGGCGCTCGATGTCTACAGTAGACTGTCGAATAATGACGCCAAAGACTACGACGTTTTGAAAGCGGCCCTATTGCAGTGCTACAACTTTACAGAAAAGGGTTACCGTAAACGCTTTCGCGAATGCCGGCCTCTGTCAGACGAGACGCCAAAGCAGTTTGTGGAGCGACTGTCGTCATATCTACACAAGTGGGTGGAATTATCAGGCAAAGGGAAGACTTACGAGAGTCTCCATGATCTGATTGTAAGGGAGCAATTACTCAACGCCTGCCCTAAGGACCTCGCGATCCACTTGGAAATACAAAAGTTGGAGACGCTAAAAGACGTTGCTGAAGCTGCTGAAAGATATCTCATCGCTCATGAGAAGACGCTGGGGCCACCCAAGGCGACGAAACATTTTCAGAAGACTGCAACCATGTGAACCAGATCCAAGGGAGTCAGACGAGCCAGAGACACACGGACTCCACGCCTCCTCCCAGGGAAGGGCATTCAAGAGGCTGTTTCACTTGCAACGCTACAGACCACAGAGCAGCTAACTGTCCTCAAAACAAAAGTAGCGTACAGCGGAGCAGTACGGACAATGCAGCGGTGGGCAACCGACAGAGACGTTTCTCCAATCAACGGCAAACCAGTAGATCTGACCATCAAGTGTGCGGCGGGAGCGTCATTCTTCCGAGTGAGACCGAGCGCACAGCTACCCCTGCGGACGTGCAAGAGTGCATGACTGATGGCCAACTCCTCCTTGCCAACGGAAAATCCATCCCTGTCGTCGCCAGCGCAGCTGTGACCGTCCAGAACATGCCAGTTTCCAAGGGACGCGTCGGAAATCATGAAGTGACTGTTTTAAGAGACTCTGGCTGCAGTGGGGTCATCGTCAGAGAAGACCTAATCGCTAAAGAACAATTCACCGGCGATTCTAAATGGACACTCATGGCCGACAGCAAATGTGTGAAAGCGCCAGTTGCAAAAATTCATGTCAACACCCCTTTCTACATAGGCGAAGTCGAAGCGGTTTGCCTGAAGAAGCCGCTGTATGATTTGATGATCGGGAATATCGACGGCGCGAGACGACCCGACAACCCCGATCCAGAGTGGAGTCCTGCCTCAACCCAACGCGTCGAAGTTGTGGAGGAGGATCCATTGCCATTTCCCGATGGAGACCTTACAGAGCTGCTACGGGACAATGTGGTTACTCCGGCTCAGCCCTGCCGACCAGAGATCGTCGGTGCTGTTACTACCAGGGCCCAGGCCAAGAGAGACAAGACGTCTACGCCACTGAAGGTCGCCGACAACTCTAAAGCTGCCATCGTGGACAGAGATAAGCTGATTCAGCTCCAGGAAGCTGATAGCACTTTAAACAAGTACAGGAACCGCCAAGACCACGTGACCAAGGGCAGTGGCACGGTCTATTTTGAGGTGAAGGCCAAGATCCTGTACAGAATCTTCCAGCACCCGAGGGTCAACGGAGGTAAACCACTACGTCAAGTCTTGGTACCGTTACCTCTAAGGCGCCAAGTGATGGAAGTAGCGCATGACTCAATCATGGGAGGTCACCTAGGCATCAAGAAGACGTCAGACAAAATACAGGCGGTGTTCTACTGGCCAGGACTTCATGCGGACGTCAGCCGTTTCTGCCGATCATGTGACATTTGCCAGAAGACCATACCTCGAGGAAGGGTCCCGAAAGTGCCTATGCAGAGGATGCCTCTGATCGACCGACCTTTCAAGAGGGTGGCCTTAGACTTAATCGGCGAAATAAGACCTCCGAGTGAAGAAGGTCATCGATGGGTACTGACTTTAGTGGACTATGCGACTCGGTACCCAGAAGCAGTGCCACTGAAGAAGATTGACACTGAAACTGTAGCAGAGGCACTGGTGGACATGTTCAGTAGGCTTGGAGTGCCTGAAGAGATCCTGACAGACCTCGGGACGCAGTTCGTCTCCGACTGCATGAAGGAGGTGAACAGACTGCTGAGCATCCGGCATTTGACTACGACACCCTACCATCCGATGTGCAACGGGCTTGTCGAAAAGTTCAATGCTACGTTGAAGTCCACCCTGAAGAAATTGTGCAGCGAGCAGCCCAGACAATGGCATCGCTATATCAACGCCTTACTTTTCGCCTACAGAGAAGTACCGCAGGAGTCCACCGGCTTTTCTCCGTTCGAGCTGCTGTACGGAAGAACCATCCGAGGGCCGATGCACATCCTGAAAGAACTGTGGACGAAAGAAGTGGACACCCCAGAGGTGAAGAACAGCTACCAGTACGTGTTTGAGCTACGGGAGAAGCTGGAGCAGACTCTCGAGATAGCCAGAGAAAACCTGAAGAAGTCCCAAGACTGTGGAAAGCACTACTATGATCGTAGGGCTGTGAACAGGAAGTTCAAACCTGGCAACAAAGTGCTGGTGCTGCTACCTACCGATCATAATAAGTTGCTGATGCAGTGGAAAGGCCCGTACGAAGTGGAGACCGTGGTGGGGATCAACGACTACAAGGTGAAGGTCGGTCAGCATTCCAAGATATACCACGCCAACCTCCTTAAGCTGTACGTGGAAAGGCCATCAGAGACTGTGCACGCAGCCACAGCAGCTGTGACAGACAACAGCTTTGACAGCGAAGAGCTGTTGGAACTTGGAGACTTCCACAGCAAAGAAGGCATCGATGACGTTAAGCTAGGACCAGGCTTGACGGAAGGTCAAAAGTTGGAGCTCAAGGACCTTATGGGCGAATTTCCCCATAGCTTCAGCGATGTCCCAGGCTCTACGACTTTGGTCGTACATGAAGTCTACACCCAGACCTTGAGGGAGCTGTTCCACCGTCCCGCAGAAGCCAACCTGACCGCGAGACCCAGCGAATGCATCCTGGGAGCTGACAACGTCGACTGCGTCGGACATCCGATGGAAGAAGGAGACAACGGAGGACGCACTGATTCCAGGGAAGCCCACGTGATCATCGTCTTTGACCCTGGGCCGATGACGACCGCAACTGACGAGGGCGTCGATTCCTTGCGAACGAAAGAACACTGACTGTGTGGACGAACTAAGAATATTGGTAATGACAGACTTGAAAATGAAAAACGTTGATTGGGTAAATGAACTGTGAACATTGACAGTATCCAGAAAGACTTGCAGATGAGAAACTTTGAATCTGTGTGAATGAACTGAGAACATTGACAGTGTTCGGACAGACTGAAGTAAGTTTTAATTCTGAACTTTCTTTGTGCATTACGTTTCAACGTTGTTGAAAGAAATTAGGTAAATTTCTTCTTGAGTGGGGGGTTATGTTACGTTGAAACGCGAATGATAGTATGGCTGAAGCGTGTACGATAGATCTAATCGTTTCGATTTGCAAAGTATTCAATAATGGAGTTTATTTACCTTTGATTTGAGTTTGCATTGTTGTTAGGAGAGGCTTTGTATAACGTTGATAATTTGCGTTAGTCGATATTATTTGAGAATCTTCTGGATCTGCGTGTTTACTCTTGATAGAAATTTCCGGATGGACATCGAAGGTCGTGAATGTTCCCGGAAGTAGAGAAAATGTGAATGACGTAAGTCAGTGATGACGATCTTTAGTTCGATTGGTGGCAGTACGTCATTTCTACCGTATTCGAAATCTTTCCGGAAAAGAGAGAGGTTATTTAATCGTGTGCCGAGATTGTTGTTGAGAGAGTAAAGTTGTTGATAGTGATTTGGAAAGTTGCTGTGAAAGTTGTTGAGTTGAATTGAGAATTGTATGCAGTTGTTGATGTATGCTGAATAAAAGTGGAAAACTTCATACGTCGACTTTGTGATTTGTATGCTGTTTGGACGGGCTGTGTGAATAAACGAATCTGAGTTACACCTTATCAGGACTTCAGCATCGGGGCTGAATCAAATACTGATAAAGAAAAACACCATCATCAAACAGAGTGTAACAATGATAATAATAATAATGATAACAATAATAATAGTAATGATAATAATAATAATAATAATAATAATAATAATAATAATAATAATAATAATAATAATATTATTATTATTATTATTATTATTATTATTATTATTATTATTATTATTATTATTATTATTAACACTACTACTACTACTACTACTACTACTACTACTACTACTACTACTACTACTACTACTACTATTGATGCTGGCCAGTCTATTCAATGAACGGGGTTTTATAGAGATATGTGTCTCCAAACAAACACACACACACACACACACACACACACACACACACCACCTGTGATTATTAGCGAGTGAATCAACCTGTGATATATAAGAAATAAGCACAAAATCCATTTATGATTATTGATAAGAAAATGATTGTTTTTACTGATCGTCTTAGTAAACTTATGTGTATAGAAATGCAATTACATACTATTACTAACATTGACTCTCTCTCTCTCTCTCTCTCTCTCTCTCTCTCTCTCTCTCTCTCTCTCTCTCTCTCTCACTCCTTATACCCTCATTCTACGCCCTACCAGCCCATTTACCAAAACCAAATCATCGTCAACACAGATACTTTTGTAACATCAAAACGGTGGGAGTAGGTCACAGGGTAAAAGGTAAAGGTAGTCCCATAGCCTTGTGGCCGTAGGGGAGCGTGATGTTGGAGATCACACTTATCTTGGGCCAGCATAATGAGGGTGATGCCCATCTCTCTCCCTCGCTGCTTTACCTTCCCCACCCTTAAGAGAGTAGGTACTCAGTCACAGTTGAGTCAACTGGGGGCGTGGTTATTTGTCGCTTCACGTTTTGCGGTCACCCATCCAAGTGCTAACCGCACAGGACGGTGCTTAACTTAGGTCACAAGAACGACAATCAAAACTGTACATCGTCACCGGCGAAAGAATTATTTCCCTCGTGAACCAGCCTCAAGAGCAGAATGCAAGCGGATTTTCTTTTTAAATGACAGACAGACAGACAAGCAGACAGACATACAGAGACACAACAGACTGACACGCGCATAACACATCGCAACACAGTATCTGAGACCACATAATTATACATTTATATAATGCAAGTCTGCATGCATAGTAACATATTCCAAATATACACGCGCAGAAATAAAGGACGCCCCCCCCCCCCTCACCCTCCGCCCTATTCCCTACCTCCACCCCAACACTAATCCATTTAAACCTCCACCCCCACCAAACATACACTTTACAACAAAATACGCAATCCCTTCCTCTCCCCCCCTCCCCCCTGCCCCCTCCCCCCACTCTCTCTCTCTCTCTCTTTCTTTCTCTCTTTCCCTGTCAGTCAATGTATTCTGATATGAAATTCCGTGATATATTTAAGTCTAGCTCTTTTCTTGTAAATAATGAAAGACAGTAAAACCCAGTTTCCAGAACATGATCAGATGCAACACGAACAAAAACAAGATGACATGCCATTCAAATGTATTTCCAGACATTCCCACTCGTAGCTGGAGATCAGCGTTTCCAAACGTGTGAAATTTCATGGCGATGTAGTGGTTCAGCTTTATCCTAAAGAAGCAGCCTGAAACCATGGAATGATGAATCACTATCTGAACTAGCTGCCATCAAACAATGATCAACATCGGTTCCGCTAATTCTTTAGATAAAACGTCTTTGAGAAAGAGCCCAGATGAATGACATAAACGGCAGAGTGCTGGTTAGCGTATTAGTATAGGCAAATTTATTGAAATCGGTTCAGTTATTCTTGAGATAAACTATAAAATACATTTTGAGCACAACACCAAAATTCGGATCGACCGATCGACCAACCCGCATAGGAACTGCCACCCAATGATTGGCAATGACTTGAAGTACCTGTATACAAACATCGTCAAAATCTGTTCAGCCATTCAAAACGTGCTTAGCAAAAGATTTTATTTCAGCGACCTTGACCTTTGAGGTAGACCTAAACGATAGTGGTTCTAGTGATATGGCGATCAACGGACCGACATACAAGCAGACAGACTGAAGTTTGATCCGTTCTGATTTCGGATTATTTCAAAGTATCTCCAGACATTATGCATATCTCCATTGGGGTAGCGTGAGAGCAGTTGGATTAGAAAGTGACATAACCAGATCCTTGAACAAAAAGAAATGCATCGCTCTAAGTGTGCCGATGTTCTCTCTCAAAACAGTTAAATTGGAGCAAACAGCTGAAATTCCATATCCCTTCGAATTGTTGGTTTGTTTTTTCAACCACTTAAAAATTATAATTAAAATTCACTGAAATGTTATTCCAATTCCGAAAATAGAAGACACTAGCATTTGTAAACTACGCATTAGCAACTAGCCTTCTCTGGGAGTGCATTTTACATTTCTTCATTAGCAACCAGCCTTCTCTGGGAATACATTTTACATTCCTCCATTGGTTTGTTTGGCATTGTGATGCAGATCCGAGCTCCCTTTAAACGTTTATTATAATAGCAACATTTTAAAAAAAGAAATTGTGTGTTAAGTTTACAGAAGAAGAAGAAGAAGAAGAAGAAGAAGAAGAAGAAGAAGAAGAAGAAGAAGAAGAAAAAGAAGAAGGCATTATCGACACGAATGAAGAATCAGCAACAGGAATAGAAGGCATGTGACTAGAGACAATGAAGAGATAAATAAAAACGAAAAGATTGTTGTGTTAATGTTGATGATGATGATGAAGAAGAAGAAGAAGAAGAAGAAGAAGAAGAAGAAGAAGAAGAAGAAGAAGAAGAAGATGATGATGATGATGATGATGATGATGATGATGATGATGATGATGATGATGATGATGATGATGATGATGATGATGATGATGATGATAGACACACAGACGACATAGTTGAGGAGAAGGGTGTACTATGGGTGCCTGATGGTAGCGTAAGAGTCGGACTAATTATAATTCTGGCAATTGTTATTGAATTGGGACATATGCCGCAAGACTGCAGAGCGGGAAAAAGGAAGGAGCTAAGAAGCGTAAGGATGGGAAGAGGACAAAAAGAAAGACGGAGAAATAAAGATGCGGAACTGGAGAGAAGAACGCGACATATATGATGGGGGAAATGAAGAAGAAAGAAGGAGTGAGCGAGGAGAGCTTAGAAGGTGTGTGCGGTTGAGTGGGGTGGGGCGGGGCGGGGATTGGCGGGCTGGGGGACTGTACTTGCAGGAAGCACCTGACCTAGTTGGAAGGACCTGACCGTCTCGCGTGTCCGTTCCTTAATCTTCTGGCCCTCCGGCTACAAGCGCCTCGACGTTTCCATGGTCGTATTTTCGACCTGCAAGCGCATACTGTAGACTAGGGTCAGAGAGACAAAACTTATAACATTTTAGTTACCATCTCTTTTGAAAAATATGGAAGGAATTGCTTCCCTCTGAAATCTGACAAATAGGTGCTGACGGATTCACGAATAAAACCACCACAAACTGCCTGTTTATGTACATTGCGTCGCGTTAACTTTGTAAACGTTCGAAGATCGGTGCAATGAAAAATTAATACGTAGACCTATAGATGATAATTTGTTATGACCTAAAATGTACATAAAAGTACTGAGGTTTCATTTTTGGTTTAAACAAAAATATTAACGAGATAAACAAAAAACAACAACGCTGGACAACAATGGAAAACAACAACAATGGAAGACATAAATGGCACATAAAAGCAAAGCTTAAACATGTGCTACCCTTTGTTTGACACAATTTCAGTTTTGAAGATTTTGGGAGTTCCTACAATGTACTATATACCACAAATTTCAAACACAACAGTCCGCGTGCTTCAACACAGATCTGGAATCTTCTTCAGGTAGTATAAACTGTCGGATCTAGAAACCTCTTGAGCTCGAATATATATATTTTTTAAAATTAATGTCAACTAAATTAAAACTAAAGTGTGTTCAGCAAAAACTTTTCCATCAAAATATCCTTTTTGAATGAAAGGTAAAAATGAATGCCACCAGTGCAGTCATTTGGAGAGTAGGTGGCTCAGTGGTGGGAATATTGAGCAATAACCGTGCACAAAGTGGAGTATTAACCAAGGTCAAGCCTGAGCACGTACGCATTCCATCGCACGGACTTCAAAACCCTGACGCTCATGTCCTAGACGGGTGAGTGCCGGCTACACAACTACACCCAGGTCCTTCTCCCCTATCGTGGGTCGCCCAGGATTGTGCTCAGTTGTCTGACCGTTAGACTGTGCGCCTAAGGCAGCCAGTGGGCGTCTCGGGCAGCTCGAGTTCGATCCTGTATCGGCCAGCGCCTTGAGCAGCTCCCGAGCCTGGAAAGCTTTATATAAGTACTATAAAAGAACGATCTGTGGGCAAAATAAAATGTCAACATTCGCTATTGGCCTTGAATTTGTAACAGCCTGTCAAAATAACCAACAACCAAAAATTGACCATGTGTCCGCAATGCCTTGTCGACAATCTTGGCAAACACGTCCAGGGTCGTTGGCCGCTGTTCTCCCGTCCCTATAGACGCGGTACATAATTAAGGTAGGGAAAGCAATTGTGGATGAAATAACGGGCGATCTGTTCAGCTTCTGTAGGATCTTAGAACTAATTATAGAGCGTTTAATAGCAAAGGCCAAGCAGGTATAAACATTAAAGACGGATTGGTCTAAATTCCCAGCGTGCACATACATTAAATATATGGATGAGTGAATTAATGAGTGAATAAATGAATTAATGAATGAATGAATGAATGAATGAAGGACAGATATTTTCTGCCGCAGGACACAAGCACGTAAACAGCAAGCAAACAAGATGAATTGCTCCAGCAGCACTACCCAGGTTGAAAAAAAGAAAGAAAGAAATTGAAAAAAGGAAAGACCATAGGGTTTACAAGGAGAACTTCAAGTTAAGAAAAAAAAAAACACCTGTTTACTGATTGGCAGCAGAATTTGAAAGGAGTCTAACTTCTAAAAATAATATTGATTATAAACAGTAGGAAAATAAAACAATAGAACAACAAGAAATCTTGTTTCAAAGGAACACACACTCGTTCTTCTTCTTAGCGATGTCAAGGATCAGAGGATAATAGCTTATTATGGAACAAAGAAAAAGAATACAGCAAAAGATAATAATATTGAGGTGAAACTTCCTGCTATTCACAAACTCACACACACAAACACACAAACACTCACACATTCACTCACACACACACGCACGCACACACATGTGTAAATACACGCACACACACACACACACTCACTCACTCACGCACGTACACACACCTAAACACACACAAATACATACAAATACGCAGACACAAAAAACACACATTCTCAAAGACACACACGCACAAACCCACATCACAATATAACACACAAATATTCAAATGTATTCCAAGACACTCACGCACATCGCCGAAGATAAATATTTTAAAAAGCATAAATTTTCTCGGCAATGTTTTGATTCGGCTTTATCCTAAAGAGGAAAATGGAAAATACGTAATGATATAATGATTATCTGCAAGCCAAAAATAATAAAAATCGGATCAGCCAATTTATACATACAGCCCAAAACATGGGATGTCGGATAGCGCAGTGGTTGGAGCACTCGCTACTGTGTCGCAAGTTAAGCACCGTCCAGTGCGGTTAGCACTTGGATAATTACATTACATTACATAATTGTTGCTTTAGGTCCAGCGGACTCTTCCGAGCCAAATCAGGACCGGACAACCCCCGATCCGCATAAAAGATCTGCTGAAACAACCCTAGTGGGAAAACTGAATGCCCTCCACCAGCCAGTCACTTTACAATAAAGACATCCCACGCAGGGGACGGCTGAGGCGTCACTCCAACATATCGAACCTCTGTTTACAAAAACAAAATAGAATACAAACATCATTATAAATTATCAACAAAACACATGCATATAAAATGCCTACATTGCTAAATAATAACATCATAGGAAGCCCTAGTGACCACCCGGCAGAAAGCGTCCAATATTCCCAAGCTGATCCAACAGACCTCATACACAAATAAGGAGTCTTGTCCCGGAAGAGTTTTCAAGAAAAAAGGTAGGAGACTGGTCTAGCGAGGAAGACGATAGTATAGCAGATTGATAGGTACAGAGCAGGAATGAGAAAGAGCAAATGAAAAAGACAGTGACAGTGGGAATTTAAAGCGCTAAATTTCCAGAAAGAGGGGATACTATTTATACTGAAACCCCCGGCACCCCAACGGGGGTTAGCACTTGGATGGGTGACCGCAAAACGTGAAGCGACAAATAACAACGCCCCCAGATGACTCAACTGTGACTGAGTACCTACTCTCTTAAGGGTGGGGAAGGTAAAGCAGCGAGGGAGAGAGATGGGCATCACCCTCATTACGCTGGCCCAAGATAAGTATGATCTCCAACATCACGCTCCCCTACGGCCACAGGCTATGGGACCATCTTTACCTTTTACCTTTACCTTTACCCAAAACATGTTTATAAAATGGTGAAGCACAATGACCTTGACTTTTAAGGAAGCCCAAATGCGAATGCTCTACCATGATTAGAAGTAGCTAAAAGTACCCTCAGCGTAAACATGATGAATTTTGGTTCATATTCTTGAGATGAGGACAAAAGGGGGCTATGAACTACAAAAAGTAGTATTGGGAGCAACTGACCAATAACATGACTTCTACTAAAGGATATCCCATCATTTGAAGTACCACTTTACTACAACTCAACAATAACATGACTTCTACTAAAGGATATCCCATCATTTGAAGTACCTCTTTACTACAACTCAACAATAACATGACTTCTACTAAAGGATATCCCATCATTTGAAGTACCTCTTTACTACAACTCAACAATAACATGACTTCTACCAAAGGATATCCCATCATTTGAAGTACCACTTTACTACAACTCAACAATAACATGACTTCTACTAAAGGATATCCCATCATTTGAAGTACCTCTTTACTACAACTCAACAATAACATGACTTCTACTAAAGGATATCCCATCATTTGAAGTACCTCTTTACTACAACTCAACAATAACATGACTTCTACTAAAGGATATCCCATCATTTGAAGTACCTCTTTACTACAACTCAACAATAACATGACTTCTACTAAAGGATATCCCATCATTTGAAGTACCACTTTACTACAACTCAACAATAACATGACTTCTACTAAAGGATATCCCATCATTTGAAGTACCACTTTACTACAACTCAACAATAACATGACTTCTACTAAAGGATATCCCATCATTTGAAGTACCTCTTTACTACAACTCAACAATAACATGACTTCTACCAAAGGATATCCCATCATTTGAAGTACCTCTTTACTACAACTCAACAATAACATGACTTCTACTAAAGGATATCCCATCATTTGAAGTACCTCTTTACTACAACTCAACAATAACATGACTTCTACTAAAGGATATCCCATCATTTGAAGTACCTCTTTACTACAACTGACCAATAACATGACTTCTACTAAAGGATATCCCATCATTTGAAGTACCTCTTTACTACAACTCAACAATAACATGACTTCTACTAAAGGATATCCCATCATTTGAAGTACCTCTTTACTACAACTCAACAATAACATGACTTCTACCAAAGGATATCCCATCATTTGAAGTACCTCTTTACTACAACTCAACAATAACATGACTTCTACTAAAGGATATCCCATCATTTGAAGTACCTCTTTACTACAACTCAACAATAACATGACTTCTACTAAAGGATATCCCATCATTTGAAGTACCTCTTTACTACAACTGACCAATAACATGACTTCTACTAAAGGATATCCCATCATTTGAAGTACCTCTTTACTACAACTCAACAATAACATGACTTCTACTAAAGGATATCCCATCATTTGAAGTACCTCTTTACTACAACTCAACAAAATGGGGATATTAAACCAAACGTGTTTAGTAACAAAATCACTCCATTGACCATGAACTTTCGGGAAGAGCAAATGTTTATTTATTTATTCTTCTTCTTCTTCTTCTGATTATTATTATTATTATTATTATTATTATTATTGAAGATTTTTATAGCGCATTTATCTCCCCCTACTTGATCAGGCGCTGGCCAATACAGGATCTAACTCATACAGCCCGAGACGCCCACCCGCAGCCTTTGGGCGCAGGGTCTGACGCCCGGACAACTGAGCACTATCCTGACCAGCCAGGGATGGGGGAGAAGAACCAAGTGCATGCTGGGTGTGTTCTTGTTACCGGCACCCACCCGTCTAGGACATGAGCGTCAGGATCTTTAAAGTCCGTTATGATGGAATGTATGCGACACACAGACTAGACCTCGGTTTATACTCTCATCCGAAAGAGTAGGAAATGGGAGTGAAGTGTCTTTCCCAGGGCCCGGACAGGGCTCGAACCCGGGACCTTCAGATCCGCAAGCCAAAGCACTACCATTAGACCACCGTGCTGGAGCGAGAAGCAGGCCAGAAAACCTAGGTAATGTATCAATGAAGTATGGTCAAAATCGTTCAGTGGTTCTTTGAGAAATGTCTTTCAACGGACCTACAGAGACGGACAGACCGACATATGGCTGTTCTGATTCTCGATTATTTCAAAGTATTTCCAGAAAAGTCTGAAAACTAAAATAATTCAAATGCTAGATGTTGGCTTTCTGGCGCTAACAATAGCACTGTCATTATTATCGGTACTGCGCCACATTCGGAAACAGAAGTCTCTTCTTTTTCTTCTTCTTCGTGAGCCTCTGCGGTTTTATCCTAAAGACGCATAATGGAGCACCCGATACACATTGGTCGAAGGCTACTAGAAGCATACTGTAATAGTCGCCTCAACAGGCCATAAAGCATGCTCTCATGCTTCAGAGCACTGCTTCCTACACTCTTGAAGCCCTAGGAGCATTGACCAATCAACTCATTAAACTAGAAAATGTAAGTTTCGTCTCCTCTAGTGGACGAATTAGGTCAAACTGTATTTGTTTCTAGGTCAACTGTCTTTTTCGAACCGTTTGAGAATATTTTTCAACTGTTTGTTGACGCCGGATAGTGTCCTCACTTGGTTTCATACAAATTAAGAATCCAAGAAAGCAAAATAATGGGTTTTTGAGACGGAAAGAGCGGTATGTTGTAGAGCAACATTCTGTATATATTTACAGTGAAATTGAGCTTTTTCCGTCACTGTAGAGCTTGAAGAGTATAGGAAGCAGTGCTCTGAAGCATGAGAGCATGCTTTATTGCCTGTTGAGACGACTAGTAAACCATGCTTCGGGTAGCCTTCGACCAATGTGTACCGGGTGAATGGAGACACAGAACGATCGTTCTGCAAACTAAAATGCATCAAAATCTGAAAAGCAGTGCAAAACGCGTTTAGAAAATGATTAACCTCAGTGACTTTGATGTTGGAGAAAGTGCAAATAGACCTATGAATATCGTAAAAGGCTGAGCAGTAGTTTGGCGTGTTTGGTTCTGTTTTTGTGTGTGTTTTGTTGTTGTTTTAATCCGCATGTTGAAAATAATCCAATTAAGTGTCACTGAACTATCAGAGCAATCATACTGCTAAGATAGTGAAAAATGGACACTTTTACCTTGCCCGTCACGTGATTCGAACCTTGGTCATCGGGGTGCCATGCGAATGTTCTACATCAAAAATACAGGTAAAAAAGGAAGGTCAGCCAGAAGCAAAATGTGGATTTTCGCAAAACTCGCGCCGCTGCAGAAGGATGTAAAAGATTTGTATCACTAGTTTGCTTGTTGCAAGCCACAGAACATCTATCCTCATTTCTTCCACCACAAGAAGATTACACGCACATTAATTTTCACTCTTCCATCGCTATCAGGGGCGGATCAGTTAGTTTTTGGGGGGGGGGTTTCCAAAATTCGTATAAAAAAATAAAATATATATTATATATATATATATATATATATATATATATATATATATATAATATATATATATATTATATATATATATATATATATATATATATATATATATATATATATATATATATATATATATATATATATATATATATATATATATATATATATTAGTATTTATTTTATTTTTATTTGTATATACCCCCTTGCTTTTGGGTACCCCCACTATAATTTCATGTAATTTATCACTTGTAGACGGACCGCTAACCCTAGCCCTAACCCGTTTCGAGTGCACTGCCTTACCCTAATCGTCGAGGCACTGCCTTACCCTAATCGTCGAGGCACTGCGCTTACCCTAAGATCGTTTTCTAAGAGCCGCCTTGGATCCGGGGACCCAGCTGGGTCCCCAGATCCAAAGTCGGGTACCCAAATGACCGGTTGGTGACTTTTAAGGTGCCCAGAAACCATAGTTTATAAGGATATATATATATATATATATATATATATATATATATATATATATATATATATATATATATATATATATATATATATATATATATATATATATATATAATATTATATATATATATATATATATATATATATATATATATATATATATATATATATATATATATATATATATATATTAGTATTTATTTTCTTTTTATTTTTATTTTTATAATTGTATTCTCTCTCTCTCTCTTTCTCTCCTTCTTCTTTCTTGTCCTTTTTTTTTTTTTTTTTTTTGGCTGGGGGGGGGGGGGGGGGGTTCCGGAAACCCCGGAAACCCCCCCCCTCGTCCGCCCCTGGCTATTGCCCGCTAACTATGGAGTTGTCCGTTCAAGAACTGCCGATGGTGTAATTAGTAACGGGAGACAATCCCACAAAGTAGTGCGGAGATATGCAGTGCGCGGTATCGTCCCTTGGAACCATCGTCACGAGTGCCAAATTACATGCACGCGCCTTGGCCCAAAGGGACAGAAATATGAACCTACGGCCAACAACTCCCAAAGAATCGAATGTATCATCGTTAGTCGACTAAGCCAAGCATAGCAGTTAACACTGATAAATGAAGAGACGTTGCTTTTAGATTTAAGACCTAAGTCATGAGAAGACGTGCCCCAGTATTGTCAAGATGAAAATGATGATAAATAACAACGTCGGATAAGGGGGAGGAAAAAAATACTAAAAAGAAAAGAAGAAAGGGTGCAAGGAAGAGGAGAAGGAAGAGGAGGAGTATAACAAGGAGAGGGAGTATAATTAGGAGAAGGACGATAAGAGGGAAGAGGATGATGGAAAACCAGGGAGAGAAGAAGACGAAGGCACGAAAGACGCAACGCCACGGAAACCTGGGACTATAGCTTCTACTGTGCACGCATACATTCCATCTCATGACGACCATGGATGAATGAGGTACAAATCACAACGTTACCTCTACCACCCCCACCCCTCCTTCCATCTACCTACCACCCCATTCGTCCTGCTTGGCGCTGATGTCGTGCTTACGTTTAGAATGTCAACCTGAACATAACCTGCAAAGGTGACACACATGTATTATACCAAATCCAATGAATCTATATCCAAGTCTATGTTTGTACTTGTAGAAGTAGAAAGATCGGCCATGGTCTGACAACAACAAAAGTCTATGTTTGTACTTGTAGAAGTAGAAAGATCGGCCATGGTCTGACAACAACAAAAGTCTATGTTTGTAATTGTAGAAGCAGAAAGATCGGCCATGGTCTGACAACAACAACAGTCTATGTTTGTACTTGTAGAAGTAGAAAGATCGGCCATGGTCTGACAACAACAAAAGTCTATGTTTGTACTTGTAGAAGTAGAAAGATCGGCCATGGTCTGACAACAACAACAGTCTATGTTTGTACTTGTAGAAGTAGAAAGATCGGCCATGGTCTGACAACAACAAAAGTCTATGTTTGTACATGTAGAAGCAGAAAGATCGGCCATGGTCTGACAACAACAAAAGTCTATGTTTGTACTTGTAGAAGCAGAAAGATCGGCCATGGTCTGACAACAACAAAAGTCTATGTTTGTACTTGTAGAAGCAGAAAGATCGGCCATGGTCTGACAACAACAAAAGTCTATGTTTGTACTTGTAGAAGTAGAAAGATCGGCCATGGTCTGACAACAACAACAAACATGGCCATAAACATTAGTTTTGAAGAAGAAAACAAAAATCAATCTTCCCTGTTTTACTCATTTTCCGTTGATTTTAAATTGTGTTTGTTTTGTTTTGTTTGATGATCACACGCAAATCATTAAATTCACTACTGTATGCAATAACTCATGTTTAGGCTTGAAAAAAAAGGTTCATTTTGAATGTGAATGTCATGCATTGTGTTGTCATATTATTCCGGACTTATTATTTGTATCATGGACTCGCTGGTTCCCACCTTTGAATCAAGCAGGGGCAGAGAACGACAAAAAAGGGCTGCTGGACAGATAATGTTGAAACATGTAGGGCGCTGGACAGATAATGTTGAAACATGTAGGGCGCTGGACATGCGACGTTCAGCTGCTGGCAAATGGAAGATACGAAAACTCTTTACGTCAGCATCCTTCCTGTTTCCCCACCGTCCCGACAGGTTGCGGGTAAATGAATGGATAGATGGACCTATCAATCTAAGCAACCGAAACATTCAATATTTGCACAAATTTATGCCCTTTATTTTTTCAGTTTGCATCTACAAAAACCTCATTGGTTTACAAAGAATGGACATGCTTTGATTTGTCAGACAACGGCGAAGAAGTTCATTATTGGAAGAAGATCAACCACAAGAGAAAGTGGCATAAAACATCAGATTGAAAAGACAGGTCTAAGTTAAAGTATAGCAGAATTAACAGTTCAGAAAAAATAAATGGAAAGGGGAGAGAAAAACGCCCCAATGATATTCTCAATGGAAAATTTTATTGTCACTAGTTGTTTCCCATTTTCTGAATAGAAAGTTCTCTCTCTCTCTCTCTCTCTCTCTCTCTCTCTCTCTCTCTCTCTCTCTCTCTCTCTCTCTCTCTCTCTCTCTCTCTCTCTCTCTCTCTCTCTCTCTCTCTCACACACACACATTGCCCTCATTAGGTTTGAATTAGTTTGCTTCAAAAATACTTTATACTGTAAGCTTACTCTTTCGGGTCGGGTAAGAGTATAAAACAAGGTATAGTCTCGGCACGCATAAACACATTCCATCGCACGGACTTTAAAGATCCTGATGCCCGTTTCCACTGATTGTAAGAATAGGCTTATCCTAAACTCGTAACCTTATAAAATAAAGATCTGAAGTCTGAAGTCCTAAACGGGTGAGTGCCGGATGCACACCCCTTCGGCCAGCTGTGTGGTCAGTGGTCTGGACGACAAACGATCAACCCAAAGGCTGCAAGTGGGCGCCGCCGGCGGCTTGAATGAGGTCCTATATCGGCCGGCGGCTTGAATGAGGTCGTGTATCGGCCAGCGGCTTGAATTAGGTCGTATATCGGCCAGCGGCTTGAATTAGGTCGTATATCGACCAGCGGCTTGAATTAGGTCCTATATCGGCCGGCGGCTTGAATGAGGTCGTATATCGGCCAGCGGCTTGAATGGGGTCCTATATCGGCCGGCGGCTTGAATGAGGTCGTATATCGGCCAGCGGCTTGAATTAGGTCGTATATCGGCCAGCGGCTTGAATTAGGTCGTATATCGGCCAGCGGCTTGAATTAGGTCCTATATCGGCCAGCGGCTTAAATTAGGTCCTATACCGGCCAGCGGCTTGAATTAGGTCATATATCGGCCAGCGGCTTGAATTAGGTTCTATATCGGCCAGCGGGTTGAATTAGGTCGTATATCGGCCAGCGGCTTGAATTAGGTCCTATATCGGCCAGCGGCTTGAACAGCTCTTGAGCTGGAATTTCGCTATAAAACAACGATTAAATAAATATAAAATAAATATTAATTTCCACGATGTTTCCACAAAGATTGTCCACAAAATCAATAATACAATGGCAAATTGTATATGCGTTACAGTGTTACCAATAACCCTTACAAAAGTCGCGGGGTCCGACCCTTGCAAGGGACGGACTTGTGTGACTTAGGTACGGACTTGTGGGACTTAGGTACGGGACTTTTCCAGTCACTGAGGATTTTCTCCGAGTAGTCCGGTGTCCTGCCACCATTCAATAAATGGCGCTGAATGCAGTTAATTTAACTGTCTAAATTATCAATTGATTCCTTTTCCTCCTTCTTTAATAACGATCTCTTGGCATCGACTGAAAAAAAAAGTGATAATCTTGTGTATTATTTTTTCCCATATGTTAATAATAATAATAATAATAATAATAATAATAATAATAATAATAATAATAATAATAACAACAACAACAACAACAACAACAACAATAATAATAATAATAATAATAATAATAATAATAATAATAATAATAATAATAATAATAATAATAATAATAATAATAATAATAATAATAATAACAAATGGTGTAAAGGTAGCTAAAGCGCCATTAGAACATTCTTGTTGCTCTTCTTCGTATTTTTCCTTAGTAGTAGTAGTAATAGTAGAAGTAGTAGTAGTAGTAGTAGTAGTAGTAGTAGTAGTAGTAGTAGTAGTAGTAGTAGTAGCAGTTGCAGAACTACTACGAAGTACTACTACTGCTGTTGCTACTACTATTACTACTACTACCACTACTACAACTACTACTACTACTACTAATTATTATTATTATTATTATTATTATTATTATTATTATTATTATTATTATTATTATTATTATTATTATTATTATTATTATTATTATTATTATTATTGGTTATTGACAGAAAGGAACACAAGCTCTAATTTCCTATTACAGTTGTCAGCAGTTCGGTGATTTGGGAGTTAACGGCAGACAAAATTAGAGGGTTGGGCAATGGTAGTTTTGTGTCAGATTGCCCAACAAGAGTAGGCGAGTGGAAAAACGTTCTTAAATAATGTTGCAGCGTCAATTTAACTTGTTAAAAGGACGACGTGCACATTAGAGTTAAAACCAATGTAATGGATTGAGAACAGCAGGAGCTACAATTAAGAGGACGTGATGGACGCAGAGAAAGAAGAATGGTGAGAAAAATAGCGAGGACAGAACAGAGAGAGAAGGAGAGAGAGAGAGAGAGAGAGAGAGAGAGAGAGAGAGAGAGAGAGAGAGAGAGGGAGAGAGAGAGAGAGAGAGAGAGAGAGAGAAGGGGAGAGAGAGTATGTATATATGTATGTGTGTGTAGGCGTATGTGTGTGAAAGAGTCACGTGCGTGTGTGTGTGTATGGGTGTGCGTGTGTGTGTATGTACGTGTGTGTGTGTGTGTGTGTGAGAGAGAGAGAGAGAGAGAGAGAGAGAGAGAGAGAGAGAGAGAGGGAGGGATGGAGATAGAAGTATCGAGAGAAGAGGGAGAGAGAAAGAGATAGACACAGAGACTTTAGACTTAAAACGAGAGATCTACTTGGTTCCCGGTACTTTCGGCGACAGCTTGTGCTAGAACTAAAGTTTTTTTTTAAAAATATAGTAAGTCATTCAAACATTTTCCCAGAGTGAATTATCTGGAAGCTAAAACATTATCAAAATCGTTTCAGCCAGTGTGGAGATAAACCGCAAAATGTGTCCAGAAAAAACAACGACCTAGCGATCGATCTTTGAGAAAGTGTTTATATGAATAAAACAATAGGCTGAGTAATAAGTAAAGCATCTCATCTGCATAGTAAAATTAGTCAATTCATATTTAAAGGTCAACCACAGTGCTCGGTCAAAAAGTTTCTGCTGAAAGAACTTTACTAAATAATACCAGATGCAAAAAATTCGGTAAGCAAAGCTCTACCGTTTAATAGATATCGATCACTGAAAGTGGGATTTCCTACCTGTAATTAAGGGTAAGGGAATTAATAATCTAAAACGCAGCTATCGCTGATCTCCCCTCGCAGTGACGTCAGCAGCTGTATACAATGGCCGACTGCGAAGAAGTTACAAGCGAGACAAGCAGTGTTTCTTCACTCGATCTGTCGTGTTACAGCAGTGCTCTCTTCTGTTAGAAACGAATTCGACCCCCGAGTACTAATTGTAATAATAAACAAATAATTATACGAGCTAGACCAGTGAATTCCCTTTTCTGAAAAGCTCCTCTGACTTTCCTGACACCCGGCAAACTGATAGCAGACGATGGATGTGTAGTAGCCACTGTGACTGTAGTTGAAGTTGAAGCAGTACTAGTAGGCCTACTACTAGTAACTTGAATCACTGTTGCTGTTGTTGAGGCGCTTGTTGCAATGGCACACGGACTTTGGATCGTTTGAACAGAGCCAGGCTTTAATGTCTGTATTGTTTTCATCCCAAAGCTCCGCATTAAAGTGGCACTTGGGGGGTAGCAGTCTTCAGCGAAGTGTTTTGCGCAAATTGCTGACGACGCAGTTGGTGTCCCGTACTTCGGACCGAAGTTTACACGTTTTTCCTGCACGAATCTCACCCACTTATTTCGCACTTCTTCGTTTTTTGGAAACCTATGCAATGTTAACCCATCCGCTTGTTTGTTTGTACAACCTCCAACGGCACAATATAGGCCACTGCTCTTCGTTTTGGTAGAGAAGGGGCACTATCGGACTCCATATTGTCTACAGCAGTTGACGTCACGAGCCATGTGGTCACGTGAGCGGGCTTTTCGAAGGTGCAAAAGTTTATTCGAAGTAGATTTTATTAAATATTTAAAAAAGGCAGTATTTTTCGGAAAAAAGTTGTTTGGCATGTGACTTCTTTTATTATGTAGATATTTTGTGCTCAGTTTTATGTTTCAATGATGTTGACCTTTAAGATCATGCAAAAACAAGTATTTTAAACTGAAAAGCTAAATACCGACCGACGGTACTACCGACCGATTGACTAAACAACCAACTGGTTTCCACACAATGATTGGCAACGAGTTGAAGTACCTGTATACCCCAAATCTTCTATTCCGTTCTGCCGATTTTGAGATGCGCTATAGAGCAAAACATGTTTAGCAAAGGGTTGGCCCCAGCGACCTTTACCTTTGAGGTACAAAAAATATGATTTCACGAGAAGCTGGCAACTATCCCTCGTAATGTTGCTATGAAGTATAAACACAAGCTGTTCAGTGGTTCTTGAAACATAGCGTGCGACTCACCGTCCGGCTCGTCCTGGTTCCCGACCATTTCAAAGTATTTCTAGGTAATGTACTCCAAAGGCAAGGTGGGTGAGACTGCGAGAGAATTAGTTGTCATCTCAAGATTTCAGCGAACGGCCATCCCTTTAATGTCACGTAGATCGGGATTGTAGTCAGTTACTCTGTTCCTAATTGGTTAACTGAAAGAGAGAGAGAGAGAGAGAGAGAGAGAGAGAGAGAGAGAGAGAGAGAGAGAGAGAGAGAGAGAGAGAGAGAGAGAGAGAGATGTTCAAAGGTACAGTACTCTGTATCGGTAAAAAGCCAATACTAACATCGTTCCTGTTTCATATTGATGCTTGTCTTATTCACAACTTTCCGGCACCTTTCATAAAAACTCGTGGGTATCGCCATTATAAATTAAAACGAGGTTATATGAAACCAAGTTCCGGTTTGGCTTGTTTTGCTTTTATCAAAGCTTGATGCGTGACTTTTAAATATGGCAAATTGCCGAAAACGACGATTGTTAGAGCCAGAAAACGAGTGGGATAAGTATAAAAACGGTGGAGGAAGTACATGCTCAGTGAAAGAATGCAAAAAACAATCGTAGAGGCCTGTATTTGTGGCGATTTCGGAGGTGCGTCGATCATCGACAGAAAGTGAAACAGGACCTGAAAACTCTTGTAGTTTTCCATAGCTTCGCCGTCGCAACCTTCACAAAACACGAAGTAACTGACTATGTTAGGCTAGCGTTGTGGCCAAGTGGGCTAAGGCGGGACTAACTTGCTTTGTCCACAAGCCAGAAACCAATGGCGCCTGACAGGTGTGGGTTCGAGCCAGCATCTGGGCGTTATGTTTTTCCGAATATTTTTCAAAAATTCACAAATAATGTTAGGTAGACATCCTATAACTCCTTTAAGAAAATGTTGAAGACATACCTTTTTACTGCCACATACAATTAAAAGTTTGTTTTTTTCTGCTATTTGTGTGTGTGTGTCTGTGCAGTACACATGGTGTGTGTGGGTGTATGTGTGCGCTTTGATCTCTGCGAGGGAAAGCGCCTTATAAATAAATAAATAAAAAAAAGGTAGGTAGGGTTTAGGCGCGCCACTGGCGATAGAAAGGGATAATAAACTGCAGCAAAAAAAAAATACAAATATGTGAGGGTACGATACAGGTGGCCAGTGACACATGTTATTATTCTTGAATATTTGGAAATAACTCACTAAAACAAACGGAGAAAAAAAAACGGAAGTATTTTTCATAGAGGGGATTCCCGTTGGTGCATAGGATAGCAGAAAAGTGTGAATTTCATTGGTGTTTATGAAATTCCTTGCGTGTATGTTCATGCTGTTATCACTCTCGGTTTGTGTGTTTGTGTATGTGTGCGTGTCTGCGTGTGTGTGCGTGTGTGTGTATGTGCATGCGTGTGTGTGTGCGTGTGTGTGTTGTGTGCGTGTGTGCCCTTTTGACTGTTTACCTGGTATCTAAAAACAACAAACTATGTGACTTAGACCTTTCAGGCCACCAAGAAATTCCTCCGGGTACTCCGGTTTTCTCTCTCCCCTCAATAATGGTATTAGAGGTCAATCAGACATGTCAACTATAAAAATTCAATGTCCATTCCGTAGCGTATAGTGATCTCCCTGCTTTTACACCACGTGCACATGCGTGAGTGATGATTGTGAGTTTGCTGTGTGAAGTAAAAGTGTGTGTGACATATAGGCCTGTATGTTGGTACAGATTGCCGCGCTTTGAGCGAAAAAAGTGTATGTTGCATTCATTATATTAATTATTATTATTATTATTATTATTATTATTATTATTATTATTATTATTATTATTATTATTATTATAGCGCTTCTTCCCGAAAAAGACTTGGCTCAAGGTGCAATTTTCACGCATTCATACGTCAATAAAGAAAAACATAACAATGAAAGTAACAACAAAGGGAAATTAGAAGAGAAACATGCACGCACACGCACACACACACACACCGATACACACAAACACACACACCCACACACACGCGCGCACACACACACACACACACATTTTTGAAGAAACGACGTTGTGATGACTGTTGTGAAACTCTACATACATTATTTTGACATACTTCCCATTTTTTGACATTATTTTGACATTTTCAGTTTTTTGAAGCTATCCCTAACCCTAACCCTTAACATAACCCTAAGCCTAACCCAGCCCTAACCCTATTGGAACCCTATTTTGACGTCAAAATAACAGGGCCGTCAAAAAAGTCAAAAGAAAGTATGTAGAGTTTCAAGTGTATGTCAGAGTAGCGTCGTTTCTACATGCTCTCACACACACTCAAACACATACACACACAAACACATACACACACACGCTCGCACACACACACACACACACACACACACGCAAGCTATCTACAAACTATATAGCAAGATGTGAAACCATGCGGAACATACCCCTTTTTCGGGAGGAAAAAAAAAAGATTAATCAGCAAAGGAAGGTGGGAGGATTTGAGTCTTTAGGTTGTGTTTGAAGGATGTGATTGTGGGTTTGCTGCGGACAGACAGTGTGGGTTGATATAACCATAACGAAGAAGTAGGTGAGGGTATCCCACCGTCGAAGTATAATCGCTTTCAACCTTTAAGGTGAACAAAGAGCGTGCTGTTAGTCAAACCTAGGGACTGAGACAACAGAACACATTTAGAGCCACACTCTCCGACTTCAAAAATCGATCGGAATTTGTCCAAGTCTGCCGCAGGAATGGAAAAGACCGATGCAGAATGAAGGCGAAGGAGAAGGTGAACAAGAAAGAAGAGGTGGAGACGGACGAAGAGGTGAACAAGAAGGAAGAGGTGAACAAGAAGGAAGTGGTGAACAAGAAGGAAGAGGTGAACAAGAAGGAAGAGGTGAACAAGAAGGAAGTGGTGAACAAGAGGAAGTGGTGAACAAGAAGTAAGAGGTGAACAAGAAGGAAGTGGTGAACAAGAAGGAAGTGGTGAACAAGAAGGAAGAGGTGAACAAGAAGGAAGTGGTGAACAAGAAGTAAGAGGTGAACAAGAAGGAAGAGGTGAACAAGAAGGAAGTGGTGAACAAGAAGGAAGAGGTGAACAAGAAGGAAGAGGTGAACAAGAGGAAGTGGTGAACAAGAAGTAAGAGGTGAACAAGAAGGAAGTGGTGAACAAGAAGGAAAGGAAGTGGTGAACAAGAAGGAAAGAAGGAAGAGGTGAACAAGAAGGAAGAGGTGAACAAGAAGGAAGAGGTGAACAAGAAGGAAGAGGTGAACAAGAAGGAAGTGGTGAACAAGAAGTAAGAGGTGAACAAGAAGTAAGAGGTGAACAAGAAGGAAGTGGTGAAGAGGTGAACAAGAAGGAAGTGGTGAACAAGAAGGAAGTGGTGAACAAGAAGGAAGAGGCGAACAAGAAGGAAGAGGCGAACAAGAAGGAAAACAAGAAGGAAGAGGCGAACAAGAAGGAAGAGGCGAACAAGAAGGAAGAGGTGAACAAGAAGGAAGTGGTGAACAAGAAGGAAGTGATGAACAAGAAGGAAGTGGTGAACAAGAAGGAAGTGATGAAAAAGAAGGAAGAGGTGAACAAGAAGGAAGTGATGAACAAGAAGGAAGTGATGAACAAGAAGGAAGTGATGAACAAGAAGGAAGAGGTGAAGAAGAAGGAAGTGATGAACAAGAAGGAAGTGATGAACAAGAAGGAGGAAGTGATGAACAAGAAGGAAGTGATGAACAAGAAGGAGGAAGTGATGAACAAGAAGGAAGTGATGAACAAGAAGGAAGTGATGAACAAGAAGGAAGAGATGAACAAGAAGGAAGAGGTGAACAAGAAGGAAGTGGTGAACAAGAAGGAAGTGATGAACAAGAAGGAAGTGGTGAACAAGAAGGAAGTGATGAACAAGAAGGAAGATGTGAACAAGAAGGAAGAGGTGAACAAGAAGGAAGTGGTGAACAAGAAGGAAGTGGTGAACAAGAAGGAAGTGGTGAACAAGAAGGAAGTGGTGAACAAGAAGGAAGAGGTGAACAAGAAGGAAGAGGTGAACAAGAAGGAAGAGGTGAACAAGAAGGAAGAGGTGAACAAGAAGGAAGTGGTGAACAAGAAGGAAGTGATGAACAAGAAGGAAGAGGTGAACAAGAAGGAAGAGGTGAACAAGAAGGAAGTGATGAACAAGAAGGAAGAGGCGAACAAGAAGGAAGAGGTGAACAAGAAGAAAGTGGTGAACAAGAAGGAAGAGGTAAACAAGAAGGAAGAGATGAACAAGAAGGAAGAGGTGAACAAGAAGGAAGTGGTGAACAAGAAGGAAGAGGTGAACAAGAAGGAAGAGGTGAACAAGAAGGAAGTGGTGAACAAGAAGGAAGAGGTGAACAAGAAGGAAGAGGTGAACAAGAAGGAAGAGGTGAACAAGAAGGAAGAGGTGAACAAGAAGGAAGTGATGAACAAGAAGGAAGTGATGAACAAGAAGGAGGAAGTGATGAACAAGAAGGAAGTGATGAACAAGAAGGAGGAAGTGATGAACAAGAAGGAAGTGATGAACAAGAAGGAAGTGATGAACAAGAAGGAAGAGATGAACAAGAAGGAAGAGGTGAACAAGAAGGAAGTGGTGAACAAGAAGGAAGTGATGAACAAGAAGGAAGTGGTGAACAAGAAGGAAGTGATGAACAAGAAGGAAGATGTGAACAAGAAGGAAGAGGTGAACAAGAAGGAAGTGGTGAACAAGAAGGAAGTGGTGAACAAGAAGGAAGTGGTGAACAAGAAGGAAGTGGTGAACAAGAAGGAAGAGGTGAACAAGAAGGAAGAGGTGAACAAGAAGGAAGAGGTGAACAAGAAGGAAGAGGTGAACAAGAAGGAAGTGGTGAACAAGAAGGAAGTGATGAACAAGAAGGAAGAGGTGAACAAGAAGGAAGAGGTGAACAAGAAGGAAGTGATGAACAAGAAGGAAGAGGCGAACAAGAAGGAAGAGGTGAACAAGAAGAAAGTGGTGAACAAGAAGGAAGAGGTAAACAAGAAGGAAGAGATGAACAAGAAGGAAGAGGTGAACAAGAAGGAAGTGGTGAACAAGAAGGAAGAGGTGAACAAGAAGGAAGAGGTGAACAAGAAGGAAGTGGTGAACAAGAAGGAAGAGGTGAACAAGAAGGAAGAGGTGAACAAGAAGGAAGAGGTGAACAAGAAGGAAAAGAAAGGGAGGGAAGAGAGAGCAAGGAGCAGTAGAAGACAAACAATGAGGAAGTGAAGTGGAAGAAATAGAAGTTGGAGACTAAAGTAAGGAGGGAGAGTGTACGGGGGAGAAAGGACCTAGCGTGTGCTTGATGTATTTCCACTGCCGGCATTCGACTTCCTGGAACATTAGCGTCAGGATCTTTAAAGTCCGTGCGATGGAATGTATGCCTGCCCAGACTAGACCTCGGTTTATACTCTTATCCCAAAAAGTAGGGGCGCAGTATCTCACAGTCGTGTTTTTTTTGTTTTGTTTGGGCACTGTGGGCCGTCAATCGGCTTTGAACCACTGCCCGCACAGGCTGCGGTGTTAGCGCTTAACATTCAATTCTTCAATACCTCACTGAGCCGACTGCCAGTCTCGAAGAACACGCGAATAGTCTAGCATTTATTGTCCAAAAAGCAACACCTTATGATTCTTTCATCAACCCCTGCTATGACCAGAAATTTTACAATGCTTTTGTGTACTGCTCTCAACGAACGCCTGGTATGACCAGACATTTCAGAAGTACGTGCCTCTGTGTATTCCTTTCGACGATGCCGGATTTCAATCTAAAAATTAATCATAGTTTTGGATTTGGCTCTCTAGGGCAAGTGCGCAAAAGGATAATTAGATCCTTGGACTTCCCAGTACAAGAGTCGGTCTCCGTACCTCACCACCAAAATCAGAAAATGACGATCTGATCTTTTCTAGAATGTTGTGAGACAGAAGTTTCAAGGTAGGGATGGTGCAGCTGATGACCAAGTGTGCTAAATTCATAACAACGCCATTATTGTGAACCTGACACTCTTGGTTGCAATAAGTCCTCGAAATAAGCCTAATATGCCAGCGCGTGGGTACATCTTGTTTTTCCTTTTTGTTTTGATCTTGTTTACGAAAACCCAACACCATAATAGCAGCTATAGCGCATTTCGATCCGAACCAAATCAATGATACAGGTGTTCGCAAACATTCAAATCAAAGCCAATTAGAGTTTGTAGTGCGCGTGGTTGAATTATTTTTTTAAACCGAGTCACTGACAGGAAACGGAATAGAAGATTAAAAAGGCACTGAAGATTTATTTTGAAAACATAAATTGAATATTGATGTGTTTTGTCTATTATTGACCTAAGTGATTTAGAATGTCATGGATTATACTCTGTGTTTGTTCTTTCTTTAAAGGGGCCCAGTGTGTTTGTTCTTTCTTTAAAGGGGCCCAGTGTGTTTGTTCTTTCTTTAAAGGGGCCCATTGTATTTGTTTTTTCTTTAAAGGGACCCAGTGTGTTTGTTCTTTCTTTAAATGACCCACTTTGACCACGCTCCCTACACACATCTTTTTAACAAGTGAGGGTCGCTTCACTCTTTGATAGATCTATTGTAAGACAATGGGTCCCGACAAGAAGTTCTCTCCAGGATAGCACAAATCACTGCTGCCCTGACAAGGTTGAAGCTTATTTGGAAAGACAGGACCATCTGTATACACTGCGCTGCGCTCCCTTGTCATCTCCATCTTCCTATACTCTTGTGAAACATGGACCCTCATAGCAGACCTACAACGAACAATACAAAGTATGGAGATGAGGTGCTACAGAAGACTTCTAACAACCACATTACCAACGACGAAGTCCGACAGACCATCACGCAAGCCATTGGACAACACGATGACATGTTCACAGTGGTAAGAAAACGAAAACTCCGATGGTTAGGCCACATCACCAGACCATCAGGCTTTGCAAAGACCATCCTGCAAAGCACTGTGCAAGGAGACAGAAGGAGACAGTAAAAGAGATGGGAGGACAACATTTAAGAATAGACTCGACACTGAGCGAAGCCACGAGGGGTGCTGAGGACAGAGAAAGATGGAGCACGCTGGTTAAACGATCATCTGTGGTTTACCAAAGACTTTCGAGTTACGGGATAGGGTAGGATAGGATAGGATAGGTCGCCCCACTGAAAAAAATAAGCTTACAACAAACCATAAATCTTTCGAAAATATAATAATTCTTTTAAAGAATAAATTCCGTAATGTGTGTGCCTATTAATAGCCACAGCCGTTGACTAGCCAGCCAACAATCTGGAGCTAAAAATAGCATCTACCAAAGCCGGTAAGAGACAGAAGCCATAAGAACAACTGCTCGTAAGGTTTCTCGTTCTATGTTGTTAAAATAGACCGTACTGTACGCCGGACACTAAAGACACACACTTCAAGCCGCGTGCTTCACTCACAAATAGGGTAGAAGTCACACGGCTGTAGCGTTAAAAATAGGGGAAATAACTCCCTGTCAGAACCGAAATTGAAAACTCAAACTTTAACTGTTGGTTTCAGCAACGAAAGCCCACTTTACCATCGTTTAATTTTTAAAAGCAATGCGAATTTCAGGGTAAAACCAATTTTTTTTGTCATTAGTTAAAAAAAAACAACTTTGAATTAGGCCGGCCCTTGGTGGTGGTTTGGAGGGAGTAGGGTGAAGACATTGAATTAATCCAATAAAATAATTCATGGAGCAAACCAAAACGAACGGAGTATCCGAAGAAGGTAAGGGATTACATTACATTACATGGTTATTGCTTTAGGTCCAGCGGACTTTTCCGAGCCAAATCAGGACCAGAAGGTAAGTGATGGGGGGAGGTAGAAGGTATCGGTGACCTGATACAAGTTTTATTCCAAAGCAAAGGATTTCCTCGGCGGGAATCGAATCCGCAACCTTGGGGTATTGGACAATACGCTGGAGCTGCACGGTGTGCAGTCCAGTTTAGACTTTAAAAAAAAAAGATGGCAAGCCGTTCAAATGATTTTCCAGATACTCACACGCACAGAATTGTCAAAAGTGTTGCCTTTTGTTGACGGTATTGTGACTTGGTCTCATTCTAAAGGCTTGTTTGGCTCGATCCCGACTATTTCAAAGTATTATCTGGAAATTCCAAAACGCGTCGAGAAAGCTGAAACGAGCTTGCCGGTTTTTTTCAGTGGTCTCGCTGTCGCAATCTGCTTCCTTATCTTCTGGTAGTTTTATGTCACCTTATCTCGGCGAAGTGTTATGTATTAGATCCACATTATATAGCACAAGTTGGACTAATAGTGGAAACCAACCTCTTCCTGACAAAATGGCGTTGGTAACGCTTGAATAATAATAATAATAATAATAATAATAATAATAATAATAATAATAATAATAATAATAATAATAATAATAATAATAATAATAATAATAATAATAATAAGTGTATTTCTATAGCGCAGTTTTCTTAATGACATCAGTTCAAAGAGCAGTTCTCACGTATTTATACTTAACGTTAACATCGAAATATGTACGAAAAGAAGTTAAACAAAAACGAGACACTAATAAATTATGCAAAGACATTACAAAGATAAAAAAATATTAACAAGTAAAATATAAAAGACGAGGGAGAGAGGGAGAGGAGGTGAACAGCTAGAGAGTGAGGGGGCGGGGGTGGGGTGGGGGGTGAATGCGTACGTGTGACGGCCATGGTCTGAATAAAAAAAGAAGGAATGATGATCGTGATGGGAGGCGACATCAGACATTTTTAAGGAAGAGATGAATTTTTAAGTTGCTATTTTGTTTTTAATTTCGTTTGAGAGAGAGAGGGAGGGACGGGGGGCGAGAGAGAGAGAGAGAGAGAGAGAGAGAGAGAGAGAGAGAATACAAGACGAGAAAGAACTACAAGAAGGTAGCAAATCAATAGGCTACAGTCAGTGTAATATTATATTACACGATGCAATATTAAACTGACTGTACGATGTAATATGAAACTGACAGTACGATGTAATATTAAACTGATTGTACGATGTAATATTAAACTGACTGTACGATGTAATATTAAAATGACTGTATCTATTGATTTGAATTTTATATTACATTACACGATGTAATATTGAATTGACTGTAGCTTATTGATTTGCTACCTTCTTTTAGTTCTCTCTCTCTCTCTCTCTCTCTCTCTCTCTCTCTCTCTCTCTCTCTCGCCACCCCTCTCGCTCCCTCACTCTCTCAAACGAAATTAAAAATAAAATAGCATTGTCCCCGAGCGTTGGTCTCCCATGAGCAGGTTGACTTTGTTGGCTGTCGGTCCCTAGGCGCATAAAAGATCCATTGTTTAAAGGATGTTTGTTTTCTTTGTTTGTTTGCTTGCTTGTTTGCTTTTGTTGCCTGCTTGATGACATAGAGTTTACCTAGGACACTGCATTGTTACTGCACATTTCAAAACTGCTTTAATGGATAACCTATGCTCAAACGGACCTTTGGCATCGCGTCTTCCCCAGTTGGGTAAACAAACAACTGTTCCTGCTATACACACTTTCGCAGCAGTGCTATTTGTTTAAGAATAAACTTTGATGGTATTAATAGCCACATAAATCAATAAATGTATCCCTGTATATTAAAAACCGTACTTTTGACTTTTGTAAGGGAGGGGGAAGGTAGTTAATTTTATTGGGGAAGGAGGAGGACAATATTCATTGTGGATTTGAAAGTGACTCTGAAAGATGCGATGCTGGGGCCCTTTAAATCAGAACGGAATTACCCTCACTGCTTCCAAATAATGCGCCATTCCAACCAGGCTCTAATTACATTTCTCTCACATGCAGCTAGTTTATCCCACGTCTCACTCTCACATAGAAATACAAGGCACGTTTTACAACACACAAAAGGAAGGGAGGACTGAGAGGTGGGACTGGCCGAGGGGAGAGGAGGAGGGGGGGGTGCTGTCATTGCATAGCGCATTTGTCTGCTCAGAAAGCAGCTCAGGAGGTGGCCGACGTTCAGATTGATTGATTAATTGATTGTTTGTTGTTGGTGTTGTTTGTTTGTTTATTTGTTTGTTTGTTTGTTTTGTAAGCCTATGCACGTTCTAGAAGTGGCCTGGAAGCGCAGTTGGTTAGTCGTATGCCAAAGGTCGCGGGTTCGATTCGGGCAAGGGACGAGCTTATATTATGACTTAAGTACGAAACCTTTCGTGGCCACCAAGATTTTGTTTTCTGGGTACTCCGGTTTCCTCAATCCATTCAATAATATGGTATTGGATTCAGCCTAAATAACATTCAACAATGAAATTCGATTTCCTTTCCCACTTCTAATTGCGACTTGCCTTTTTACCCTACATCTTTGATGAATGTGTGCTTGTTGAGAATATAGGGTGAGTCTTTGTAACATGTGAGTCTGTATGTTGGTTACAGTCTGCCCTTTAAGTCTGATTTAGGAATATGGCGCACTGAGCAATCACTTCATCACACAGACCATCACATAGGCCATTGGACAAAACAATGACCTGCTAACAGTGGTGAAGAAACGGAAACTCCGATGGTATGGCCACGTCACCAGATCATCAGGCCTTGCAAAGACCATTCTGCAAGGCACAGTGCAAGGAGGTAGAAGAAGAGGGAGACCAAAAAAGAGGTGGGAGGACAACATTCGAGAATGGACTGGTTTGACACTGAGTGAAGCCATCAGGGCTGCTGAGGACAGAGAAAGATGGAGTATGCTGGTTAAACGATCATCTGTGGTGCCCCTACGACCTCCGGGTTACGGGACAGGATAGGATAGGATAGGAGCAATCACTGTTGTTGTTGTTGTTGTTTTAGTTGTTATTTTTTGTTATTATTATTTATGTATTTTATTATTATTATTATTATTATTATTATTATTATTATTATTATTATTATTATTATTATTATTATTATTAATATTATTATTATTATTATTATTATTATTATTATTGTTAAGCTGAAGACCACTTATTGTCTATTAATTAGCGTAAACAATTTATTTTATTTTTATTAATGCTTTTTTTGAGGTCGCTAGTTATTTATATAAATGTACATAATGTTATTTTAGTAATTTCATAGTTTTCACTCCCGAGGTGTCTAGACATGTTTATATGATTGAATCTTACATGATGCTATATTTCGGTCGTCCCGGTATGTGCTCAATGGTCTGGGCGTCAGAATGCACCCAAAGGATGCAAGTGCGCGCCTCGGGCGACTTGAGTTAGATCCTGTATTGGCTAGAGCCTTGAGCAGCCATTGAGCTAAAAAGCGCTATATAAGATCGATTAGATAAATATATATCTTATGTTTTAGTTATTGTAATGATCGTGTCAAGTTTCATGGCTGAGAAAACTCAACGGACTCCAAAGATGCAGAGAGAGAGAGAGAGACAGACAGACAGACAGACAGACAGACAGAGAGACGGAGAGACAGAGAGACAGACAAAGACAGACATACAGACAGAGACAGACAGAGACAGACAGACAGAGACAGACAGATAGAAAGACAGACATACAGACAGACAGAAAGACAGACAGAGACAGACAGAGACACCACAAGCGCGATAGCTTAATGTTAGGGGTGTGAGGGAGGTAAGAGAGAGATAGGGATAAGGGGTAAGGGCTGTCAAGGAAAGAGAATTACTGAGCTCACTTTTCGACAACCCAGTTTCCGTAGATTTTCCATTTCGTGGCTGATTCGTATGCATAGCAACGCCCTTTGGAGGGTGTCGGAGAGTTATCTTCATCAGAATCCGATTCGCGTATACTGGATGAAGGTGGGTTAGTGTTTTGGTGTATAAGTCCGTGGGCAGTTGACGTCTTTGTCGGCTTAGGACTAGGTTTTGTCAAGCACCTTGAGCAGCCCTTAAGCTGAAAAAGCGCTGCATAACAACAACAAAATAAAACTAAATAAATAAGCAATATCTAAATTTGCGTGTTGGTGTTTTCTTCATAATTTATATAATTTCATAATGAATGTGTGAATGCGCTTTGAAGCTTTGATTTATTTTATGCTTAGGAAAAGCGCTCTATAAATACTCTTATTAATATGACAAAGTGTTAGACCGCAACGGACAAAATCAGGCTACACTCAGATACCTGCTCAGATATCTGCTCTGTGGGTTCGGGCAAATAGAATAGACCCAACGTTTCCCGGCGTGTCGTAAGAGGCGACTAACAGGGGTGATGTTAGCACGGCATCACTGGGCGAAAGTCTTCTACACAGAAGTCACCGGCCAGGGCGGAGGAACCTCACGTTACTACAGGTTCAACGACCACGTGCTCAGGGCCAAGGCGAGCCACACTGTATTCGTGGATTTCGGCTGTGGCCAACAGCCTGGAGAGGATTGGGCCCTGCCAGGTCTTTTTTTGCCCAAGACACAACACATGATGAGGCTATCCACTAATTCCATGCCGGATCGGTCGTCGCCCGGCTACACAAGGACCGCGCCTTCCGTTGGCCACCAGGACGGAGGTGAAAAGTATGCTACTGATGGACAAATTAGCAAGATCCGCACGAGAAACAACATCGTCATAGGAACCTGGAATGTCAGGACCCTAACTGCGGAAGGAAAATTAGAAGAACTGGCCCACGAGCTGGACCACTATCGATGGAACGTTCTAGGTATCAGCGAACTGCGCTGGAAAGGCCTAGGTGAAACAACGACTGACAAAGGCCACAAGCTCTATTTCAGCGGTAGAGATGACAGGCACGAACACGGCGTTGGATTCTTGGTCCACAAGAACATTCTAGCCACTGTCATGGGTTGCCGCCCAGTCTCCAGTAGAATCATTACCATCCGTCTGAGAGCAACCCCTTTCAACATTACCATCATCCAGGCCTATGCTCCAACATCAGACTATGAAGACAGCGAAGTGGAGGATTTTTATGAAAATATACAGGCGGCCCTTGACCAAGTGCCGAAGAAGGACATAGTCATAGTGCAAGGCGACTGGAATGCCAAGGTTGGCCAAGATGCGCACCACAACTGGGGAGACACATGCGGACCCCACTGCAACAACGAGACAAATGACAGGGGTCTGAGGCTATTGGAGTTTGCCAGATACAACAATCTGGTACTGGCAAACACGCTTGGTCTCCACAAAAAATCCAGACGATGGACATGGCACAGTCCCGGCGGGGAACATCACAACCAGATCGACTACATCATGGTCAAGAAACGCTTCAGATCAAGCATCAACATTGGCAGGACACGCACTTTTCCAGGAGCAGACATTGGAAGTGACCACGATCTCGTGATGATGTCTTTCCGGCTCCATTTGAAGAGAGTAAATACAGCAAAGTGCACTAGGCTGAAGTTCGACCTGGACAAACTGCAAGACCCGGAGGTGGCAAAAATATTTCAGGCCACAATTGGAGGGAAATTTGCACCACTGCTTATTTTTGGGGCAGGCGAAGTAGATGTCAACACCATGACCAATACCTTCAACTCAGCTGTAACAGATGCCGCCACTGAGATCCTTGGCAAGCACCGACCAAAGAAGAAGCCGTGGATCACACCTGAACTTTTGGATCTGTGTGATAAACGAAGAGAGTTAAAAAAGAAAAAGAACACCTCACAAGGAGCTGATGTCTACCGAAAAATCAACAATGACATCCGAAAAGGCATGCGCACAGCAAAGGAGAACTGGATAGAAGATCAATGCCAGGAAATAGAGAACAATCTGAACAAGAACAACAGCAAGAAGGCCTACCAGACTGTGAAGCGGCTGACAAGTGTTAAACAGCCCAAAGTCTCCACTATCCAAAGCAAGTCTGGCATTTGCCTTACAGAAGAACAAGAAGTCTTGGACAGATGGACAGAGTACTGCTCTGACCTTTACAACCATACACCAAATGGAGACCCATCAGTTCTAGCATGTCCCGAGAGCAGAGAAGAAGAAGAAATCCTCCCAATTCTCCGGGAAGAAGTTGAGGCAGCAGTGCAATCGCTGAAGAAAGGGAAGTCAGCGGGAGTGGACAACATACCAGCGGAACTGCTACAAGCAGGAGGAGAAGCGATGACTGATGCTCTCACCATTATCTGTAACAAGATCTGGCAGAGTGGGGAATGGCCTACACCATGGACCCAGTCGCTTGTCATCACTCTTCCCAAAAAAGGTAACCTTCAGAAGTGTGAAAATTACCGCACCATCAGCCTCATCAGCCATCCCAGCAAGGTCCTCCTGAAAATAATACTCAACAGGTTGAAACCACAAGCTGAACAAATCATAGCTGAAGAACAAGCAGGATTCATGGCAGGGCGAAGTACCACTGAACAGATTTTCAACCTCAGAATAATCTGTGAGAAATACCTACAGCACCAACAACATCTATATCATGTGTTCATAGACTTCAAGAAGGCATTTGACCGAGTCTGGCATGCAGCTCTATGGGCAACCATGAAAGTGTACAACATCAGCCCTAAAATTATAGAAGTCATCAAAAGCCTGTATGACAAGGCTACCAGTGCAGTCCTCCATAACAGCGTCATCGGGAACTGGTTCAGAACAACAATCGGTGTGCGTCAAGGATGCCTACTCTCCCCAACACTCTTCAACATCTTCCTAGAGCGCATCATGTCAGATGCTCTTGCAGATCACGAAGGCACAGTCAGCATAGGGGGCAGAGCAATCTCCAATCTTCGTTTTGCGGATGATATTGATGGATTGGCTGGAGAGGAACAAGAACTTGAACAGCTTGTACAGAGGCTTGACACCACCTCCAGAGCTTATGGAATGGAAATAAGTGCAGAGAAGACCAAAATGATGACCAACAACACCAATGGCATCAACACGGACATCAAAGTACAAGGCCAATCCCTCAACACAGTGCACAGCTTCAAATATTTAGGAGCCATTGTGTCAGACAATGGGTCTCGACAGGAAGTCCTCTCCAGGATCGCACAAACAACTGCTGCCCTGACAAGGTTGAAGCCCATTTGGAAAGACAGAACCATCAGTCTACATTCCAAAGTAAGACTGCTGCGCTCTCTGGTCATCTCCATCTTCCTATATGCTTGCGAAGCATGGACCCTCACAGCAGATCTCCAACGAAGAATACAAAGCATGGAGATGAGGTGCTACAGAAGACTTCTGTGCATTTCCTATACCCAACACATCACCAACGTTGAAGTCCGACAGACCATCACACAAGCCATTGGACAACACGATGACCTGCTCACAGTGGTGAAGAAACGGAAACTCCGATGGTATGGCCACGTCACCAGATCATCAGGCCTTGCAAAGACCATTCTGCAAGGCACAGTGCAAGGAGGTAGAAGAAGGGGGAGACCGAAAAAGAGGTGGGAGGACAACATTCGAGAATGGACTGGTTTGACACTGAGCGAAGCCATGAGGGCTGCTGAGGACAGAGAAAGATGGAGTATGCTGGTTAAGCGATCATCTGTGGTGCCCCTACGACCTTCGGGTTATGGGACAGGATAGGATAGGACTCAGATACCGTTAACGCTCGGATGAGTTTATGTTCCCACCTTGGTCATAGTGGGTAGGTATTTTCTTGACTCGACATTCTATGACTTATCTTTGGAGTATTTCGGACCTTCAGATACCTCATTTATTGTTGAATATTGCTATATTCGACCTTAATCTTTGGACCTAGTGTGTTCATTAATAGTGTTGTACCTATTTATCTATTCTATGACATGGGGCTGGTCGCCTGGCTGGAATTTTTCCTGGATGGCGTGGCTATGGGTTCCGGTTGATGTTGGCTCTTGTTTTATCAGGTCCCCATAACGCATTGGCACATTGGTTGGCATCTCCGATTATACCGTGGGGTATATTTGATGCCTGTAATTTTATGGTAAATGTTTTCGTAATTAATGCTATAATGTTAGCCATCTAAGATTTATGTTACTATTTGTTGTAACGTTTTATCTTTTAATCTTGCAATTTTTAATCGATTCATGGTTGTGGCTGGGTTGAGGTTTCCTCTCCCAGCCACCTGCCTTTGAATCTCTCTTAGATGTGGGGTAGGATGAATCCCCGCAGTATTACTGCATGTATTATAAACGCTCCGGTCCTTTGGACCTTTTTATATATAATTTTAATGAATTTTATGGGCATACTAGCCTCGGCTATTGCTCTTTTAGTATAACGGCACTCGGATAGTTCCGCCTGCCAAACCTATTACCATGTTTTATAAACGTCTTATTTAATTTATAGTAAGGTTGGATGTTTGGATGAATGTTTTTATCGTGTTTTAACTTTCATATGGTGACCTTAGTAAAGTCCCATATATGCGCAAGTGTCCGGGGACTATAATCTAACAAACTAACTAACTAAGATTCCCATTTCCACTCAGGTCATTGACTTTATCTGAAGTTTCTTCTTCCTATAATCATCAATATTTTCAATTTCAACTTTCAGTAGGCTGAAGAAGGTAGTGTAATAATGTCCAAATATTCCAAAGCTAAATCATAGAATCTCAGTCAAAATAAATTACCTACTCAGTATAACCGTTCACACATGCAAACACACACACGCACCCTCACGCATGCACACACACTCACTCACACACACGCAACTACACACGCACACACGCAATTCTCCCACTAACCCACCTCATACACACCGTTCGCTCACACCACACACGCGCGCACATAGAAACCCAAAACCCCTCTCTCTCCCTCTCTCTCCCACACACACATATACACCACGCACGCACACACACAAGCACGCGCGCGCGTTAAACTAACCGTATTGCCCAATTTTCCGAGTTCTCCCTCCTATCAAATAATACTATCGCATGTATAACGCTAGTTTTCGGGGCTTTTAACAAGAAAATGATTCTGCATCCCCCGCGCTGCCCCTCTCTCTCTCTCCCTCTCTCTCTCTCTCTCTCTCTCTCTCTCTTTCCTCTCCCCTTCCACACACCTTTTCCTCCCTCTCGCCCATCTACCCACTTTTTTCCCCTTAGGCTGTATATTTTGTAACTACTACCAAGCAATTGTATGACGGCCTATTAGCGCCCACACCGAGAGTTACCATTATCACGAGATAACTAAAAATAACAAGTGTTCTGTGTACTTTACAGAGATACCGGTAATCCATAGTGTTAATTAATAATTATCAGTATTTGCTACGCCTTCCTACCTCCGAAACCTGATAATAACAAATATCATGAGATAATTACAACTATCATAGGAACATTCCAATGTTCAAGGGATAATTACAAGTATCATTGAAATATGTTAAATATCTTCGCGTGATCATGTTTAGTGTTCAGTTTTGGATCTAATCGTAAATATGTCGTTGATATTTGTAATTATCACATGATGTTTGTTATTATCAGGTTTTCGCGCTAGTAAGCCGTCATAATGTGAATTATACAGAACACGTGGTAATTACTGTTATCACTGATACCTGTAAATGCACGTTTTAGTGCTAGTAAGCAGCTTCAGTCAGAATTAAGCACGATCACAAAAATATAGTAATTTTGAAGTGAAAACTGTAATCATTATGTGAGAATTACAATTTTCTGTTTTGACGCACTTCCAGGGGCATTTCTAGAGCCACAACTGAAAATTAAACATGATAACGCGAAGATATTTATACTTTTTAATTCAATGAAATTTTAATTATCCGTTAGTAATTGTAATTATTCTTTGATAATTGTAATTATCACATGATATTTGTAATTATCAGGTTTTGGAGCTACAATTGAATCTAAAAGATCTCTCTCTCTCTCTCTCTCTCTCCCTCTCTCTCTCTCTCTCTCTCTCTCTCTCTCTCTCTCAAAAACAATTGTATTTTTTATTGCAGGTCATAAAAATGAAATCGATGTAACGGTACAATAGCTAACATAATGTATCAGAAGAAAAAATAGAGAAAAAAAGAGCGAAAAAAAAGAGTGAAATAAAAAAAATTAGAGAGAGAGAGAGAAAGAGAAAGAGAGAGAGAGAGAGAGAGAGAGAGAGAGAGAGAGAGAGAGAGAGAGAGAGAGAGAGAGAGAGAGAGAGAGAGAGATTCAGATTCAGATTCAGCAAATATTAAATTTTATTACCAGACTGTATTAGTTTTAGGATTTCTTTGCAGACGGACAGAGACAAAGATCGGTCATAAACTAGAAGGACAAAGCCCATATGACTCACATGCTCTTTATCAACACTATTCCCTAAACATTGAAGTTCGCTGAGTTCAGGGTATATTCAGCTATATATATATATAAAAAAAAACTTGATTTGAAAAGTACTATTGACTTGAGATGACCTTGACATCCACATGACCTTAGGCTTCGACCGCAGTTGACCAAACTTGATTGGTTTCTTGTCGATAAATATAATGCCTTAAAAAATCGTGTCCGCTTAAGAAACCCATGACATCTTCTGAAAAATTGTAAACACGTGTTTTATTAACACATATCTTGACTCTGTGACCTGAACCTTGAAGAGAGGTTATTCAGTCGCTCAGTGTTTGAGCTCTCAAGGGGAATACACCATCCTACCCAGTTCAGTTTGGATAGCTTCAATAGGTTTGAAGTGATTGACAAACGATAAAGTTCCAAAACAGACGGGCAGGCGGACGGACATTTTGTTTACGCAGCATGTTTTAATTATTCTGGACTCACCTCGCGCTGATTTATGAAATTCTTGAGAGATAAAAAAAAAAACACATTATAGGGTGAGTACATAGATATGAGGGTCACAAATCATCTAAAACCTGTAATAGTTAAATAAGAGGACAGAAAAATGAACACAATACCAACAAACAAACAAACGTGTTCATATATAGACGGACAAATTTTGAGAGCGACCATAACTCTACAACACATGCTACTCACCTGCGACTCTTCCTGATGCCTCCAAAATCCAGAACGTGCAAAGGCAGAGCTATCCCTGTGGGCAGGGAACGGTGGGCTCCAGGAACACACAGCTGGGTGGGGCGCGGGAACTGTCCCTCCGACATAGCGTCGCTGGAGCTGTGGTGTCGGCGCACCGCCCTCACCTGCCTCCTCTGCTGATGCTGATGATGTTGGGACGTCGCCGACAACGGCGACGTCGATAACAGCAAAGTGGGAGATGGAGGGGTCCCTTGTTGCTGGACAAGCTGACGTTGTCGTTGCTGGTGGTTGTGTTGGTGATGCTCTTGTTGTTCCTCCTGCGCCGACACCTCTCTCTCCCAGTTCGCCGCAGCCGAATGCGAGGGCCGAGACCCCAGGCTACGACTCCGCCAAGCAGAGAATGGTGCGGGGGACGGGCTGGAGAAGGAAGGGGAGGGAAATAGAGCGGGAGACACCGGCGTCACAGGCCTAGCGAGGGTCGTACGTGCACCCACTCCAATCCCACGCTGGAACACAAACTGACTGCCGGAGTCGGATTCGCAACTTTTTACACTATTATGCTCTCCAACTTCATTCCCACCTCCTCTATACTCCCCCACGTCTTCTTCATCACCTGCTCTATCGCACACCTCAACATTGGCTTCATCACCAGCTTCATGAACATCAGACACATTCTTTTTCTTCGTCCCCTCCTCGACGCTTTCCTGGCCTAGTGGCGTTTCAAAGGTGCGTTGCGCTTCAAACACTAACGCGGCGTTCTGTGGTACGGATGTACCCGTTCCTTTTCCTTCACCCATGTCTTCATCAATCCCTTTCGCGCGTTTCCCGCTCTCTTCTCTCTTCTCGCTCTTTTTCTCGTCGAGAGGTCTTCCATCTTCATGGCTCCCTTCGTTTTCTCCGGTCGCAGCATCCCTGGGGACGTTTGTGTCAAGTTTCGTGGAGTTTGCAACTGTGTCGCTGCGAAGGGAGCTTGCAAGCGCAGATGAGGAGAAAAACGGGACTTCGTATTTCCATTCTTCTTTGTCTCCTTCTAGTTGTACCTCTTCTCCTGATCCGATTTTCAACCTTTCCCCGCCGGTTATTCCTTCTTTTTTGCCGTCTCCATCCGTCGTCTTCTTTGGATTTTCGTCCCTGCTCTTTCCTTCTCCCATGTCGATTGTTTCAGTTGCGCCATCATCCGCAGAAACCCGTTGCGTTGTTCCCGCAGCAGCTGTACAAGAGGGGGGCGCTTGCGTGTGAAGACACTGTGAACAAAGATAAAACAACCTATAAATATTTTTTTCAATAATGAATG
Source organism: Oncomelania hupensis (assembly GCA_036898135.1). NCBI lineage: Eukaryota > Metazoa > Mollusca > Gastropoda > Littorinimorpha > Pomatiopsidae > Oncomelania > Oncomelania hupensis. The sequence continues at coordinate 46,374,539 of CM072516.1, forward strand.
GCATTACAATTTACCTAATAAAACCAATGTTTGAACAAACGCTAAATTGAAAGAACTGAACTGCCTGTCTTAATTGTGCGTGCTTTTGCGATGTTCGTTTTTGTTCATCGCAAGAAATTGAATTGACACTTCCGTCAGAATGCACCAAAACTATAATCAATAAATCTGTACTTTTATCCTGATTTTGAGTTATTGGACGCAGCCAATCAAAACTGCACGTGCAAAATAATACGCGTTTACAACGCACGTGCACAATAATATAATAAAGGCATAATTATGAACAATGATATCTGAAAGGCACATGCGCATTTCAGTCAATGTCCGTCCAAATCGCCTAACTGCCTACAAATAAAACCAAAATGTACACGTTTGAATTCACACCGCATGACAACATTAGTGCCATTACGGTCATTGGTATTCTGTCATAACTTATTATTATTTGTTGTTGTTATTATTATTATTATTATTATTATTATTATTATTATTATTATTATTATTATTATTATTATTATTATTATTGTTATTATCATTCTTCTTCTTCTTCTTCTTCTTCTTCTTCTTATTATTATTATTATTATTATTATTGGGAATTTGTATAGCGCACATATTTCGCCGTACTTGGCGACTCAAGGCGCTGGCCGATACAGGATCTAACTCAAGCCGCCCGAGGCGCCAACTTGCAGCCTTTGGGCGCATCGTAATAACGCTTCTTTTTTTTATTATTCTTTATTATTTATAATTATTCAAAGAACTAATAGCCTATTATATCGATTGTTGTTCTTTTCATTACGTTTTTTCATGACGGGAAGTAACTTCTCCAATGTAATCTTTAATACATTGATTTCTATACCGACTTCTACAATATAGATCTCTTCAGATCGTTGCGCTTTAAGTTCGATTGAAGAAAAAGCGCGTAATAGCAGCCTGTCTTATGATTATTATTATTATGATTATTATTATTATGATTATTATTATTATTATGATTATTATTATTATGATTATTATTATTATTATTATTATTATTATTATTATTATTATTATTATTATTATTATTATTATTATTATTATTATTATTTTATTTATTTATTTATTTATGTGTTATTATTATTATTATTATTATTATTATTATTATTATTATTATTATTATTATTATTATTATTGTAAAAATGTAGGCTTATTTTGTATTGTGTCTGTAAAATATTTGTGCAGCAGCAAAATTTGAAAGAAACCCGTTTTGAGCTATTCCTTAAAATTGACTGTGCCCAATCAAAGGAACGTGATGGTGATAGACAGTAGGACCGCGCGCTAGGGTTGGGGACAGGAGGCGCGGTGGAAGGGTGTAGAAAGAGATGGTGAAAAGATAGCAAGCCATTCAAATGTATTCCCATACACGCCCGCACACATATTGGAGCGCATATCTTTAAATATGTATGGATGTCATTTTCGGTTCTGCAAAACAAGAGCAACAATTAAATAAAATAAAATAAAGGAGAGAAAAAAATCATATCAATTTTAAAATTAAAAATTATAACAATAAAAATTTATAGATCTAAAAATAATGAATCCGGTTTGGAGATATTACATAGATTATAGACTTTTTTCTCCCGGCAATGTCACAGACCGTTCTAATTGGAATATCCAGAACCAATCAGGAGCTATGGGTGTTTTGCCATGACTGGTGGTTTATCTGATCTTCAGAGATCGAGGAAGCCATCCTTCTCTGTAGTAAACTATCGACGCGTAAACAGGATGGGCAGGTACCTGACCGCTGTGGAGTATTGGACTTTGCCACTGTCGGAGGCTGGCCTTTCTGTGTCTGTCTGTCTGCCTATCTCTCTCTCTGTATCTGTCTGTCTGACTGTGTCTCTCTCTGTGTATCTGTCTGTCTGACTGTCTCTCTCTCTGTATCTGTCTGTCTGACTGTCTCTCTCTCTCTCTGTGTCTCTCTGTCTGTCTGCCTGTCTCTCTCTGTATCTGTCTGTCTGTCTCTCTGTATCTGTCTGTCTGACTGTGTCTCTCTCTATCTGTGTCTCTCTGTCTGTCTGCCTGTCTCTCTCTGTATCTGTCTGTCTGACTGTGTCTCTCTCTATCTGTGTCTCTCTATCTGTCTGCCTGTCTCTCTCTCTCTGTATATATCTGTCTGACTGTCTCTCTGTGTGTCTGTCTGCCTGTCTCTCTCTATGTATCTGTCTGTCTGACTGTGTCTCTCTGTCTGCCTGTCTCTCTCTCTGTATGTGTCTGTCTGACTGTGTGTCTTTCTTTGTATCTGTCTGCCTGCCTGCCTTTCTCTCTGTATATGTCTGTCTGACTGTGTCTCTCTCTGTCTGTCTCTGTCTCTCTCTCGCAGTAGGAGTACGGGGTTATGATTAAACTAAACGTGTGAGGGAACAGACTGTTTATAAGATTATAAAATTAATGCTAAAATCATTTCTTCTGGTAATCTCTCTCTCAGCTCTCCCACTCCCCTCCCCCTGCACTCCCCCCCCACCCCGTTGGGATGTCGGGGTTTTCTATATAAATAGTATCCCCACTTTCTAAAAATTAAATGCTTTAAATTGCCACTGTTTCTGTCATTCTCATTTGTTCTTTCTTGTCCTTACTCTGTTCTATCAATCTACTATATTCTTTGCTAGATCAGTCACCTATTTGATTTTTTTCCTAAAAATCTCTCCCAAAACCTCTGATTTGTGTATGGGGTCAGCTTGGGGTTATTTAACGCTTTCTGCCAAATGGTCACTATGGCTTTCTATGGTATTATCATTTAGCAATGTAGGCATTTTATATGTATGTGTTTTGTTAATATTTTATAATGATGTTTATATTCTATTTTGTTTTTGTAAACGGGCGTTTGATAAATTAGAGTACAGCCTTAGCGTCCCCTGCATGGAATGCCTTTATTGTAAAGTGATCGGCTGGTGGAACGCTTTCAGTGTTAACATTAGGGTTGTTTCGGCAGATAATGTATACGGATCTGGGGTGAGTCCTCTTTCAACCAAGTTGTTGTACTGATTCGGCTCTTTGCAGTCTGCTGGACCTAATAAAAAATGACTAACTAACTAACTCTCCCACTCGCCCCCCCCCCCTCTCGCCCCCAGCGCTTATACTCTGTTACCCTTGAAAATACAAATTTTATCTTAGGTTATCTTATCTTACTTATCTTAGTTCTTATCTTATCTTGTATCTTATCGTACCGTATCTTATTTGATCTTAGCTCTCTATCGCTTGTCTCTCTACCCCTAGTCTGATTATATCTCATTTAGCTTAGCATAGCTTAGACTTCTACATTTTTATCTTATCTCTCTAATCTAATCTAATCTTTTCTCTCTTCACCCCTTTTCCTCCCCCACCCCACCCCAACCCCTCTCCTCTACCGTTAGGCTGCCACTGAGGCCTCGGCAAGAGCTTGTGGCAGAAAGCACAATGAGTAATTCGCCTGTGGGTGCGACAGACCTAATCTAACAAATTGTATTGAGAAAGAACGCGGGATGCACAGGCATGCCAGCGAGTGCTACGGAAGCAGCGTTCCCCCATTCAAAATGACACCCTGGGATTTTAACCCCGGTTTCTGCGTGTCTTCAATTCCTGATGAGACAGCGAGAGTATAACAGAGTCACAGACAGACAGACAGACAGACAGAGAGAGAGAGAGAGAGAGAGGTGGGGATGAAGAGAGAAGAGTGAGAATGGGTGGGGGTGGGAGAAAAAAGGAGCGCGATGAGATGGTGAGATAGAAACTTTGACACTTTTTATTTTTATTAGGGATAAAGATTTTAGACTAATGATACAGTCTAATATTCCAATCGGTCCCTTAACAAATTAACATAGTAAAGAATCTTTAACATTAACTTGAAAATCATATAACTCACACAAACACACACACACATGCACTCACACACGTTCACACACATTCACACCAACATCTTCATTATTATCTTTAAACAATTTTAGGCCACCACCCCCGCTTCCTACCTCTTACCATAATAATAATAATAATAATAATAATAATAATAATAATAATAATAATAATAATAATAATAATAATAATAATAATAATAATAATAATAATAATAATAATAATAATAATAATAATAATAATAATGATAAGAAGAAGAAGAAGAAGAAGAAGAAGAAGAAGAAGAAGAAGAAGAAGAAGAAGAAGAAGAAGAAGAAGAAGAAGAAGAAGAAGAAGAAGAAGTTCATCAGTTCTAGCATGTCCTGAGAACAGAGAAGAAGAACTATTCCTCCCAAGTTTCCGAGAAGAGGTTGAGGCAGCAGTGCAATCGCTGAAGAAAGGGAAGTCAGCGGGAGTGGACAACATACCAGCGGAACTGCTTCAAGCAGGACGAGAAGCGATGATTGACGCACTCACCATTATCTGTAACAAGATCTGGCAGAGTGGAAAGTGGCCTACATCATGGACCCAGTCGTTTGTCATCTCTCTTCCCCTTTTTAGTCCTTTTAGTCCTTTTATTAAACCATCATACAAATGATCAACAGCAAATCAATTTAGGCTCCTAGCCCAGGTAACCTTCAGGAATGTGAAAATTACCGCACCATCAGCCTCATGCAAGATCCTCCTGAAAATAATACTCAACAGGTTGAAACCCCAAGCTGAACAAATCATAGCTGAAGAACAAGCAAGATTCATGACAGAGCGAAATACGACTGAAAAGATTTTCAACCTCAGAATAATCTGCGAGAAATAACTACAGCACCAGCAACATCTATATCATGTGTTCGTAGACTCCAAAAAGGCGTTTGACCGAGTTTGGCATGCAGCTCTGTGGGCAACCATGAGAGTGTACAACATCAGCCCTAAAATTAATGAAGTCATCAAAAGCCTGTATGACAAGGCTACCAGTGCAGTCCTCCACAACAGCGCCATCGGAAACTGGTTCAGAACAACAATCGGTGTGCGTCAGGGATGTCTACTCTCTCCAACACGTTTTAACATTTTCCTAGAGCGCATCATGTCAGATGCCCTTGCAGATCACAAAGGCACAGTCAGCATAGGGAGTAGAGCGATCTCCAACCTTCGTTTTGCGGATGACATTGATGGATTGGCTGGAGAGGAACAAGAACTTCAACAGCTAATACAGAGGCTTGACACCACCTCCAGAGCCTATGGAATGGAAATAACTGCAGAGAAGACCAAAATGATGACCAACAACACCAATGGCATCAACGCGGACATCAAAGTCCAAGGCCAATCCCTCAATATAATGCCTAGCTTCACATATTTAGGAGCCATTGTATCTTACAATGGGTCCCGACAGGAAGTCCTCTTCAGGATCGCAACAAACAACTGCTGCCCTGGCAAGGTTGAAGTCCATTTGGAAAGATAGGACCATCAGTTTACATTCCAAGGTAAGACCGCTGCGCTCCCTTGTCAATTCAATCTTCCTATATTGCAAAAAATGGATACTCACAGCAGATCTACAACGTAGAATACAAAGCATGGAGATGAGGTGTTACAGAAGACTTTTGGGCATTTCCTATACCCAACACATCACCAACGACGAAGTCCGACAGACCATCCCATAAGCCATTGGACAACACGATGACATGTTCACAGTGGTGAAGAAACGGAAACTCCTATGGTATGGCCACATCACCAGAGCATCAGGCCTTGCAAAAACTATCTTGCAAGGCACGATGCAAGGAGGTAGAAGAAGAGGGAGACCGAAAAAGAGGTGGGAGGACAACATTCGTGAATGGACTGGTTTGACACTGAGTGAAACCATCAGTGTTGCTGAGGACAGGGAAAGATGGAGTACGCTGGTTAAACGATCATCTGTGGTGCCCCAACCTCTGTTACGGGATGGAGTAGGGATAGGGGGGGACGTGTCCACATAAAATGTTAGTTTCCATTTTAAAAACACTAACAAACTTGTTAATAATTCTATGTTGCACTATTTTATAGTGTAATTAACATATAAAAGGCGAAACATGAACATCAGTTATTAGTCATTCAAAAGAATCAGTGTCTCTGTCACATACACTAGTTGAATGACAATATATACACTGGTTAAAAAACAGGTCCTTTGACACGTTGACGAAAATTATTGGTACTGCAATTAATGAGCCTTGGCAAGGGTATATTACAGAAGTGTGTGTTCTTTCCCCCCCCTACCTCCTAGCATCCCCCCTTCTCTATCACCACCACTACCCACAAACGCACACAAGAGTACATGGGTATCTCTAAACAACGCGACAGAGTACCAGATCGACCACATCAGCATTTGCAAGTACTTCCAAAGATCTCTGCAAGACGTTAGAGTGAGAAGAGGAGCAGACTTGGCGTCTGACCATCACTTGGTGGCGAAAGTACTGAAGCTGAAACTGAAGAGGCCCCAGTTAAATTCGTCAGGCAGAAGAATGAAGTACAACATCAGCCTTCTGAAAGACTCCAAGACAAAAGAACAGTTTAGTCTGGCGCTGAGGAACAGGTTCGAAATGCTTCAGAAATTATTTGAAGAAAAAGAAGACAGTGTACTCAACAGGTGGCAGAAAGTGAAAGAGACACTAAGATTGTCATGCCAAGAAGTAGTGGGGCCAAAGAAACATCAACAGAAGGAGTGGATCACAGCAGAGACATTGGTCAAGATAGGAGAAAGAAAGAAGAAGAAGGCAACAGTCAACAACAGCAGAACCAGAGCAGCAAAGGCCAAGGCCCAATAAGACTACAGAGGAGCCCATAGAGAAGTGAAAAGAAGCATAAAAAATGATGAGAAGGTCTACGTGGACGGACTGGCAGCTGAAGCGGAACAGGCAGCGTATAGCGGCAATATGGAACAGCGACTCTCCAAAAAGTTCAGCAAGCCAGAAAGACTTGTTAAGGACAAGCAGGGAAACCCCATGAATATTCTAGAACAGCAGTTGAACAAATGGGCTGAACGCTTTGATGAACTTCTGAATAGACCAGCACCAACGAATTTCCCAGTCATTGAACCAGCCAATGTGGATCTTCCGATCAACTGTGAGAAACCGACCAGAGAAGAGATCAGGAATCTGATGTAGAACGGAAAGGCCGCTGGACCAGACGACATCCCAGCAGAGGCGCTAAAAGCGGACCTGAAAGCGTCAGTTGAGATGCTGTACCAACTCTTTGAGAGGATCTCTGAGGAAGAAGATGTTCCTGCAGAATGGAAGGAAGGTTACCTGATCAAGCTTCCCAAGAAAGGTGACCTCAGCAACTGTAACAACTACAGGGGCATCACACGTCTATCTGTGCCTGGAAAGGTCTTCAACCGGGTCCTTTTGGAGAGGATGAAGGATACTGTCGACCCACAGTTACGAGAGGAGCAGGCAAGCTTCCGACAGAACAGATCCTGCACGGACCAGATTGCAAAGCTTCGCACCATGGAACTCGCTGTTGTATATCAACTTCATCGACTATGAGAAGGCGTTTGACAGCGTGGATCGAGATTCCCTCTGAAAACTCCTTCGACACTACGGCATCCCAGCCAAAAAGGTCAATCTGATCAGGAACTCCTATGAGGGCATGTCCTGCAGAGTTATCCATGGAGAACAGCTCACAGACAACTTCCAAATGAAAACCGGAGTCCGTCAAGGGTGCTTGTTACCGCCTTTCCTCTTCCTCATCGCCATAGACTGGATTATGAAGACATCCACCAGGGAAAGTAGGAACTGAATCCAGTGGACGCTGTGGAACCAGTTCGATGACCTGGACTTCGCTGACGACCTTGCTCTTCTTTCCCATAGCCAACAGCAGATGCAAGAGAAGACAAATGCAGTGGCGGCCACATCGTCGGAGGTCGGCCTCAACATCCACAAGGACAAGAGCAAGATCCTGAAGATCAACTCCATCAGTACCGAACCAGTCATCTTGAATGGAAGTTCTCTGGACGAAGTGCAGTCCTTCACCTACCTGGGTAGCATCATTGACCAGCACAGATGCGGACGTCAAGGCTAGGACCGGCAAAGCAAGAGTTGTCTTCATTCAGCTCAAGAACATCTGGATCTCCATAGAGCTGTCTTCACCAAGATCCGAGTATTCAATTCCAATGTGAAATCAGTCTTACTGTAAGGAGCAGAGACATGGAGGACAACCAAGATCACCATCATAAAAGTCCAGACACCATCAGCAACGCCAACCTTGGGAAAGGACCCGCCAATGCCCTGCTGAAGATGAAATCAGGAAAAGGAGATGGGGCTGGATAGGGCATACCCTACGCGAACCAGCAACAAACGTCACCCGGCAAACACTGAAGTGGAACTCCCAGGGAAAGCGAAAGAGAGCCCGTCCAAGGAACACCTTGCGACGCGACCTCGAGGCCGACACCACCAAGACGGGCTACACCTGGAGTCAGTTAGAAAGAATGGCACAGGACAGGGGATTCTGGAGAGCTGTTGTTGGCGGCCATACCCTGGCAGGGGTGACGGGCATTAAGTAAGTAAGTCCATTGGCCTGAGTGGATTGTGTTCTTCATCATACCACTGAACACTGAACTTTGGTTTGCTGTTCAAAACGACTTTATATCTTTGAAAAAGCACATATCTTGCAATTGGAATGAGTTTATCCGGAATATCCAAAGTGACCTGATGTCCATCGATCTTTACATCTTGGCCAGGTGTCCAACTGAAGGAGGATGGATTGAGAAGCGTCATTGTATTGCGCTATGATTAACAGCAGTAAATTATATATAGTGCATTGTTTACAATCATAAAAAATTACACTTTTGAAGCACCCATCAAGGAACTGCGGACGTTAAGTCTACATGATTGACGTCAGAAGAATTAGAAAAGAAGTGGCTATTTCGAACACCAGAAGCTTTACAAGAGACTCTGAATACTTCAAATATAGGCCTATTACGTGAAGTCTAAATGACGTCAGAATTAGAAAGTAGTAGTGGCAATTTGGATCACCAGGCAAGTTTTATGGATGAAGTCTCGAACCTTATTACGTCACTAATTTAAGAACATAACACGCTCTTCCGTTGACCATCTACATGTTCGATGCAGAGTTTTTTTTAGCATTGTTGGAGACATTCACAGTAAATCAAACATGGGTTCGAAAGAAAGAAAAATCTTGATGATAAAATTACACTTCTGATGCTAAAAAGCTTGCAGAATCTCCATGTATAACATGTCCTTGTCATGGTCCACAGTGAAAAATGGCACAGGGGGAAATGATAGAGAGGGGGAGGGGAAGGGGGTTTGACCATTAAAAAAGAAAGAATAGAACGAAGAAGGGGAAAGAAAATTAAAGGAAGAAAGAAAGAGAGAGAGAGAGAGAGAGAGAGAGAGAGAGAGAGAGAGAGAGAGAGAGAGAGAGAGAGAGAGACAGAGACAGAGACAGAGAGAGAGAGAGAGGAGGAGGAGGAGGAGAAAAGGGTCAGGAATAGCGTGGGTAGGGGTAGAGAAAACTTAATGAAGAAGAGTGTGCGGCAGTCAGAGAGAGAAGGAATGGTGCGAGGAGGAGAGGGTGGGGTGCTAGGGAAAGGAAGAAGAAAGAAGGGGAGAGAGAGGAATGATGAGATAACGAGACTTCGTTTTATTTATTTATTTATTTGTTTAAGACGCTTAATTAATAAACGCAAAGTCCTCTGGAAGTTTCAGTAGCTTAAAACTCACGATGCCTGTCTCACACCAATTCAATCTGTCTGTCTGTCTGTCTGTCTCTGTCTCCCTCTCTCATGTAGATAGCTATGTTATTAGATCGTGAGCTGATTTAGATAGTAAAAAGGTGTTCCCTTAACCTTTTGGTCGTTGGAGACGGAAGCGTTTGGGACTTCCTTTTTTTATAAGCCAGCTTAATGAAGGCGAAGCCTATCTCCTCTCCCTCGCTGTTTTATCTACCCGGCTCTAGACACATCCAGGTACCCATTCACAGCTGGGTGGACTGAGGTGTGTCGTGCGCTGGTTTCAATCTGTTGGTGTCGTTTTGTGTTTGCCTTCCAAGCATGGTCACCCATCCAAGTATGAACCCTTCCCGACGTTGCTTCACATGAAGCGTTGCTAGCGTCTGCCCAAACCACTACGCCATCTCAATTAGAAATGTAGATAAGACTCTTTGCTAAATGTATTAGCTTTAGGCCTACTCCTAGCTGTAAAGCCATCTTAGCCAACAGACATCTATTCCCATCTACTAGCTCTGGCTGGTGGCCCTGATAGTACGGGAGAGTCATAGCACTGGAGCGTCAGCTCGTCGTTCGAGGACCCTTAACTCCCCTGCCTCTAGTTTTGTCCCTCGCACTTCCGGTAAGCTAAAGCGCACCAGTCTACGTAGGCCTAACGCAGCTGACTGTTTCCTTATATCTATTCTACCCAATCCTATCCCGTAACTCGGAGGTCGTAATGATCCTTTAACCAGCGTACTCCATCTTTCTCTGTCCTCAGCAACCCTGATGGCTTCGCTCAGTGTCAAACCAGTCCATTCTCGAATGTTGTCCTCCCATCTCTTTTTCGGTCTCCCTCTTCTTCTACCTCCTTGCACCGCGTTACCGTGCCTTGCAGGATGATTTTTGCAAGGCCTGATACTCTGGTGATGTGGCCATACCACCGGAGTTTCTGTCTTGCATAAGAAGACGTCCATTTCCGCTTCCGTAAGAAGCACATGTTGTAAATTCGTCTCGAGGAAAATATATGTAGACAAATTTGTATTAATATTTGATTGTAAAGAAATGTTTTGTCCTTGTAATGTAATGATGGTTTAGTACCGGAATGGGTGATTTATAAGCAATATTGTGCAATTATGATGTATGGTTTATTTTTTACAGTGTTTTTGCTAATGCTGTAACATTTAGAACTTTGCCAGTTATGTGATTTATTTTACATTCGTACTTATTGATATTATTGTTTTAGATTTAGAAAGTTTATTTTAATAATGGTATAGTATTTGTGGAAGATAAATGTAGTAATTTATCGATTTTGTAGGTTATTCTGATTTCAGTGACAGAAACCGCTGCACAGTGAGTCTTTAGTATAGTGAGTCTTTAGTATAGTGGGTCCTTAGTTTAGTGGGTCCTTAGTTTAGAGTTAGTAGTTTTATTTTGTGAGTTTAGTGGGTCCTTAATTTAGAGTTAGTAGTTTTATTTTGTGAGTTTAGTGGGTCCTTAGTTTAGAGTTAATAGTGTTATTTTGTGGGTTATTAGCCTTATTTTTTTTAAAAGATAATCTATATCATGTGTTCATAGACTTCAACAAGGCGTTTGACCGAGTCTGGCATGCAGCTCTATGGGCAACAATGAAAGTGTACAACATCAGCCCTAAAATTATTGAAGTCATCAAAAGCCTGCATGACAAGGCTACCAGTGCAGTCCTCCACAACAGCGCCATCGGGAACTGGATCAGAACAACAATCGGTGTGCGTCAAGGATGCCTACTCTCTCCAACACTCTTCAACATCTTCCTAGAGCGCATCATGTCAGATGCTCTTGCAGATCTCGAAGGCACAGTCAGCACAGGGGGTAGAGCAATCTCCAATCTTCGTTTTGCGGATGACATTGATGGATTAGCTGGAGAGGAGCAAGAACTTGAACAGCTGGTACAGAGGCTTGACACCCCCTCCAGAGCTTATGGAATGGAAATAAGTGCAGAGAAGACCAAAATGATGACCAACAACACCAATGGCATCAACACGGACATCAAGGTCCAAGGCCAATCCCTCAACCCAGAGCATAGCTTCAAATATTTAGGAGCCATTGTATCAGACAATGGGTCCCGACAGGAAGTCCTCTCCAGGATCGCACAAACAACTGCTGCCCTGACAAGGTTGAAGCCCATTTGGAAAGACTGGACCATCGGTCTACATCCCAAAGTAAGACTGCTGCGCTCCCTTGTGATCTCCATCTTCCTATATGCTTGCGAAGCATGGACCATCACAGCAGATCTCCAACGAAGAATACAAAGCATAGAGATGAGGTGCTACAGAAGACTTCTGGGCATTTCCTATACCCAACACATCACCAACAAGCCATTGGACAACACGATTACCTGCTCACAGTGGTGAAGAAACGGAAACTCCGATGGTATGGCCACGTCACCAGATCATCAGGCCTTGGAAAGACTATTCTGCAAGGCACAGTGCAAGGAGGTAGAAGAAGAGGGAGACCGAAAAAGAGGTGGGAGGACAACATTCGAGAATGGACTGGTTTGACACTGATCGAAGCCATCAGGGCTGCTGAGGACAGAGAAAGATGGAGTATGCTGGTTAAACGATCATCTGTGGTGCCCCTACGACCTCCGGGTTACGGGACAGGATAGGATAGGATAGATAATCTTTAATTATAGGAGTAGGCTAGGGCAGAATAAGTAGGAATAGTTTTAGAGTATAGGCTTGAAGTTGACATTTTGAGCGTATGGTGAATATTGAATGGCTGTAGAATAAGTGTAATATTTGTGGATTGTCATTGTACTTTCCAAGTCTCCCCACCATCTAGCACCTGGAATGGAGATCAATTAATTTGCATAAATTAAAATTTAGTATTTTGTTCTTCTTTTTAATTTTTTATTATTATTTAAATCTCTCCGAAATTCTTGTGAGTGTGTGGCGAATCTGTGCGTAGCTTGATTTGAAGTTTATGTGAGTATGAGCAGTGTGTGAGGAAATAGGCACTGCACGCCGCTCGGCTACACAAAGATCTAAAAAAGCATCTGAGTAACCGTTATTTGAGAGAAATTACTAGACGATCCTCATCGGAGGCCGACAGATCTGCCCCTTCGCTTTTTTGGCCAGAAAAGTCTAAGCCGATAGACCGTCCCGATTATTTCCTAATGTTAGAAACAGCTCCATCTTCATCACTGCTACAACTACGAGAAACACCCCCAAGAGAGGCAAAGCGTTCTTCTTCCATTTTGGTACGAAGACGTAATTTAAGATGAGTGCTTTGTCACGTGTCCATGTCTGTAACCTTGTGAACTCACATCCTTCGCTAATTGCAATTGAAAGCTCAGGTGAAAATGCTTCAATAACTCGGTAACAAAATGGATCAAACGAATCCTCACATTTGGCCTGTGTTAATATCTATAGCATCTTTACCGATTGCAAAAATAAAGGTCAGGTGTGGAAGTAGACCTTTAAGCGAAACATTTGTGTGGGCAGAATTATTAACGCCAGTTGCGGGTCAAGGAATAAATATCTAGACCCGTGCCGTCAGTGGCTTTGGTGTTTTCTGCGCATGGCCGCGGTAATTGAATAGAAACATGCGGAGTATCTAACCACTCCGCCAAAACGACCTTTTATTTTCTTGGGAATTGGCGCAGCCAGTTCAGGTAGTCCTGATTACTCAGAAAGTGACTGGATGCGCTTTTCTTTTTCAGCATCTCTAGTCTTCCGAGTAATGTTGTAGCTGACTAACGAACAATCCCCTTCATGTTTCCCTCAGTGTTCAGTACAATTGTTCGTGGCGTTACACAGTCCGCATGCTAACAGCAAGTGTGCGTTTTGCGTAAAATCTTCATGAGCCTGACCAGAGGACTTCTTTGAAATGATTACTTTGTGCTTAAAATAAATAAAATTGACATTATTCATCCTACTTTGCCTGTTCAAAGTTGTTTATTTAGATTTTCGAAAAGCAGAAAGTTCGAAATTATACATACATTTAATGTGTTCGTTTCCGGTCAATTTCCATAATTTCATCTTTTTCTTTTTCTTAATATTCCATCACCGTTTCTTAAAAGCATGGGAGAGAAATGCATGCCCAAGCTGCATGTAAGTAGAGAAACAGTTCCTCCCCCTTATTGCTCCTACCCTCTCTCTCTCTCTCTCTCTCTCTCTCTCTCTCTCTCTCTCTCTCTCTCTCTCTCTCTCTCTCTCTCTCTCTCTCTCTCTCTCTCTCTCTCTCTCTGCGCGCGAGCGTGTGTGTGAAGAGGTGGGTGGCGATGCTCCCGATTAAATAAATTATTAGTTATTTAACCATCATCGTCGTCATAATGTTGTTGTTGTTCTTTTTGTTGTTGTTGTTGTTGTTGTTGTTGTTGTTGTTGTTGTTGTTGCCGTCTTCTTCTTCTTCTTCTTCTTCTTCTTCTTCTTCTTCTTCTTCTTCTTCTTCTTCGTCTTCTATTTAACTGGAAATACTTATATATTTAACTGTTATATTAATTCGTTCTTAGTCATGCCTTAATTTGGTCGGATGCTTTGTATATCACTGTACATATTTGTTTTGTCTTAACAATTTTATTTTTTCGTAGTGTTTGGTCCGTTGGACGCTAATATCTCAAGAACCACTAAAATGATTTTGGCCAAGGTTCGTAGAAACATTGCCTAGATTAGTGGCCAGCTGTCCGTTCCATCAAATGTGCTCCATGGCAAATGTCAAGGTCGCTGACTAACTAAACACGTTTTGCTGAATATCTCAATAATGGCCCAGCCGATTTGGTTGTTTTGGTAGGCAAGTTCTTCCACTTAAATCCAATCATAAAATATTAATGAAGTTGTCGGTCAGTCAGTCTATCGTCAGTCGGTCCGTCGCTCAGAATTTCACTTGTTCGTTCAGGGGAACTTTTTGTTTTAGGGAGGAGGGAGGGCGAGGGTGGCGGGGAGGGGGGGGGTGGAGCTACTCTCAAGAATAATATGACCGATTTTGATGCAGATATTTAACCAACATTCAACCTTCTGAGCAAGAGCAAAGTTCAAGGCCAGTGAGGTCCATAATATATTATGAAAACGTTTTGAGCCTTACCTCAACATTGGCTGAACCGACTTTGGTAATATATTTCCTTGCGCACAATTCATCATTCCGAGCGGTTTTTTTTTTTGTTGTTGTTTTTTTTGGGGGTGCTTTTTTTGTGCTTTTTTGGGGGGATAAGAACAATTTACTACATCGCAACGAAAATTAACACTTTTGAAATTGCTGATTTTCAGCTACTGTATTTGTGCGAATTACTGAAAATAGATTCGAAAGTCTTGCCATCTTGTTTTAGTTTCTGCCTGCAGCAGACACCTCGAGTCTTGGATGAAACTATAATAATAATAATAATAATAATAATAATAATAATAATAATAATAATAATAATAATAATAATAATAATAATAATAATAATAATAATGGACGCTATATACGCGCTTTTTTCCAATCACCAATCAGACTCAAAGCGCGGCGATCTGTACCAAAATACACGCTCACATGTTTCACCCACTGCCACAAACATAACAAACATATATATCGCTTAAACATGTGGTGTAAAGGCGGGGAGATCGCTATTAGAAGAAAAAGAATAAATCGAATTGATTTAGTATAGTTTCGTCTTTTTTTTTTCAATTTTAGAGTGACTGCATTCAATACCATTATATTGAATGGAGAGAGGAATCCAGAGTACCAGAAGAGGACCGTCAGTGACCTGAATAGCCTTATACCTTGGCCACATAAGTTCGCCCCTAGCTGAAATCGAACCAGAGACCTTCGGCATAGGAAACCGGCGAATAACCAAATGCGCCGCTATTAGTGATAGCAGTAGACATTACATTACATGGTTATTGCTTTAGGTCAAGCGGGCTCTTCCGAGCCAAATCAGGACCAGAGAAGTGAAAGAGGACTCACCCCTGATCCGCATAAAAGACCTGCCGAAACAACCCTAGTGGTAACACTGAAGGCACTCCACCAGCCGGTCACTTTACAATAAAGACATCCCACGCAGGGGACGCTGAGGCTATACTCTAATTTATCGAACCCCCGTTTACAAAAACAAAATAGAATACAAATATCATTATAAATTATCAACAAAACATACATATAAAATGCCTTCATTGCCAAATAATAACATCATAGGAAGCCCCAGTGACCATTTGGCAGAAAGCATCCAATATTCCCAAGCTGATCCAACAGACCCCACACACAAATGAGGAGTTTTGTCCCGGAAGAATTTTCAAGAAAAAAGGTAGGTGACTGGTCTAGCGAAGAAGAAGATAGTTTAGTAGATGGATAGAAAAGAGTAGGAATGAGAAAGAACAAATGAGAAAGACAGCGACAGTGGGAATTTAAAGCACTAAATTTCCAGAAAGTGGGGATACTATTTATTCTGAAACCCCCGGCACCCCCACGGGGGGTAGGGGGTAGCAGTAGAAGTAGTAATAATAGTAGTAATAGTAGTAGTAGTAAATAACTGTGCCACTAGTAGTAGTAGTAGTAGTAGTAGTAGTAGTAGTAGTAGTAGTAGTAGTAGTAGTAGTAGTAGTAGTAGTAGTAGTAGTAGTAGTAGTAGTTGAGACGCACAAAATCGATGGAACAAAGAAAGATCGGATAATTTCAAGCAGCTTGAAAGCTAGGATTGATTTATTTGAACATATCTGTTTTTTGTTTTTCACTAAAGCCAAAGAATAGCCTTGACCACGCTTGAATATAAACGGCATATGAATTAAGGCGGATTTAAATTATCCGATCTTGGTGGTAGGAAGAGTGAAAAACACTGACCTGTACGAGATCATCGTGTGCAACAGGCTGGACGACTCCCACCTTCCTGGAAGGAACGACTTGTGCGGAAGACGGTGACGTGGCCGCCAATACAGTGTCGTTGTCGCTGTCGTCATCGCCCGTCGAGGTCGCCACGGTAATCCCCATCGGCATCGCTGATGGCGATACAGGCAGCTGCAGGATGTGGAGCCGATGGAAAGGAGGGAAATGTTGCGGTTGCTGTTGCGGCTGTAGCTGATCGAATGCGTTCGTCTGCTCTTGCAGTAAGAGCGAGGTTCGAACTTCTTCCAGCGAGGCCAGGCGAACCATTACCCGACGTCTGGAAGTGCGACGTGGCCGCGGGGGCCACAGGAATTGGTCCTCTCCTGAGTTAGAGTCTCGGAAATCAGGAGTTTTGGGGGTGGTGGGAGTAGGTGGAAATGGTGTGTCATTTGACATGATGGAAGCTTTAGTATGGTTCTGCAACTTCGAATGCTAATGTCGCTGCTGATTATGCTGTTGCTGATGGTGGTGTCTTTTATTGTAATTGTTGTTGTTGTTGTTCTTCTTCTTCTTCTTCTTTCTCACCGGATTATTCGTTAGTAATATTCACAGTAAATGTAAGAATTAAAGAATGTAAGAACTTACTTGGACAGGTACAATATTTTCAGGATTTAAAAATTCGTGTATTATGAAAGATATATTGTGGTCACTTTTATTTAAACTTCTCAAGCAACTCATAATAAGCTTACACAGTTGTTGAAATTGACTGGGACACTAAAAAGGCCTCGAAGCTTACACAAGTCACAACTGAACTGATCTGCACACGGTAAAACAGTTGTTCACAAAATATCCGTTGTCGTTGAAAAGGTGGTTTTAAAAATACGGATTTCTGGACTTCGATGACGGCACCTCAATAGTGAATGAAACGTTATGGTGAAGATGAAGATCAAAGGAATACAAAAGGTACTGACGTAACATTTGTTGCACCTCAACAGTCACCTGTTCTCATAGTCTTTTGTTACGCTGTGGAAGTCAAAATGTTGAACAGCAGTCTTTTACGCTGTTTAGTACTTATCAGTCAGATGTCGCACATCTTCACAGTTGATAATCAAAAAACAATCAAATGCTACTCGGAAGTTAAGTTAAAAGCCAGATTTTGTACGCTATTATTGAAATTCGGCAGTCCAAAACGGGTTGTCACACAACAGCAGTATTTATTTACATCAGCAATCAAACGTTATTTCGAAGGGAAGTTTATAAAATCAGTCTTTTGCGCTAATAGCGCAGTTCGGTGTCGCATAATGTTTGTCACCCCAAAATAGTATTTACATTAATATTAGACCAAGTGGCAAATGTTCCTTTCACAACAGCAGTCTGTTACACTGTTGCACTGCGCTTGAGCAGTCAATCATAATGTGAAAGTAGCTTTTTCGTTACACTGACTTCTATTTTAAAATTCCCGCAACCAGTTCTTTTTTTTTCTCTTTTACACAAAGGTAGTCTTTTCCTTTGTTTTTGCACTTCAACAGTCTGATGTTGTGGTCATAATGTGTAGGTATCTTCTTGTTACATAGACTTCAAATTGTATATTTCGGCAATCAATTATTTTCCACGCCACAGCGATCCTTTACTTTGTGTTTGCACATCAGCAGTCAAGTTTTGTTGTCAAATGTTGTCCTTTACACAGATATTCGCACTACAGCGGTCAAGTTGTTGTCAAACAGAGGATGTTTTTGTTTCTCTTGTACCCTGAAATTACACGTCGGCAATCAAATTTAAATCAGAATGAGAATCAGACTATTTATTGTCCCAACAAACAGCAAAGAACATTACTTAGCAGTGTACAACAAGCAATGGCAATAACTTTCACGCAACATAGTCAGTATAAAATATACAATAAAACATTAATTCGTGCTCAAGATGCTAAAAAAAGGATATAGGCTACAATTATTATTATTATTATTATTATTATTATTATTATTATTATTATTATTATTATTATTATTATTATTATTATTATTATTATTATCATCATCGTCATCATCATCATCATCATCATCATCATCATCATCATCATCATCATCATCATTGCTTCACGAAGGATTGCTCCTTTCTAAATATAATTTCATTGTTTCTTGGAGCTATGTTGGGAAGTATTGTTTTGTTACCCGCCTGACGAAGTGCTCAGCTCCAAAATGTGCAATTGTGTTTTTGTTTCCTGGTCTTTGTCGAAAATACTATTGTTTTGGTTAACCTAAGCTTACACATTTGTTTTTGTTTTTTTATTATTGTACATTTTGAATGCTAGCAGCTTTCTGTTTTATGCCATTCTCCATTACTTTTGAATAAAATAATGCTTTTAGTTTTTATTTGGAGCCTGTTTTATGCCCTTTTTGGCAGATTGACCGGATTCTTGTACTTGATGACCGAGTTTTTGTACTTGCTGCTGCACTGACAAGAGGAAGGTGAAACTCCTAAAAAAGAGTCACACACACACATATATATATGTTGTTGGTTTTTTTTTTAAATTACCGTTGAGATGTAAACCCTTTAAACTCTTTAATCAGTGAGGCTCTCCCGAAAACTAGGAAGCACTTCGCTACCCCTGATATGACACTTCCGGGTATAAAGGTCACACAACAGTAATCCTTCTTTTGACCCACCGTCTTAGCTCAGTGGTAGAGCGTTCGCCTGACACATCGATGACGCAGGTTCGAATCCCAAGTGGCAAGATAAAAGTGGCCCTTTTTCACTGTCCGTAGTATGATTGCGCCTATGGTTCAGAGTTGATTTAGGCCACTACCCCCGATCCTCTGTTCCCTGTGATAGTTATCCCGGTCTGCGGTATGGCCTATGGCGGGTGTAGATGTTAAACTTCAGCGTTCATTCATTCAGTAGTCGTTTACACTCCAGCAGACTTGTGTTGTTGGTTTTTTAAAACGAAACCTTTCACAGATTTTGCAATTAGCAACAAGTTTAGTTGTTGTTTGTTTTAATCTCTCCGCCGATGTAAACGAGACTGTTATCTTGCACAACGCCTGCTCTTCTTATTCCCACTTTAGGGCATTGAAAGCGGGACCTTGCCATGAGCGAAAAAACAACAGCAACATTCATTAACATTTGCGACGTAGTCTATTTACCATCGACAGTGGCGATAAAGAAAAACAATTAGCAAAAGACATCAACAACAGGCATCGTCATCTTCAGTCTAATAATAATAATAATCACGTCAACCTAGTGCGGAAAGTGACGGCAACACGATTTTTTGGGTAAAGCGGAGAGTGAGAGAGAAAGAGAGAGAGAGAGAGAGAGAGAGAGAGAGAGAGAGAGAGAGAGAGAGAGAGAGAGAGAGAGAGAGGGAGAGCATGTCGGCCAAACATGCAGACAGCGGTTCGAATGTCTTAGATTAACGTGTTCAAGTGCTGAAAACATGGCTGTAAAACACATGCAAGCGCAAAGCTCCTACTCCTTCGGACGAGAGTGTACGCTGAGGTCTAGCCTGTGCACGGTTGCATTCCACCTGACATACTTGAAAGATCCTGACGCTACTGTCCTAGACGAGTTCATGCGTGCAATCACACACACACATGCACAAAATAAACGCACACACAAATATAAAGTACTACACATGCACCCAAACAGACACATAAATACACACATACACTACTGGTATACACACACATACACATACCCACATATAAACACACACATACACAAATACACACACAAACACAAACACATATACAAACGCACACACAAACACACACACACAAATACGCACACCTACCCCCTCCTCCTCCCCCTTTCCCACCCACACACACACACACACACGATGTCCAGGCCAACTGATGCACAATTTTTCACCGAGAACTGTTGCATTATTCCCGCTGGCCTGTGATGGTCACACCTACTGTCTTTGGAATGGTCGTGCACAGAATGGGCCCAGGATTACGATGATGACAGCGTCATAAGGTGGTCTGACGGCGTGTCCCAGACGACACTGGCAATCGATTTTCTATAAAATGGTCCTCGGGCGCGGGAAAAAAAAAAAACTCTCTCCAAGCGCAGCATTATGCACCACTGATAGGGTTAGGCTTGAAAAGAAAGGCTCAAAAGTTCCATTTCAAGGGAGCAACTTGTGGTTGAGTGGGATCCGAGAGGGTGAGTGGGAGTGCACGCGCGCGCGTTTGTGCGTGTATGTGTGTGTGTAGTAGGGAATGGGAAGGGTGTGGGTGAATAATAAAGTGTTTAAGGGGAAGATCGAAGGTAGCAGGATGATGGTACAAGCACATGCATTAGAAGACCGAGTTCAGTACAAAAGAACTAGCAATGTGGTGTTGACTCAAGATCGAAAGTTGATTTTTTTTTTAATAGTTTTTCTCACTTCATTTTTCGCCTTTCACTTTTTTCCGGTTTTACTTTCTGTCTCTGCTCTCTGTCTCTATTTCTCTCTCTCTCTCTGTATCTCTGTGACTGTGTCTCTGTCTCTCTCCGTCTCTGCCTATCTCTCTATATTTATCGAACTCTATGTATCTGTCTCCATTTCTCTCCCCTCTAACTCCATCTTCTCTTCTCCTTATTCTCTCTCTCTCTCTGCCTGTCTCTTCCTCCCTCCTCTCTCTCTCTCTCTCTCTCTCTCTCTCTCTCTCTCTCTCTCTAGCTATCTATATAGCTATCTATATCTATCTTCCCCACTACCTCGACCCCTATCTCTATTTTAAGTTTTAATATACTTTGAGCCGCCAGACTGCGGAAATAATTGACATTTCAAATGGGATCTATTCTAGACAGCTGACAGGAACAACAACTACAAAAACATCAGCAACTACCACTCCTACTACGACTACGACTACTACTACAACGACTACTACTACTACTACTACTACTACTACTACTACTACTACTGCTGCTGCTGCTGCTGCTTATATTATGCCACTACTATTATTGCTGCAACTACTGCTACTACTACTGCTACTATTACTATTACTGCTGCAGCTACTACAACAACTTCTGCTGCTACTACCTTATATCACGCGCATGTCTCCACTACTACTACAACTACAACTACTACTAACAATTACTACTACTACTTTTACTGCTACAACTTTTATTACTACTATTATTACTACTACTACTATTACTTTTACTACTGCTAATACTACTACTACTTCATTATTATTATTATTATTATTATTATTATTATTATTATTATTATTATTATTATTATTATCATTATTATTATTATTATTATTATTATTATTATTATTATTATTATTATTATTATTATTATTATTATTATTATTATTATTATTATTATATTAATATTATTGTTAGCAGTATAATTGTCATCATCATCATCATCATTGTGAAAGTTGCAATGCACCCTACAAAGAAATATAATTGCTCTTCAGGTAAATGTATTGCGAACGTGAACTTTCTCATCAACATGTGACGAAACGAGGTTAAAACGTGACATTGGCGTGAAAGGGCCAAGGAACTTGTAATTGTAATGGTTTAAATCAGCCTTGCTGTTAATATTAATATTGTACACCTATTTGTTGTGTGTGTTGTTTTTTTACTGACTTTAAATTATAACATTCGTTTTTTCCTTAAATGTGCTGACCTAAAATTATAGCATTTTTGTTGGTTCTCTTAATGTACTGACCTGAAATTATAACAGTGTTGATTTTCTTTTCTTCTTTTATTTAAATGTATTGACCTTAAAACTTATGCCATCGCTTTTCCTGTACAGATCTATCATTATAACATTGAATTTTTCTTGAAATATAAGCTTAGTAACCTAAATTTGTAACATTTTTCCCCTTAAACGTACTGACCCAAAAATATAACGTTAGTTTACTTTAAATGTACCGACCACAAAACAAAACAAACAAACAAACAAAAACTAACAAAATTAAGCCTCTTTAATTATTACGGTTTTGATATAATAAATCTATAGATTCATTTCTTTGTGTGCCTATTATTAGCATCAAAGGTTGAGCCTATAAAACTGGAACGAAAGTATGCATGGTACGCACAGTTGTTCGTTGGCAAAACAAGGAAGATGTGGCTTACATTCCACAGCAGGCCTATATCAGGTCTTTAAATTTCTCTTTCATGCGCCTCTGCGCTAACTAGACCAACGAATCTGTACGTTCTTTGACTAGACTTACACAGTTGTAGTCAGACCCGTCCAGGTAATTAAATTTATAGTTCATGCGCCTCTGCAAAAAGGCCTACATCACAGTACAGTTTAAAAAAAAAGTTATCGTATATGTATTCGTGTCCAATCTAATGTCCACTTGTATGGCGAACAATAGTTAAATTTGTAATAACAAACGAGTTTTATTCTCAATGTCAATTAATATTGTTATAATTGTTATTGTGATGTGTATTTGGGTTGACCACAATGTAATTTCTGTAAAGAGATATTAAAGTTGTCTAATAACTTATGTTATTTTATCGTACAGCTCCTTAAGGTTAGCTTTCCCGCGCCTCTACAATAGACATATATAGCTTACGCTAGACCAGGCGTGTATCAGATCATTATTTTGATTTTTCCTGCGCCTCTGCAATATGCCTATATCATTTCCGATAGGCCATTAAATTTATCTGTTAGTATACACAAAAAGACTCAGTGCGAACTCTGGGGTACAACCAGTCTTAAGGAAACGCACCGTGTTTTATTTGTTGGTTAATGTTAATGTGTTGTTTTTTTCATCTTTATACTTCATTTCAGTTATGGCTAAGGCGGTGTTTTTTTTTAACTGATTGACAAAAAGGGTTTATTATGAACGACGAGCTTTGTTTGAACTACGTTCAAACATTTCAGCAACAGCAGCAGCAGCAGCAGCAGCAGTAGTAGTAGTAGTAGTAGTAGTAGTAGTAGTAGTAGTAGTAGTAGTAGTAGTAGTAGTAGTAGTAGTAGTAGTAGTAGTAGTAGTAATAGTAGTAGTAGCCGTTGTTGTTGTCGTCGTCGTCGTTCCTGTTGTTGTTGCTGCTGCACCGGACTTTGTTTCAACGATCGAACAGTTCAGTAGTAGTAGCTGTAGTGGTTTAAAGTGTAGTAGTAGTAGTAGTAGTAGTAGTAGTAGTAGTAGTAGTAGTAGTAGTAGTAGTAGTAGTAGTAGTAGTAGTTGTTGTTGTTGTTGTTGTTGTTGTTGTCGTTGTTGTTGTTGTATAGCTTCCAGTATTCAAAACAGCATTCCGTATGTGTGGGTGGATGATATCCTTTACAGAGCGTTAAAAAAAAAGGCAAACATAATCTGAAGATGTACTGCTGTACATACATGTACTGTACAGTATTCAAAACAGCAGTCCGTTGTGGGTGGATGATATCTTTTACAGAGCGTTAAAAAACGGCAAACACAATCTGAAGATATATACTACTGTACATAGATGTACTGGACAGTAATCAAAACAGCAGTCCACAGTCACGTGAATGAGTATCATTACTAACCCCAATAAAACTAACAGAGCGTAACAAAATGTCGAACACATATAGATATTCTCTAAAGTCAATGCTTTCAGTATTCAAAACTGTAGTCTACGGTTAAACTGATGCATATCCTTACTAACCCCAATAAAATTAACAGAGCGTTAACAAAAGAAAAAAAAAGTCAAGCACACACACGTTCTCTAAATGTGATGCTTCCAGTGTCCAAAACAGCAGTTCACGTGTCAATATCCATACTAACCCGACGAACACAAACAGAGCGTCAAAACATTCCGCAAACAAACACAACAATGTAGAGATAATGATGCTTACATGCAGAATTGGAAACAACACGCCTCAGTTGGATACTAGGGTGAGTAGCAGTGCGTCAAATGTCAAACGCTATCTTCCCAGCCAAGATGAAGAGCATTAGTGCGTACTATATATTAGGACTTATTTAGGGTGCAATGACATTGTTCCCTGAAAACACATTCTTGACTGTACCTGTATCCTTCAACTTTCGTCACTGCTCCCGCATAAATACTCCCGTTCAATCGGACGTTTCAACATACCGCATTAGTCCCGTTAAATCGGATGTTTGTGTTTTAGATTATATTAGAACTTAGTTTAGGGCTTAAGTAGGGTGCAATAATTGTTCTTTGAAAACACTTTCTTGACTGTACCTGTATCCTTCAACTTTCTTCGCTGTGCCCACATAAAGTTGTAAGACGAATCCTCTCGTTATCTATAGGGGAACGCTTTAACCTTTTCCTACGTCACTCCTCATTATGCCTCGCACATTGCATCTGTACAATGCATGGTCTTCAGCTTTACATAATCTCTCTCGAGCTACAGTTTATTAGCTAGAGGGCACGTACATGTTCAGTCACAGGTGCAAATAAATGTACAATGCATGCATATGACGCACCTGTATTATCAGGTGGAGTCTGACCTTTAAAAATGCCGTAAACAGCAGTATGCACTATAGACCAAAAAAATAAATTAAAAAGCTACTCCTCACAAGTCGTTTTTTTTTACAAGGGAAGGCAAAACACTTGTGTAGAGAACATGTAGTAGTTGTAAACCAAAAGTTTGTAATGTTTGTACAACTAGAATTATATATATATATACTACATTGTTCTCTACACAAGTATTTTGTTTTGCCTTCCATTAGTGATATATATATGGCCACGTCGCCAGATTATCAGGTCTTGCAAAGACCATCTTGCGTGGCACTGTGCGCGGAGGTGAGGGGGGGGGGGAACGGAGGGGAGGTGGGGTGACAACATTCGAGGATGGACCACTGAGCTAGTGGGATGGACTGGTTTGACACTGAGCAAAACCTTCAGGGTTGCTGAGGACAGGGAAAAATGGAGTACGCTGGTTAAACGATCATCTGTAGTGCCCCTACGACCTCCGAGTTACGCGATAGGATATATAGATATAGCATTAAAAAAATTAAAGGTGTTCCCGTAACCTTTGGGTCGTTGGGGAGAGAGGCATTTGGGATAGCTCTTTCACCTAGGCCAGCTTCATGCCTATCTCTTCTCTTTACCTTCCCGGGTTGTAAACAGATCCAGGTACCCATTCACCGCTGGGTGGACTGGGGTGTATCGTGCGCTTGTTTAAATCTTCTTTTTTCTTATTTTTTTTTGTCCTTTGGTGGTTGCTTTCTGTGTATGGTCACCCATTCAAATACTAACCCGTCCCGATGTTGTTTAACACGAAACATTGCTAGTGGGTGCCCAAAGCATTACACCACTGCGCCACCCACTTCTCTCTCTGTATCTCTGTCTCTGTCTCTCTCCGTCTCTGTCTATCTCTCTATGTTTATCGAACTCTATGTATCTCTCTCCATTTCTCTCCCCTCTAACTCCATCTTCTCTTCTCCTTATTCTCTCTTTCTCTCTCTGTGTATGTCTCTTCCTCCCTCCTCTCTCTCTCTCTCTCTCTCTCTCTCTCTCTCTCTCTCTCTCTCTCTCTCTCTCTCTCTCTAGCTATCTATATACTATCTATATACGTATCTATCTATCTTCCCCTCTACCTCCACCTCTATCTCTATTTTAAGTTTTAATATACTTTGAGCCTCCAGACTGCGGAAATAGTTGACATTTCAAATGGGGTCTATTCTAGACATCTGACAGCAACAGGAAGCATTACGCATATTCAAAACAATCTCCCAGCACACACACAAATACTCTTTAGTGTAGAGATAGCTTGGGTTTATATCTGGCCTGTGTGGTGTTGCTGTTTTTGTGTTAGTCTAGTCTATTTTGGTCTAGTTTGGTTTGTTTTGATTAATTTTAGTTTTAGTTGAAACAGTAGCGTATGATTTCACACACATCCACATGAAAGTGTGGGCTAACCTAATCAAACAGCCAGTAGGAAAGAAAAAGTGTTCCCCAAACCTTTCGGTCGTTGGGGCGGAAAAGGTGTTTGGGGCTTTTCTTTTCTCTGAGCCAGCATAAAGAAAGCCGTGCTGTGATCTCCTCTCTTCTCGCTGCCTTAACCTTCCCCGGCTCTAAACAGAACCAGGTACCTTAGGTAGATTGGGGTGTGTTGTTCGCTTGTTTCATTCCTACATTCAAACCTTCGTAAACACGTGATACAACAATCCACAGGTCTTACTGTTAGATGCAGTAATAGTCACCCTGCTAAGCTGCGAAAAAAAGGTTGCTACAAATTCTATCCCTTGGACCTTAGCGAGTAAACACAGCTTGATAGAAGTTTGACATACCGGAATGATCGTGTCCTAACCATAGCTGTGTTTTGTGTAACAAAAGCTATACCTTTACTTAAGTGCGCGCGAGGTGGGGGGAAAGAGGGGTGAGCAGGTTATGGGAGAGGGGTTGGTGGGGGGTGGGAGTGGATGGGAGAGAGGGCTGGTGGGGATGAGGGAGGGTCCATTCTGTGTTTTACTAGTTTAATATTGTACGAATCTCTATGTTCCTTCAAGTGTTGTATAGGTCTTTTGTGTTTTACATACACTTTTTGTCTCCCTTGACAGCAGTCACTTTCTTCAGTAAAACCTCTCACAGGCCTATATATAGGTCCCCAATATTTTGGCAGGTCTATATCCCCCGAGATCTATGTTCCCGCAGGTATGTTCCTCAAGGACAATATCCTCCCCCCTCCCCCATATCCCTACCCACGCACGCACACACACATGTGTTTGTGACAGACTGCGCGAACTTAGACCTGGGGTACTACAGAGCCCAATGGACATAGGCCTAGAGAGCACAGCCCTGGAGGAACATGGACTTACATTACATTACATGATTATTGCTTTAGGTCCAGCGGACTCTTCCGAGCCAAAACAGGACCGGACAACCCCCGATCCGCATAAAAGATCTGCTGAAACAACCCTAGTGGTAAAACTTAATGCTCTTCACCAGCCATTCACTTTACAATAAAGACATCCCACTCAGGGGACGCTGAGGTTATACTATAATTTTTCGAACCCCCGTTTACAAAAACTAAATAGAATACAAACATCATTATAAATTATCAACAAAACACATACATATAAAATGCCTACATTGCTAAATAATAACATCATAGGAAGCCCTACTGACCACCTGGCAGAAAGCGTCCAATATTCCCAGGCTGATCCAACAGACCTCACACACTGTTACGTTGAAACGAACGAAAGTGTGTCTAAAGCGCGCACGATAGATCTAATCGTTTCGTTTTGCAAAGTATTCAATAATAGAGTTTATTTACCTTTGATTTGAGTTTGCATTGTTGTTAGGAAAGGCTTTGTATAACGTTGATAATTTTCGTTAGTCGATATTGTTGTAGAATCTTCTGGATCGGCTTGTTTACTATCGATCGAAGATTCGGGATAATTGTAGAAATTTGAAGGAACGATCCGGAAGGAGAAGAAATGTGTAATGACGTAAGTCAGTGATGACGATCTTTTATTCGATTGGTGGCAGTGCGTCATTTCTACATTATTCGAAATCTTTCCGGAAAAGAGGGAGGTTATTTAATCGTGTGCCGAGTTGCTGTTGAGAGAGTAAAGTTGTTGATAGTGATTTGGAAAGTTGCTGTGAAAGTTGTTGAGTTGAATTGAGAATTGTATGCAGTTGTTGATGTGTGCTGAATAAAAGTGGAAAACTTCATACGTCGACTTTGTGACTTGTATGCTGTTTGGACGGGCTGTGTGAATAAACGAATCTGAGTTACACAACTATCAGGAATTCAAGCATCGGGGCTGAATCAGATACTGATAAAGAAAACACCATCATCGAACTGAGTGTAACATTTTGGGGGTCAAGCCGCGATTCACGCCATAGCCAAGGGTTCAACTGCTACAACAAGCGAGTCAACGTTACGAGAGGCAGTCATCGAGGGTAGCCGCCAACGAGTTGCGTCGAGAGGGGCCAACATACTGGGACTACATCACCGATAGGTTCGGGTTGACTGCAAGGGCGTGTAGTCGCTGAAGAGTTGCTTCGTGAGCGAACAACAGATCGGGACTACGTAGCTGCCGTAAGACTACGTCGAGGGACAGTCTCGGAGCTACATCGCCAGTGTTACAGAGAGCGGCGAGCGGACGTCGCGTCTACTTCAGCACAGGAGCGTATACATCAACACCAGCGTGGTGCAGCGTCGCATACGACGAGGACAGCGGGGCCTGCGTCAACGAAGGCGACTAGTGACAAGCATCAGCGCTACTGCAGAAAGCGTGCTGTTCTAGAACAGTCTAGAAAGGTACAGCACAGTCAAGAACTTTCCAGAAAAAGAACTCTACAGTCAAGAACTTTCTAGAAAAAGAACTTTCCAGAAAAGAACCTTCTAGAAAAGAACTTTCCAGAAGCATCAAGATGGCTGACTTCTGGCAGAGAGGGGTTGAACTAAATCTAAAAGGCAAACAGCTGACGGAGTACGTCAAGTCTCAAGAGAGAATATGGCGCGAAGAAAAAGAAATAGAATTAGAACAGAAGCGTCTAGAAATTGAACAGCAGCGGCAAGAAAAAGACAGAGAATTCGAGCTGAAGCGTCTTGAGTTCCAGCTAGAAATGGCGCGTATCCAGCAACAGCAGAATGCGCCACAAGTTATCAGTGACAACACGGCTCCAAAATTGCCAGCTTTCGTCGACGGGAAGGACCAGATCGACAGCTATCTGGCGAGATTCGAAAGGTTCGCCGAAAGCTCCAATTGGCAACCTCGAGACTGGGCGATTCGACTGAGTGCACTTCTGACGGGGCAAGCCCTCGAAGTTTACACCAGACTGTCGAACGATGACGCCAAAAACTACGACGTCTTGAAAGAGGCCCTGTTGCAGTGCTACAACTTTACAGAGAAGGGCTACCGTAAACGCTTCCGTGAATGCCGGCCTAAGTCAGACGAGACGCCAAAGCAGTTTGTGGAGCGCCTGTCGTCATATCTACACAAGTGGGTGGAGTTATCAGGCGAAATGAAGTCTTACGACAGTCTCCATGACCTGATTGTGAAAGAACAATTTCTCAATGCCTGTCACAAGGACCTAGCGACCTACTTAGAAGAACAAAAGCTGCAGACGCTTAAAGATGTGACTGAGGCTGCTGAAAGATATCTCATCGCTCATGGGAAAACCCTGGGGCTACCCAGCGCGACGAAACATTTTCAGAAGACTGCAAACCATGGGAACCAGGTCCAAGGGAGCCAGACGAGCCAGAGACAGACGGACTCCACGCCTCCTCCCAGGGAAGGGCACTCAAGAGGCTGTTTTATCTGCAACGCTACAGACCACAGAGCTGCCAGCTGCCCTCAAAGCAGAAATAGCGGACAGCGGAGCAGTACGGACAATGCAGCGGCGGGCAACCGGCAGAGGCGGTTCTCCAATCAACGGCAAAACAGTAGATCTGACCATCAAGTGTGCGGCGGGAGCGTCATTCTTCCGAGTGAGACCAAGCGCACAGCTACCCCTGCGGACGTGCAAGAGTGCATGACTGATGGACAACTCCTCCTTGCCAACGGGAAATCCATCCCCGTCGTCGCCAGCGCAGCTGTGACCGTACAGAACATGCCTGTTTCCAAGGGACGCGTCGGAAATCATGAAGTGACTGTTCTAAGAGACTCTGGCTGCAGTGGGGTCATCGTCAGAGAAGACCTAATCGCTAAAGAACAGTTCACTGGCGATTCAAAATGGACACTTATGGCCGACAGCAAATGTGTGAAAGCGCCAGTTGCAAAAATTCATGTCAACACCCCTTTCTACATAGGCGAAGTAGAAGCGGTTTGCCTGAAGAAGCCGCTGTATGATTTGATGATCGGGAATATCGACGGCGCGAGACGACCCGACGACCCCGATCCAGAGTGGAGTCCTGCCTCAACCCAACGCGTCGAAGTTGTGGAGGAGGATCCATTGCCGTTTCCCGATGGAGACCTTACAGAGCTGCTACGGGACAATGTGGTTACTCCGGCTCAGCCCTGCCGACCAGAGATCGTCAGTGCTGTTACTACCAGGGCCCAGGCCAAGAGAGACAAGGTGTCTACACCACTGAAGGTCGCCGACAACTCCAAAGCTGCCATCGTGGACAGAGATAAGCTGATCCAGCTCCAGGAAGCTGATAGCACTTTAAACAAGTACAGGAACCGCCAAGACCACGTGACCAAAGGCAGTGGTACGGTCTATTTTGAGGTGAAGGCCAAGATCCTGTACCGAATCTTCCAGCACCCGAGGGTCAACGGAGGGAAACCACTACGTCAAGTCTTGGTACCGTTACCCCTAAGGCACCAGGTGATGGAAGTAGCGCATGACTCAATCATGGGAGGTCACCTAGGTATCAAGAAGACGTCAGACCGAATCCAGGCGGTATTCTACTGGCCAGGACTTCATGCGGACGTCAGCCGTTTCTGCCGATCATGTGACATTTGCCAGAAGACCATACCTCGAGGAAGGGTCCCGAAAGTGCCTATGCAGAGGATGCCTCTGATCGACCGACCTTTCAAGAGGGTGGCCTTAGACTTAATCGGCGAAATAAGACCTCCGAGTGAAGAAGGTCATCGATGGGTACTGACTTTAGTGGACTATGCGACTCGGTACCCAGAAGCAGTGCCACTGAAGAAGATTGACACTGAAACTGTAGCAGAGGCACTGGTGGACATGTTCAGTAGGCTTGGAGTGCCTGAAGAAATTCTGACAGACCTCGGGACGCAGTTCGTCTCTGACTGCATGAAAGAGGTCAACCGACTGCTGAGCATCCGGCATTTGACTACGACACCCTACCATCCGATGTGCAACGGGCTTGTCGAGAAGTTCAATGCTACGCTGAAGTCCACCCTGAAGAAACTGTGCAGCGAGCAGCCCAGACAATGGCATCGCTATATCAACGCCTTACTTTTCGCCTACAGAGAAGTACCGCAGGAGTCCACCGGCTTTTCTCCGTTCGAGCTGCTGTACGGAAGAACCATCCGAGGGCCGATGCACATCCTGAAAGAACTGTGGACGAAGGAAGTGGACACCCCAGAGGTGAAGAACAGCTACCAGTACGTGTTTGAGCTACGGGAGAAGCTGGAGCAGACTCTCGAGATAGCCAGAGAAAACCTGAAGAAGTCCCAAGACTGTGGAAAGCACTACTATGATCGTAGGGCTGTGAACAGGAAGTTCAAACCTGGCAACAAAGTGCTGGTGCTGCTACCTACCGATCATAATAAGTTGCTGATGCAGTGGAGAGGCCCGTACGAAGTGGAGACCGTGGTGGGGATCAACGACTATAAGGTGAAGGTCGGCCAGCATTCCAAAATATACCACGCCAACCTCCTTAAGCTGTACGTGGAGAGGCCGCCAGAGACTGTACATGCAGCAACAGCAGCTGTGACCGACGACAGCTTTGACAGCGAAGAACTGTTGGAACTTGGAGATTTCCACAGCAAAGAAGGCATCAATGATGTTAAGCTAGGACCGAGCTTGACGGAAGGTCAAACGTTGGAGCTCGAGGACCTTATGGGCGAGTTTCCCCCTAACTTCAGTGATGTCCCAGGCTCTACGACTTTGGTCGAACATGAAGTCCACACCCAGACCTTGAGGGAGCAGTTCCACCGTCCCGCAGAAGCCAACCTGACCGTGAGACCCAGCGAATGCATCCTGGGAGCTGACAACGTCGACTGCGTCGGACATCCGATGGAAGAAGGAGACAACGGTGGACACACTGATTCCAGGGAAGCCCACGTGATCATCGTCTTTGACCCTGGGCCGATGACGACCGCAACTGACGAGGGCGTCGTTTCCTTGCGGTTGAAGGAACATTGACTGTGTGGTGAACATTGACAATATCCAGACAGATTTCAAGATGAAAACCATTGACTCTGTGTGAATGAGCTGAGAACATTGACAGTGTTCAGACAGTCTGAAATAAGTTTTAATTCTGAACTTTGTTTGTGCATTACGTTTCAACGTTGTTGAAAGAAATTAAGTAAATTTCTTCTTGAGTGGGGGGTTATGTTACGTTGAAACGAACGAAAGTGTGTCTAAAGCGCGCACGATAGATCTAATCGTTTCGTTTTGCAAAGTATTCAATAATAGAGTTTATTTACCTTTGATTTGAGTTTGCATTGTTGTTAGGAAAGGCTTTGTATAACGTTGATAATTTTCGTTAGTCGATATTGTTGTAGAATCTTCTGGATCGGCTTGTTTACTATCGATCGAAGATTCGGGATAATTGTAGAAATTTGAAGGAACGATCCGGAAGGAGAAGAAATGTGTAATGACGTAAGTCAGTGATGACGATCTTTTATTCGATTGGTGGCAGTGCGTCATTTCTACATTATTCGAAATCTTTCCGGAAAAGAGGGAGGTTATTTAATCGTGTGCCGAGTTGCTGTTGAGAGAGTAAAGTTGTTGATAGTGATTTGGAAAGTTGCTGTGAAAGTTGTTGAGTTGAATTGAGAATTGTATGCAGTTGTTGATGTGTGCTGAATAAAAGTGGAAAACTTCATACGTCGACTTTGTGACTTGTATGCTGTTTGGACGGGCTGTGTGAATAAACGAATCTGAGTTACACAACTATCAGGAATTCAAGCATCGGGGCTGAATCAGATACTGATAAAGAAAACACCATCATCGAACTGAGTGTAACACACACAAATAAGGAGTCTTTTCCCGGAAGAGCTTTCAAGATAAAAGGTAGGTGACTGGGCTAGCGAAGAAGAAGATAGTATAGCAGATTGATAGAACAGAGCAGGAATGAGAAGGAACAAATGAGAAAGACAGCGACAGTGGGAATTTAAAGCAATAAATTTCCAGAAAGTGGGGATACTATTTATACTGAAACCTCCGGCACCTCAACGGGGGAGAACATGGACTGGAAATACTTTGAGGAAACATAGAGCAACGAGAACACAGACCTAGAATTGAAGGAACGTAGACTTGGGAACGCAGCAGGCTGAGCCTCTACTTGCATACCTTAAAAGTTTCCTGTTCGAAGGCTTTGTTTTTGGGGGGCAAAGATGGGTTTACCCTAAAATTGGCATTGTTGTTACATTAGAGAATGATAAAGTGGGTTTTCGTGACTCAAACCAACCGCTACATTTGGAATTTTCCATTTCGGTTATGACAGAGAGTGATTTCCCCTGTTTGTAATGGTATATGGATGGTATTATTATAGTCGTGTTACCTTATGTTACGTTTGAGACGCGCACGATAGATCCGATCGTTTTGCTTTGCAAAGCATGCAATGACAGTGTATTTACCTTTGATTTGATTTTGCGTTGTTGTTAGAAGAAGCTTTGTATAATGTTGATAATTCTCCTTGGTCGAATTCATTGGAGAATTTTCTAGGGTTGCTTGTTTACTATCGATCGAAGCATCTAAGTAAATCTACTAGTAGCTAAGAGATTCTTGTAACCTAAATAAAGTTATATGACGTAAGACAGTGCATAGTTCTGATGACGAATTTTATTTTGATTGGCTGTAATTGCGTCACGCTTGAATGTTCGAACGTTCTCTAGAGTATAGACAAACTATATAAGTGCCGCACTGTTTCAAAGAAGAGAGAATAAATATTTCAATCGTCCCCTATACGCTTATGTGTCCGGGGACGTTAATCTATTTTGGGAAAGTGGAAAAAGCGATTGAGCGATTGTATGCAGTTGTTGATGTACGCTGAATAAAGTTGGAAAACTTCATACGACGACTCCTGCCTTGTTGCTGAGTGAACAGGTTGCGTGGATAACCGAATCTGAATTACACTTATCAGGATTGAAGCATCGGGGCTGAATCAACTACTGATAGAAAAACAACAACAGTGTAACACCTTATTTCTGAGTGACCCACGCGACTTGAGGAATACATCTTTGGTGTGTGGGGTATGGTAAGGTCTATTTCATCATCCTTAAATAAAAAACATTGCCAGCGGTTTTTACGGGTTCGGTCTCTTACAGACTTTGGTTGCTGCTATTTTTAGCTCTAGAAGGCTGGCTGGCTAGGACACAAAATAGGGAATTAATTCATGTAAAAATAACTACAGTCGAACACGCTTGTAATGAAGTCCACGGAAAATGTTTTCCCATTCGTTATACCAGAAGTTTGTTGTACTCATAGTCGACGGTTAGTGACCGACTCGTTTTTGTATTCGTTATATCCGTCGTGTCTCTAAAAGGAGCTATGGTTATAAGATTTTACAGCCCCCAAACATGTCAAGCTGTAGTCTCGTAATGTTTTATTGCACAAGAGGTTGATTTGAGAAGATTTTTGCCAGATGAAGGATATATATATATATATATATATATATATATATATATATATATATATATATATATATATATATATATATATATATCCCTGGTCTCAAAAGTATGAGGTATATGTGTCTACCTGTCTGTGCTCGTCCAAGTACGTGTGCTTATATCGTTTTCTGTAGAAATGTCCATGAGAGAGAGACAGAGAAAGAGACAGAAAGAGAGAGAGAGGGAGACAGAGAAAGAGACAGAAAGAGACAGAAAGAGAGAGAGAGAGAGAGAGAGAGAGAGAGAGAGAGAGAGAGAGGGAGAGAGAGAGTTATGTTTTCTTTGTAAGTTAGCGTGCAGGTTTATTCACATAGATGTTTCTTGTTTTCTCACTGTATTATTTTGTATGCAATAGTGGTTTTTTTTTTTTTAGCATATATTGATGTACCTTCCTTTGAGTGTGTGTGTGTCTGTGTGTAGGTGTACATGTGTGTGTATGTGTGTGTGTGAGTGTGTGTATACATGTGTGCTTCCTTTCTTTTAGCATTCTGTATGATTATTGGCTTGTCTATAATATATACATGTTCATATTTTGATACTTTAAATGACAAGTTTGATTGTGTCCAATGTTGCTATGGTGTATCTAAACGTGTTGGTTTTTTTAAAGTTCAAATATTATAAAGTGTTTTCAGAGTGTGAGAGATATATGACTTTAGGAATGATAATATTTGCCTGTGGAGTGGATGTGTGTATGTGTGGCTGTTTACCAACAACTGGCAATTTTCAATAGGCAATGTAACTGGGGCAATTTTCAATAGGCAATGTAACTGGGGCAATTTTCAATAGGCAATGTAACTGGGGCAATTTTCAATAGGCAATGTAACTGGGGCAATTTTCAGTATGCGATGTAACTGTTGTCATTAGGCTGAATAATCTGTAATCTGTAGTCTGAGTGACGGTGCTTAGCGTTGATAATGGAATTTCATATTTCCTTGGTTATATCAGCTTTTTTTTTCTCTTGTGTGGATGCGCTCCCACATGCGATATTATTTTAAGTTCTCTGTCAGAGGGAGCTGAATTCATGTTCGTTTTACCGCCATGTTTTTAATTCTTAGGAGACGACTGGACCGATCTATCTGCCATGCTGTCTGTGCCAAGAAAAGACGAAGAGGCCGTCTCGGATTCGCTCTCAAGGAACGAAACCGGTTAATCGGATGATTTGTGTTTAAAAACGAACTTCCCGTTGCTAGTATCCTCATTTTTACATTATTTTTTTATAACCTTATGCTTCATTGCTTCAGAATCATTAAATGTTGTGAGTTTTAAACGTTATTTTGTTGTGATTATATGTCGTGTGTTTAAAGTTCTTGTTTTAATCTGTCGTTGTGATTATTCGTCCATATGTTTATTTGTCGTGTGATTATGTGTGCCGGTGTTTATCTGACGCGTGATTAAGTGTCTGTGTTAAATGGTCGTGTG
The DNA here is from genome assembly GCA_036898135.1 of Oncomelania hupensis. Lineage (NCBI taxonomy): Eukaryota > Metazoa > Mollusca > Gastropoda > Littorinimorpha > Pomatiopsidae > Oncomelania > Oncomelania hupensis. The sequence continues at coordinate 46,410,461 of CM072516.1, forward strand.
ATTAGTTGTCGTGTGTTTAAATGTCATAGAACCGATAGATGCACGACCACCAATCGTCCACTATAGCAGTGAAATCTTGTCTGATGTATTACATTTTTTTTTGTTTCATAATATGAAAGTAAATGCTTCAATTAAAGCAGACACAGTGATAATAACGTGGTTTGTGAGCCATATATTTCCTGCCTTCTAAGTGTATTGGAGTAAAAAGATTATAACAACCTTGTATATTTTCCACAAAATATAAATTCATGTACTTTATTCTGTTACATTTTCTAAATTTAGTATATTTACGTTCAGAAAATGTAATAGTTAGTTAGTCATTGTATTTAGGGTCTAGCGGACTGCAAAGAGCCGAATCAGGGCCACAGCTTGTTTGCAAGAGGGTCCACCCTTGATCCGTATACAAGATCTGCTGAAGCAACCCTAATGGTATTTGGTAACATTTACGTGTTTTAATATGATGATGATGATCATTGTTTTCAAGGTGGCGACGTGGTGATTCGTCCTTAACGCTAAGGCAATAGGGCGTTAAGCTTCGTTCTTCCTCCTAATGGTAACACTGAAGGCACTCCACCAGCCGGTCACTTTACAATAAAGGCATCCTATGCAGAGGACACTGAGGTTGTACTCTAATTTATCGGACCCCCGTTTATAAAAACAAAAAATAGAACATTAATATCATTATAAAATGGTAACACAACACTACATATAAAATGCCTACATTGCTAAATAATAATACCATAGAAAGCCGTAATGACCAGTTAGCAGAAAGCGTCCAAAGTTCACAAGCTGACCCAGCAGACCCCATTCACAAGTAAGGAGTTTTGAGATTTTTCACGAAAAAAGGCAGGTGACTGGTCTAGCGAAGAAGATAGATAGATAGAACAAATTAGGAATGAGAAAGAACAAATTAGAATGACAGAAACAGGTGTAATTTAAAGCACTAAATTTTCACTACGTGGATATACAATTTATACAGAAACCACCGGCACCCCAACAAGACGAGGAGAGAGGGGTGGGGGAGGGGAGGAAAACAGTATTCGAAAAGCCTATATCTAGAAAGTTCTAAGTTAAAAATAAGGACAATTCTGGCAAGGATTTTGTTTTTAAATTGGCTAAAATTGTTGTTTGCTGAAAGCGTGTTCGTTGTACGCGTGTTTGTCTATATACTTTCAAAAGATTTAGTTTTTATTGTAAGTTTATTTTTTTTGCAGTGGGGGACAACACTCACTATGATTGTTAAAAATTTCTGTCGAGCGGGCGTGCTCAATGTGGGTCCTTTAATATTACGTCGTCTTTACACATGCTGTGATTTGAGATGATCAGTAATTCATTCTCTCGCATCCGGATTCGATTCCCGCATGGGACGAACCACAGGCGCTTGTATTTGGACAGGCGAGCGCCTGTGGGACGAACCTATGTGACTTAGGTAAGCTAATTCCGAGACTTTTTGGGTCACCAGGTTTCTCGGGTACTTTTTCCTTCAATTGGATTCCTATCTAAAATGTCAAAAATTTAAAATTTAAAAAAAAGAAGCGATTTCCTGTCCGTGTTCTATCAGCGACTTTCCGGGGTGTCGGATAGTGCAGTGGTTGGAGCACTCGCTACTGTGTCGAAAGTGAAGCACCGTCCGGTGCGGTTAGCACTTGGATGGGTGACCGCTAAGGTGTGAAGCGACAAACAACAACGCCCCCAGTTGACTCAACTGTGATTGAGTACCTACTCTCTTGAGGGTGGGGAAGGTAAAGCAGCGAGGGAGAGAGTTGGGCATCACCCTCATTACGCTGGCCCAAGATAAGTGTGATCTCCAACATCACGCTCCCCTACGGCCACAAGGCTATGGGACTACCTTTACCTTTACCTTTTTTACCTTTCCTTTACACCACATGGTTAAGTGATGAATGTTTGTTTGTTGTGTAGCCTATGTAGAGTGTCTGTAACGCGTGTATTTTAGTTACAGATCGCCGCGCTTTTGAATCTGGTTGACAAATAAGGCGTGTATAGTTTCCAGTATGATGATGATGATGATGATGATGATGATGATGATGATGATGATGATGATGATGATGATGATGATGATGATGATGATGATGATGATGATGATTTTTTTTAATTATTTTATTATCTCTCGGAGAGATCAAGGCAGCTGGACCATACCATAATGAAAAGTTGGCCTGAAATCCGGTATTAAGAAACCAAGCCGTTGAGCGAATTGCGCGGCTAATCTTTCAATTTGGTGTGTCTTATCTCCTTTAATACATTCTGCTTCCTCTGGCGCTGTAGTGCAGTGGTTTGGGAACGCTTTAGCAAAGTTTCACGTTAAGTAACGTCGGGAGGGGTTAGTTCTTGGATGGGGGATCATGCTTATGTGGCAAGAACCAGAACGACAACCAGAAAAAAGATTGAAACATGCGCACGACACACCCCAATCCATCCAGCTGTGAATGGGTACAGCCGGTGAAGGTCAAACAATGAGGGAGAGGAGATAAGCACGACCTTTATTAAGCTGGCCTATACAGAAGGGAGGTCCCCATATACGCTCAGGTGTCTGGGGACTTTAATTTACCCAACGAAGGGAGGTCCCAATCGCTTCCCTCTCCAACGACCGAAAGTTACGGGGGATATCTTTACCATACACAAAATATTTTATTGCCGAATGAACGCATGGGACGCTGGTGGGGGTGATTACTCTTTGCGGCTGTAACCTTGCGCCTGAAGGGGTATTGAATGTGTCAGCACCAGAGAGAGGGAGAGTATAGAATAGTCATGCTGCCCAATCAGCAGCAATATTGCCCAGTTTGAGCCAGTCTGCTATAGATGCCGTTGAACCTGTGACAACATGCTGTCCTCCTGTCTTAAAAGGCGAGAAGGTCTGTTGTCAAATGAAATTAAATAAGAAACCTCAAATAAAATAAAACTTTTTTTTTAAAAAGGAGACGTAACATAAAATTCAATAAAACAGTGAATTGAGTACCGTTTTTGTCGTACATGTAAGTAAAGACAGACTAGAGACTATACAATCATTCATTTTCTCAGAAACAGTATTGTGACGTTGAGGCCATCTCTTCTTTGCCCGGTTGCAAAAACAGCTGAAGGCACCAATCATTCCTAACTGGTCGGGTTACTGGGGTGATCGTTGTGCGATGTTTTCGTTCCTCTCCGCTCTTCACCCGGAAGTGAAATAGCCTGGGAGCGAATCTATTTGGACTCAATACTAGTGTGTGCCCTAACCACTAAGCTACAGCGCCACCCAAAATGAAATCCCGATGGAACTTGCAGGCCTCAATTTAGTGGAGGTCTGGAGGGAGGTTTGCTTTGAGGACGAGGTGCTGGAGGTGGAGGTGGTGGTGCTAAGCGCGGTAGCGGTCGTGATGGTGGAGATGTTGATGGAGTTGGCAAGGGTGGTGTAAGTATGGTAATGTGGTGCCAATGGTGGTGGAGGTGGTGGCGGTGGTGGTGGTGATGGCGTGGTGGTGGCATTTATAGAATGATAGCGGCAAGGATGATGGCGCGACTGATGGTGATGGTGAAAGTGATTGTGATGACCGCTCTAAATGACAATGACAGTTGTGGTGGCATTGATTTTGTATGTGAGTGGTAGTAACAAACTGATGGTAGTATGCGTGGTGGTGGTGGCACTGATGTCAGTGGCGATACTGCTATTGTACGTATGATGATGGTAGCTGCAGTCCTTGTTACAGTGGATGTTTGCAATAATTATTTGAATTTAATGAATTTATTAATAACCAATTTTTAACAAATGTTTTTATTGTAACACGTATGAAACAAGTGTATAAGGTGTGTGTGTCTTTGTGTGTGTGCGTGTGTGTGGGTACACTCACACAGCGTTATCTGGACAAATCAGTGAACATCTACATAACTTGTACTGACATGCCTACTTATTTTGACGTCAAAACAACGATCCGTTAGGATTAGGGCTGGGTTATGGTTAGGGTTTGGGTTAGGGTTCGAACACTGCAAAGTCCTTAAAAATGGGGACGAAATATGACCCATTGTTAGCACAACGTATGTGGCGTTTCCGGAAAGTCATTATAATACTGTGTAACCTCGGCTGGGTGTGTGTGTGTGGATGTGTGTGTAAGAAAATGTTAATTAATGGACCCCTAAAATTTTTTTTTTAATATATGTGTAAGTTTTCCTCAAATGTCGTTTATTTTGCATGTTTTTATTTATTCAAATGGGACACAAATTGTTGAACATATTAATTCTTTTGATGGAAATACAGATTTGATGACACCTGCGTAAAGTACAAACTGTGTGATGGTGTTGGAATGATGGTGGTACACTGATGAGATGGTGGTACAATTATGAGATAGTGGTTGGTGGCGGTGCAGAGATGAGATGGTGGAGGTAGTCCAACATCCACGCTGCCTGTGACAATGTTGCAAAATGACAGGACCGGGAAGGCTCTTCACGGGGAATAAGGGGACATCATTAACTGCCAAACATGGCTCTCTCGCAGACGACAACCTAATTACAGGGTGTCCCACGTTATTCCACCTTCTAGTGTCAGCCGCCCCTTCAACCCACAAAACCTGAAAAGTGAGATAGAAAAGGGTGACTGCCGAAACAGATGACAAGAACCAGTACTTTTTTTTTCCTCCGGTGAATTTGAAGAACTTGACAGAAGTCAGAATCACAAAAAGCAGAACTGATGACTACAGGATAATTTCCAGCCTAGCAGCTTGAGATCCTTGGCTCGACTTACGTCGCCCTCAAACGTTTCAACGACTGGCATTGGAAAGTATGTAAAGGGATTAAACAAAAAACGGAATGAACAACGATGATGAACGATGATCAATGTGGAAGCGTGTTGGAGGAAACAGAACGCTCATCTTTTGTTTTTGCGGACAGCCAATCGCTGTTCAGAGTTGATCTCTGAAAGGCGATGAAACCTAAAATTCAGTCTTTAAGGCCCGGCTAAATTTGACAGTAGCACCGGTGGGACATCGTCAAAAGGCCGAAATTTAAAACGCATTACAAAATTGGACGCATGCGCACTGTGCTATCGTAGTCCGACCGAGTAGGGTAAGGGTTAGGGTTACGACGCCCTTAAGAACATCGTAAAAAGGACGGCCCGACTTGACCTGGCGCATGCGCAAAGGCGCCAGGTCAAGCTACGATACTCTGTCCAGCTGCGATGTTACACCGGGCCATATTTGTGTTACGCTAATCAATTCCTAATGCATTTCCTTGCGAACTGGCTAAAGTAAAATTTCACAAGGATAGCGCATGTTTGATTTCTACTGTAAAAATACCTAAGCCGGGCTCACGAGGACCAATCAGAAGCGAGAGTGTGACGTCGTGAGTTTATAGGTCAACACATGCAGCTTTTGTCTGCTACACACAATCTGGCAAGCTAAGGCAGTTGAATTCCCTTTTTTTGTGTCGATTTTAGTAAAGATGTTTCATATTATAGTTAAATCGTGAAAGAGTACATTACATCATCATGAAAAAATATCTTTTTGTAGTGAAATTACACAGCTACACACGTTTATAAATTCGAATCCGGCCGTGCCAAACATGGCGCCACTACCTAAGACTCAATGCATAAGCTGTAAAACGTAAGCCACTGTGACCACTAAACTCATAACGTGTGGCCACTCATACAAATTCCGCTCAGTGAAAAATCTCAAAATGCAATGCATTAGCCGTAAAACTTAAGCCATGTGTGGCCACTACTTTAAGGCATAGGTAGCCTTGCGTTGTCTTAAACCGCAGTACGTAGAACATGTTAGGCACAGAATATGGAAGATCAGATGCACGAGAGCATGCACACACTCACACGCAAGCAAAGGAATTGAGGGCATGTTACACACACATGCAAGCAGGTAGGCAGTAAATCAAGTAAAGGCAATCAAGCTTAATTACCCATAATGGAGAACTCATACAGCATACTGCAACTCAGCAAATAAAACATGTTTTAACACATATAAAAAATATTTAAAATCATAATATAATCACTTCTATAACTACATTTGTACAATTGTACGTGCAAACTAACATGCGTGTGTTCAGTAGCCGTTGGACTAAAGGGATGGGGGAGAAAGAGAGAGAGAGGGGGGGGAGAGGGAGAGGGCGACTGAGAGCTAGAGAGATATGAAGACAGAGTAGGAGAGACAGACAGAGACGTACAAACATAGAAAGAAAGAGAGAGTGACAGTGCGAGACAGAGGGAAACAGACAAAGATTTTGAAAATGATGAAAATGAAAGTACATATAGAGTGAAAGAGAACACACAATTATTTCCGGAGACAGTCCAAGCGCAGCATGTATCAGGAATCTGCAACGTGTTAAGTATAAGAAGATATTTACTTACCGGATAGCGGATGTGCACCCATCGTTCCGCACACAGTTACCATAGGATAGGTTATCCACTCCAGAATAATCGCCACATTTACCTATTTATTTTATTACGACCTCAAAGTTCTACTTTCATCTTTGTTGTGTGATGAAGGAAGGCTTCTGAGTGGATCCGAACAAAGGTTCTTGTCCAACAGAATAAAACATGTCACCGCAACCTCTGGCAGTCCACATGAATTTCATCGCGACAATCCAATAGTCATAAAAAGACGCATCGCAGAATTGGAATTAGAATTAATAAAATAACGTAAATATACATGTACTGAATTTTGATTAATTAGGTAATGTATTTATTACATTTTTGTATGTCTAGACATCTCTGGAAGTAGACTACTTTGATGTAGTCGGAAACCAAAACGAGACAAATTTACGTCTGGCTGTATGTCGCCATATCTCAAGAACCACTGAACAGAATTACTTCAAACTTCGTTGGAACATTACTTGGGTTAGTGGCCTGTTTCCCCCCGGGCATCGCATTTGTTCTAACTCAAAGGTCTAGGTCGCTGAAGTCAACTCTTTGCTAATTGCTAAAAACGTTTTGTTCTAGATAGTCGGGAACAGGACGAGTCAAATGTCGGTCTGTCGATCGGTCCGTTAGCACGCCGTATCTAAAAAACAACTTAACAGATTTTGACCAAACTTCATAGAAACATATTTAGAGTTGGCACCAACCTCCCGCGCCATCGTATTTGCTCAAATTCAAAAGTGTAAGTCGCTGATGATAATTCTTTGCTCTGCATCTTAAAACCTGCTTTATCGATTACCTACCTTTTGGATTACAGGTACTCATGGCCTTTCACTCAGTGGCAGTCAGTCTGTCACTCGCGTTCCTACAATGCTCGCAGGCTGTTGACGTTCTACACAGAAAATGTTACCCAACCCCTCATTCGTGCCAAGTTCCAAATGCTTGCGCGAATGCGTTCAAAATTGGATATTGGACATTTTCTTTATTCCGTGAAAAAAAGAATCTAAATCCGCTTGAAAATGCGTTGCAATTTGCACATCCGTTTGTCATAAAAGTTCAATCAATGCCATTCAAATCACATTCTAAAATAAAATTATCTTCTTTTTTTTTTTAAATCTTTGCCAGAAATTTTCATCTGTGCGCTTTTTTCTTTGTGATCAGATAAACGTTCCGGAAAGTGGTCACGCATTCCGAGTCTCCAAAGTGTTTCAATCTTCAATTTTCTGTGTTTCCTTTCATAGATCTTGGACTCTTCACTCTGTTTTTCTTATTCGGCTTTCCTTCTTCCTTACTGTCCGCCCGAGACCAGACTTACAGCTCTTGTAGTCTCCAGCCAACATTGTACCCTGCAGGCAAGCTGCTGAAAGATGGCCTTGTGAGCTCAGAGAAGGTACTACATTCATTCATTTATTCTCCCTCTCTCTGTCTTTGTCTCTGTCTCTCTCGGTCTGTCTGTCTTTTTCTCTCTCTCCCCCTCTTTCTTCTTGTGCGAAAGCGTCAAAAATGGTACACCTTTGTGTTCTTCCCTACTCTGGGACAAGTTAAGTTTTTGAGAATGTGTGTGTGTGGTTGTTGTTGTAGTTGTTGTCGTTGCGCGAGGGAAGGGCAGAAGGGGAGGTATCGGAGAGGAAAAGGGGGAGTATGTGTATTTAGATGCATTAATATTCTTAGTTATTTCTTACTATAGACCTCTATGGTCCTGATTTGGCTCGGAAGAGACCGCTGGACCTAAAGCAATAACCATGTAATCATGTAACTATAGTTAAGGTATATACTAGTTTCAAATTAATGTTATGTTAAATATTTAATTTTTTATGAATTGTTTATTAAGTATTATAAGGTACTATACAGGTCTACAGGTCCCTATCCTATTATTCTGTTAACATCTCCCATTTCGACTTATCTCTGAGAAGATCATTTATAGAGTCCGACAAAGGTGCTCTTCCTCCAACGGGGAAGACAGTAGTTTTCACGAGAGCATCGAGTGAGAATGAATGCAGGTCGTACATCTCTATCTCACAGAAGAAGGCTTCTAGGAGTAAAGAAGGGGTGGGGGAGGAGGGAGGGGAAGAGCATTGCGTTCGCCATTAATGGCGGCCACTATTTCTTTCGAATAAAGTCACTTCAGCCCTGGCCGTGCCATATCTCTATGAGAGTACAAACCGAGGTCTATTCTATGCACGCACGCAGTCCATAGGACGGACTTTAAATATCCTGACGCTCGTGTCCTAGACGACCAGCTACACAATTACACACAGGATGCACTAAGTCCCTTCGTCCCCATGGGATGATGTCGTAAAGTATATTGATATCATCATATAATTATTGGCCATTTCTACTGCATTAGAAAGAAAGACAACTGAGTTAGGGCTTTAATGATTGCGCAACTAACAGTGGTTATGTACCTTTGAATGTCTGTTTATATTGTGAGACTATTAGGGGACGCCGCGTGGAAGCGGTAGTTTCCAGTTTGGTTGTAACTTTCATGGATGCGTTGTGTAACATAGCTTATTAAGATTTCAGACTAAATTGGTAAAATAAAATAAGGGTCACGTGAAGACTCAGCCTTGGAATACCAGCCTTTACTGTTTGTTACCAGTATGAATAATACAAACAATATTATAAAAAGCGTCGACGTGCTCTACAAAGCCTTACTTATTACGATCTTGGGACATGTTGAATGATCAGGAAGAGGAGAAGGACAATACAATGTTGCGGATAAAGATGCGAAGTAAGTTGCGCATGAGGATTGTCCAGAGAAGAATTAAAAAAAATATTAACAAGAAGAAGTGGAAGAGATGGTGAAGAAGAAGGAGGAGGAGGAGGAGGAGGAGGAGAAAGAGGAGAAGAAGAAGGCGGAGGAGGAGACTGAATTAGAGAATCATCATCATCACCCCCCAACAAAACAGATTTTGAGTACGACCTACGCCGCTGTTAACCGATAGCCTACGTCTACGTATGATGACGGAGATTACAGTCACGACCGTGCCAGCGTAAGTAAAACAGGTGGATATTTCATATCCCACCCCCATCTCCCCCAACCCCACACTCTCTCTCTCTCTCTCTCTCTCTCTCTCTCTCTCTCTCTCTCTCTCTCTCTCTCTCTCTCTCTCTCTCTCTCTGTTTTTCTTCTTCTGGTAAACGATCCTTCCTATTTTGCAGCCTTTCAAAGAAGTAGGCTACTCACAGGCGGCGGAAGCTGCTCAGGATTGGGGGGGGGGGGGGGGGGGGGGCACACACACATTATATTCACTGACATCAGGGCCAGACATGGGAAAAGTTGAGGGTTGGGGTTACAGATTCAGCGAAGGCGCGAAGCGCCGAGCCTTCTAGGGGGGTCCGGGGGCATGCTCCCCCGGATTTTTTTTTTTCAAGGATGCAAAATGGTGCAATCTGGTGCAATCTGAACCTTGAAAAAGCCATCTGTGATGGTCTGGGACTTTGAGCTTTTTGAACAATTGAACTGACAAACTCTGGGGTACAAAAATTATCCTCTGCCCCTCCCTTAAAAAAAAACACACACACACACATTTATTTATCAGCAGAGATGTTTTGTATACTATTATTATTCACTACTTTTTGTTGATCGTTAACGGTATAAAGCTTTACCTTGTAGTTTATGAACATCACCGCCCTGCTTTCACTTAATTCAGTCTTACTGCACTAGGTTCCTCGGCATTAGTACCATTTGTGAATTGTATCTTCTGGCAAAACAGTTCACTGCCTCTTTGAAGTTAATATCAACATCCCTGTGCACTTTCAGTAAAGCAAGTCCATTTAGTCTCTGTTGCCCCATTGTAGAGCGCAGGTCGTTTTTCAGGTTGCGCAACTGACTGTTTGAACGCTCACACTCGGCAGTAGTGATAGGTAGGGTGCAAAGGTTCTAAAGCATGATGAACAGGTTGGGATTAAAAAATCCCTGTCACAATGTTTCAGTGCTTCTGATGCCGTGGATGGGATGATAGCTGTCGCATTCTCAGCAGCACTTCGCCATTTGCAAACCCACCGTTGGTATTCTGCCTTAAGGGTAGCGTTGTCTGGTAGGTCAGACTCCCACAACATTGCCAGCATCACCCCTTCTGGAACCTGCATAAAACCATCCTGGTTGTCTATTAAAGTGCTTGGCACCAGACATAGACCATCAACTGCTAGACCAGCATTTTTGAACCTCGAGTCCAATTCGGTTGACAGGTGTTCCAAGAAAGGAATGGCAATGCTAATCTTGAAATATTCTTCTGGAGTGGCCGCAGGTTTGTTGTCACGGAGAGTCTGTCGGGATGCTTGACGAGGAACAATAACACCAGTTGTCAAAGCATTTGCCATTTTGCTGACTTCTTCACTTGTAGTCGAGAAAATTGCTGATATTGAAAACGGTAGACTGTAAAAACTGACAGCAAATTGAAGTTTTCAAAACGCGACTGTGACGTGCACGATGTCGAAAACTGTCGGTCACTTTGATCTACGCTAAGGCTAACGATTATGACGCGTCGACAGGAAATGATGACGAAGGGACGAACTTCTCTCACTGATCACAGGGTGATGATGATGATTATGATGATAAACACTTGTATTGCTTGATTCCATTTGAAGAAAAAAAAATCCTTTGATGCCCTGGCAAAGAAAAAAACACAACTCTACTCATTATTGGAGGGGGCAATATATAAGGCTGCCCCCTCCAACATTTTTCTAGGGGGGGGCATGGCCCCCCTGCCCCCCCCTGCTTCCGCCGCCTGTGCTACTATGCCCGCAAATAACAATCTGTCCAACCTATACTTTCTTTATAACAGAGGGTCATACATATCATAGACTGATACACCGCTGTGCTATCGAGGATTTACTTGGTTGGGGTCCTTATACCAGGGTCCGGTAGACTAGTCGCGCAGTTAACTAGGCGCGAGTTTCCTATGCGGGTTCGAGAGTTTTCTCAGAGTACCCAGGTTTTCTCCCTCCCTTCTATAATAGTATTGGAGGAAGTGAATCTAAAATTTAAAATTAAAAAAAATCCACTTCCTTTCTATCTTTTAAAAGCGATCTTCCTTCCTTTCCACTGCTTCATTATGTTTGAGTGACGAATGTGCGTTTGTTGTGTATGATTGTAAGAGTGAATGCTGTGGATCCATGATAGCGTAGCGGTAGCAGCCCTATTTACCTAGTTATGATATAACTTAGCGATAACAGTCTTTTATTTGCCTAGTTATAACGTTAGGGTATTGGCCCTAGTTATAACTATGACACATAGGGCTGCTACCACTATGCCATCCAGGATAAACAACGGCTTAGCTATCGAAGATCCATGCCTCTCGTCAGAAGATCGTTGCGGAGGTTTCAGAAGTGATGAGAAAACGAGCTGGATGAGTGTCACCTTGTCGTAAGGCTAAGAAGTCTGATGATGATGATGATAATGATGAGCATGATCATGGTGATGATGATGACACTGTCGTAATCCTAAGATGTCTGATGATGACGATGGTGATGCTGATGACGGTACGAACCACACCGAGCGGAGGTGTGTCGTCATTTGTAACAAGTGTGTGCGCGTGCGCGTGCGTGTGTGTGTGTGTGTGTGTGTGTGTGTGTGTGTGTGTGTGTGTAGGTGAGCATGTAGAAACGACGTTATAGTGACACACTCGTGAAACTCCACATAGTTTCTTTTGACTTTATTGGAAGGCTGCCCTATTTTGACGTCAAAATGGCGTTACGGTAGAGTTACAGCTGTTTTAGGGTTAGGTTAAGGGTTAGGGTTAGGGTTAGGGCTTGGGATAGCTTCAAAAAATTAAAAATGTCAAAATAATGTCACGAAAATGAAAAGTGTGTCGAAATAATGTCTGTTTTTTTTTCACAACAGTCTGTGTGTGTGTGTGGGGGGGGGGGGGGGGGGGGGGGGTACCCACAAAAGCGCACAAATGGGTAGCAGACCTTGTCGTTCTTAGTAACAAATGGGTTCATTTGCTTAGAACCCTCTTTTTTTCCAGGATCCCACTTTTTTCTAAGTGCGTTGTAGTGCATGACTGAGAGTGTTTTAAGTACACAGGAGTGCTCTATCCGGGACGGAGAAAATACAGTCAATTTTCGGATAAATTTTGAAGAAAATTCGACCTATTTCGTCGCCTATAGGAGACGAACTAGGTCAACGTTTTAGACGGAAAGAGCCAAAAATTATTTTGCATTAGATTCTTACATTTTTAGAAGAAGTTTGCGTTCTTTCCGTCAAAAAATCACTTTCCGATTCCTACATTCTTAAATAAACCCAGTTGTGATGTATTGCAAGTACGTGTGGGTGTGTGTGTGTGTTTGTGTGTGTGTGTGATTGTTTATGTTTACACGGCGTTGTTTTCACAAATATGTGTAAAAAATACCACGTTTTTTGGACGAACCTCGGTATGTTAACGTCAAAAGAGTGTTCTGTTAGAGTTAGGGTTAGAGTAAACGTTAAGATTAGGGTAAGGGTTAGAGTTAGGGTTAGCGTTAGAAGACTTAAAAATACTTTTAAAAAGGGGAACAAAATGTCCACGCCAAAAATCAAAACAACATATGTGGCGTTTTATTCGAATCACAACAAAGCGTCATCGCCAAGTTTGTGTGTGTGTGTGTGTGTATGTGTGTGGGTGTGGGTGTGCGTGTGTGGGGTGTGTGTGTGTGTGTGTGTGTGTGTGTGTGTGTTGTGCATGTGAGAATGTGTGTTCGTTCAGATCACTACGCTTTGAGCTTGACTGATCATTTGGAGAAAAACGCGGCGCGGATATTATAAGGCAGTGATGATGATGGTATGGCGACGACGATTTTGATTGCTCATTAATATTTATTGTACAGCCCACCTGACCCGCGCATACACAAACGCAGCATGCTTGCCCCGGCTTCACAAAAAGTTCGGTAACATTGTCACCGCTCAAGACTTACCTGAGGCCAAGGCTCTTCTTCTCAATGGAACTCTAAGTACTCCGTTATTGTTGCTGGTGTTGGCGTTGGTGGTGGTGATGATGATGGTGATGATGATGACGACGACGCTGATGACGACAACGACGACGACGATGACGACGACGATGATGATGATGATGATGATGATGATGATGATGATGATGATGATGATGATGATGATGATGATGATGATGATGATGATGATGATGATGATGATACTATGCTATTTACTGTTGCAGACACAAGTGCTGTTCTCGCCAAGAACCACAATAGACGGGTTGGACGTGCTGGGGGCGAGGGTGCACTGTGACCAGGGCGGTGCAGGGCTGATGTTGAAAAAGGGCTCCACCATCCCGCAGTGGTGGAACCCGGCCTTCAACACCTTCTACTCCTCTGGCCAGTACCAGGAGCTCTGCCAGACAGACTCTCAAAAGTTTAACTGTAAGTTGCCTTCTTCTTCTTCTTCTTCTTCTTCTTCTTCTTCTTCTTCTTCTTCTTCTTCTTCTTCTTCTTCTTCTTCTTCTTCTTCTTCTTCTTCTTCCAATAGCAGCAGTGAGTCAGAGACAGTCAGTTCCACTTTGCACACGAATAACTCGCGAACCGTTGACCCGATCATGATACAATTTGATACGTTCGTCTATCTCATTTGCGTTCTTATTCATTGTTTTCAGTTATCTGTAAAATGGTGGGTCCCAATTTCAAACCGTTCGTCTGACAAGTATTCAAAATCCAAAAATAGTTTTTAAAAACGTGTGTGTGTGGGGGGGGGAGGGAGTGAGGGGATGTGGGTGTAGGTGGGCAAATACTGCCACGAACGATAACCTACTATTTGACTAGCCTAAACTGTGTGTGTGTGTGTGTGTGTGTGAGAGAGAGAGAGAGAGAGAGAGAGAGAAAGAGAGAGAGAGAATGTGAGGGGGGGGGAGGAGAGGGGAGGGAACGGACTGGCTTGACAGGTTCGGGGGTAAGTTTAGAGAGAGCGTCGACTGAGTTAATGAGTTTAGATAGACTGGGTGTGACAGGCAGTGACATTTGTCTAATATGTATACGATTAAAAAAATAAAAAAATAAAAAGCCCAATTCAAAATCGTCTATGCAAAGCACCCTCAACAGAATTTACTATCTGAAATCATCCGTGCAAGACTACCTCAAAAATCAACTCTGATGACGTATGGTTAGAGGACAGGGGCGGACGAAAAAAAAAAATAAAAAAAAGGAAGAAAAGAAGAAGAAGAAGAAGGAGAGAAAGAAAGAAAGAGAGAGAGAGAGAGAGAGAGAGAGAGAGAGAGAGAGGGAGAGAGAGAGAACTTTAAAGGAAACAGATCAATCTCTTGGAAACCTTCATATCCCATATATATATATATATATATATATATATATATATATATATATATATATATATATATATATATATATATATATATATATATATATATATATATATATATATATATATATATATATATATATATATATATATATATATATATATATATATATATATATATATATATATATATATATATATATATATATATATATATAAAATTTAATATAAATTCTCTCCAAATGGCTAGCACCGTACAGCAACCATTAAGGAACAAGGAATAAAAACAAGCCAAGGGAGGCAAGTTAATTTAAACAAGAAAAATAATTATCCTGCTCTCAAAGGTGGACAAAAGTGAGACATAGTGACTTTCAATTCCATGTGCTTCTTAATGAGCTACAAGAGCTCACTAAGCAGTAGAATTGCATTCATAAAGCCTGGTTCTATATATATATATATATATGAAAACTACAGGGGAAAAAAGGCACATGTCACACATTTCCACTTTTGAGATAAATGAAATTTTGTCTTTGAAAGTCGCTATGTTTGTTCTTACTGTATTTCTTGGGACACTAAGTGTTTTGTCTTAAAGATATATCACTTCTTTTGTATTCACGAGAATTTCTCTGTCCAGATTGTATAATTTAATTAAATATGGAGGATTTAAACCACCAAGGGTGGTCATGGACATGTGCCTTTTTTTCCTTTTACAGACCAAAACTTGAGACTTTCTTCTACAAGCTGAATTGCAATGTACTCAGTCAATGTAAAATGGATTATAATGCCTATTTTGCTGTGGTAAATGACTAGGTATGATGGAACTTAAGTTGATTTTTGTTATTTTTGATGCCTGTACGAAGACCACAAGGGAAAAAGGGCACATGTCACATTTTCCAATTATTTGAGTTATGTCCCTTACTATATAAACATAGAAGCCTAAAGGTTAGCAAAATAGTCAAATCCAACCCAAAAAAGGCCTATGTACTGCTACAGAAACACCCAAAGAAAAGGCATACAGGGGAAAAAGGGCACAAGTCCAGACTGTACAATGGGAAAAAGGCCAATTTTCACAAACAACAATTCCTTTTTTGGGTTGGATTTTACTATTTTGCTAACGTTTATCAGTTTATAGTCCCCTCTCTTCCCGTAAGGATTTTCAGAGAGGAGACTCTGATTAAAAACCATTTTTTGCTAACCTTCAGGCTTATGTTTATATAGTAGGGGACATAACTCAAATAATTGGAAAATGTGACATGTGCCCCTTTTCCCCTGTGGTCTTCATATATACATATATATATATATATATATATATATATATATATATATATATATATATATATATATATATATATATATATATATATATATATATATATATATATTAATTTATTTATTTGTTTATTTATTTTTTTAAGGTGGGGGGGGGGTGGGGGGGGCACGAGCGGAAGAAATACAAAAAGAAAACGATATTCCTAATAGATAATATAATGGATTACGACAGGAGTGCCCAATACGTCGATCGCGATCGACGGGTCCATCGCGAAGGCAAGTGTGACTGAGTAGATCGCGTAGCAGTTAAAAAAAATTGACGTCAGCCTATTATATTATGACTATATATAATTATATATGTTTTGCATTTTGGTGGTAGGTTGATCATTTTGGCTTGGTCATTTTAAAAGTAGCTCGCATGCTGAAAAAGTCATAGTGTGGGCAACCCTGGCTTACGTTGACGTTTTAGTAAAAAGACAAATAGTCAAAGTTCCGTCCCTTTGCTTGCTTACTCCGACTCGCGCCATCACTTCAAAATGCCGAGAACGCCCTCGTTGAAGCCCTCCGATTCGAAAGGTGTGGCAAAGCTCAATACCTATTTTGGAAGCAAAGGAGGTAATTATTATTTTGATAATTTAAATTAAATTAATCTTACAAGTAAATAACATATAAAAACTTAAAAAGGAGTTTTAAATCAATGTTTGAGTCTTGAATAAGACCTGCATGCCTCATGGCTCATCATCATCATGATTCAGGGGCGGACGAGGGGGGGGTTTCCGGGGTTTCCGGAAACCCCCCCCCCCCCCCCCATCCAAAAAAAAAAAAAAAAAAAAAAAACGAAAAAAAGAAGAAGAAGAAGGAGAGAGAGAAAGAGAGAGAAAAAAAATCACTTTAATATATATATAAAATTATAAAAACAAAAAATAAAAAAAATTAAAATAAATAAATAAATAAATTATATATATATATATTTTATTTATTTATTTAATTTTATTTTTTTGGGTACGAGTATTTGACTTTTCCCACAATATGCAAGCCCTCGCAATCTTCTCCCTAAAAAACTTCAATCATTGCAATCATTCTAAACAATCTCCAGACAAACACCGTTTTCGTGCTCCACAAAGAGCAAAGCTGATATTTCCCGTCTTCGTCGACATTCTATTTATTTATTTATTTATTTATTTATTTATTTTATTTATTTTTATTTTTAGTTTTTGTTTATTTTTTAGGAGGGAGGGGGGGGGGGGGCGCCACGAGCGGAAGAAATGAAAAGAAAGGAAACGATATTCCTAATGGATAATATAATGGATTACGACAGGAGTGCCCAATACGTCGATCGCGATCGATCGGTCCATCGTGAAGGCAGTGTGACTCAGATCGCTAGCATTAAAAAAAAATTGACGTCAGCCTATTATATGACTATATATATGTTTTGCATTTTGGTGGTAGGTAGATCATTTTGGCTTGGTCATTTTAAAAGTACCTCGCATGCTGAAAAAGTCATAGTGTGGGCAACCCAGCGCTTCAAACTGCCGCGAACGCCGTCGTTGAAGCCCTCCGATTCGAAAGGTGTGGCAAAGCTCAGTACATATTTTGGGTGCAAAGGAGGTAATTATTATTTTGAAAATTTAATCTTAAAAGTAAATAACATATCCTATCCTATCGTACCCTATCCCATAATTCGGAGGTCGAAGGGGCACCACCGATGATCGTTTAACCAACGTACTCCATCTTTCCCTGTCCTCAGCAACCCTGATTGTTTCGCTCAGTGTCAAACCAGTCCAGTCTCGAATGTTGTCATCCCACCTCTTTTTCGGTCTCCCTCTTCTTCTATCTCCTTGCACTGTGCCTTGCATGATGGTCTTTGCAAGACCTGATGATCTGGTGACATGGCCATACCATCGGAGTTTCCGTTTTTTCACCATTGTGAGCACGTCATCGTGTTGTCCAATGGCTTGTGTGATGGTCTGTCGGACTTCGTCGTTGGTCATGTTCTGGGTATAGGAAATGCCCAGAAGTCTTCTGAAGCACCTCATCTCCATGCTTTGTATTCTTCGTTGGAGATCTGCTGTGAGGGTCCATGTTTCGCAAGCATATAGGAAGATGGAGATGTCATGGGAGCGCAGCAGCCTTACCTTGGAATGTAGACTGATGGCCCTGTCTTTCCAAATTGTCTTCAACCTCGCCAGGGTAGCAGTTCTTCGTGCGATCCTGGAGAGGACTTCCTGTCGGGACCCATTGACTGATACAATGGCTCCTAAATATTTGAAGCTATGCACTGTGTTGAGGGATTGGCCATGGACTTTGATGTCCGTGTTGGTGCCATGGGTGTTGTTGGTCATCATTTTGGTCTTCTCTGCACTTATTTCCATTCCATAAGCTCTGGAAGTGGTGTCAAGCCTCTGTACCAGCTGTTCAAGTTCTTGTTCTTCTCCAGCCAATCCATCAATGTCATCCGCAAAACGAAGGTTGGAGATTGCACTTCCCCCTATGCTGACTGTGCCTTCGTGGTCTGCAAGGGCATCTCACATGATGCGCTCTAGGAAGATGTTGAAGAGTGTTGGAGAGAGTAAGCATCCCTGACGCACACCGATTGTTGTTCTGAACCAGTTTCCGATGGTGCTGTTGTGGAGGACTGCACTGGTAGCCTTGTCATACAGGCTTTTGATGACTTCAACAATTTTAGGGCTGATGTTGTACACTCTCATGGTTGCCCACAGAGCTGCATGCCAGACTCGGTCAAACGCCTTTTTGATGTCTACGAACACATGATATAGATGTTGGTGCTGTAGGTATTTCTCGCACATTATTCTGAGGTAGCAAATCTGTTCAGTGGTACTTCGCGCTGCCCTAAATCCTGCTTGCTTTTCGGCTATGATTTTTTCAGCTTGGGATTTCAACCTGTTGAGTATTATATTTCAGGAGGACCTTGCTGGGATGGCTGATGAGGCTGATGGTGCGGTAATTTTCACATTCCTGAAGGTTACCTTTTTTGAAAAAAGAGTGATGACAAGTGATGTCCATGGTGAAGGCCACTCCCCACTCTGCCACATCTTGTTACACATAATGGTGAGTGCGTCGATCATCGCTTCTCCTCCTGCTTGAAGCAGTTCCGCGGGTATGTTGTCCACTCCCGCTGACTTCCCCTTCTTCAGCGATTGCACTGCTGCCTCAACTTCTTCTCGGAGAATTGGGAGGATTTCTTCTTCTTCTCTGTTCTATGGACATGCTAGAACTGATGGGTCTCCGTTTGGTTTGTGGTTGTAAAGGTCAGAGCAGTACTCTGTCCATCTGTCCAAGACGTGTTGTTCTTCTGTAAGGCATAAGCCACTTGCTTTGGATCGTGAAGACCTTGGGCTGTTTAACACTTGTCAGCGGCTTCACAGTCTGGTAGGCCTTCTTGCTGTTGTTTTTGTTCAGACTGTTATCTATTTCCTGGCATTGAGCTTCTGTCCAGTTCTCCTTTGCTGTGCGCATGCCTTTTCGGATGTCATTGTTGATTTTTCGGTAGGCATCAGCTCCCTGTCAGGTGTTCCTTTTCTTTTTCATCTCTTCGTTTATCACACAGGTCCAAAAGTTCAGGTGTGATCCACAGCTTCTTCTTTGACCGGTGCTTTCCAAGGATTTCCATGGAGGCATCTGTCACATCTAAGTTGAAGGTGGTGGTCATGGTGTTAACATCTACTTCACCAGCTCTTAAAATGAGCAGTGGTGCAAATTTCCCTCCAATTGTGGCCTAAAATATTTCTGTCACCTCCGGGTCTTGCAGTTTGTCCAGGTCGAACTTTAGTCTAGTGCACTTTGCTGTGTTTACTCTCTTCAAGTGAAGTCGGAAAGACATCATCACAAGATTGTGTTTACTTCCGATGTCTGCTCGAAAAGTGCGTATCCTGCCAATGTTGATGCTTGATCTGAAGCGTTTCTTGACCATCATTAACATTTACCGAGTAAGTCCCTTTAATAGAATTTTGGAAACCCCCCCCCCCCCAAAACCTAACTGATCCGCCCCTGTGATTTGTGATGGGAGTTGTTTATTAATTATTTTAATTATTTTATGAGTAAAGATCTAGAACAAGGCTAGTATTTGAAGATGTATGTATGATTGCATTACATGTATGTTTTTTGGGGGGTGAATTATAATATTTTATAATCTCTGTAAGGAAATTGTTTTGCGCAGAGATAACTCCTGATTATAGGGGTGGCCTCGTGGCGCAGTGGATAAGTCGCCGGTTTCCTATGCCGAAGGTCGCGGGTTCGATTCCCTCAAGGGGCGAACGTATGTGACTTAGGTACGAGACTATTGAGGTCACCGAGGGTTTTCTCCGGGCACTCCGGTTTCCTCCCTGGATTGAAGAGACTATTGAGGTCACCGAGGGTTTTCTCCGGGCACTCCGGTTTCCTCCCTCCCTTCAATAATGGTACAGGACGCAGTCAATATACAAATTTCAAAAATAAACAATCGAGTTTCTTTCCGTCTTCCATTAGCGATCTTCCTGCCTTTACACCACCTGTTTGAGTGATTGGTGTGTATTTGGTGTGTGTGAGGGTGGATGAGACAGGTGAGCGTGTATGTTGGTATAGATCGCCGCGCTTTGAGCCCGATTGATTTGGGGAAAGGCGCGTATATAGCTTCCTGTATTATTATTATTATTATTATTATTATTATTATTATAGATTACTACAATGGACATTTATTACTTCCCCTTAAGTAAAAAACGACAACTTAATTTACTTTTTTAAGGTGACCAGAGCGCAAAGAAATGCAGAGTCACAGTGGAAGATGCAGTTGACAGTGAGAGCAGGGACCAGCCGATGCCGACTGTTGCTGGGGATGCTAGTTCACCTGTATCAGTAAGAAAAGATAGGCCTTCGATGCTGTGCTCTGAAAATGAAACATGCAGCAGAGTGTTGGACTTTTAGCAAGGGTTAGAGAGTGGAGTCAGAGCAGCACTAGCCATTAGGGTAAAGTCAGTGTAGAAATTCACTGTAGTGGGGGATGGGTAGGGGTGGTCTGGAAGAAAAAACTGAGGAGGATAGGGGAAACCAATGGGAGTGAAGACTTGAAGGTGGTGGGAGAAAAGCCATGTTTTGTGATGAAAGTTGTTTATTTTCATTATTTTATGAGCAAAGATTTAGAACATATACAAGGCTAGTAAAGTAGTATTTGAAGATTGATGGCAAGTATTTTTTTTTTGTAGTGTATATTACAATATCAGAAAGGAAATTATTTTTAATTTTTAAGAAAGAATTTTGTTAGTCCAAAAGACTTATCATCTGGTGAAGAGAGAGAGACAGAGAACTCCTGGTCCTAGTAGGTGACTACAGTGGACATGTATTACTTGCCTTTAAGAAAAAAAACTAACTTAATTCATTAATTTTTATAAGGTGACTCGGGCTCAAAGAAACGCAGGGTGGAAGTTGCAGTTGACAGTCAGAGCTTGGACCAACCGATGCTGACTGTTGCTGGGGAGGCAAGTTCAGCTGGACCAGAAAAAGAATGTAAGCAGAGTGTTGAGTGATGAAGAAAACGAGGGGGATAAGGGAAGCAGCGAGAGTGAGGAATTGAAGATGGTGGGAGAAAACCCAACTCCTTCGGATGAGAGTATAAACTAAGGTCCTGTGTTTTTAATAAGATAAGCCCATAATAAAAGCTATAATAATAATAATAATAATAATAATAATAATAATAATAATTATTATTATTATTATTATTATTATTATTATTATTGAAAAGGTAAGAGGATAGCAAATTTATTGTTTTTGAATCTGTTTTCAGTGTCAGCTTTTCCATCATCGCCTGACCTCGGTATCTTCCAGAGAAAGGAACTGCTAGACTGCTCCGAATCACTTAAGGTTCACTATCTGACTAAACATTGGACCTCACCAAAGGCACACCTGTTCCCTCTCACGCATCTGAATGGAAAAAACAGGAAGTTTCAAGACTCGTGGTTAGGTATTTATTCGTGGCTTGTTTACTCACCAAGCCTAGATGGTTGTCTGTGTAAGTACTGTATAATTTTTGGATTGTCAGATGATCCAGCTGGAAAATTCATCACTACTCCATGCACAAACTGGACAAAAGCACTGACTCAGATCAAAGAACATGACAAGAAGCATTATCACCAGAAAGCGTTAAAGAAAGCAGAAAACTTTATCCATAGTATGGAGAAACCAGCCACTTCCATTCGTGCCAACGTTGACAAGAAACTCCAACAGAGGATTCTTGACAGCAGGAAGGTCTTGGCCAGCATCACAAAGACTGTGTTACTGTGTGGAAGGCAGGGCTTTGCCTTAAGAGGTCACAGAGATGATGGGATCCTGCAGCCGGAAAACAACAGCAACTTCAATGCTTTGATAGAGTTTAGAATCGACTCTGGAGATGAAGTCTTGAGGAAACACCTACAGACCTGTAGTCCTTCCGCCAGCTACGTTTCAAAAACTACACAGAATAACCTCATTGAAATCATCGGCGAGCAGATTCGTGAAAAGATCGTATCGAAGATCAAGTCCGCTGTGCATTTTTCTGTACTGGCAGACGAAGCCACTGATTCGTCAAACTGGGAACAGCTTTCCATCATCCTGCGTTATGTTGATGGCCATGACATCAGGGAGGACTTTATTGGGTTTGTCCAATGCGAGGACACAAGTGGAGAGACACTTGCTGCTAAGATCATAACGAGTTTGCAGAGCTGGGGCCTAGAGACGAGCAGCATTAGGGGCCAAGGCTACGATGGGGCAGGCAACATGGCTGGAAAGCACAAAGGTTTACAAGCACGCATCCTGGAAAAGAATCCAAAAGCTCTGTTTTTTCACTGTGCTGCACATTGTCTCAACCTGGGTGTTGTGAATTCTTGTGAAAATCAAGCTGTAAAAAACATGTTTGGGACCATGAAGGACTTGGTATTCTTCTTCAATGGATCGCCAAAGCGGCAGAGAAAGCTGGAGAGCGTCATTTCTGAGGCATTCCCAGACAGTAAAAAGCAGAAGATGGTTGGTCTCTGCAAAACTCGCTGGATTGAACGCCACACGGCATTTGAAACTTTTGCAAGTTTGTACAAACCTGTCTATGACTGCCTCGGCCAAATCACAAGAGAGGAAGGTTGATCTGCAGATGCTGTCTCCACAGCTGCTGGCTTCCTCCATGCTCTTCAAGTAGGCTCCTTCCTTGTAGCCTTCGTTGTTGTCCGTCGTTGCTTGCAGTACCTGCTCCCAATCACAGTCAAACTGCAGGAAAGTGCCAAGGATATCGTTGAGGCATATCAAGAAATTAGCAACATCACACGCACAGTCATGGACGTTCGTAATGGCATTGCTGAAGCTTTTGGTTTTTGGTACCAAGAAGCCAATGAAATGTCCCTCTTCATGACTGGTGACGAAATCCAGAAGCCAAGGACGGCTAACAGGCAGACGCACAGGGATAATCCGCCAGCTGAAGCTTCTCACATTTATTACATAAGGGCCATAGCCATACCCGTCTTGGACCACCTGTCCACAGAACTGAAAGACCGATTCAAGCAGGCTGAACTGGCAGCTGCTGGACTTACCCTTGTGCCCGATGTCCTTGTGCAGAGTCCGAGAGGCTTCGCGAAGGTGCCAGATGGCTTGGTATCACTTGCTACCCTCTGGGACACAGACCTACCCAATCCCACGGAAATTGAAGCAGGTAATTAAATCATTGACTGCCAGAGTATTTTTCGCAGATTTTCAAAATAAAACGTAATTTGAATTGCTACTTTATAAGTAGCATTTGTTCAATTCATCTTGGCAATGAGATCCAGTAAAACTGTCATCCCAAATAAGGAATTATTTCTTAACACAGTGACAATGGGAGGATAAGCTCGACTCGTAAATATTTGCAGAAATAAGTTATGCTTTGTTATGGTTAATGATCCATTTGGAGCTGGCTTTTAGCATTGGATTTATATCTAGTGTCTAGCTTAATGACTTATTTGCTTCTTTACTGTTTCTGAGTACAACCGGTGGAGAACAAAATGGCATGACCATGCAGTACAGGGGGACATGCCAGTTCCAAGAACAGCAGCAGCAGCACTGCAAGACTGTAACGCAGGGTTCTACCCCAACATCCACCGGCTATTAACCCTCATTTGCACATTGCCGATTACAACTTGCGAGTGCGAGAGATCCATCAGTCGACTCAGGACCCTAAAGAACTATCTCCGATCGTCAATGGGAGAGAAACGCCTTGACGGGCTGGCGCTGATGCTGGTTCAGAGGGATGTGTCTGTTGACATTGAGGAAGTCGTCATCACCTTTGCCACGAGGTACAGGACCCAGATGGAACTGCTTCCACACAAGATGCTCAATTGTGAAAATTTACTGGGTCATTAACATTTTCCAAGTAAGTCCATTTAATAGAATTTTGGAAACCCCCCAAAAAAAACTAACTGATCCGCCCCTGGTTGGGTAGCTTCTGGTACACGCTGGGTTGTCGTGTAGTCTTTGACTTTTGGTACGACGTTTGAGGCTATCTGCGCACGATGCTGTAGATACCTCGGCAGCCAACTCGAATAGTAGATTAGTTTCTGCTCTTCTGTTGAGTTGGGCTCACGATATCCTGCCTGCTCGTCTGTTCGACAATGTCAGGCCCGTGGCTACTTGACTGAATTCAAAATTCAAAAAGCACTGCTTCCCTGTTCTATCAGTGGAGATATTTCTCTGCTCTAGTGTAACTGTGTACTGCTCAGAGCTTTCCACACAACTGCCCTATACTTGGCTTGGACTGAATCAGCCAGAACTGGATCTAACCCTCTATCTGTCTAAGTGGCTATAAAGTTCACAACTCGATCGTAGGCCGCGATGATGTCACTAAACGGCTCGCGTCAGCTCGCAGTGTGTGGGTACACATCAGTTATACCTTAATCGTCTGCTATAGATTACAGTAACCTTATAAGTTTTACTACTGCTAAACAAGCAAAAGCTCAAATAGTGAGAAGTAAACGGGTCTGCTTGTGACATATTCCTACTTCTTGAGTATAAGGGGAAGTACTGTGTAGTTTGTGAATGTTTATCTCCACACATCTATCATTTAGTTTGTTTGATTGGTTGGTTGTTCTTGTTGTAGTTGTTGTTGTTGTTCTTCTTCTTTCCTTCTTTCCTTTTTTTCATCCTTCTTTACTTCTTCTTCTTACTTTTCTTCTAATTTTTGTTCCTTCTTCTTAATCATCATCATCATCATCATCATCATCATCATCATTATCATCATCATCATCATCATCATCATCATCATCATCATCATCATCATCATCATCATCTTCTTCTTCTTCTTCTTCTTCTTCTTCTTCTTCTTCTTCTTCTTCTTCTTCTTCTTCTTCTTCTCCTTCTTCTTCTTCTTCTCACTCCATCGTGTTTCTCTCTCTTTTCTCTTTCTCACAGAGAGCTACTCTTTGTAGTTTTGGTAAGTTATAAAAGTAAGTTTGTAATGCAATAACTAACTTGGTTGGTTTTGTTAACTGGTAAGCTAAACATCATATCTCTTTCCTTTCCTAATTTACCTAGGGCTTGGCATGTTGATTCTACCTTTGTCACTGACAAATGGATTGTGCTAAGCTGGATGCTATCTTAGGATGACCTATGGGGAGAATCCCGAGACTGGATCAAGGCCCCATCACACTGTAACAGAGCTGTTCACTCCTCCGGTTTGACCGGATTTTCTCCGTTTTGACTGTAAAAATCCGCTTATCCGTTTTGAAAACAAAAACTCCGGTTTCAAACGCGAGCGCTGAAAAAAAAAAAAAAAAAAGAGAGGAGTTTTTTTTGGTAGAAAGACGCCTTTTCTACCGTTTCGTAGGTTTTCCGTAATAAGACAAAAACTGGAATTTCCTGTACAAGTTTCGATTTCCGGCTCTCGCACTTTCTTTCGTGTGTGAGAGTGTGCATGTTTTCAAAGTGACTAGTCTGTTCGCGATGCCGAAAATAAAAAACGCAGAAGATGGTGGACAAACACCACCCAAAAAGAAGATGCTTCATACGCAGAAGTGGAATGCTTCTTATTCAGAACTGCATAAGTGCTTAACGAGCTCCGAAAGGTCTGAAAACTATGCTTACTGCAAAATTTGCAAACTTGACTTCAGCGTTGCGGACGGCGGTAGAAATGCCATTGAAAGGCATGTGAACTGTGGTAGACACAAGCAGTTGCAACAAGAGCAAGCTAACCAACGCACAATAAGCTCGTTTATTGCTAAAGCAATAAATAAGTGAATGCTTTTTCAAATTTACATTTTAATGTGTTTTTGTAGTAAATTTAACTGTCTTTTTGTTTTCTTTTTTCTCAATCTCTCAAAAAATGTATTCCATTTCTGTACTCCTGACAGACAGATGAAACTCCTGACAGACAGCCTGCTTACTCCTGACTGGCATTGGTAGGGGTGAACAGGTCTGCTGTAACTATAGATGAAATAACTATAGGTTGGATACTTACGTTAGGATTCATTAGTCAGAAAATATACAGGCGAGCTCAGCCAACCGTTGAGAAAGAACAGTGAAGTTTAACGTTTACACTCACCATTGGCAATATGGCACACGGGAATATTCATCCTAGGGATGACATTTTAGGGGCCTTAGATCAACACTTGACATTGAAATTTGCAACTTTTATCTCGATCACCAGTCAATGGGACTTTGCGGCACTTCTAAGGAGTAGGCGTTGGGATGTGGAACGCGATGTTCGTCATTGTCCACAGGATTGTAATAAGACGAAGATGGGTGATAGATGTAGGTGAAGAAAAAAAAATCCTGACGATCCGATATCAGAGAGAGAAATGGATATGGAGCTGTGTCGGTTCTCCTGATGGAGCGTTCATCGGTAAAAGTCAGTGATACGTGAAGAAAAATAATATTTGGTGATGATGCTCCGACCACTACTTTAACAATCGTTCTCCTCCAGGAGAACAAAATAATTCAACTCAAGCAAATTAAAAGAAATCTCCTGAGCGTAACTTCTTCGGTCTTGAATGCATCAGTGAAAACTTACTATATGGGCTCAACTTCAATTCTCTGGTTTCGAAGTCCTTCTCAGCCGTACATTCGTAGAATTTAAATGGATCGCACAGTTCTTGAAAATATAGATGTTATTCCATGTTCGCAAAGATCTGTTCAGTCTCTGGACATCACGATAGAACAGTCCACAAATTTATACAGTCTTCGGACACTAAGATGTTGTCATATTGTATGCTCCCCTTGGACACATAGATGCATGTCAATTTTGGACACATGATGGCATGCAGCATTTGGGTAACCATGACAGCGCACACATCAGCCTTAAAACTATGGAAGTCTTCAAAAGCATGTGCAGTTCTCCACAACCGCGCTATCGGAAACTGGTTCAGAACAACAATCGGTTTGCGTCAAGGATGCCTACTCTCTCCAACACTCTTCAACATCTTCATGTCAGATGCCCTTGCAGATCATGAAGGCACCGTCAGCATAGGGGTGTAGAGCAATCTCCAACCTCTGTTTTGCGTTTGACATTGATGGGTTGGCTGGAAAGGAACAAGAACTTGAACACTGGTATAGAGGCTTGGCACCACCTCCAGAGCCTTTGAAATGGAAATACGTGCAGAGAAGACCAAAATGATGACCAATAACACCAATGGCATCAACAGGGACATCACAGTCCAAGGCCAATCCCTCAACACAGTGCATAATTTCACATATTTAGGAGACATTGTATCATGGACCCTCACAGCAGATCTATATCCCCCGTTGGGGTGCCGGGGGTTTCAGTATAAATAGTATCCCCACTTTCTGGAAATTTAGTGCTTTGAATGTCGCTGTCTTTCTCATTTGCTCTTTCTCATTCCTGCTCTGTTCTATCAATCTGCTATACTATCGTCTTCTTCGCTAGACCAGTCATCTACCTTTTTTCTTGAAAACCCTTCCGGGGCAAGACTCCTTATTTGTGTATCAGGTCTGTTGGATCAGCTTGGGAATATTGGACGCTTTCTGCCAGGTGGTCACTAGGGCTTCCTATGATGTTATTATTTAGAAATGTAGGCATTTTATGTGTATGTGTTTTGTTGATGATTTATACTGATGTTTGTATTCTATTTTGTTTTTGTAAACGGGGGTTTTATAAATTAGAGTACAGCCTCAGCGTCCCCTACGTGGGATGTCTTTATTGTAAAGTGACTGGCTGGTGGAGAGCTTTCAGTGTTACCACTAGGGTTGTTTCAGCAGATCTTTTATGCGGATCAGGGGTTGTCCGGTCCTGATTTGGCTCGGAAGAGTCCGTTGGACCTAAAGCAGTAAAAATGTAATGTAATGTAGCAGATCTACAACGAAGAATACAAAGAATGGAGATGAAGTGCCACAGAAGACTTCTTGGCCTTTCCTATACCCAGCACATCACCAACAACGAAATCCGACAGACCATCACACAAGCCATTGGACAACACGATGACATGCTCACAGTGGTGAAGAAACGGAAACTCCGATGGTATGGCCACGTCACCAGAGCATCAGACCTTGCAAAAACCATCCTGCAAGACACGGTGCAAGGCGGCAGAAGAAGAGGGAGACAGAAAAAGAGGTGGGAGGACAACATTCGAGAATGGACTGGCTTGACACTGAGCGAAGGACAGAGAAAGATGAAGTAGTATATCTACGTTGATTAAACGATCATCTGTGGTGCCCCAACGACCTCCGAGTTACGAGATTACATTACATTACATTATTATTGCTTTAGGTCCAGCGGACTCTTCCGAGCCAAATCAGGACCGGACAACCCCTGATCCGCATAAAAGATCTGCTGAAACAACCCTAGTGGTAAAACCGAAAGCTCTCCACCAGCCAGACACTTTACAATAAAGACATCCCACGCAGGGGAAGGCTGAGGCTTCACCCCAACTTATCGAACCCCCGTTTACAAAAACAAAATAGAATACAAACATCATTATAAATTATCAACAAAACACATACATATAAAATGCCTACATTGCTAAATAATAACATCATAGGAAGCCCTAGTGACCACCTGGCAGAAAGCGTCCAATATTCCCAAGCTGATCCAACAGACCTCATACACAAATAAGGAGTCTTGTCCCGGAAGAGTTTTCAAGAAAAAAAGGTAGGAGACTGGTCTGGCGAAGAAGACGATAGTATAGCAGATTGATAGAACAGAGCAGGAATGAGAAAGAGCAAATGAGAAAGACAGCGACAGTGGGAATTTAAAGCACTAAATTTCCAGAAAGGGGGATACTATTTATACTGAAACCCCCGGCACCCCAACGGGGGTAGTTACGAGATAGGGTAGGATAAAAAAGGATATTGCTAATCTTACAGACGTCATATATTTGAGAGCAGGATAATTAATTTTCTTGATATATATATATTGCCACACACACACCCACACACACACGGTCGAACACACTTACAACGAAGTCCATGGGAAATTTGTTTCTTTTATAACCGAAGTTAATTGTACCCGTAGTGGACAATTAATGGTCGAATTGTGTGTTTGTGTTAGTTATATCCGTCATGTCTCTAAAATGAGCCTTTTGATTATGATACACAGCCCACGTCACGTCAAACTGTATTCTCGTCATGTTATGGCAAAATGGGTTGATAGTAGAAGAGTTTTGCTAGATGAAAGAGTGAGAGAGAGAGAGAGAGAGAGAGAGAGAGAGAGAGAGAGAGAGAGAGAGAGAGAGAGAGAGAGAGAGAGAGAGAGAGAGACTTCAGACTTCTGAACTGTATATTAACAGGTTAAGATTTTAGGCATAAGCCTATTCTTACAATCAGGCCTTTTGTAATAAGATAGCATCAAGATTTAATATACCATTAAAAAAACACGTGTATTACAACAAATACAAAAAACAAAACAAAAGCACAATCACTATTACTGCTACAACTACAATACTACTACAATAAACGGCTAGAAACATTAAAAGTAAATCTTATTAGGAGACAATAACAATGAAACAATCTTAAGAGGTTCAATTAGTTAAAAGCAAATTACACAACAACAACAGTTTTACATATTTAGGAAACAAATTAATCAATATGAAGCAATAGCCTACATTTGATTTTTACATGCACATTTATGATATACATTATAACATGAATTTTACATTTACAATTATGATAAGTTTATTATTTAAAAAAAACACCACCTTAATATATACGTTATCAAAATTGAGTCTGTGACATAATTACCAACTTAGCATTAATAATATCGGTTTTATTTGATCTGATTAAATAAATGGTAGCGTAATTTTGTTTTCAAACCGCCGACAGTTGTCTGTTGTTGGATTTGTGTTGGGAGAAGGTTCCAAATTGAAGAGAGAGAGAGAGAGAGAGAGAGAGAGAGAGAGAGAGAGAGAGAGAGAGAGAGAGAGAGAAGGGAAGATAACAATTGTATTTTACAAGGGTAAGATAAGCGCTGGATGCGCTTTTTGTATCTTGCTCTTCGGGCTTTAACAATAACTATTAAATAAACTCAATTTTATAACATTCACATCATGGTTCACTCTAGCAGTAAAATTGTGTCTGTTGTATTGGTTTTTTCTGAAAGTGAGTGCTTCTGTTAGCCTTTGGGAAGCAGTAATAGTCTCAGTGAAAATATTAAGGGTTATGAGCCACACCGTTTCTTCGTTCAAAGTGTATCGGAGTAAGAAAACAGTAACATACAACTTTGTATATTTTTCAAGAACTACACATTCATATACTTTATTCTGAGACATTTGGAAAATTCAGTCTATATATTTACTTTTAGAAAATGAATACTTTCCTATACCTGTGAAAAGTTTCTGGGTGCCAAGAACAAAAATAAAAAAAAAGTTAGGCCTGTCAATTTCTGCGTGATCTAAAAAGTACATTTCTTTTCATCTCGTACTTTGCACCAGGGTTAAGAAGAAGTGTGCCAATAAATCATGTGCGTCTGTCTACAAACACCTAAATGACATCAACACTTCGGCAAACAATAAATCTTTTACGTAATTTCCGCGAATTTATGTGATTTGTGATGTTTTCGTACTTGGACTTCTTTATTATAGGGAGGGGGGTGAGAGGGGGGGAACGCTTTATTGTTCCTTTTTATTGGGAAATTCTGGGCCGCCTCCCCTGGGGAAGGCGAAATTGGTGTCTGGAATAAGTTAGTTAGTCCAGCGAACTGTAAAGAGCCGAATCAGGACAAAAACTTTGTTGAAAGAGGACTCACCCCTGATCCGTACAAAAGATTAGTTGAAACAACCCTAATGGTAATACTAAAGTCAGATCAACAGCCGGTCATTATACAATAAAGGCCTCCCATGCATGGGACGCTGAGGCTGCACTTTAATTTATCGAACCCCCGTTTCCTATCCTATGAACCCCCGTTTACAAAATCAAAATAGAATATAAACATCATTATAAAATATTAACAAAACACATAAATATAAAATGCCTACATTGCTAAATAAAAGCAGAAAACGTCCAATATCCCCAAGTTGACCCAACAGACCCCCATACAGAAATGAGGAGTTTTTGGAGAGTTTCAAGAAAATATGTAGGTGACTGGTCTAGGTAAGACAGTAGATTGATAGAAAAGATTAGGAACGAGAAAAAAAAATGAGAACGGCAGAAACAGTGGTAATTTAAAGCACTAAATTTCCACAAAGTGGGAATACTATTTATACAGAAAACCCCGGCACCCCAACGGGGCCGTCTGGAATAAGAAGATACATTCGGTGCAAACGAAGCTACGTTGTAACCGTGTTCGTTGTACCCATAAAGTTTTAAGTAATAAATATTAGAACTCTGGCAGGATTTTGTTGTCCTTGGGTAAAAGCCTTGTTCGTTGTACGCGTTTTTGGCTGCCTGCAGTTTTTTTTAACGCACATCTTATCATAATCATCAATATAACAAGCAAGTTCACAGAGAAAGAGAGAGAGAGATAGAAAGAGAGAGAGAGAGAGAGAGAGAGAGAGAGAGAGAGAGAGAGAGAGAGAGAGAGAGAGAGAGAGAGAGAGAGAGAGAACATAGAGGTTTAACGTCTACACCCACCATTGGCGATATGGCAGACGGGGATAACCATCCCAGGGAAAGAGGGGTAGGGACCTGAATCAACACTGAACCACCAAAGCAATCATACTGCTAAAATGGACAGTAAAAATGGACACATTTTATATCGCCCACCACGGGATTCGAACCTGGGTCATCGGTGTGCCAGGCGAACGCTCTACCAATTGAGCTACGGCGGTGGGCAGAGAGAGAGAGAGAGAGAGAGAGAGAGAGAGAGAGAGAGAGAGAGAGAGAGAGAGAGAGAGAGAGAGAGAGAGAGAGAGAGAGAGAGAGAGAGAGAGAACTACGAGCAGTAACTAAATAAAACAAAAGCGATCACTCTTTCAGAGCACTTTTTATTCCATCATAATTTTAGATAAAATGGAAATAAAAGGAATGGGGGTGCCGATGGGTGTTTGGGGCTACAAGAACTAGATATAACAAAAACACGTCGAAGAAGAAACTTAAAATACAATCGGAAACGAACTAAAAAGAGTACTTTATTTTTTTGTCCTGACGCTTCTTTTGGATTCGGTCTATCGCAGAAATTCAACGCGGAAAATCCACAGGACACGTAATAATCCACAACGTGATACGTATGTCTAGACATACAGCTACCGCATACCTGGCTTTTATTTCACTACAGTGTTGGCCTTCGGGTTAACAAGGATATCTTGCTCTCACTACAGCTAAGTTTTACCAAAGAGCTTAATGATAGAAAGAGGAGGAACTTGGTACAAAACCACGAGACGAAAGGTACGAGTTATGCTCCCTTGTCGACATGCTGAAAATGGCTCATGGCAGAAAGTCAAAAGGCGACCGAGTGAAACAGAGCGGTGACTTTTGCACAGCCATCAATTGCCATAATGGCAGATACAAGAAAAGTTGTGATGGCAAGTCCTTTTTCAAATAGACAAAGAAAGGTATTGATTGATTGATTTATTGTTGCTTTAGGTCCAGCGGACTCTTCCGAGCCAAATCAGGACCGGACAACCCCCGATCCGCATAAAAGATCTGCCGAAACAACCCTAGTGGGAAAATTGAATGCCCTCCACCGGCCAGTCACTTTACAATAAAGACATCCCACGCGGGGGACGGCTGAGGGTTGACCTCAACTACGCGAACACCCCGGTTACAAAAACAAAATAGAATACAACCATCATTATAAATCATCAACAAAACACATACATATAAAATGCCTATAGTGCGAAATAATACAATCCTAGGAAGCCCTAGTGACCACCCGGCAGAAAGCGTCCAACACTCCCAAGCTGATCCAACAGACCTCATACACAAACAAGGAGTCTTGTCCAGGAAGAGTTTTCAAGAAAAAAAGGTAGGTCATTGATCTAGCGAAGAAGAAGAAAGTATAGCAGAGTGATAGGACAGATCAGGAATGGGAAAGAGCAAATGATGAAGACAGCGACAGTGGGAATTTAAAGCACTAAATTTCCAGAAAGTGGGGATACTATTTATACTGAAACCCCCGGCACTCCAACAGGGGGAACTGTTGCCGCAGTGAATTAGTCATGCCTACAAAGGCAAGACAGGTTTTCAACTGGGGCTTTCACTGTTCCCTTTATAGGTTAGAACAATCTACAGTGACAAGATTGCTCATGACCCCAAAGGGTACAAAGAAAGGTAAATTGCAATTGAAAAACTTCATTTTTTGTGTTTATGTAGGCCTAAACTAAGACCGCTGCAGTGCTGTTAGTGTTAAAACAATCGGAGAGCGGCTTGAATGATTCATGTTATACCTATGTGCTAAATCCAAAACAGTTTGCTTGCTGACAGTTTACGTTCAACAGGTCGCTCACTGTTTACGTTATTGCTAGGTTGTTTGACTATATTTGTGCTTATATTTCAAAAGTAGATGTCAGATAATAATAATAATAATAATAATAATAATAATAATAATAATAATAATAATAATAATAATAATAATAATAGATCTAATAATAATAATAATAATACATCCAAGTGTAACGGCACGAATGCAGTATAATAACAGAAATATGTCACCTCGTCAGAAAGATTTCACTTCTTCTGGAGAATCTGTAACTGAGATGTGAGAGAAAAGAAACCGTTGATCCTGAAGCGACTGGTGTTATTAAGCCAGTGTTGTGGGAGGTGAGAGGGTTGGGAGGTAGGGGGACACCTGATATAAATTAAATTCACACTATTAATGAAACATTTTGTTATTGTGATTTATTGTGATTAATTGATTGAATGACAGAGCTCTCTCTTCCCCCAACCCCCCTCCCCCCTCTCTCTATCTCTCTCTCATGATTATGGATTTACACAGTTTCGGATAAATGAAACAGTTTGTCATGCATATTTTAATTTTAAAATATTTGTCGTTGATTAAAAAATAATAAATTCCAGGGCAGAAAACGAACCTATGACATACACCAGAGAGAATGGTCTATGACATACACACATAAGCAGCATAAAAGCACCTAATAAATGTCAATAAGTAAACATAAAAAAAAGACGGCAGTAGTGGAATGTTAATAGTAATGATGGTTCAAAGTTTGGTTTTTGCAAACGTTGCCATAAAAATGTCCTTTTGCAATGGCATAGGCTCAATAAGTTACCACGCACAGATCATTCATATAGCAGATGATGAAATATAGCCAGCCCGAGCAAAGGGAAATAATCCGTGAGAGTGTCTCGCATTTTTGTATATGACGTTACTGGAAGTTCCCCCTCTTTCCGTAATAAGCTCTTTGGTTTTACATACAAAGTTCGCAAGAAAAGTGCAGCCAGCTAGTAAAGCGTGTGCCTTCTGTCGTCTGCAACGAATCTGTAGACAACCATGGACGGTGTAAGCAATAATGCAGAATGATGTGGCTGTTTGCTGATAACAAAGAACGGTAACAGTCGTACAGTTTCCTGATTATAGGATTGTGACACTCGAGGTAGGTCTACTGTCGTCTGCAACGAACGATTAGTACACTGTACAAAATATATTGTAGATAAAACCGCATGTGTGCACTATGCAAGCAATAACTAACACGATTTTTATATGTTCGTAAGTAACATAGTGTTATGAACTGTGTAGGTAACAGCGAATAGATCTACATGTTATGGGCAAACGATCTATGTAGAAAAGGAAATTTTAGACTTTGATAATAATCATGATCTAGTCGAAATAAACAGGAAGTAGTAAAATCGTGCTTTACATCCAAAGACACGACGTTGTGTATATTAGACCATTAAGCTAGGAGCATACAAACAATGCTAAAACTTATCTTTTAGTAAAATGGGTTTAAAAATTAAAAATAAAATAAAAAAGAAAAGGAGGCTAAAGTTGTATTAGCGCAGATCGTACACAATACAACGTTAAGGATATATATTAATTATACATTCTGGTTGCTCTAAACATTACAAATATGCAGCCACGGAACTCCAATGCTTCTTCGCTAGACCAGTCACCTACCTTTTTTTCTTGAAAACTCTTCCGGAACAAAACTCTTCATTTGTGTGTGAGGTCTGTTGGATCAGCTTGGAAATATTGGACGCTTTCTGCCAGGTGGTCTCTGGGGCTTCCTATGATGTTATTATTTGGCAATGTAGGCGAGGCATTTTATATGTATGTGTTTTGTTGATATTTTATAATGATGTTTATATTCTATTTTGTTTTTGTAAACGGAGGTTCGATAAATTAGAGTATAGCCTCAGCGTCCCCTGCTGGGATGTCTTTATTGTAAAGTGACCGGATGGTGGAGTGCCTTCAGTGTTACCGCTAGGGTTGTTTCGGCAAAATCTTTTATGCGGATCAGGGGTGAGTCCTCTTTCAGCGAAGTTGTGGTCTTGATTTTGTGGTCCTGATTTGGCTCGGAAGAGTCCGCTGGACCTAAAGCAATAATCATGTAATGTAATGTTATCGCCGACTGATAATTTAGTCAGCAATGCCAGTAGATAATAATTGATGTCAACTGTCCTCGATATCGATATATATCGTAACCCCAGGCGTTGTTATCTCTAATAATCTTCGCCGTACTTCGAGGTCATTTTTTGATGACACATCAACTTGTTTGTAATTCCTCAACAAGGCAAGACAAGGCAAGGCAAGGCAAATTTATTCCATATAAAAAAACACATTAAGGGCACATGGACATCGGCGAAAATGATATATACACACATGCAAAATAATTAATTACATAACTTTTTTTTAAAAAATTAAAACTATTTATGTACAAAAAGGGAATGCAGCAGGGTGGGGAGGGGGGAGCGATTGAGAGGGGAAAAGAAGAAAAAAGAAATTGATTGGGGATAGCAACTAGGAATTATAACTAACAATACAATTCAATCTAAACACATCAATTACAAACTACTGAAATTGTTTTTGTTACACACAACCTGTAAATATCAGAACTAGGTTAATTTTTGACATGGGATAACAACATTACAATTGTTTAATTATTAATTTTTGACAGGGGATAACAACGTTACAATTGTTTAATAATTAATTTCATTAGCCTTACAAGCTTTAATAATACTGACTTTTTATTAGATGACAATAATTCTTGAAATTTGATGGCACTGGGATATCTATAATAATATGATTTTAATAATTCTCTTCTCGAGTTACAAAAATGTGAACACAAAAATAAATAATGAAACTCATCACCAAGATCGTCACTATTACATTTTTGACATACACGTTCGTGTCTAGGAATGTTAAAATATCTGCCTCTCTGCACTGGCATTTTATGGTTAAGTGTCCTAAACTTTAGAACAGATATTGCAAGATTTGTTGGTAGAACATGCAAATATTTTTCAAATTCAAAATGTATCTTAAACATTCGATAATTATAGTAAAATTCATTATTGTTTATTTCCTCGAACCAACCTTCAATAAACTGATCATGTAGGCGTTGTTTAATTGTACACTTAAAAACTGAAGCAGAAGGCAAAATATTGGATAGTCCCTGATTTAACCAAAGATTACCAAGTCCTAGATTATTTAACTCTTTCCGCACAGAATCGAGGAATGAAGATTTTAACCTTTATGCAAATCAATATGAAACAAAAAAGTGTACATAACGCTGAACAATTTGATACTGTTAATGTTATCAGGGTGGACAAGCTTATACCAAAAAATTTACCATTCTTTGCTTTGCCTGCAACTCCAGAGGAACCTGCCCTAATTCAGCAAAAAATATTTGAGAAGGTGTAGATTTACCTAGCTTTAAAATTAGTTTATAAAAACGCAGTTGCAGTTTAGTGGCAAGGTCACTTATTTGAGGGCACCATATCTCTGAGCCATATAACAAAATAGGAACAATAGTTTTCTCAAACAGATCAATTTGAATTTCTAGTGGTAATGTTACACTCATTTGGTGTTTTTCTTTATCAGTAGTTGATTTAGCCCCAATGCTGAAATCCTGATAAGTGTAACTCGGATTCGTTTATCCACGCAACCCGTTCACTCAGCAACAAGGCATAAGTCGTCGTATGAAGTTTTCCAATTTTATTCAGCGTACATCAACAACTGCATTTTTCAACTTTTATCTGTGCATCGATTATATAGGTTTTTTTTCTAAACTTGAGATAACGTCAGAATATTCCCGAGTGACGTGTTACAACCAATCAAACTAAACTTCGTCATCACTGTATTACGTCATACATCTTTCTTTTCGGTCCAAGAATGTTCTCAAATATCTACACCTATCGCGAAGCTTCGATCGACAGTAAACAAGCAAATCTAGAGAATTCTCCAATAATATCGACAAACGAAAATTATCAACGTTATACAAAGCTTCTCCTAACAACAACGTAAAATCAAATCAAAGGTAAATACACTCTGCTATTGAATGCTTTGCAAAATAAAACGATCAGATCTATCGCGGGCGTTTCACACGCACAATCGTTCGCGTTTTAACGTAACAGGTAACATAAGCTTTCTAATTTTTCTTAAAAGAGAAAACATAGCTTTAGAGGCACGATCATATAAATTTTTAAGGGCTGGTTTAAAGCTACCATTATAGTTAATTTTAATTCCAAGATACTGAAAATCATATACCACATCTAATTTAACACCATTGTAAAATACATTAGGTAGATTTCTGACTTTGCCTTTTGAAAAAACAAGCACTTTCGTTTTAGCAGCGTTGACTTTTAATTTGTATTGAGTGCAATATTGATGCATAGCATCTAAAGAAGACTGTAATTCAGCAGAAGATTCACACAAAATTACAGTGTCATCGGCATATAGCAAAATAAACATTTTATACAGAGTCTCAATATAGTCATCATCGAGAAAAATATCCGATGCTGCAATCTTAACAGTTCTTAGACCAATTAGTTTTTCACCAAGGAAACTTTTTAAATCATTCAAAAATACAGCAAACAATAACGGAGACAGGTTTTCACCTTGTCTGACACCTGTTTTACAAGAAAAATAATCAGAAAGAGTATCATTCTGCTTTTTGCTTTATTATACAAGTCTTTTATTATATTTTACAAACAAAACGTGGATTAACTCCTTTGACAGTTTAAAAAATTCCTTTTGCAGTAATTTGTTAAAACAAAAATGGCCAGATTTGTTTTGAAAAATAAATAAATAAAATTTGAGGGGTTGCTAGTTCATGCAGCTTTCCCCAAAACACAAAAGGATGGTGTTTGTGATCCAAAATGTAGCAAAGCACAAACTCATACCAAGGTAGCTTTAAAAAAATGTAAATTCTATGTTTACTCATTGTATGTAAGCTTAAAACAGCTTGAATGAAATTTTATGTTATAATGTAATCCATAATTATTAAGTACTTTTGGTTTTGGTGACAATTATATTAAAATTCACCCTGCCACATTCATTCCACAATCGGTCGAACTTTGTTGTGTACATTTATATTGAACCTAACCTCAATCTCCAACATTCTCTCTTTTTATCCCACCTTTTCCTTTCTTTCTCATCACATTCTCTACCATTATTTTAACATGATTGTTTAAATATTTATTATTGTGAATGTGTGTGTGTGTGTGTGTGTGTGTGTGTGTGTGTGTGTGTGTGTGCACGTACGCATGTGAGCGCTTAAAGCAGACTTTATTTTGATTTTGCGTTTTATAAAATAATAATTTTCTTCTCACCTTCCCTCTTTATCTCTTACTAGTGGTTTTTGTACCCTGGCAAGCCAGGGTACACATGATGCTGTTTAAAATGTAGACAGAGAGAACTTTTGTCTGCGAGTTTCATTTGGACGATGATACCTCCCCATATCCCCCTTGATACCTCACCACACCCCCCCCCCTGATATCTCCCCATCCCCCCCCCAATGATGCCTCATCATACCCCCTTGATACCTCCCCGAACCTACTTGATACCTCCCCATACCATTTTAATGGAAGCGCACGGAATGAGGCTATTACAGTTTGTGGACATTTTGTTTATTTATTTATCTCAGAAACGGTTAAACGATCGGTAAGGAAATGTCGGCTAAAACGATTTCGCTGGTTTTGAGCACACAGCAGGCCTACTACTACTACTACTACTACTACTACTACTACTACTACTACTACTATTGAATATAGAATAATACAAATAGAAATCATAAAAAAACAATAAGGTTTTAAAAGAAAATTTGATATAATAATAATGATAATAATAATAATAATAATAATAATAATAATAATAATAATAATAATAATAATGTATTATTATTATTATTATTATTAGTTTATTAATAATAACAATAATAACAATAATAATAATAATAATAATAATAATAATAATAATAATAATAATAATAATAATAATAATAATAATAATAATATTAAATTAAATGTAAAAAGTCTAAATTAAAAAAAAAATATTCATATTATAGTGTAAAAAAAAAAACTTAAAACAAAAAATATGGCCCGCGTGAGTATCGATCTTGGGTGGCCCGAAACCGTAGGCGAAAGATTAAACCACTAAACTACGAAGGCTTCGTAGAAAAACCATGAATTTTTTGTTCTATATGGGAAAACATGCTGAAACCTCAATTTGATTTTTAATGGAAGCGCGCGGAATGAGGCTATTGCAGTTTGTGGACAATTTGTTTATTTATTTATCTCAGAAACGGTTAAACGTTCGGTAAGGAAATGTCGGCTATAACGATTTGGGTGGTTTTGAGCACACAGCAGGCCGATCAGCAGCTCTCAGCACGTGCCCAGATCAGCGTCCATAGGAGACAAACTTTATAGTAGTGGCGAAGAAGGACTTCCGGCTAAGCAATTTATATATATAGATTATGTTTATCTGGTAGTGGTTTCTTGTGTTGTTGAAATACAATGGGCTCTATGCACAAGTCGGCGCGCGAAAGCGGCATGGTCACGTGGCGCGGGAATAACAAAGCGGTCATGGCTTCTTTTAGCTCGCTCGCGTGTACTCCAATGCTGCTTAAAAATTTCTAACTTTACCGACATTTTGGGATATTGTGATATTTTGAACACAGCACATTCGTGCAATACTGATTACAGACAAATTATTATCAGAGGACAGGCTTTCTTTTAAAAGAGCGATTTGTCACTGACATTCAGTTTAGAGTTCATCAATATTTCATCTTTCAGTGGAAATCGATCAAAGGAAATGTTCTTTTCTTTGCATAAAGAACTTCACCATTTTCAAACTCGAGCACGCTGTGTTATTCCCGCAGCACGTGACCGCCACGCTTTTGTGCATAGAGCCCATTGTTGTTGTTGATTCAATGTTCCCACTTACCCACATACCAAAATTACAACCCAAAAAACACAAATTTTGTTTAAAAATAAAATAAAAAGAAAAATAACTCAACAGATTCAAGTGAAAGGCAGGAATACAAAAATAATTAGAACTAAATTCAGTCATTAAAAAATGCAACAAAAAAACAAACAAACACTAGTTCAAGTTGAATTTATTGCCAAGTATACATTATGAATTTGAAGTATACATTAGGAATATGTTTTGGTAGAATGGCCAAATTAAACATACGTTGGACATTACAACACCGAAACACGCACACTGATTGATTATATACGTGTGTGTGTGTGTGTGTGTGCGTGTGTGTGGGTGTGTGTGTGTGTGTGTGTGTGTGTGTGTGTTAGTGACCGTGCGCGCCTGTTTGTGTTTAACCTCACCTGCTTATTTGTTTTTTAATTTATTTAGCGGGTCATCCAGTACATATTTAACTTCACATTAATTAATTCTTATTCTACATATATACATTTTATTTATATTTGAATATAAATTATTTTTATGTATTGTTTTGATTAAACTCATCTCTTCCATAAATGTTTCTGATCTTGCCTCACATCATCATATACCAACCCCATCTCCCCTTCTTAGCTCTCCCCTCCTCTCTCCCTCGTCTCTTATTCGCTAGCAAATGTCTGATTTTATTTTGTATGAAGCCGGATGTTTAGAATGAATGCGTGAGTACTGCGCTTTGAACTCATATTGTTCCTTGGAAAAAAGCGCTATACAATTATTATTATTATTATTATTATTATTATTATTATTATTATTATTATTATTATTATTATTATTATTATACTGGTTGTTTTTGTTTTGTTTTTTTACTACTGACATCTATTTATAATATTTTGTATCACTGTGTAGTGCTTTAAAAAAAAACACTTTTACATGTTTTTATCGTTGCTTCAATATGTATTATTACCGTTGATGTCTTCGTTTGTGTGTGTGTGTGTGTGTGTGTGTGGGTGTGTGTGTGTGTGTGTGTGTGTGTGTGTGTGTGTGTGTATGTAGATTTTATACATACTCTTATGATGTTCAAAGTGTTTTTATCTCATAATGTTTCTTAATGTTTATATATTTTCCCCTTGTATTCCTATTAACCGCATCTCACTAAGTTTATTTATGCGTTCCTATTGCGACAGAAAAATGGTTGTATGTAATTCATGTGATGGGTAATACAGATGTATTGAATTGAATTGAATAAGCATCATTACATTTAAAAATCTCGTTCCTAACTATAAATAAATTTGCTGTTTCTTTACGACTGTTCTGGCAGGAAACTGGAAACCTACAGCTTCGCTCTAAGTGCAATGGACACAAAATTGGATTTTATAATATTTATGTTGACTGCTGGTGGACTGAAATTACGGCGACATATGTGGTTTAGTTGTATCGAGAGAATGAATAAAATTGTAATAAGAAAACTAGCCATGCTGTAACCAAAGCTGAGGGAAACAAGAACCCTTTTATTTTTGCCGTGAATCTGAGTAATACAGGCCTTTAAATCACGATGAGTGGTCAACAGAAACGACCCGATATTAGCGTGGTACTTTTCAATACTGACAGCAGCGACAGTGATGTCAAGGCTGCTGACAGACAGACATGTATGGGGCATGTGTTAGATGAGGTTCTGAAGAAGAGTGGCCCCAACTTATTCCTTCTCTGTCAGGACAAAATCAATGGGCCCAAACACAGGATCCTTTGCGACAAACTGGCTACAAACGACTCAGACTGCCCTCAGAAAGAGGAGGCCGGAATTTACTACAGACAGTACAAGTCGCAGAGAGGAAATGACGACACGCACTCAATTGGAGGACATTCTGGTTCCCTTGTGTCAGGGCGCAAAGGCATTAACCTCTCCAATAGTGGCAGTAATCCGTTGACGTCGAAGATCAATGATGGCAATAGTTCCACAACTCCGAGGGCAACTGAGAGAGGCGTCGCAACGCTTGCGTCACCAAAGAGAAATGACCATGAAGTCTTAAAAGACTCTGCACGGTTACTGGTCAGTCCTCGTACCGAAAGCTATCACGTGAGTTACATCGATGTAGGGAAGCTGCAGGAAGCAGCGGATAAATTGCCTCTGGCAGCAGACAACGATTTTTCAACAGCCAGGTTAACGGCATGTGTTCTTAACCCTTTGGGTCCTCCAACCACAAATAAGGAGGTTCTGCTACTAGTATCATGGCACGGACCTTACAAAAAAAATGACGAAAGAAAGTTGGCTTGCCTTGAGAGACTAGTGTGCTTTGTAGAAACTCTCAGAATCAAGGAAAAGTGTACAGCCGCGCTTGTCGGTGGAGACTTTAATATGGATGTTTCCATCTGCCGTGATAGATTCAAAAAGGGTTTCCAAAGAGTAGGAAAGCTGGACGCTATGGTGCTGGACAACTACACCCCAACACCGGACCGGGAAGACAACGCTGTGTTTGATTACCTGGTTTACTGGCCAGCCAAGACCTTGGAAAACATCCGCACTTCAGTATCGTGCCCAAGATACAGGAGAAAACCTCCGACCAGGCCGTTCGACCACAACATCGTTATGTTCACCTTCGGTGATGCGACTTTACAGGCAGCCCTCCGGGCAATGGGCGAGGGTGACTACCTACACGCTACAAAAACTCAAAGACAGTCTGTTGTCGAAAGAGGCGCTTCAGCTTCCCCTCAAAAGTTACCTGCCAAATACGATGAGGCGAAAAGTACAGCTTCCACAAAAAAGACCTCTGGGCATCGCGCGAAACAGCCTGATATTACTCGCGAGAAGACGGTAAGTTACTAGTTTTTTACTATAACCCCGCTACCCGATTAACCTCCAAATGTAACTTATGAAAAGCTCCACAGTTTGCAGCGCCCAATGCAATCCTCGTAATAAATGCATATACATCACAGGTATAGAGAAATAACATGTTAACATGATGTACTAATTTAAGATTTACTGAAAACAAATTACAAACTAACCACATATAAAATAAGCACCATAAAATAAAATAAGTACAATAAAATGTTCCAAGCAAAAGAATTCAGGCAGATTGTCTGCCTGAAATCTTAATGCTGACTATATTTTATAATACCTTTTGTAATGGTATTTATTTTTTTGTCACACACTACACACACACAACCAGCAATCAATAATGCAAACATCCTCAAGTTGAAACTTGCATTGTTGATAGCTAGGTGGGTGAGTGTGTGGGTCACAACTGAACAAGGAGACAGAATTGATTGGACACGTCCCCCAAAAAGTTTGTTTACGGTAACATTAAAAAAAAAAAAAAGGGTTGGTAGATCGGCTTCTTTTCTAAAACTTTTTTTTTAACATTGAGGGCGATTTTTGGCGCTTTTTTTCAATTTTTTTTCAGACTATCCCTCTTCCCCCCCCCCTCTCCCTTCCCTCCCAAAAGTTTTAGGGTTGGGCCAAAAATTTACGATCGGTCGGGATACCATATAAACAGATTTTGTTTTTCCCTAACCTGGCCATCGCCTGTAACTATGAAGGCGATTGTATTCATATCAAAATTACTGTCTACTTGTTCCACTACTTCCCCGTTGATGGACAGGGGTTGCATGTTGTTTCTGTTTTGACGGAAATTTACCACTAGTTCTTGTGTTTTTGAGACGTTTAATTCCAGATTGTTGTCCATGCACCAAGCCACTAGCTCATCCACTGCTTGCCTATATGCTCCCTCGTCATTGTTAGAGATCAGACCTTCTACAGTGGTGTCATC
Organism: Oncomelania hupensis; assembly: GCA_036898135.1. Lineage (NCBI taxonomy): Eukaryota > Metazoa > Mollusca > Gastropoda > Littorinimorpha > Pomatiopsidae > Oncomelania > Oncomelania hupensis. The sequence goes on from CM072516.1 coordinate 46,454,758, forward strand.
TGAGAACTTTAATATGACTACCTTATCATGGTGCGACACGCAGTCGTTCGTGAATAGGGTGAACAACATGGGAAATAATACGCATCCCTGTGGTGCACCTGTAGGCCTACTCAGGGTCAGTGGGTCGGAGAGCTTGCTGCCTACTCTTACCAAAGAACGTACAGCTTCACACGTTCTTTGCTCTTACTGATTTGGGGCGGTTAAGGAGAAAATCTAGTAGCCACCTACACAAGGCCTGTACTACTCCCATGCTCTTTAGCTTGCTATACAGCTTGTGAGGAAGAGAATCCTAGCATTAGTTTTAATAATTCTTATATAAGTTATAAGTGTTGGTTGCCTTTAAAAAGAATTTTTTTTAAATATAATAGTTTAGTTGCCTTTTTACGTTTTTCAATGTAATATTTTTTATTGAATGTTTTTAACATTATGTTGTACATTTTTAGTGAATTTATTCAGACTTTATATACCTACTGTTGTGTAGTATAAATGGTGTATGAATGTTTTAAGCGCGGAGAGCACAGCCACTGGCTGTGATGCGGCGCTATATAAATCTACATTTATTATTATTATTATTATTACATGATCATAATTATTATTCCTTTTTTTTTAATTGGACCTATTTATAATTATGTTGTCTAAGTTGCTTGTAACACTCGCTATGGTGCTGCAAAACGGTACTTTGTCCCGAGTGCCTAAATGCAACTGTGAGGTGAATCGATCGGTTCAAAAAAATTAAAATTGAATTATTATAGCACCGTAAACTGTGAAATAATGTTGTTAGTACATTGATTAAAACTGGTCCTTTAGAATTGTCATTACTAGCTGGCAAACCTATCTCTGTCTGGGCAGTCACTGAAGAGTAGGTAAGCCCTTCTGGCCTGCTGTGAATTTTGTTCCCCCCTAAGTTTTTATTTAATTTAATTTATACTTTTTATTCACTATTTTGGATTCGAATTCGTGGAATGAAAAGTTTAGCAAAAAGACAAAACCGTTAGTACATTACCCAGAAACTTAACCTATGCTCGTGGCAAATTTGGTGAAACGAAACTGGATTTCTATTATTACACACAGAGACATGTCGATTATATATAATAGAGATGCCAGTGTATATAGATAACCAAAGGGAGACGCGTCACAGGCATAGGCGCTCGCGTGTCCAGACACAAGCGCTTGTGGATAATACAGACTAATAATGACGTTAATACTGTTTTCCGTGAATAGCTAGTTCATACATGCTGTCCCAATAGAGAAGCTGTGTACCACTTGAATGCGTGCGGTTAGTTTACCTAGTTGTGAGGGGCAAACATCCCGTGGTGGGTGACCTTGCATGACTGGGCGTGCTAACCTGTAATATGTTACGAGTATGAGCAATTGTGCGAAACGAGACCCATGTCTGCGTGCACACTACTGAAGACGTTAGTCTATATATATAAATTGCTTAACCGGAAGTCCTTCTTCGCCTCGACTGTAAAGTTTGTCTGGTATGGACGCTGATCTGGGCAGGTGCTGGGCGCTGCGGATCGGCCTGCTGTGCGCTCAAAACCAGCGAAATCGTTATAGCCGACATTTCCTTACCGAACGTTTAACCGTTTCTGAGATAAATAAATAAACAAAATGTCCACAAACTGCATCATTCCGCGCGCGGTTTCGATTCAACCCGTGTCAAGAACGTGCCGTTCTGTAATACCGCAAATTTTGTTTTATTTCCATTCAAAACACTTTTGCACTCATGTCACCAATCTTACAAAATTTTGTGTTTAACTAATTAAATTTGATTAATTAATAATCGAATCGAGGTTTCAGCATGTTTTCCCATATAGACCAAAAAATTGATGGTAGTAAGACATTCGCCTACCGTGCAGGCGACCCAAGTTCAAATCTCCCGCGGGACATATTTTTTTAATGTTATTATTTTTTTTACACTACAATATGGATATTTATCTTTTTAATTTAGGCTTTTTACTTTTAACTTATTTATTATTATTATTATTATTATTTATAAACTAATAATAATTATTATTATTATTATAATTATAATATCTTATATCAAATTTTATTTTAAAACCTTGGTGATTTTTATGATTTCTATTTGTATTATTCAATATTCAATATTATTATTACTATTATTATTATTATTATTATTATTATTACCAAGGATCGGGATGGGGTGGTACGTGTAGGTAAAAGGGGGCTACGGGTAGGTTTAAAGGGGCATGGGTAGGCATAACGGGGATACGGGTATATATAAGGGGGTACGGTGATGGTCGATTCCTTTCATCCATACCTGCGAAACGATCAACGGGGAAGTATCAAGGAGGGTACAGGTAGGTTACAAGGGGGGTACGGAAGGTATCAAGGGGGTATGGGGAAGTATCAAGTGGGTTCGGGGAGGTATCAAGGGGGTATGGTGAGGCATCATGGGGGGGGGAAGGGAATGGGAGATATCAGGGGGGGATGAAACTCGCAGACAACAGTTGTCTCTCTGTCTACATTTTAAACAGCAACCTGTGTACCCTGGCTTGCCAGGGTACAAAAACCACTAGTTTAACGATAAGGCGATTGTGTTGGAAAGAAACCAGAGCAGAGGACTCGGCATCCATTATGGATAGCGTCAGGGTAAACTTTCTCTGAGCTCCAGCATTTCCCCTCGCTGTTGGTATTGAGCAGCTTTTCCATCGCCGATCTGCATCTTCCACTGCGGCGGTCCAGTTCAGCTCTAAGCCATGCTGACAAGCAGCTTCCACTGCGTAGCACTTACCACTGCGGCGGTCCATAGGCTTCATTTTGCTCACCCAAGCTCAAGGAGGCGTTCAGACCCTTTGACCCTGCATCCAGGCTAGGTTATGAGGTCTGCCATGGGCCGGCATTGAGCGGGCGCGCTGGCCTCTGGCGGTTCAGGACGTCAACGCCTGGCATTGGTCTTTGGGAGATCCCGACACGTTCCTCCACCTCATATACCAAACTTCATTTTCTCTTCTTGGTGGCTCCTTGGACAGGATGCCCGCTGCATCGCCAGGCAGCTGGCTTTTCTCTCCCGGGTTGCCTCATCCTTTCACTACCATTGGGCAGCATATTTTTGCTGTGGAGAGTGGCGACCTCAGGACAGCAGGCGTTTAATGCCGCTAGCAATTCCTGCGCTTGTCTACCTCGCCTCCATCATACGGGTCATCGCTGGATCCTACGGCCTAGTCGGCTCACATTCCTCCCGTCTGCGAGTCCGCTTTTTCATCTCAGCTTCCGTCTTGAGCGCTTCATCTTCTACGACCTTCTCTCTTCGTCATACAACCTGCCTTGTGAGCTACCCTTCTTGTCACCTCGTCGCTTCATCTACGACTTCGCTTCTTCATCTTCGTCCCATCTCGGGCCGCCTCTCCTGACTTCCTAACTTCACAGTCCCCTTTACGCGTCATGTGTCGGGGACTATAATTCTACTCTTGGTTGGAAAAGGAGTAGGCATATGGGTGGACGTTCTTGGGTGGTAGAGTAGATTGTTAACCGAGGTTTACCCTTCTCTCTCTCCTTGTTCTCTTTTTCTCCCTGTTGCTGCATGTCCTATTTTTAATTGCATTTTGATAAAGAATTTGTAAATATACATAGATTTTCTTCTTTTTCTCCTCCGACTCCACACGATGATTACTATTGTTATTGTGACCGTTAGTTTTGTTATTGTGCAACGTACAGATCTTCATGGTGAGTTTGCTGAATTATTATTGTTTTTATAGTCCTACATTACATTTGTCTCGGCTTTCTTTTCTTTTTTTTTTCAATGAAATTTTGAAGTCGGGAATCAGAACGAGCAAAATGTCGGTCCGTTGGAAGGCACATCTCAAGAACCACAGAACGAATTTTTACCAAAGCCATAGAAACATCAGTTAGATTAGTGGCCTGCCCCCTGTGGCGATCATATTTACTCTACCGCAAAGGTCAAGGTTACTGGAGTTATTTTGTTGCTAAACACCTTTTGCTCAATATCAAAAACGTCTAAAGCGATTAGGTAGAGTTTTGGTATACATCAAGGGATTCAGGAGCAGTAACGGCATTTGTCACAGCTGAGTTTAAGGTAATGGTCATGGTGTTGACATCTACTTCACCAGTTCCTAAAATGAGCAGTGATGAAAATTTCCCTCCAATTGTGGCTTGGGATATTTCGCCACCTCCGGGTCTTGCAGTTTGTCCAGGTCGAACTTCAGTCTGGTGCACCTTGCTGTGTTTACTCTCTTCAAGTGGAGCCGGAAGGACATCATCACGAGATCGTGGTCACTTCCTATGTCTGCTCCTGGAAAAGTGCGTGTCCTGCCAATGTTGATGCTTGATCTGAAGAGTGTCTTGACCATGATGTAGTCGATCTGGTTGAGAATGAAGCTCCCCGCTGGGACTGTACCATGTCCATCGCCTGGATTTTTTGTGGGGACCAAGCGTGTTTTCCAGTATCAGATTGTTGTATATGGCAAACCCCAAGAGTATCAGATTGTTGTATCTGGCAAACCCCAAGAGTCTCAGACCCCTGTCATTTGTCTCGTTGTTGTAGTAGAGTACACATGTCTCCCGTACGCATCTTGGCCAACCTAATTGGCATTCCAGTCGCCTTGCATTATGACTATAATTGGTCAAGGACAGAACTGAACTGAAAAACTTGGAGATTAACGTCCTAGTGTTTGATAAACGTTAAGGACAATTAAAACCAGTGGCAAGGGCCACTCTTTATTGTTAAAACAACCAGACCAGGTCTGGTAGGGAATGGGGGAGGGCGGAGGACAGGGGAACCGAGGGGTATATAAAACCGGGAGGAAGGAGAAAAATCCTTAATAAACCTCCTACATTCATTCATAAAACAGGGAGGAAGGAAAAAGTTCCTTAATAAACCTCCTACATTCATTCCTCATTTGTACAACACTTTCGTGCTTCGAGGGCCTATTTAACAGTTTGTTTGGTCGTGAGGCATAGCTGTGACGCCGACCAGAGTATCTATACAATTTTCTTGTTGGGCATTGAGCTACCCTCCTTGAGTAGGCTAAGTAGGTATTAGCCAAGGTGGTGGGCGGGACCAGGTCCTTTCCACGCAAAACGCTAATAGAAAATAAAATAGGATTTGTGTTCCCTCAGCTAATAGTAGAGGCCTGTGCACTGCTGTACAAAAAGATTAATAACTTTATAGTTATCACGTAGACTATTTATTTCAAAATTCGACACTAGAACAGCGGGAAATTCGTTATACCTGTTAATATAAACAAATTACAATCAACAAGGAAAAAGCTGTTTATGTAAGTTAGATTTATACTGTGAGGAATGTTTTATATTGGTATTACTAAGCAAGTAACTTCAACCATATAAAAGGTAGTTTAATAACTGTAAACCTACTTTGGGACACTCTGTATATGTAAAGGGGCGATTAATCATGCTTGAGAGAAATTGTCCTCCTTTAGACTGCCAGATTGAGTTTTGTTCCCTTGTTGTCAGTCAAGCCTTGTGGCTCTTGCAGTGGAGGATCTCTCCCATGCATGGCTAACCGTCTCCCTGCCCCACTTCACACACAGATATGTATATAAATAAAAAAGATATTTGTAGACCCTGATGGTGTAATGTATCGAATTGTTTCAACCAGGAGCCAGCACTCGGAAGCCAGCACTCGGAAGCCAGCACTCGGGAGCCAGCAGTCAGAGCAATCAGAGGACAGCGAGGAGGAGCAAACAGAGCAGCCAAAACAGCACAGGGCAGTCAAAAGGTCCAAGCAGTGGGTAACAAGTAGAGGGCAATTAGTTCAGGAGCAGCATGTACTGAAAAGGTTTTGCTAGCTTACCAGACTAATGTAGGTCATTATCAGAAGAATGAGTTAATACAATATTAAGACATGCTACTTTGAATTTGTTTTTTTACGAATCTAATACATCACTATTCCATTCCACCCATGCTACTTATAGGCATATATCTCTTTATGTATTAAAATACGAAATAATACATATCGAATTTGTTAGCTAGACGTGTGAAGATCATATATTATTTTCTACTATATTCCCTGCACACACCCAATAAATATATATATATATATATATCTGTCTATTTATCTAAAGGGGCATAAATGGTGTAATAAAGGCTTTTAATCTTGAATAAAGCAGGAACTTATAAAACTTGTTGATGGTGTGATATAACAAGACTAGTGAAAGTTTGTGCAAATGTGACTAATAATTATGTTGTTTTAACATGAATTTTTTTGATTGTATTGATATAAACATAAGAAAGCACATTTACTGTGCATCTTGAACAAAGCAGAAACTGTGATAATGAAACAATTACACAATTTGTCAATTCATCTTAAATAAAAATCAAGAACAATGACAATATTCCTGATGAGGCCTCGAGACATCGATCACAGCTTTCTTAGTTAGTTGCTTGGCTTAAAGAAAGCGTTAATGGACTTTTGTTTCTTATGGTCTGCCTTCTCCTCCTCTGCCACCTTTCTCTTCAAGCTCTGCAAAAAATCAAAACAATTTTTTTTTACAGTCTCCTCAACGATTACAGTTAGGGGGTGCAGCATAACTAAACACATCTCTATCCTAGTGGCAAGAACCATGACTGAAAAAAGTCAAATCGCCATTTGAGATCTGGGCATGATACAGAACCAAAAGCCTTACATTATCCACACAAAAAAGGTGTGTAGTCTGGTTAGCCCAGGCATTTGTGATATGAAAATAATGTTTGTGTTTTTCTTTAATGTACATAAATATGTAGTTTTTCTTTATGACTAAAAAAGGCCTGTGTGATATGACCACAATTTCTATCATTAGCAAGAAAGTGTGTTGGTTTGCACAGCCATAAGTAATAATGAAATGTTTTTCTTCAATGTACATAAATATGTTGCCTTTTTCCCCTTAAAGACTAACACACTATCTGCATTATTTCACCGCAATATCTATGCATTGGCAAGAAAGTGTGTAGCATGGGCAGCCCAGGCATTTGAAATAATGAAAGTTTACTTTTTTCTTCTATTAACAAAAATATGTTGCCTTACATTTTGACACATTGGCTTCTTTTGGGTAAGATATGAATACAATCCAGGCCCTCAAATAAGCAAGAAAGTGTGTCGTCTGGCAAGCCCAAGAATCTGGTAAGGACTTTTTACTCTTTAATGCACATAAATATGTTGCAGTTTAATCTGCTAGTCCTTTATCCATGTATTTGCTGGATTTGTTAGAACAGTAAGTCATTTAAGGCAAATTTATGTTATTTTTGTTATTTTCTAACTCAACATTGCAAGGACTTAAAAATTGATGTTTCTTTTATTATAGTGTATTAATTTACTATGAGCTGACATGCATGTCCGTTTGTGTGTTTGAGAGAGAAAGAGAGAGAGAGAGAGAGAGAGAGAGAGAGAGAGAGAGAGAGAGAAAGAGAGAGACGATAATTGTATTTTGCAAGGGTAGAAGAGTAAGCGCTGTGGGCGCTTTTTTTAACATCGTGCCCTTGGGGATTATAACAATAACTATTAATTAAAACAAATTAATGTTATAACATTAACATCATGTAACAATAACAAATAAACAAGGTAATCATTATATAATATCATTTTTAAAAAACTATCATTGTTAATATCCATTAACAACAATGAATGTTTATTTAATTTTGTTTTGTGTTTTAAGAGATGTGTTCTAAATGATGTAAATGTAGATGCTGGAATGCAGAGGTCTTCAGAGAGAAAGAGATAGAAAGAGAAGAGAGAGAACTTGAAACTAAATTGTGATTAACTTGGGTTATTTATCACCCATTTTAATGAACCACACAGATGTGCCTGCACTGAAATGCAATTCATAATTTTCAATAGACTTTAGACTATTTTCCTTACAACATTCAACTGTTATGCTGTTTAATATGTGCAGACCTTTGGTGACCAATGTTTTACATTTCAAAATTGTTACTTGTTTATGTCAGAAAAACGAATATACACAGAGGTGCACCTATCTATAACAATGTGTGCACACGTGGAAATGAATACTAATAGATGTTTACTTGTATTAAACCCACTTTTTGACTCACTTGCATAGCAATATGAGCCTACGTACTTACCCTCAAAATCAATTTTCTAGATTTTTGCAAATCTGTACGAGACAAGTCCTAAATAGACCAAAAATGACATTTTAATTTTTTTAAAACAGTGTCCCTCCATTATCCGCTGTATGGACGTGCAAAACTTGCAAGTGGATTAATATTTCAGAACCTATTTCAACCATAACAATCAAACTTGGTAAGATGGTGTATACCCATGAAACCTCATAAATGATCAGCGCAGTAAATGAATGACTTCATTTCAAGGTCAAGATCACAGTGTCAACAAATATTAGTCCAAAAATGACAATTTTTCACAAAATTTAACTTTTTTTTTTTCTAATAATAATGAACTTATGATTTTTTGATGCACGATAGATATTAATGAAAAACGATTCCTATGCACATTTGGTCAATCTCCCTCCAAGGTCAAGGTCACTTATTTAATAAAAAGTAGTCAGGTAAAAAAAATTTTATAACAGTGGAAAAACTGTTAACAACGTACTTTCAAACATTAGCATAGATAAGGTAACAGCACTTATTATTATTATTATTATTATTATTATTATTATTATTATTATTATTATTATTATTATTATTATTATTATTAGCAACTTCTTGTCAGATGCAAAGTTTGTATGATTGCATCCAACCACATTCAAAATCCAGAGAGAATGCAGCATGGAAGCAGAATAAACACAATTACAAGCTTTACAAAGAGCACGAAAGTAAAGCAAGAGGATCTACTTTTTCTATATATTTTAAAGTGCCCCAAGCATTTCTCGCGACATGGGGTTGCGTTCGTTACAACTTGACATTGGATTGGTATAGATATGATTATTTCATGAAAATCCAAATAATGAATTGTGTGTGGAGATTATAGGAAGACCTCTCTTTTCCAGTACCACAACCACTTAACAGACAAAATCTAGCTCTAATCAGTGACCAAGGCCATTAGATATTGTGATATCTCAAGTTTTATTAACTGTACTGCAAGTTCCTGTGATGTTATATACATGTTTTTCTCTGTGATTTTTACACTGCAGTTTTCATAGGACTGATATAGTACACATATTTTGCACCTTCGGAACTAAACAACAATGTACTTATGATGGTATTTACAACTAGGTTTTGTTATCCGTTTTGTTTATGTTATTTTAAATCATGCTTTTTAATATGTCTGGAATATTGGTTAAAACATTGTTGTCCTTGTTGACAGCATAAAAAAATGTACATGTGATATGTCATTTGCTTTTGCAATGTTTTTGTTTTCTACACAATACTTTTAATGTGACTGGAATGGTTACAACAGTTTGTATATTCTACATCCATCTAGGCATGCCTGTACATTGTAACATACATGTTATTTGCACAGGTGTTATCGTCAAGGTTTTCCTTTTGTGGGGGTAATTGTTTCTATTATTTTCTATTGTACATAATGTGACAGGAATGGTTTTCTTTCAGCAGGGGAGAGAAGGTGGGGAGTGGGTGGTGAAGGGGAGGGAAGTGGAGTGCTAGGGACAATAACCTGTCAAAAGTCAAAACAAAAATAAAAAGTTTTTTTTTATTTTTTACATTGTACATGTCACTGAAATAGTAAAAACACTGTGGACTTTCAAAACTGAACAAGAACAATGTACATGTGGTGTTATTTTTACTAAAATATTAATTCTCCTCTGTAAAACTGTATGCTTAACGTTCTCCTGCCAGAAAAAGTACGTCCAATAGGCACAAAGCAGATCAATATATATATCCATGCTGATGTTAAAATACATCTTATGCCCAATTCTTTTAAAGACACCTTACCTTCCAGACATCATTACGCAGCGTTTTAATGACAGGATGATTATGTCTGGTGCCTTAAAGGACTGGCTCAAGTGCTTTTATTTTAATTTTTACTCTTGGATAACAGTCAACAACCTGTATGAGGGAAGAGGTCAAATGGACTGGACGACGACAACTATGCATGAAAATGCGTTATTGTACAGTTATTATCGTTCTTCTCTCTCTCACTGTTGTTGCAATGCCACAAAGCGCTGTGGACATGCCTTCATATGTAATATTTTTTGTATGTGCTATTGTGATGATGATGTCCACTTGTACTGAGCAGGTATCCATTTGTCCAGTGCTCATCACAAGTATAGGCAAAAACAGAAAAAAACTTTAAACTTGTAGGGATAAGGGCTAAGGGAATGTAGTTGTAGACAGAGTAAAAGGAGATTGGCGCTAGCTGCTATTCGTTCAATTGAAAATGTGGGTCCAGGGAGGTTATATTTTTGCAGAGTTCATTTGTAAACAGCACGAAACTGAATAATTAAAAGACTGTAATACAGGATGTAGACAAAAGATTGCACATACTTAACCTGTTAAGTTCAATAATCAGGAACACTTGTTTTTATATAACATAAATGCACTGTATTTTATTTCATAGAACCTGTTTACTTTAAAAAGTACTTATTTGTCCTTTTGGACTTTTTTCACCAAGGTAAAATGAAAGTTTAAATTTTTTAAATTGTTTTGCGTTGTATAGCATACTGCATTGTATTGTAGATCGCCAAGCTATGGGTTCTACTGAGAAAGCGTGCTTACAGCATACATTATTATTTATTATTAATTCATTTATTTATGTACTGAGATATGCATGAAGCCAGCTTAATCTTGCTGCAATAACAAGTTATGAACAAATTTTAGTTTGAATTATTTACAATAATTCTGGCCAAGTTTGAATTGTTTGAGCCATTTCTATTTTGAAAATATAATGACACAACACATGCAGTTCTTGTTTAGAACTTGATAGGTTAGAAATATAAATAAATGACTTAAATAAATGCATAAAATATAACAATATGCCAGTACATATACACTTTACAATTGTTATATTAAATTAAATAATTAAATGTTACCTTTGAATTTGATGAGGTGGAGTTACTTTCAGCATGCAAGCTGAATACCTAAAAGAAAAAAACATCTCTACTTTGTACTTCACAAACATAATTTAGCAATATAAAATATGCAACCAAAGTTAACAGCAGATTGAATGATACTCAAAACTGGAAATCCTCAGATGCAAATTTGGTGATCGAATGTACAAAGCAAATATTGCTAGTTTCAAATTGAATAGAAAGCATGTTGCCTTTCACCACCAGCCTCTAGACTTGGAGGTACTTATTTCCAATGTCCAGCTCTACAGTGTTCAAGGAATGGAAGTTCTCTGCAAAGCTGATTTCCCCCCCTCAAACTTTCTACAGATCTGCATCACAAAACTTTTGCAGCTGAACCACATGGGCAGCCTGATCAGAAAGGGTGATATCCCTGTTTAGGGCTTAACAGTGCTTCAGTCAGCAGTAAATGATAAAGCAGGTTTGAAAAATATGAACTTGTGCGAAAAAGAGCATGGCATCATACATAGCCAACGTTAACAAAAAGTTCAGCTCCCTGGGGCAAATAAACAAGCATTAGGTTCTCCCTGCATTTCACATCTACAGACAAAACTGAAACATTTCATGATGTGAGAGAAATTTGTCCCTCATATTTGCATCTACGAATCTACAGCTAAAGTTTAATTTATACATCCATGCAATGTGGCAATGGAAATAAACATGATAGAAGAGTTTTCCCATTGTAAGTATGAACTGGGAAGATACACATTCGTTTGAGTGCTCTCTTTGACACCGATAGTCAAGTATCTTGTAATATCATAGCAATGCATCATGTTTTTTTTTAAAATGTTGTAAAGCTTGTGAAATATGATATGAAATGTAATCATTTATTCTACATTTGCTAGGGATCACATACACAACAGACAATGAATTCACAAAATGGTGAAATAAAGTACCCGACCCACCTCTCATTTCTTTCATTTCTTTCTTTTTTATAACCAAATTTTATTCTCAATATGTTAGAGATCACAACACACCAGAATTTTTCAACATTTTGAAATAGAAACATTAACCCATCGCCCCTATTTCTGGTTTTGTATATCTTGTATTATTATCTTTTAACCTTTATTTTAAGGACCACATAAATTACCCACAATGTATGTCACAAAATGTTGGAGTAAACTTTCCAACCCCCACTAAACAGGTCAAAATGGATATTACAAAATGTTGAAGTAAACTTTCCAACCACCACTCCCTCCCACTAAACAGGTCAAAATGGATATTGCAAAATATTGAAGTAAACTTTCCAACCACCACCCCCTCCCACTAAACAGGTCAAAATGGATATTGCAAAACATTGGAGTAAACTTTCCCACCACCACCCCTCCCACTAAACAGGTCAAAATGGATATTGCAAAACATTGAAGTAAACATTCCCACCACCACCCCCTCCCACTAAACAGGTCAAAATGGATATTGCAAAACATTGAAGTAAACTTTCCCACCACCACCCCCTCCCACTAAACAGGTCAAAATGGATATTTCAAAACATTGAAGTAAACTTTCCCACCACCACCCGCTCCCACTAAACAGGTCAAAATGGATATTGCAAAATATTGAAGTAAACTTTCCCACCACCACTCCCTCCCAGGTCAAAATGGATATTGCAAAATGACCACTGCCCCACCTTTAGGCTTCACTGACCATTTTAAAGAAGGCAAAGATGATCCCATAACCTTCCAGCAGGTGGGGATACCACTTTTCTCTGCACCAGCTTAGTGAGAGCAGTGCCCCTCTCTTCTGTTCCGCTGCTTTACCTTTCCCAGTGCTAAACAAAGCCAGGTATCCATTTACAGCTGGGTGGACTGTTGTTCTTTAAAGCATTCAGTGGTTGCATCCAAGTACTAACTGTGCGTTAAACTTTGCATTCAAGTACTAACCACACTTGAGGTTGCTTAACAAAGTGTTGTAGCTTGTGTCCAAACCATTAAGCTACCGTGTCCCCTTTACTGGTCCCACAAAGGGTATATTGCAGCTAAAGTACATAACGAGGCACTCGCCACCATGCCATCCACTGCAGGCTTGCACAACTACTTTGCTCGCTGTTGCACGTTGCAAGTTAGTGTGCTGTGTAATCCTGCATGAACCCAAATTACAGCCACCCAGACTGACCACTACAAACTATAAAATAATCCCCAGCAAATATGGAGTACTATAAACGCATTAATTATTTTATATTAATCAGATGTTCCTGTACTCCCACCATTTTTGTTATCAATAAACGTTTTTTTTTAAAGTGTCCAACGATTGTTTGTTATTGTTTGTGCATGTGTTGCTACAGCTTGTGCATATGATGTACATCAAACACCTCTGAATGTTGGGTAAACAACTGAACCACAGATTCAGATCAAAACTGACCTGGCATGTTTAATGGTTCCGTTTTTCTTTTGACATAAATGATTATTTGAATTAATATGTTGGAACATTTTATTATCAAGCAACACGCTTGACGCTTTCCGTAGAACATGCTTTATTCTAGCAAAATTTGAGACAAATTTGATGTGCCTAGCACCATAAATTACCATATTTGCTTGAGTGATTTCTGAGTTTTCAGTTGTGGTGGAATGGGAGGCGACCGTTTCAAGCTTTGGAGAGAAGTTGTCTACCTAACATTTTTTGGGTAGACTAGCCTTGGATGGTTCCGGCTGTGCAGAATCCTTTGGTGTGGCCATTGGATTATGCAGGACAATGCGACACAACATTTGTTCTCCCTGGCTGACCATTCAGGCAGAACTAACTTGCATTGTCCACAGGCCAAAAACCAATGGTTCTAGACAGGCATGGGTTCAATCCCGCCTCTGGGCATTATGTTTCTCCAAATATTATTTTCTCATCTCTTTTCTCTTCTCTCCAGGTATTCCAGTTTGCTCCCCCAGCAAACATTTCATAAACACAACTAAAATTAGGTGGGTTGGGTTTGGAGCGTTACAGGCTGTTGTCTTGGGGAAAAAGGAACAATAAAGTGTCAAAGTTCAGTACACAGATACACTATGCATATTAATAAACACAAACACTGGACATACACAAACACCCTCCCAGCATTCTCAGCAAAACAACATCAGCATCATATACTAAACCATTGTCTCAACGTGTTTTCTTTTATTTTTTTCTGGTTGCATATTTATTATGAACAGCAACTTTTTAAATCACTGAATGTATGTGCAGACGTAAGTCATAAATATAACTTTATAGCGAGTGTGCACATACTTGTGTACACAATACTCCCATTTTTTCCATTTTACATCCAAGCTCAAATTCAAGTCATCAACCTCTACTAACTTGTTGTTTTTGATTCTCTATTTTTTTGTCAAGCTCGCTAAGCTTGGCTAAGTTAAATATGGTCTTCCCTCTCACAGATTGTAATGCGTGACCTAAACCCTCAAGCTCTCTCAGGTGTATTGAAGACAAAGATTGGTTTATAATTGCTTGATCTACATTAGTTTCTAATAAGGTTTTTCTTCTGTATTCACTTGTAATGCAGAGTCTGACATGTCATGAAGACCTATTTCAGTTGATTGTGGAAGAACTGATTCTATTTGTTGTAAGGAAGCAACTGCTTGCCTACGTAAGTTAGTTTCAGGAAGCCCTAATAATCTTACAACAGACACTGAAAGGTTTTCAGAGTAGACCATGATTAAATTTTATCCGGATTCTTGGTCATGGTTAACTGCACTCTGATTCTTTTACCTGTGGACGACTCTTTTGTGTTTATAAACAAACGATTACTTTTGTCTAGTTCAAATAAGTCGCTCGTCGGCATGTAATCTGCTAATTGCCGTCCTATATGATTATAAAACTTATTAATTTTATTAGCTGTTTGTGATGGTGTTACTTGACTAATTCTTCTCTGATACTTAGTCGATTGTGATGAATCATGTCATCTCCTAAAATGGAAAGGTGTCTGCTAGTTGTGTCAAGGTCCTCATCTTCAATAGGTTTAAACACTTCATCAGGGAGTTCACCTTCTTCAGCCATTTGTTTTATTTATTTATTTAGTTATTTGTTTAGGTACTTACAGATCAGAACTACGGGAGTTTGTTAGACCCTTCACGTAGGCTGAAAACACATTAAGGCATTAAAGGAAATCGGAGTACTGTAATTATTATGAACAATCCAAGTAGCATAGAGCCTAATCAATTATTGACTTTTAGATTTTCGCCCCCACGGGCTCGGCTCCGCGTGCCGGGGGTGGACCCCAGCCTCTCTGGCTGGGTGACCAAGCTTGTCCTCCCCTTTTTCTTCCCTTTTGTCTTGTTTCTGTCTTATTGGTCCTTTCACCTATATTCTTTTCACCCTTAAATTCTCCCAATAATATACTGTGCAGTTTTGACTTCCTTTCTTCTGCCTTACCGGACTTTTCCTGTCTTCCTTTTTGCCATGTTTCCTTCTTTGTCTACTGTCACGTCCCCCGAGCGGGTTCCGCGACGTCAGCTCAAAATAGCGAGTGGAAGGAATCAAACTCAAACAAAAGAACTAACACAAAATGCCAGATGAACAGTCACACACTTTTATTCAACAATATCACACGCATTCACAGGATACGGGACACTAAACCACCCTCAACCCCTATCAAGACCCCCAACCCTGTACTTACTAAACGGTTACCCCCTCCCCCCCCCCTTGTCTAACTGAAAACCCCAGAACTATGCACAACAGAATATCCACAACAATATGCAACAATGGTGACAAGCAATTAGATTATACTAAATAATACAATTCAAAGTTAAATTCACAATCAGAAAAGAATCTTAAAATTCAATAGTAATGGATTAGCTATCTTATAGTTCACAGTCAATGTTCAATGAGCTCAAAATCGTACTGCAGTAATTACTCAAGTAAAGAAGTAATTTATACTAGATATGTTTTTAGGTGTGTGAATGCGAATCTGTATGTGCGTCGGTGTGATGCGTATGGGATCCTGAGACCCTGGTGGAAACTGCTGGATGTTGGAAGTAGCAGGTATGTCCCAGCGAGGACGGGGAACCACACCCAGCAATGGCGCCAACCACAATACAAGGATGCGGCAGTCGTGGTGGTGGCCTGGTAACGTTCCACACCCACGGTGGCAAAGGCGGAATTAGGAACAGTAAGGAATGCACCAGCAGAAACAGAACAAGGTGTAAACGAAGCCCAGATCTCTGTGGACAGATAATGTCTCACTAGCTTGCCCACAAAAACCTACACAATAACTAATAGATACGCCGTCCGCCATCTTGACCTGTTTATATATGCATCTCAAAACACAATGCATTTCCTAATTCTAGAGTTCATCACTTTCATGACACATGTTGTTTATATAAATATACATAATTATTACAACTGCACTCCCATCCACACCATAGCGATTCATCTCAATCACGCCTCCATCTTAATCACCACTCTTCACGTTACAATACAAAGTCATTATCTTTTTCCATTCACAATTATTTTTATCACACTATAATACAAACCCGCTTCCCTCATATTCATCATCTTCACCACCCCTCTCCAATGCAGTACATTATCTCCCTTCCATCACATCCATCACCCCTCTCTCTCCCTCTCTCTCTAACATGCATTGCCCTTTGACCCACTTTGCAACAACAGCAACGACATTATCTATACACACATTAAACCAAGAAAATCATATAAATATCATATAAAATCGATAAACAACTATTTACCAAAATACATCCCTTTCCCCCTCATTCACCATCATTCATTCACGTACGCAGACTCGGAGTGCAAATGCCACTAAGGAAATGAATTACAGGTTTCAACTCACCTTAGTCCCAGGCTTGTGATACACAGATGCACGTACACTGCACAATACAACACTATACACACACAGTACGGCACACTGGTTAGTCTGAGAGTTCAAATCCGTTTATGGCTAATGCTAGCTATGGCTGGGGCATCTCAACACTGACAAAGTGCTTGAGCATTAGCAGGTACCCAATAGAGGGCTACACAGCTTTAGAAACAGGACTCTACACCTATCTTGAACAAGACCGTAGTGGCAGTGCGGGATTGTCTGGGTGTATATCCCCCCTGTAGCCCTGGTGCGTTTCCTTGCTGGATTTTCCGCTTGAACGCATCCCTTTGTTGGATTCCGTGGTGGGTGTGGAGCAGGGGGGATGAATAAAAAATCTCAAAACATGGCACCCACCAAAAACAAACAAACAAACAAACAAAAACGACTGCATGACGACGGAACGTATACGGACAGTGACGCGGACATAAGACAGAAAGCCTGTGACTCTGGAGTGGATGGGGCCTGGCCTCGTTTTTTTGTTGTGGAGGGGGCGGATCCAGCTCGGCCACTGTGCAAGCTGTCCCCGTTTGCTATCCATAAAGGTTTTCAATCTATCTCTACGGATGGTTTCAAAGATGTGAAGGAACTGAGATCTGGGGCTTATCTGTGGAGTGCCCGACCAAAAGGGCATCGGATTGTCTTCTGAGGAAGATTTTGACTGTCTTTTTTGATAGACAAATCAAAGCTTCTGTGCATGGACGGTTGAATTCCTCCAAGGGAGTCATCCGATGCCAGGACCTGACAGATATGTCTGAATTAGAAATCCGTGATGAGCTCTCCAGCCAGAGTGTCACAGCAGTACAGAGGGTAGACTATTTGTCACCAAAGGACCCAAGCGAAACCCTACAAACACTCTTTTTGTGACTTTTGTCATGGCCAAGTTGCCGGAGTCACTCAAGGTGGGATACCTTAGGATGAAGGTGACACCTTTCACACCATCGCCGTTACGCTGCTACCGTTGCCCAAAGTTTTGTCACGGTAGTACGACATGCAAAAACAACTAAATTTGCAGAGATTGTGCTAAAGACAAGCATGAAAATGAGTGCAAAAGACCCCATATGCTGTGTGAATTGCGCGGGGCAGCATTCTTCCAGCTCCAAAGATTGTCGTCCTCAGTGGCAGTTGGAGCTTGAGATTCAAAAGGTGCTGGCCACTGAGGGGTGCTCCTTCGGGGACGCAAGGAAGAAAGAAATGGAAAAGAGACCGATTCTTCAAGAAAGATCCTTTGCATCGGTGGTGGTTTCCCCCTCTCTTGTGGAGGCTAGTGCACATTCGGCGATAGAAACCTATATGAGTAAAATGAACCAGATTTTAGAATCGTTGTGCAAAAGAATGGAAAGTCTTGAGAAAATGCTCACATCGTTTAGTCACAGGCGGGATTCTCCAGCCCCATCGGATACACTCGACAACGTGCAGACTGTCACGTCGAAAACCGTCAACCCAAAAACGCAGACGGCCGTGTCTAAAGCCGTCAAACCTGCCACAACATCGACGGCGGGTTTTAGCAACCGGGTGGTCGCAGGGGCGGCCAGGATCTTGGTGGCTCAGCAGGGGAACGCCAAGGGAGGGGAGGGAAAACTTGGAAAGGGTGAGAGAGAAAAAAAAATCCGGTGTAACATCGTCAAAGTTCCGGGTATCTTATTTTTGGCCGGGCACCTTTGCGCATGCGCCAGGTTAAGTGGTGCCGGCCTTTTCATGATGTTCTTAGGCGTCGTAACCCTATCCCTAAACCCTAGCCCTAATCCTTACTAAGACTACGATAGCACTGTGCGCATGCGTCGAATTTTGTAATGCGTCGACCAATCAGAATGCTCCCAGTCGCAATAAGGTACTAGGCACTTTGACGATGTCACACCGGGAATAAGATCTGGGGAGAAGGGGGGAAGACGGTTGGCAGTTTGGGACCCGGAGGTTTGACGAAAAATCAAAAGCCCAGACCTCCTTTTTCCAAGCACCCTCAGCCTCTCGAGACGGAGAACCGTTTCGGGGAGTTGATGGACCATGAGGAGACGGATGAGTGCCAGAAAACTTAGAGACATAAATGTGCTCTTGGGGACTGAAATATTTAGCTTTCTTTTACTTAATTTTATGGTTGTCCTTCAATGGAACATACGCGGGATAAGCGCCAATTATGAAGAGATATATGCTGTCTGTTGACGGAGCATCGACCTGAGATGCTGGCCATACAGGAGACTCTCTTATCAGAGAAACAGTCTATTGATATTTCTGGTTATTCGTCACTAAATTGTACATCTTCCAGAGGCGTTTCACTCTTTATCCATAGAAACGTCCCATTTAACCCAATTTCACTTAACACAAGTTTACCAGCAGTAGCAGCCAGAGTATCTCTGTTCAAGTCACTTACAGTATGTTCCATATATCTGACCCCATCAATAAATGTAAATAAAAATGACCTTGAGAATTTGATCCAACAATTTCCCACTCCTTTTTTGGTGTTGGGAGACTTTAATGGACGCTCTCCCCTGTGGGGCACCGATCGTACTGATACTCAGGGGAAAATAACTGAAAACATTTTAGACTCGTTGAATTTCATTTTGGTAACTTTGAACGAGGATGCTCCAACATTTTACTGTTCGAGAACTTCATCTTTATCCTACATTGATATATCGATATGTGATCCCTCCCTCCTTTTGGACTTTAAATGGACAGTTTTAGAAGATCTTCAGGTCTTAGGACAAAGATAAGATAAGATAACAATTTTATTTAACAAGGGTAAAAGATTAAGCACTGGGTGTACTTTTTTACATCCAGCCCTTGGGGCTTGTAACAATAGCAATTAGTATAACAAAATAACTTCATAACAATAATATCAAAATGTAACAATATAATCAAAATATGCGCACGTGCGCATCCAATCCTCTCTTCCGTTCCACACACACACAAACATACACACAACTTATGTTAAACAATGTAATGAAAGTTATGAAAGTAAGAACTCTTGCAAATTAGCTAATTAACTAATTTCAACGTGCTGTAAAAGATGGTGTCTAAAGGATGTGTATTTAGTGACTGCACTGCGGAGAACTTCTGGAAAGTTATTCCATAAAGTGGAGCCTGAATATGACAGACTGGTTTTAAAAAGATCAATTCTTGGAAATGGGATATTTAGTTTGGTAGAAAATCTGGCAGTTTTCCTAGAAAAAAGAGAAGAAAGATAGGAGGGTGTTTTACCAAAAAGGATCTTGTGCATGAACATTCCTTTATTAAATTTTAATCTGTTGGCAAGAGGTAGTATGTTGATCTGTTTGTAATCGTTCAGAGAGATTTTGTTTTTAAGAATAACCATTTTAATTGCACGTTTGTGAATCCGAAATAAAGGCTTCATGGCATTGCTACTAGCAGAATCCCAAATAGTTGAAGAATAATCAATAAATGGTTGAATATGTCCCAAATAGAATAGTTTACGAGACTGCAGATTTAAGTAATGTTTCATCCTTGATAATTGATAAGTCCTTCTGGAAATAGATCTACTAATATTTAAAATATGTTGCAACCAAGACAAATTATTGTCTAACTAGTGGTTTTGTACCCTGGCAAGCCAGGGTACACAGGTTCCCACCCCCCCCCCCCCCATATCTCCCCGTCCTCCCCATGATGGCTCACCATACCCCCTTAATACCTCCCCGAACCCACTTGATACCTCCCCATACCCCCTTGATACCTTCCGTACCCCCTTTGTAACCTACCTGTACCCTCCTTGATACTTCCCCGTTGATCGTTTCGCAGGTATGGATGAAAGGAATAGACCTTTCTTCTTTCTTAGGTAGATTTGTGTCCCCGGACACATTGAGCGTATAGTTGAGTTGAGTTGAGTAGATTAACGTCCCCGGACACATAAGCATATAGGGGACTTTCAGCGTATACCATCACCATACCCCCTTATATATACCCGTATCCCCGTTATGCCTACCCATGCCCCTTTAAACATACCCGTAGCCCCTTTTACCTACACGTACCACCCCATCCCGATCCTTGGTAATAACAATAATAATAATATTAAATATAGAATAATACAAATAGAAAGCATAAAAAACACCAAGGTTTTAAAAAAATTGATATAAGATATAATAATAATAATAATAATAATAATAATAATAATAATAATAATAATAATAATAATAATAATAATAATAATTAATAAGTTAAAAGTAAAAAGCCTAAATTAAAAAGAAAAATATCCATATTGTAGAGTTTAAAAGTTTATAAATAATAATAATAATAATAATAATAATAATAATAATAATAATAATAATAATAATAATAATAATAATAATAATAATAATAATAAATAAATAAATAAATAAGTTAAAAGTAAAAGTCTAAATTAAAAAGAAAATTATCCATATTGTAAAGTAAAAAAAAAAAAAAGATAAAAAATATGGTCCGCGGGAGATTCGAACTTGGGTCTCCTGCACGGTAGGCGAATGTCTTACTAAGTCAGCCACCAACACTTGGTATTAAAATCATCAATTTTTTGGTCTATATGGGAAAACATGCTGAAACCTCGAATCGATTTTTAATTAATCAAATGTAATTAGTTAAACACAAAATTTTGTAAGATTGGTGACATGAGTGCAAAAGTGTTTTGAATGGAAATAAAACAAAATTTGCGGTATTAATAATAATAATAAAGTAGGCTTATATAGCGCGATACCCCAGCTCAGGGCTGGGCTCACCGCTCTTAACATAGGATATATCTTTAGAACAAACATAAACAATAAAACAGGGTATGCAAGCATTCACACCAACCGTACTCACAAAGGCATACAAGAGAACAACAACATATGCAATACACTACACATGCAAAATAAGCAAGCAAACAAACAAAAAAATATTAATACAATGACATTTTAAATAATAATAAGATTCACCATACAGATTTAAAATGTAACTAAAAATTTGTTACATCTAACAATGGTTAATTAATACAATGATCGGATAAAAAAGATAAGACCCGCCTCTCCTCACTATTGCAGAAATAAAATATTATCAAAAACATAATGTACAAACTAATGCAAAAATAATTATGCAAAAATAATTATATAAAAAATAATTAGATACTCAGATATAAATGTACAGACTATTTATGTGTCAAGCCATGGACGGCACCCCACCGGCATCCGTCGTCAGTCGGAGGGTGAGTCAATCAGGATAATACAGTTTGAAGAGATGGGTCTTGAGTGCGTTTTTGAAGGCCTGGGTGGTCGGTATGTTGCGGATGTGTGGTGGAAGAGAATTCCATTGCTTGGGAGCGCAGAAAGAGAAAGATCGTTCACCGTATGCCTTAGTGCGTGTCTTGGGAACAGAAAGAATGCGCGCGTCTGCAGAGGAGCGAAGCGGTCGAGAGGGTGAGTAGACAGTTAGAAGATCAGTAAGATAGGAAGGGCAGGAGTCAGAGAAGAAGTTGTGGCAGAGAGTGGACAGTTTGTAGTCGATGCGGGCTTGAACAGGGAGCCAGTGAAGAGAGTGGAGAAGTGGTGTGATGTGATCGCGCTTTTTTGCCTTAAGAACTAACCTAGCAGCAGAGTTTTGGACCCTTTGCAGTTTATCGATAAAGTGTTTAGGTGAACCTGACAAAAGAGAGTTGCAATAGTCTAGACGAGACAGAACGATGGCACAGACTAATGTTTTTGTAGCACTAATAGTGAGGTAATGGCGGATGGAGCTGAGCTGACGAATGGCGGTGTAAGCAGAGCGACAGATGTGAGAGATGTGATTGTTGAGGGACATGTCATCGGAGAGAATGTAGCCAAGATTCCTAGCAGAGGGAGAGAACTGTATGTCAGAGCAGCCTACTTGAAGAGAAGTGGGGAGAGACGAGGCAAAGGATGATTTGTGATTGTGGATAAGAAGTGCTTCTGTCTTGTCGTCATTCAACCTCAGCCTACTGAGGGCCATCCATGACTTGACCTCACCAATGCACTCTTGCATGGACTGGACAGCGAAGTTAACAAGAGAAGGATGGGTGGGTTTGTACAGCTGCGTGTCATCTGCAAACGACTGGCAGAACGGCACGTTCTTGACACGGCCGGGTTGAATCGGAAGCGCGCGGAATGAGGCTATTGCAGTTTGTGGACATTTTGTTTATTTATTTATCTCAGAAACGGTTAAACGTTCGGTAAGGAAATGTCGGCTATAACGATTTCGCTGGTTCTGAGCACACAGCAGGCCTATCCGTAGCGCCCAGCACCCGCCCAGATCAGCGCCCATACCGGACAAACTTTATAGTAGGGGCGACGAAGGACTTCCGGCTAAGCAATTTATATATATAGATGTTACGCCAAGAAGTTTATGGCACTGAACTTCTTCAACTGTTTTGTTGCAAAGTTTTAAGGGAGGGAGTTTCATAGAAGAACTTTGCCTTTTTTGTCTAGTTGTAATTAGCATGGATTTAGTTTTGTCTGGATTAAGCGTCATGTGATTGAATTCAGCCCATTCCTGTAGTTCATTTGCCCCTATTTGTAAAGAGGAGCCTAAATTACGTAGTTCTGTATCCTTGGAGTGTAATGTGGTGTCATCAGCAAAGAGTTAACAAAAAGTAGATATATGAAAGGGAAGATCATTTATATAGACAGAAAATAATAAAGGCCCTAAAATCGATCCTTGAGATACTCCAGTAGTAACAGCCTGAAACTGTGATTTTTGATTATTAATGAAAACGCACTGCTCTCTGTCAGAAATGAAAGATTTTAGGAGATCAAGCGGTTTAAAGCTAATGCCATATAATTGTAATTTGCATAATAGGAGGTCATGGTCAATTACATCAAAAGCTTTTGCGAAGTCAACGAATAATGCTCCGGAAAATGTGTGCTCATTAATATTATTAAGCCATTGCTCTATCATAGATGTAAGAGCTGTATGACAAGAATGCTTAGCCCTGAAGCCAGATTGATTTTGATGGAACAGGTTGTTTTTTGTGAAGTGGTCTAGAATATGGTTGTTAATGTGTTTTTCAAGCGGTTTAGATATGATAGAAAGAATTGAAATGGGTCTATAATTTGATGGGTCAGAACTATCACCAGACTTAAAAATCGGAATAACTTTAGCTTGTTTAAACATGATAGGAAAACATGATTTGTCAATGCATAAATTATATATATAAGTTAAAGTTTCAGAAATAAGCAGAGCAGACAGTTTTAATATTTTACCATCTAATTCATCAACTCCTCTTGAATTTGTTTGCTTAAGGTTTCTTAATGTTTTATAAACAAATTCATTTGACAAAAAAGGAATATAGGTTTTGTTTTTAATGTTTTTGGACTGACAAAATTCAGTTAATTTATGTAAATTATTTCCTTTTGATTTGTCAACAGTTATAATTCTATCAGCTGTTTTGACAAAATGTAAATTCAGTGTATCAGGGGAAATATTTTTAATTACTGTAGATGAAGGTGATTTGTTTGTTAAATGATTAATTGCTTTCCAAATCATTTTAAAACTGTTTTTGGATATTAAATTTTTAATATATGATTTCTTTTTTTTTCTTTTGAGTGAGTGGGTCTTGATGGTATTTCTTATAACTTATTAGCACATTTACCTGAACAATGGTTACATTTGTTCCATGAAATCATTAAGTTATGTTGGGCGACAGGTGTTATGCCAGATCAGTGGAAATCATCTTTAATCATTACAATTCTTAAATCTGGCAAACCCAGGACAGTTACTTCTAGCTACAGACCCATAGCCTTGACTTCACATTCTTGCAAAATCATGGAAAAGGTGGTATTAGACAGATTGACCTATTATTGCTCAAAAAATAAAATTATCCCTGTAAACCAAGCTGCTTTTCAAAAAGGTCGATCTACAACAGATCACTTGGTTAAACTCACGACACATATTAAGCAACAGTTTGCTAAGAGAAAGGGTGTTTTGGCTACATTTTTTGATATTACCCGTGCATATGATCGAGTCTGGCATGCTCGTTTACTGTATAAGCTGAAAAATATTGGATTATCTGGTCATTTGTATACATACATACACACATTTCTAAGCAATAGAAACATTACAGTTAAAGTAGGTAACTCATATTCTTCTACTTACAGTACAGATATGGGGATACCACAAGGCTCAATAATTTCTCCTCTGCTGTTCAATATTTTAATATATGACTTGCCCAAAACTATTAGTAACAGAGTGACCTTGGCTCAGTATGCTGATGACATTGCTATATGGATGAATGTAAGTTTAAAACAGAATACTTCTCTTTTCGAAATAAAATATATATCTCATGTATACCAAACAGAAGTTAATAAAATAGCCATATTTATGAACCAAAATGGCTTAGATGTATCTAAAGAAAAAACAAACATGATTCTTTTTAATAATTGTAGAGAACCAAGAATGCTACCAAAAATTGTTATAGATAATGATGAAATAAAGTATGTCAATGAAGTTAAATTCCTTGGTGTATATCTAACTAAAAAATTTAAATGGAAGAGACATATAGAATACGCTTGTCAAAAGGCAGTAAAAAGCTATAATTTACTAAAAATAATAAGCCGAAAGGCCTGGGGACAAGATACCAAAACCCTCATACATATAGCTTTAGCCTTAGTCAGATCTAAACTGACATATGGACAGGAAGTCTTTTTCTCTGCTCCTAAAACTTATCTTAGGAGATTGCAAAGTCTAGACAGCAAGTCCATAAAATTAGCGTTAGGTGTACCAATACATACACAAACACTTAAAGCTTACAAGTTAGCAGGAGTCATATCCATTGAAGAATGGAGAAAAATTTCTTGTGCAAAATATATTGTACGAGCTGCATCTGTATATAATAATAATGATGATGAGATACATTTTAGGTCTGATCTGATTTTTTCAAAACGTGCACAGAAAATACCATTCTTAGAATCAATAGCAACTTTTACAAAAGATTTAATTGATGATTTATCTAATGACATAAAATCTTTTCCTAAAAATATTATTTCTCCAACACCTATGTGGGAGCTTGAAACTGCTCATTTTGACATACATTATAGTTTAGAAAAGAAGAATGAAAATGCAAATTTATTATCAAGTGATGTTCGTTGTCATTTGGAGGAAAATTATTCTCAACACCTTCAAATCTATACTGATGGATCGGTTTTAGAGACAGGGGAAGCTGGAGCAGGCTATGTAATTCCAGCTCTAAAATTGCAAAAATGTTTCTCTTTGAGTTTAAATACTTCTATTTTTGCGTGTGAACTTATCGCAATCCTTATGGCATTAACTAAAATTTCAGATCTTTGCTTAAACGCATTTCAAGTTGTTGTATGTGTTGATTCGATGTCAGTTTTAGATGCTTTACAATCTTATGGTCATACTGAACGGCATGAAATTATTTTAGAAATTCAACATTTAGTCCACAATCTCATTATTAATGGTACAAAGGTAAGCTTCTGTTGGCTACCTTCACATTGTGGTTTTCTGTTTAATGACAGTGCGGACAAAGCAGCAAAGAAAGGAGCTAAAAATATCAATGCTCAGAGTATTCAACTCAAAAAATCCCCTAAGGAAATTAAACGTATGATCGAAGAGAGGTCAACGAAACATGTTATATTTAATACACTTTTTCCTTTAGACTGTAGACTTTCGAGAACAGTTTTTACTATGGCTAACAGAATAATGTTGAATGCCATAAAAACAAAGTATTGTCCAGATGTCCATTGTGTATGCAATGAGACTTTTTCATTATATCATTTACTTTTTGGTTGCCGTCATTTTCTGCCTCTAATAACTGTGCATCTGCATGACATAAAAACATTAGATGATATTAATTTTCATCAAAGTGCATTGTTAGCAAAACTTTTGATGGATTCTCCTGTGGCTAGATTTGTGTAAATAATTTTATTTTATTTTATTTTATTTATTTTTTTTCCCCGTCTTATCATCTTTGGTGGAAAAGACGTAAATAAAACAACCAACCAACCATCTTTTGAGTGAAGTTACTGCATTTCTCTGTTTTTTATATTCACTTTCATTACCATGTCTTTTTAAATAGTCTCTATGATTAAAAGCTTGTTGTAATTCACTGTCAAGCCAGTTGGGTTTAGAATAGTATTTAACTCGTTTTGTAAAAATAGGAGCATGTTTGTTATATATACTTATAAATGTGTTATGCCAGTAGGTTAAAGCATCATCTGGGTTAGTAAAATTATATACATTTGAGAGATTGCTATAATGAAGGTCTAAGAGAAAATCATCTTCTTTAAATTTAGAGAATGATCTATATGTTATAATTTTATGACCTGGTTTGGGAGTTTTAGCTCCCTTTTTTTTCGAAGTAAAACATACAGGGTAATGGTCACTGCAACCATATACTGGTACACACACTTCTGTGACATGAGCTTTATTACTTGCGTAAATATGATCTATGAGTGTACTAGTATCAGCAGTTACTCTTGTTGGCTTTGTTACTAATTGTTCAATATTACAAAGTTGAATAATATTTTACCAGTGTTTGTTTGATTTATAGGGGAGGGTGGGGCACCTTGTGCCAGAAAAAGCTATTTCACTTCTCATTTGCTGGCAATTCACAACAAAAAGCTCAATCAAGTTTAAAACAACACTTTAATCTCTTATGAACATAATACAACAAAGGAAATTACGTTTGTATGAATAATTTTAATGCACTTTGGCAAACAAATGAGTAGGTGGGACTGACACAGCCTGCCCCACTGTGGGGCAGGTTGTGTATCCCTCTGGGGCACAGTCTGTCAATACTGCACAAAGAAGGGAAAGAAGCATATTTTTGCAAGTTAGAAGAATTGTGAATAAATGGTTATTTTTGCCACAAATGAACCATGTAGGATTTTTTCACAATTCTAAATTTTTCTTCATAATGTCTTTATCAATTAAACAAAAAAATCACTTCACCAACACAGCAAAAACAAAGCACAAACGTTGTAAAATAAAATACACAGTTTGATTTTAAATTTTTTTTAATATAAAGCTGGTAACATGAAATAAAATGTATTCTCTTATGTGAAATAAACAATAAAACTCTCAGTTTCTTGTATTGAACACAGAAACAATGACAATGACGCATAATTTGGCAGTGAAAACTACACGAAAACATAGAGAAATGTTTCTTTTCATTACAAGGTCTTTGATGTTTTAGTCACTCACACTTGGAGTGAAAAATCACACACACAAAATTTATGTTGCTGAAGAAAATGCAAAAACAAATTAAAACATTTGCAACAACTCAAATATCAACCATGTATGTTTGCTTAGTCTTAGTAAGTTTGATTAGACTGAGTAGGCTTGCTTAGCCTTAACTTTACCTTTCTTTGTTTTGTTCCTTATTACCAGGAGTTGAAATTGATAAACACAACAGCAACACAAAGCACAATTATTCAGTTCTAAACACAATGCATGGGCACTTGTTTGCAAAAGGTAAACCAAAAACTAAGAAAATAAATCGCAAAAAACCCAACACTACAGTATATCAATATTTTGCATCAGAAAAAAAAGTCGTCTTACATGACTTTGGCTGTGAGGATGGGGTAATTTCGTAAGGGAAGGGGGCTGCATCAAATTGCTCAATGACATTTTGAAAGTAATCCATCAAGTCATCAGATGATGCAAAGGAAAGAAAAACGGCTCGTCCTCTTGAAGTGGGCAAGCCTTGATCACATCTCGAGTGTGAATCAAAGATGTACAAAGCATTGTGTGTTTTCAGAAGTACAATCGCAGTTTCTTTATGATAATGACTGCTGCTGGCGACTGAACTCTGGTGAGACTACTTTTCAGAGAGGATCTACTGTTTTCTTTGTTGTCAGGCATCCAGATGCCATACGATGCAGGCATGATGGCTACAGAAAATGTATCATTGAAGGCAGTTATGCAATCTGGCACATCAGAAACCATAAGAAATCCGGTGATGTTACATGGTTGATTACTCGCAATTCCTCTGTAAAGTGCATCACCATTGAGCATGAAGTCATTCAGGTCGCTGGTGACCCATGCTTCAACTGGTTTGATAGTAGCATGGCAAGCTGCAGCAACATTCATTGCTACACACTGTCGCCCTCTTGAGCAACTAGGGAATATGGTTTGACCTTGGTGCCATCCTGCTTTGACAACAGAAGCTGGCTTTGTCGCACATGAATCAGGAAGTCGTCGTCTGGCAAGTGGTGCTTTCTTCTGAGTTTTTTGTGTTCCTTTCTTCTCAGTTTTTTGCGTTCCGTTCTTCTCATTTTTTTGTGTTCCTTTATTCTGAGTTTTTTTCTGCTTGGCTGCAGCTAGCAGCTCTTTTTCAGGACTGTCTGTCATGATTGCACATCTGCCAGGGGGTCGTCCACGCTTACGACTTTCACATCTTGGTGGAATATGATAGGGTCGAATCATTTCGGGGGAAATTCTCTGATTTTCTTCGTTGCTGCCCTGTGGCTGTTCTGAAGCCGTGGGTGGGGGTGGAGGAGATGTGGTGAGTGGTGCATCACCAGGCTGTGGGTAGAAGGGAGATGGCGAACTGTGTCTTTCATTTGTTGTGGGCTGTGTTGGAGGAGCGACTGGGTCGTCATCAACATCGGTTCTCTCATGTCCAGTGTCAGTTGCAGGGCCACAGCTTGGTGAAGCCAGGAAGTCAGAGTCATCAAAGACGTCTGGATCCAGAGGAGAAATGCCTGTGCTTTTGAAGCCAGCAGTGATGTTTGTCATTGTGAACGCTTTGGGGTAGGCAAGCCCCACTACCTCAGCAACATAATGAATAGTCATTGGCTGATTTGGGTGGTTGCACATCCACGCGTTGCACGCTTTGTTGTAAGTCGTTTTGAAAGGCCCAAAGACGGAACAATCCAAGGGTTGAAGTCGATGAGTACAGTGTGGCGGGAATGTCAATACCACGATCCCTTGTTCTTTGCAGAAATCAACAGCATCGAGCGACAGGTGACTTTCATGGTTGTCCATCAAGAGAACAACATTCCTTGTGGGACTGCAGTGGGCATATTTCACAATATGCAGCAAACACTCTAGGAACAACTCTGTTGTCATGTATCCCGAACTGTGGCACATTCCTTTTGTGCCCGGAGGAGCCCCTGTCACCATGGTGGGCAGGAACTTCTTGCGTGGGAATATGAGACATGGCGGGGCAGCATTGCCAATTGCATTGACAATGCAAAGGAGGGTCACATGCTGTCCTCTTTCATGGGAAACAAGCTGACTGATTTGTCGGGATCCAGTTTTTGCTACAACCTTCTGTGGCTTTTGTGAGGTCGTCAGCCCTGTCTCGTCCAAATTGAATATTCGGTCAGGGGTAAGGCCCAGTCGTTCATACAGCTCTTGAAGTTTAGTGAAGAAAGAGCGCACATTCTCTGCTGTGAAACTTCTAGCACGAGCTAGGCTCACTGCTTCTGGAATTCTGTAACTCAAAGAACTATTCCTCTTTAAGAAAGACATAAGACAGTCTTTTCCAGCGAGCTGAGTTTCATGCCAAGCATGCGGGACGTTGTTGTTGTTGCGACATGCAAACTGATAAGCAAGCTTTCTTATTGTTTGTCCGTCCAATGGGAAACCCAACTATAGTCCACCAGCTCATGTTCTTCTTTGTCATCAAAGATTCGCCTGCTACCACACGTATCATGAAATGGCTTGGGCTGATAGTTAGGGTTTGCCTTTTTTTGAATGGAATGGCGGCGTAAACTTTCTCGGTTTAGGTTGAACTGATAAGCGGCTTTTCTTATGGAGAGACCATTTTGTATGGCTTCAAGGGCTTCATTCATCTGGCTGGTAGTAGGCTCTTTCCAAAGGCCTTTTCTGCGGTAATGCCGAACCATCCTGAAAATCAGACAGCACGTCATATTTTAAATAGCATCGTCGGCGTTCAACATAATACTCTTGCATACAGATGACTGCTCCGTAGGGCAGTTTGAGATGTAGAATATCTCTGTGACGTCACAAGAATGTTGTGATTAATCGTCACTCAAGTCTGTCTTTCATTCTGGTCCAGCACGTATGCAACACCAAGCTATCACAATCACACATGAGTCAAGATGGGGTAGGTTGTGCCTAGATGGGGTAGGTTGTGTCTCTGTGGGGTAGCTTGTGTCAGTGACATACAATGCCCCTGCTCAACCTGCCCCACAGGGGGTGGTCTTATTCAACCTTGCTTCATTCAGTGCAATAAATGTTTTCTGTTTTAGAAGTTTTGTCATCATGAACTAGATTCATTAAAGTATGTCATAAAACAAAAAAGTTTGAAACTTGTTATTTAGTACACAAGCCACACAAAGAATTTCAAACAGACAAATGCTTACTTTCAGCAGAGAATCACTTGAGTGTGTTGCCTCTCCATGGGCTGTCGTGCAAATGGCGGTAAAAAAATTCAGTTTTTATGGGAAACTGGTTTTATGGATCGGAAAACGAAACAACACAGGAAATAAACCAAATTAAGGACATATTATTGCTACTGACATATGCTGCCTCGTGACATAAGGTGCCCCACCCTCCTATACAGATCAATATTAAAATCGCCCAATATAAAAAAAAACTCCTTGGATTCTAATAACACGGCATCAATCGTAGAATTGAAGTGATTAAACCAGTCAACATGTTTAGTTGGATGTCTGTATAAAAAGCCAATAATAATGGGGGCTGCATGTTTTATGTCAATTTGAATCCAAATAGACTCTACTTGATGCTGTTCAAGAAGATAAAGACGCTTGTATTTCATTGTTTCACTGATATAAACTAATAACCCTGTTTCGTTATCTTTTGACAAACAGGAACTAAGCACTGATTGGTTGAACAGTCAGAAACCACACTTATAATTTGATAACGATAGGTCATCTGCTGATCATGCGATCAATACGTGAACACAGCCGTCGTTATTTCCCGTTGCAATACACCTACGCTGGGTTTTCCAATTTTCGGTTTGTTTCATACTGTAGGCCAGATTGCCTTTAGAAATTGCAATGAGAAAGGGTAGCTTATTGAAGTACTTACAAGAGGGTGCATTCTGCTTAGGCCAAGTTTTCTATTTTAATTCGCATACCTTTTCCCCCCTTTCTCTCTCTCTGTGAGTGTGTGTGTGTGTGTGTGTGTGTGCGTGTTGTGTACGTGTTTAATACAACTTTAAAATGTTGATATTTTTATGTTAGAGAACAAGCACCAACAGGAATGAGTCAGCATTACAAGACAACTTGCTTTTGTTGTCTAGTCATACGGTTTAGCCTACAGGCTTGAACCCCGACCCTCTCTCACCACCACACTCTCTGCACCCATAATGTTATAGTTGGTCCGTCCATATCACAACGACGTTACTGGGATTCCCCAACCTAAAAAGAGTTTTTTCCTAATACTTTGGGTAGTTAACTTCAGACGTTTTTAAATTAGCAAATACTTAGGGTAGTTAATTTCCTATCCAATCCTATACCGTAACTCGGAGGTCGTAGGGGCACCACAGATGATCGTTTAACCTGCGTACTCCATCTTTCTCGGTCCTCAGCAACCCTGATGGCTTCGCTCAGTGTCAAACCAGTCCATTCTCGAATGTTGTCCTCCCACTTCTTTTTCGGTCTTTCTCGTCTTCTACCTCCTTGCACTGTGCCTTGCAGGATGGTCTTTGCAAGGCCTGATGGTCTGGTGACGTTTTAAAATAGCTAATGCTTAGGGTAGTTAATTTTAAGACTTTTTTAAAATAATATATATTTTATAAGAAATATGGTAATTGAAGAGAGAGTGAAGGGGAGTGTGGTAAAGTTCTTAAAAAGGGCATATTTATTGAGAAAAGATTGGGGATAAAGGAAATGGGGGCGGGAAGGGAAGGGTTAGGGGGGGGGGCGCAGAAATGTTAAAATATACATCTCTAGCCAGCTGTGATTTTTTTTTCCCCCAAAGGTTTTATTTATTCCATTTATATTTTTTTTATTCACTATTTTGGATTCGAATTCGTGGAATGAAAAGTTTATCAAAAAAGCAAAACCGTTTGCACATCACCCAGAAACTGAACCTATGCTCGTGCCAAATTTGGTTACGATCAGAGCGAAACTGGATTTCTATTAATACACACAGATCTCTCTCTCTCTCTCTCTCTCTCTCTCTCTCTCTCTCTCTCTCTCTCTCTCTCTCTCTCTCTCTCTCTCTCTTTCTCTCTCTCTCTATTTATATTTACTAATAAAGACGTTAATACTGTTTTCCGTGAATAGCTAGTTCATACATGCTGTCCCAATAGAGAAGCTGTGTACCACTTGAATGCGTGCGGTTTGTTTACCTAGTTGTCAGGGGCAAACATCCAGTGGTGACCGTGCATGACTGGGCGTGATAACCTGTAATATGTTATGTGTATGAGCAAAACGAGACCCATGTATGCGTGCACACTACTGAAAACGTTAGTTTAACGATAAGGCATTTGGGTTCACCCGTTGGAAAAGGAGTAGGCATAATTATGGGTGGACGTTCTTGGGTGGTACAGTAGTTTGTGTGTCATGACCGAGGCTTAGTCTTCTCTCTCCTTGTTCTCTTTATCTCCCTGTTGCTGTGTCCTATTTGTAGGCCTAAGTGCATTTTGATAAAGAATGTGTAAAAATTCATAGATCTTTTTCTCTTCCGCCTCCACACGATGATGATTACTATTTTAATTATGATCGTTAGTATTGTTATTGTACTACAGATCTTGACGGTGATTTTGCTGATTTATTATTATTGTTGTTTTTATAGTCATTACATTTGTCTCGTCTTTGTTTTCGTATTTTTATCAATGAAATTTGGAATAGTCGGGAATCAGAACGAGCAAAATGTCGGTCCGTTGGAAGACATATCTCAAGAACCACACAACGGATTTTTACACAACTTCATACAAACATCAGTTAGATTAGTGGCCTGCCTCCTGTGGCGATCATATTTACTCTACCGCAAAGGTCAAGGTCACGGGAGTTATTTTGTTGCTGAACACATTTTGCTCAATATCAGAAACGTCCAAAGCAATTTTGTAGAGATTTTATATACATCAAGGGGTTCAGGAACAGTCAGGTTTGTTCTGAATTTAACCTTCTTTTTTTTTTTTTTTTTTAAACTAACTTTTTGTCTTATCCAAATAATAACTGAACCAAAATTCATATTGTTTACTTTTTGGATATGTTAAAGAAAAAGAAAAGAGATTACTCTTATATAGCGCACTTATAAGCTCAAAGAGCTTCTCAAAGCGCTGGCCACTACTATCCAGCAATCACAAAATGGTTTGCTGAAGTCAGGATTCGAACCCACGTCGCCCGAGACGCGCGTACACAAGTCGAACGCTCTGACGACTGAGCTATCCCTGCCGCCAATGTATGCCGATATGTTATCTACCGCTAAGAATGTTACATCATTCGTATTTGCACTTTCCCAAAGGTCAAGGTCATTGTTCTTCACCATTAAAATTTTCGAAACACGTTTTGCGCTGTATCTAAACACTGCCGATTTGGATAATATTTTCTTGCAGATAGTTCAGACAGTGGCCTATCATTCCATATTTTCCTTTTGCTTCGTTAGGATAAAGCTCAGTCACAACACCGCCAACAAAATGAACACTTTTGACAATACCATTTTTCTGCTATGTGTGCAAGTGTCGGAAATACATTTGAATAGCTTGCAATCTTTGTTTGTTTGTTAAAATGTGTGTTTGTGTGCCTGCTTCAGCATGTTCTCTATTGTCTCCATTGCGTGCACAGGCCCGTACCTGAATGCGAGAGCGTCTAGTTGACTTTGCGTCGACCTAACAATACAGCGCGTCCCTAACAACACTGCGCTATTCACACTTTTCTGCTATCCTATGCACCAACGGGAATCCCCTCAATGAAACATACTTCCGTTTTTTTTTCTCCGCGTGTTTTAGTGAGTTATTTCCAAATATTCAAGAATAATAACATGTGTCACTGGCCACCAGTATCGTACCCTCACATATTTTTATTTTTTTTCTTGCAGTTTATTATCCCTTTCTATCGCCAGTGGCGCGCCTAAACCCTACCTACCTAACATTATTTGTGAATTTTTGAAAAATATTCGGAAAAACTTAACGCCCAGATGCTGGCTCGAACCCACACCTGTCAGGCGCCATTGCTGGCTTGTGGACAAGGCAAGTTAGTCCCGCCTTAGCCCACTTGGCCACAACGCTCGCCTAACATAGTCAGTTACTTCGTGTTTTGTGAAGGTTGCGACGGCGAAGCTATGGAAAACTACAAGAGTCTTCAGGTTCTGTTTCACTTTCTGTCGATGATCGACGCACCTCCGAAGTCGCCACAAATACAGGCTCTACGATTGTTTTTTGCATCCTTTCACTGAGCATGTGCTTCCTCCACCGTTTTTATACTTATCCCACTCGTTTTCTGGCTCTAACAATCGTCGTTTTCGGCAATTTGCCATATTTAAAAGTCACGCATCAAGCTTTGATAAAAGCAAAACAAGCTAACTTGGTTTCATGCTAAACTCGTTTTAATTTATAATGGCGATACCCACGAGTTTTTATGAGAGGTGCCGGAAAGTTGTGAATACGCTTCATGTGTCCGGGGACGTTAATTTACCTAACAATTCATCGGACAAGGTTATTTGTTTGTTAAGTGTGAAATGAAACAAACACGCGAACCATGAAGAATTGTAGATGTCAGATGACCGTAAGTTACTTTAATTATTACTTCACTGCCGTGTGATACTATTTCAAATTTGAATCGACTGTTTTTTTTGTGTGTGAAGGTATGATGATGATGATCTGACACAATAAAATGTGGCTCTGTAGGTATACCGAGGGCCTATCCTATCCTATCCCATAACTCGAAATTCGTTGGGGCACCAAAAATGATCGTTTAACCAGCATTACCCTTTCTTTCTCTGTCATCAGCAACCCTCATGGATTCGTTCAGTGTCTAGCCAGTACATTCTCAGATGTTGTTCTCCCACCTCTTGTTCTGTCTCTCTCTTTTTCTGCCTCCCTACACGTGCCTTGCAGGATGGTCTTTGCAAGGCCTGATGCTCTGGTGACATGGCCATACCATCGGAGTTTCGGTTTCTTCACCACTGTGAACATGTCATCGTGTTGTCCAGGCTTGTGTGATGGTCTGTGGGACTTCTTCGTTGGTAATGTGCTTGGCATAGAAAATGTCAATAAGTTTTCTGTAGCACCTCATCTCCATGCTTTGTATTCTTCGTTGTAGGTCTGCTGTGAGGGTTCATGTTTCGTAAGCGTATAGGAAGAGGGAGATGACAAGAGAGCACAGCAGCCTTACCTTGGAGTGGACTTGGATGTCCGTGTTGATGTCATATTGGTGTGGTTGGTCATCATTTTGGTCTTCTCTTACTTATTTCCATTCCAAAGGATCTGGAGGTAGTGTCAAGCCTCTGTACCAGCGGTTCAAGTTCTACCGAAGGCAGTGTCACACTTAGACTTAAAATCATATATAAATATATTTAATGCACTGGCATATTCCAACCCTTAATATTACATTGTAAAGATATAAAGAGATATTTACCTAGCAGTTATGATAAATTAAATAGCACTCAAGACTTAGACTTAAAATCATATATAAATATATCTAAAGCACTGATATATTCTCCAATTGGTCAATTCTTATAATAATAATAATAATAATAATAATAATAATAATAATAATAATAATAATAATAATAATAATAATAATAATAATAATAATAATGGTATCATGCTCCTATTATCATAAAATGCTTAAAAAGCATGATTGTCAATTGTATGCAAAGTATGACGTCAAATATAGATTTGCTTAAAAGGGACAACTTTTTTTTAGGTCAATTTAAAAAAGGCATACGCTATCATGAAGCTGTCATTTTCAATATGGTCGTTACACTCGATGTTGGTTTTGTTTTTTTATCAGTAGTCGATTCAGCCCCGATGCTTGAATCCTGATAGGTGTAACTCTGAGTCGTTTATACACGCAAGCCGTTCAATCATCAACAAGGCTGGAGTCGTCGTATGACATTTTCCAACTTTATTCAGCATACATCAACAACTGCATGCAATCGCTCAATCGCTTTTTCCACTCTACAATTCTCAACTATTAACCACCTTTTGAAACAGTGCGGCACTATATATATATATATATATCCTATCCTATCCTATCCTGTCCCATAACCCGAAGGTCGTAGGGGCACCACAGATGATCGCTTAACCAGCATACTCCATCTTTCTCTGTCCTCAGCAGCCCTCATGGCTTCGCTCAGTGTCAAACCAGTCCATTCTCGAATGTTGTCCTCCCACCTCTTTTTCGGTCTCCCCCTTCTTCTACCTCCTTGCACTGTGCCTTGCAGAATGGTCTTTGCAAGGCCTGATGATCTGGTGACGTGGCCATACCATCGGAGTTTCCGTTTCTTCACCACTGTGAGCAGGTCATCGTGTTGTCCAATGGCTTGTGTGATGGTCTGTCGGACTTCAACGTTGGTGATGTGTTGGGTATAGGAAATGCACAGAAGTCTTCTGTAGCACCTCATCTCCATGCTTTGTATTCTTCGTTGGAGATCTGCTGTGAGGGTCCATGCTTCGCAAGCATATAGGAAGATGGAGATGACCAGAGATCGCAGCAGTCTTACTTTGGAATGTAGACTGATGGTTCTGTCTTTCCAAATGGGCTTCAACCTTGTCAGGGCAGCAGTTGTTTGTGCGATCCTGGAGAGGACTTCCTGTCGAGACCCATTGTCTGACACAATGGCTCCTAAATATTTGAAGCTGTGCACTGTGTTGAGGGATTGGCCTTGTACTTTGATGTCCGTGTTGATGCCATTGGTGTTGTTGGTCATCATTTTGGTCTTCTCTGCACTTATTTCCATTCCATAAGCTCTGGAGGTGGTGTCAAGCCTCTGTACAAGCTGTTCAAGTTCTTGTTCCTCTCCAGCCAATCCATCAATATCATCCGCAAAACGAAGATTGGAGATTGCTCTGCCCCCTATGCTGACTGTGCCTTCGTGATCTGCAAGAGCATCTGACATGATGCGCTCTAGGAAGATGTTGAAGA
The DNA here is from genome assembly GCA_036898135.1 of Oncomelania hupensis. NCBI lineage: Eukaryota > Metazoa > Mollusca > Gastropoda > Littorinimorpha > Pomatiopsidae > Oncomelania > Oncomelania hupensis. The sequence continues at coordinate 46,492,485 of CM072516.1, forward strand.
GTGTTGGAGAGAGTAGGCATCCTTGACGCACACCAATTGTTGTTCTGAACCAGTTCCCGATGACGCTGTTATGGAGGACTGCACTGGTAGCCTTGTCATACAGGCTTTTGATGACTTCTATGATTTTATGATTTATATATATATATATATATATATATATATATATATATATATATATATATATATATATATATATATATATAGAAACGAGGTCTGTTGTGGGATTTTCGATGTACCAATGTAATACGGGGCATTTCTGTTATGGGGCATATATATATATACGTATATCCGAAATATTATTTTTTGTGGGATATTTAAATTATGGGGCATATATAATATATACACTTATCTGAAATATTACCTTTTGTGGGTATATATGGCCCACAAAAATATATGCCCCGAAAAAGACATGTGTACATTACAATAAATATTTTGTGTAATGTGGAATGCATAAATTTGCCATTGGTGTATGGGCAAAACTAAACATAATTTTCATGCTCATGACTCCAAAGATTTTAGTGTATTTGCATGCCTCCCAACCTTATAAATGTTTTGTTGATCTAACAAAATCCAAATGGAATAGAACCTTACAGAGTAAAATTGTCTACCCTACCATTGTGAACAAAGGTTCTTTTTATTTGCGCGTTTTTAACAGCGATCACGGCGTAGCAAGTCTTATTTTTTTCTCGGAAGATCATCTTAATCGTTAACTCTGGATTTTTTTCTCTCACTTTTTTAGGTCCCTGCAGTTGTGTCAGAGTTTGGTCATAATAGTGCTATCGATCCAGCTCGCTCAGTGGATAGCGGGCCCTTTCCTATCCTATCCCAGCTTCAGTGACTTTTTCGGTTCTCTCTTGCAGCCATAGTCTAGTGATACTCCGATTGACTATTGGAATGACAATATGGAAGCACCATAGTTCTCCTGACAATTTGGAATCTACGTAAAACAACTTCCGTATTTGGTGTGTGATGTTGATGTGTAATTGTTTGATTAAAGTCTGCATCCTTAAAATTTCTGTTGTCTACAGTGTGGGAGAGATGAGAGTGAGAGGAGTCAAATTCAAGTAGGGATGAGGCATGAGCACGCACTATTTACAGGCATACGGTTTATACTTCATAATATTCATTCTTATTAAGTCTAATCTATACCCGCTTTATGACATTGGGCGGATTTTGGGAGTTCGAGGTTTTACCTCCAGAAGCATGTGAAGAAAACCGTTCAGACTCCATTTGACACAAACAGTAAATGTAACGTTTCCCCAAAACATGCAAAAGTCTATCAAGAAACGAAATAAATCACATGCTATTAGTAGCCAGAAGGGAAATATGAAAATTAAAGACGCACCCGACTCAAAAATAAAAATTTGCTCAGCGATGCGGTTTGGTGAACTATAAATTATGTTACCTTTCTTTTTGTCTTTTAAATGCTTTTTTGATTTTTAATTAATATTTTTCTGAAAATTGCACATTTTAACTTTCGCTTTTGGCACCAAAGCGGAAGTGACGTTATAAGTCAAAATGGAAGCGATGGTTGGGGAGAGTGCACCGAAAATAAATATTAAAAATAAATCGGACAGGTTACAGCTGTGCTGTTGCTGAATGTGCACACACGCACGCAGACGATGTGAGTATGCATGCTTTCCCATCGGACAAAAAGAAGCAGCGTGTGTGAATAAATTTTGTTAAATTGTGCAGAGCAGATTTCACCCAAACAACTAACTCACGCATATGCTCAAAACATTTTGAGCCTCACTCAGTCACTGCTACCCGATCGGATATGCTCTGCGAGAATGCCTTGGATTAACAGTGCAAAAACGAAAATTGCTCGATGATGCCTTCCCTACGATACAAAAGCATGAGCTTTCACGGCCAACAACGTCAACAGGGAAGAAATTACTAATTAGCACAGAGTAAGCTAATGAACAAGACCAAGCCTGCCAAGGCGTCTACATTCACTAACAGTAACACTTGTAACACAAACAGCCACTGTGTAACTTGTGTACACACTCTAGCTATTCCCACGACTAACATTTTGGAAAGTGTCAGTACTACAGCTACTACAACAACAACTACTGCAAGCATAATTACCCCCATCAGCGTCCCCTCTGCTGAGTACTTCAACTTCAAATTCAACTTTTTATTGGCTCCAAGTACATTTGACAACATACTAGAGAATTTGCTTCGCGCATAGAAAAAAAAGAAAAAAAAACAACAACATAAAAACCCGTTAAAAAAACAAAACCAAAAAAACACCCCACCCCACCCCCCCCACACACACAGACATTTACGCAACATTGACTCGCACACCAATAAACAAATGAATGAGGTTAATACTATTTAATAATAATAATATTACTAATAAACAGAAAGTCAACATTTGTATTAAAAAGCTAGTTTAAATCGCAACATATTGGTGTCTAAAAGCTCAGTCTCAGAACATATCAATACATGCAAAACCCTAAAACAGTAGAAGCCTGAAGGAAAAAATAATAATTCCCTTCCTTACAACATTAGACATTCTTCCTCCATTTCCTCTTTTAAATCACAGTTGAAAACATACCTTTATATGGAATATTTCAATTAACCATTTACAAGAGAGTGTAAGCAGGTGTGCGTGCTTGTGTTTTTCATAGTTGTTCAACTGTATTTTTTTACATATGTATATTATGTATCTTTTGTCCAGTTTTGTCTGTCTTGTCTTCCCATTCCCCCAACCCCTTGCGCGCCTTGATCCTTAGGCTATGGTGCCTTACAAATGACGAACATTATAATAGCAATAATAATAACAACAATAATAAAGTACATATATGCACAGTGTATCATCCTTTTCAATGCGCACTGAAACACTTTACCAATACTCTGAGACAATTAAGTAGATCTAGCATAACATTTTATAAGACTTAAAACCCAAGCATCTACAGGTGTCAACAGTTTCAGTGATCAAATACAGGCATAGATGTAGGTATAAAGACACCATGACAATAAAAAAAAAATAATGATGATAAGAGCACTACTACATAATTCACTTGGTCACATTACTACAACATGTGGGTTATGGGGTGGGTAGACCTGCTTTTGTAAAGAGAGAGTATGTCAGGGTAAGTTTGCAAGTTTGTTTTGTACAACCGTTGTTATTGTTGTTGTTTGTAAAGTTTTATTATAAACTGCAACGTTCAGGTTAGATTGCATTATTGTGCCAACCACATAAATTTAAAAATATAAATTATATATATATCATTGCATTGTCAGTCATATTATTAAATATTATTACAGTTCTTAGGCAATTTTATCCTGATGAATACTGTACAATCACAGCTGTAATAGTGTATAAACTCAAATAATGTGTTTTGAATGATTGATATAATATAAAATAAAAAGATTACACTATCGTTCAGTCAGTACAGCTTCTCAGCTGTTGCTTGAAATGATGAATAAAGATGATACTTGATAATGATAGCCTATTGGTTTGGATTAACATATTGCACTAAAACGATTATATATTTAGGCCTATAAGCTATACTATGCTTTCTTGTATTATTATAGATTTATTATTCTGTGGATGTACACAATGTGATTGTGAGTGTGACTATACCCAAGGAGTACTCCTTGACTATACCTTAAAACAGTGTTCAGTACACTAGATGAGAAGGCCTATGCATTTTAACAGTGTACAGTACACAAGTTTTAGATAGCCTACATGTGCATAATAAATGATGTAATTATTATTATTAAAGCATCCAATAGGCCTAGCTAACATTTAACTCTTTCTACTTTACAACAGTACCAGTCAAGGAATTCTTTTCTGTCAAATTAAAACTTTAACAAATTGTTCATTGTTACAATGTACACAGGTGCAAATCACTTTATTTAAAGTAAAATAGTACTTCCAATTGTTTTAGGAAGTTCAAAATATATTCTGACCTCTTATGTCTCTCCTTATGAGTTATAAATTTGTGAAACATAATTTATGTAATTTATGTATGTTATGTTTTCAGTGCAGTTCAATACATAATTTTAAATAATACTTTAACAGATAGGTCTGTGCTTGAAAAAATCATGGTATCTTACAACTGCAATTTTAAAAAAAGCGGCCTAAACAACAAGGTTTATTTTATTAGAGGCATGTTCGGTAGGCCTACTAGTACTATAACCTATTTCCAATATGAGCACCGAATTATTGAGTTTTCATAGCCTATTTATTAAAATATATTTAGGCTAGGCCCGTGCTTACTTTAACTACTTTGTAGGTTTATTTATTCAGTAGGCATACATGATACACCACAATTTATTGACTATTATACGATTAGCCTATAATATATACTAATATAGGCTATACTTTTACAATGATTTTTGATGAATACTTTAGGCTCTTTAGTTAACACTAAATTTTAGCAGTTACACCATGGACTCTATATATATAGTGTCCATGGTTACACCCATCAGAGAATAATCGGCTTATTACATTTTGTTGCAGAAATTATTAATAATGAATATTATAAAATATCAACTCACTGTGATTGTTAGTTACCTACGTTATGATTGTAAATAAATTAGTAGGCCTACTTATTAGTCGGTACTGTCGAGTCTATTAGTACTTGTAGAAGTAGCAGAATCGTTTGCCCCAGTATCAATGCGGTCCGGCTGAGACGAGCTCGACAGTGGTTCATATTGATATGGCCTAATATCACCTCTTATACTGAGAGTGGTAGTAACATCTTCAAAATCACTGCTTTCGCATGACAAATTTAATATTTCATCGTCGTCGTCTTCTTTCTCGGACGAGAACACGTTTCTCTCAACGGGCATGTTGACAAAGTAGGAAAGTTGGATTGCACACACATGACGTCACAACCAGCGTTCCCGGTAGCACCGCTGTTTAATCAAGGGTGGGTAATCTTGGGCTAAAATGTTAAACTTTGGAGACTAATATCTCGAAAACCGTAAATAATGTTGTAATAAACAAAACACCGTTTTTGCTTATTTTAGTTAGATGTATCCAAATATAAAATAAAAATGTTTGGGTCGGGTAGTCTTTTAAAGTATGGAACACAAACAAATCTAGAAATGATATTTGTTTTGGTTCTAAAATTACAAAGTTGAGAGAATGAGAAAGAGGGAGGAGAGAGAGAAAGAGAGGAAAGAGAGAGAGAGAGATTCTATTTGTATGCTACATGTTTAGTCTGAATATGCGTAGTGAGTGGTACTTTTGCATTTGCTTACAAACTTACAAGCATACCACATGTACAGAAAAAAAAAGAAAGTGACTTTCATAAAACCAAAAGCATTTATTTTACACAAGAAAACAATACATATATAAAAAGGAATGTGGCAATGGTGATTTGAAAGGAAAACATGGCTCTTCATGTAGAACGTGTCTATTCATCCGAGTCAATGTTAAAACAGAAGTTAGTTATTCGTTGCTTACAGGATCCCGTGGACTGTAAAGAGCCGAATCAGGACCACAAAATCAAGACCACAACTTTGCTGAAAGGGGACTCACCCCTGACTCACATAAAAGATCTGCCGAAACAAGCCGATCTAGCTCAAGACGCCCGAGGTACTGCAAAAATCAGTTCGATCAGCCTTCCAGTACCCTGCCTTCTCTGCTTCTTTTTTTTTCTTCTTCCTCTTTTGCACCTTCAGTAAGCCACAATATCATAGAATGTGGAGGTCTAGAACAATTGACTGCTGCAGCTGGTCTAGTATATACTCCTTCATTAGTTGGTCATATTTCAAATGGAAACTCCCAAGACAAAACTAGCATAAGAAAAGCTTATAAAGCTGAAATGCTGTTTGTGCAGAAAGCTGGTGGTGGTTTGCTTGTATCTAGATCTGCACAGCATTCATACAAGTCTGTCAATGATTGTCTAAAAAGACTTAAATTTGAGCCAGTCATCTAAGACACACAATTTTTCATGTTAGGCAATCAAACCACACCGATCGCACATCAAGTGTCAGTTTGTCAACAATCAGGCCTTAAGCGGAGCATAGCTATAGCTTATTTATATTATATAATTACAATCATGTTTATGTAATCTCTCTCTCTCTCTCTCTCTCTCTCTCTCTCTCTCTCTCTCTCTCTCTCTCTCTCTCTCTCTCTCTATATATATATATATATATATATATATATATATATATATATATATATATATATATATATATATAATTACAATCATAGGCAAAATCAGTCATGCTATCAAAGATTTGTTATAATTTGCGTAAATCGGTAAAAAGTTGACAGTAGGTATCATCAACAATAAATTCATTACAAAATCATTGTAAGAATTCACACAAGTATCTACTTTGCTGGATAAAAAAAAAAACGTTAGTTAGCCAATGTTTATAGGGTCCAGCGGACTGCAAAGAGCCTTCCCAGAGGGGGGTTATATGTCGGTGCGCTTTGTCAGCATGTTGGTGCATGGGAGGGATTGCATGATAAGTTGTTTATCCTGTTTTCAGCCAGAACATTTTGGAAGCTCTTTGAGCTGATAAAATGCTGTACAAGGACAATTCAATATTCAGCAATTATATTAATTTAACAGTTAACTCCTAGTAATAGTAGTATAGGTGAATATGTGCAAGCGCACGCACACACCGATGGATACAAAATATGTTCCATCTGTATTTAATTATTCCAGCATTGCTTGAATTCAGCACATAGAGAGAAAATTTCAAATGAATTTTCTAGAAAAGACATTAGTCAGAAACAGGATATAACAGAAATGGTGACTTATTTCCATTACTTTCGCTGGCACAACTTGCTTAAATTTTAATTATAAATAGTAACATACGAATCGCCGCCCCCACGTCACTAACGAACTACGCATGCTCAAAGACGGAAGTTTGTGACCTTGACCTGAGGTATCGCGAACCCATAAAAGCATCGACTGCTGCGTCTTTTTCCACACAGCGAAGATTTGCAATATAAGAAAGTCGAGGAGGATAAGCTTCCAATTTTACCAATAATTATCATGGCCCTCGTTGCAATGCTCGGAGAAACTGTTCAGGGCAAAGATGGGCCCGTCTCTGTTTCAGACCTTCAGGACGAAAACACGATAATTGGTAAGTAGTATACAAGTAGGCCTGTTCTTTTTTTTTTTTTTTTTTTTTTTTACATTTTTTTTATCGGTGTGTTAGCTCTATAGGCGCTCGCGTGTCCTGATACAAGCGCCTGTGCTCTGTCATAATCAAAATGTTGCCTTTTTTTTTTAATTTTCGATAAGGGCTGGGTCACAGGTGACCGCAACTGTAATGGATTAATTGGGTTTCTTGCACAACGTTGCAAACAATATAGTATGTATTTTTTTTCTTCACGTTTTAGAGAGGATTACTGATTAGGCCTACTGTGTCATAAAATAATGAAACAGGAGATCTACAAGTTTGTATTTTACCATATTATTGTTTACCTCCTTTCAAAGTAAGTAGCAGTTATAGTGTGCAAGTATAACTTATGTAAACTTCGATCCATATGTAATTCTGTCATTATATACGTGTGATCTGAATAATCTTGAAGGGCTTTAAATAAGTTTAATTGAAATAAACTAGCTGCTTATTGCTTTGTACTGAGTGTTAGTCTGTAAAATTAAGTCCTGTTTACATTGGTTGTCACCCATGAGTCAAATTTCCTTTTGTAAACGAGGACAATAAATTATCATCTAGCTTCTATCTTGTAATTATATAAATAGGTATGCATGCTGGTGCTTGTCTCTGACCAGTATAAAGGCAGGCTTCACGCTGAATGTCAGTGATTTATCATCCAAGTATAAGTTTGATACAACTAGACCTCAGCAAACTGATATTCTGATATGAAGGATGGCTTGCTTATAAGAATGTTATTTGATGTCAAATAAATTCCTTGACCATTAATATCTTCACAAGCACCAAGAACAATTCGCATAGTCCTTGTTACACCCAAACAATGACAACAAAATAATAATAATAATAATAATAATAATAATAATAATAATAATAATAATAATAATAATAATAATAATAATAATAATAATAATATTAATATTAATAATAACTATTATTATTATTATTATTATTTTTTTTTTTTTTTTTTATAAGGTGCATTTCCTAAGGAACAATTCGGAGCATATCTTCATGCATTCACACACACACTGACACAGATCCGTGAACAAAATGGGTGAGGCAAAATGGAAGAAGCTGTTTGAAGACAGAACAGATCAGGAGAAGTCTTTAGAGTACTGTAGAAACCAGCTTAGTATTTGGTAGAAACTATCGGTATCGCTACTCTAAAGTATGCTGTTGTATTGTCTAATAAATACCAAGAGAGGAGGAGGCATCTAATCTCAGCTACGCTGCATGCAATAGTAGTTAACATAAAATCTATATTTAAAAAAGTCTATTAAAATAGCTATAGCATGTTCTAGCATGAAGTAGTTCCTGCTTGGCTGATCCTTCAGTGGACTGTTAATGTTAGCAACCACTCAGCTGTATTGACCCATCTCGAAGCTATATTGATTAATCACTGGTTAATTCAAACCATGGCCTCTATAACGAAATTCCCAGGACTGTTGTTAGCAACCTTGGACTGTTGTTAGCAACCACTCAGCTATATTGACCCATCTCGAAGATATATATTGACTAATCACTGGTTAATTCAAACCATGGCCTCTATAATGAAATTCCCTGACCCTGACCTCTAGCTATGTGATTGACCTTATTTGGGACCGCTAGTAGGCCTAGTTAAATTGTTGGTAACTGGGCTAGCGGGTTTGCTTTATGAAAGCCTTCTTCTTCTTTGGTAGATTTGTGTCCCCGGACACATTGAGCGTATAGGGGAGTTATGAAAGCCAGCAAAGACCTTGATATATAAAGGCATGCCATGAGGATATATAAAGCATCATCGAGAAAGGGTCAGGATTAGTGGGGCCGGGTAGCTCAGTTGGTAAGAGCGTCTTGCTAGTAACCGAAAGGTCGCTGGTTCGAATCCCGGATTGGTCAACGTGTGATCATATTATTTTCCCCTTTACCAACAACTGGCCCGCTGGTGTCAGTATAAATCGGTCCAGTAGTCACCTATATGCGAAAGTGTCGTGTGACTATAATCTACAAACAACAACAGGGTCAGGATCCTCTTGTTCTTTGAGATTCACCTGAGAGAGAGTCGCAGCTTGGCTCTCCGTCTTTCAACCTGCGTTTATCATCGCTTGGCGCTTGGTGGCGACTTTTTCCTGTGTTTTGACTTTTCAACTCTAAGACTACTTGAGGGCACCACACGTGGCAACGCTGTGTATACCTTGTGGACTGTTTGCTGTCCCCAGGGTCAAACGCGCGATGAAAGCATCGATACTTATCGAAAAGTATCGCTACTTTGCATCGCTCCGTTACGAAAGGATCGATCCTTTTCATCGCGCATTTCAGAGTTCTTCCGAATACACAGTATGCAAATGTTCCAAAAGTTTGATCGGAACTAAAGCGGAACACAAAACAGGCAATCGCGCCAATCTGAATATTTGAGGCGGGAAGATGGATGCGATTGAAAATGTCGACGATCGAATGAGAGAACTTGAAGAGAGACCTGTTGCAGGGTTAGGTATGGTTGAACGGTGAGTTGTTTGCATAATTATTTGTTTTAACATTTATATTTATTTGACCTGTTTCGGTAATTATCTTTTTTTTTCTTGTACTGTTTTAGTTTCACTTTCACAGTTTAGCGTTTTTGTTACTTAGTAACAGCATAGATACAGAGTCTGTATCTATGGTAACAGGCATGTTTATCAAGGGAAGCAACTTGCAATCAAGTCACAAAAATCCCCGAGAAGTGCTAAGCTCAAGCGTTTATTTTAGCAAAAATTACATTTGAAGAATGCTCCCATTCTAAATTAAGGAAAAAAATAATTAGTAAATATGCATCTAAAATGCCAATTGGATAATATACAGTCTAGAGGCGGGTCCGGCTTGCTGTCGGTTTTCTTGCGGTGTTTTTTTTTTTTTTTTGGCGTAGTATCGTATATCGCTAAAATAAAATAATTTATAGCCCAAAATACAATTCTTTATTGTCGGCTTTTTTTTCCCTTTCCCCCCCCCCCAACCCCCCAACCTGAAGGCATGTATTCATTGTATTGTAAAAAACTAACTCCAGAAGCAACAAGACCACTAGTGTATGTCTGTAGATTGTAAGTAGTAGCCTAGTACAGTAGTAGTAGTAGTAGTAGTAGTAGTAGTAGTAGTAGTAGTAGTAGTTTTCTTCTCCTTCTTCTGTGTATTTAAGGTCTATTCATAGTACATAATATTAGTCTGGAAAAATAATGCATTGTTTTATATTAGTAACAAATTGATATAAATAGTTGATGTACTTATTAATAAAATAATAATAAATGCACTGGTTTCCAATGCCAACAGTCGCGAGTTTGAGTCCCGCATGGGGCCAACAATTTGTGACTAAGGTATGAGCTTTATGGATCAAGGAGGGTTCTCTCCGGGTTCTCCGGCTTCCGCCCTCCCTTCAAAATAATACAGGGTGCAGCCAGTTTAATTTAAAAAATACAATACTATTTTCTTTTCAGTTTCCTAATAGCGATCTCCCTGCCTTTACATCATGTATATAGGTCTTGTATACTCTTGTTACAGGTCGTGCGCTTTGAGTTCGTCAGAAGAAAAGTGCATATTAGCATCCTCTAGTAGTAGTAGTAGTAGTAATAGTAGTAGTAGTAGTAGTAGTAGTAGTAGTAGTAGTAGTAGTAGTTTTTTTTTAAAAGGCATATAACTAAAATTAACTTTAACTTTAATACGTCAAACATTAAAAATAATGAAACTTTTATGTAGTAAGTTATAGTATGAATTCAAAATAGTTTATTTATGTATTTCCATTGTGTAAATCTAGCTTTTCTGTCTGTAAAAGAGGCAGAAAATCATTATTACTTTTTTTTCTGAAAGGGCCTGTTGATAATGGAAAAAAGGTCGAGTTTCCACTCAGCCTATCACAGGAAGAGTTTGACCAGCGTATCCGAGAGGTACTTCCTGGGCTTCAGGATTCACCTTTTAAGATTTTAATGATGCGAGGATCACACTCTCAACTTGAAAGAATAGACGCAACCACACCATCTGAAATTAAGGCCGTCCTAAAGAATTCGAGAAGTAGCCTCTATATTCGCCTTCAGGTATGCTGTTATGGACCTGGACTTTTTTTAATAAGTAAATGAATTATGAAAAGCGTAGCGCTTATAAAATAGGGTCTAAGTAATTAATGAATTACAACTGCACATTTTTTACATTTTTATTTTACTGCTACTTGTTATAAAAAAAAAATACGCACACACACCTGCTTGATAAAGTAAGTGGAAATTGGTGACCCAGATAATCTAGTTATTTAATTTTTATTTGTATATATTATATCTATAGCGTCGTTTTTTTTTACTTTATGGACAAACAAATTAAACAGTAATGTCAATAGGCTAAGCTTAGAAACAATTAGAATCTTAAATGTATGTTTGCTTTTAAACAGAAATAACTGTGAAATAATTTTTAGCTCTTGTGATGTTGGATGAAATTTACAGACAGTGACTAACTGAATTTTTTTTAATCACCTGTCATAGATTTTATTTTTGGCAAATCTCAGGTAATTAAGGCTAATTTAAGCATCATCAATGATACTGTCTTTGGCTTTTATATATTTAATTTTTTTTACTATGCAGTTTTTACAATATATATATATATATATATATATATATATATATATATATATATATATATATATATATATATATATATATATATATGCCAACCCCAATAAGAAAACGGTAGTACACACAAAAAAAAGAAGTATTTTAATAGAACCTATAGTATTTTAAATACGATGTAGAACATAAATTGTGGTGTCGGTTTTACATCGTTGATTTATATCTGAAGCAGTCATAAAAATGAATTTCATCATAAAATATTATGGCCAAATCGTACTGGTTGGCAGGTCTGTATATATATATATATATATATATATATATATATATATATATATATATATATATATATATATATATATATATATATATATATATATATATATATATATATATATACCCCCGCTACATATACCCCCGTTGGGGTGCCTGGGGTTTCAGTATAAATAGTATCCCCACTTTCTGGAAATTTAGTGCTTTAAATTCTGTCTTTATCATTTGATCTTTCTCATTCCTGCTCTTTTCTATCAATCTGCTATACTATCGTCTTCTTCGCTAGACCAGTCTCCTACCTTTTTTCTTGAAAACTCTTCCGGGACAAGACTCCTTGTTTGTGTATGAGGTCTGTTGGATCAGCTTGGGAATATTGGACGCTTTCTGCCAGGTGGTCACTAGGGCTTCCTATGATGTTATTATTTAGCAATGTAGGCATTTTATATGTATGTGTTTTGTTGATAATTTATAATGATGTTTGTATTCTATTTTTTATTTGTAAACGGGGGTTCGATTAGTTGGGGTGAAGCCTCAGCCGTCCCCTGCGTGGGATGTCTTTATTGTAAAGTGACTGGCTGGTGGAGGGCATTCAGTTTGCCCACTAGGGTTGTTTCACCAGATCTTTTATGCGGATTGGGGGTTGTCCGGTCCTGATTTGGCTCGGAAGAGTCCGCTGGACCTAAAGCAACAATTATGTAATGTAATGTAATGTAATGTAATAATCACACACACACACACACACACATATATATATATATATATATATATATATATATATATATATATATATATATATATATATATATATATATATATATATATATATATATATATATATATATATATATATATATGTTACAGTAAATAAGTCAGAGCAGTAAATAAGTCTATTTACTAAAATTTTAGTAAATAAGCTTATTTCCTGGTTCGATCAGGGAATAAGCTTATTTACTAAAATGACCAGTAAATAGACTTATTTACTGGAAAAAAAAACGGGTCTGATTATACTTATATACTGAACTTATTTACTTGAGAGAGAAACAAACGGGTATATTTATTTATTTATTATAGTTTCGCTACACTCTAGAAAAGGTGAGAATACCCCCGCATGACACACCAAAACCAATCAGAACAAATTTCATCATCACTGTCTCACGTCATACAACCTTATTTGGGATAGAAGCTTCTTTAGTAACCACTAGAATTATCCATACGCTTCGATCGATAGTAAACAACCAACTCCAGAAAATTCTCAAATAATATCGACCAACTAAAATTACCAACGTTATACAAAGCGTCTTCTAATAACAACGCAAAATCAAATCAAGGATAAATACACTCTGTTATTGCATGCTTAGCAAAACAAAACGATCGCATCTATCGTGCGCGTCACACACGAACTATCGTGCGCGTTTCAACGTAACAATGGTAATCATTCAAACGTTTACCATTTATCATTGAAATTAAATTTATAAAATATACTGATTATTTACAACGATCCGTAGATCATAGAATTCAAATTTAAGTTTTAACAGAAGTTTCATCAGAACAGCTTATGCTCGAAGAATCAGATTAGATAGTTATATTTATCATTACATATTTTTTATTCATAGATTAATCTGTAAGTATTTCACAATTAATATATTTTAAAATACATTCTCCGCAATGATTGAAATAAGCATATATAGGCACATATGTTGACATCTTGCTTTCTTATCCATTCATACATCACAGACAAGCAATAACAATAGATTTCTTTTATATAATTATGTCATTATATTAAATTTTGTTCATATGAACTCCTTTATATTAATTTTAGGTTAATTTGTTTCCAATTTAATATGTTGTCTGATATCACATATGTGAATGGACGTTAAATATAATAAATAAGCTTTTCAGGTTTTGAGGTCACGTCTGCCAGGCTAGTTATAAATATCTTCGCCTGGCTTAACTAGAGGGGTAGAAAAAGCTGAACCAGATACGCTTGATGTGTCCGGGGACGTAAATTTATTTTTAAAAAAAAAACTACATCTCTGGCTGAACGAAGGCTGACCCAGCCAAAGGCACAAGGGAAATTTTATAGCAGTAATTAAGCAGCCTTTTCGAGCATGCTTACCGGTATCTGCCACTGTACACGTTGTTGTTTGTAGATTATAGTCATACGACACTTTCGCATATAGGTGACTACTGGACCGATTTATACTGACACCAGCGGGCCAGTTGTTGGTAAAGGGGAAAATAATATGACTATAACTGTACACGAACGAACGAAAAACGATGCTTAACGTCCTATTGCATGAGCGTTAAGGACAATAAAATTGGGCCAAAAAGCCCTCACCATATATATCCACCAGACCATTTGGTCTGGCTCTTGGCATGGACCTTATATAGTCCATGGATACAGGAAGTTTCGATGAGTGGGGCCGGGTAGCTCAGTTGGTAAGAGCGTCTTGCTAGTAACCGAAAGGTCGCTGGTTCGAATCCCGGATTGGTCAACGTGTGATCATATTATTTTCCCCCTTACCAACAACTGGCCCGCTGGTGTCAGTATAAATCGGTCCAGTATAGTCACCTATATGCGAAAGTGTCGTGTGACTATAATCTACAAACGACAGTTTCGATGGAGTTCATGCTCCACGGAAGAAATTGGAAGTTTCGACGGAAATCTTAAAATCGTCAAGGTCTCTTGGAAGTTTCGACGGAGGTTTAGCTTTTTGGAAGTTTCGACGAAGGGTGAACAAAAAGATGATGCCACCTGACTACATCTGTGAAATAAATACTATGCGATAATTTATCACCCCTGAATTGTCTCCGTGAAGGTTGTCTCCCTAGGCTCGACTTTCGTTTTTTCATTCCTGTTAGACTTTATATGTGACCATTTCACAAAATAAACTATGTGGCAAAAACTTTATTTAAGTCACTTTCTTTTCCTCATATATTTACAAGCATAAATTAGTATTCTGATAAAAATATAAATAATTATTTTTCTATCGCTCTCTCCTCTCTAAAGTAGTGGCCACATTTGGCTTACGTTTTCAATTCAATTCAATTCATTTCAATTCAAGATTTATTCGCCAAGTGACATACATACAGTTATAGTATACATGACACAAAGAATGCTTTAGATCAGTGGCAGGCATGCACAAGATACAGAACAAACAAATAAAGCATAGATCTAGTGCGACCTATCTAAGGTTTATGCATTGGGTTATGAGATTTTTCACCGACCAGAATTTTGACGGGTGCCTACAACTTATGAGTTTAGTGGCCACATTTGGCTTACGATTTACGGCTTATGCATGGGGTCGGAGGTAGTGGCGCCATGTTTATCACGGCCCGCTTCGAATTTATAAAAATGTGTATCTTTGAAATGTCACTACCACAAGGCCCTTTTTCATGTCGATATAATGCATTCTTTCACATTTTGACTATAATACTAAGATCGACAAAAGAATCTGAGCTATTCAAAACATGGCCACACTTCTTGATAGTTAGGATGACCAACGAAAACCAAAACATTTCCCAATTTGTCGTGGAAAAGTGGTTTGAGGGAGTGTTTAGAAGGTTCAAAGATATTAAAAGACTGAGAGATGGCAGTTTCCTAGTGGACTGTCCCACGGAAAGGACATCACAACAACTACGAGCTAGAGATGGCTCCAAGCTGGAGTAAGGCGGCCGGGTGTTCGATGTAAATGTGAGTTTGTCACCGCACACTCAACTCATCCAAAGGAGTTGTACGGTCATCTCAGTCTGATGCAGGGCAATACCGAGGCACATATGGTCATGAGAAAAAACAAAGATGGAAACCAAGTTCCCACAAATACTCTGTTTTTGACGTTTTGCACACCTGACATGCCTAAAAGAGTGATCGTTTGCTACGAATGCATCCCTGTTTCTGTGTTTGTGTCTTCGCTACTGCGATGTTATAAATGCCAAAAGTATGGTCACGGTGTCATGGCATGTAAAAACAAAACCGTTTCAAGTGTGGGGGAGATTTCCATGGCGATAGACCAACACCCATAACCACAAAAAATGTCAGTCTAGAATTTACTGTCTTCAAAAAACTTCGAAATCTCCAAGTCAATAGCCGCATTCTTCAGACCTTCTTTTAAGGAGTCCGTTCTTACCTTTTCTTTTATCTGCTGGTATGGAAGTTTGTGCGTAAAAAAACAAAGTGTGCCGGATCAAGTGGTGAATGTCTGTGAGAAGGTTGTGGGAGTGAAACAAGAGAGTCTGCAGATGTTGTAGGCCTATTTTACGTTAGCCAGTACGCAAGGAAATAAATAAGGAATTCATAAGCGTAACACAATTGTGGCCGTGCCTTTAGACGTTACATACTATAATAAAACAAGCAATACAAAATACCCCATCCGATTGTTGTTTGAGAGATTCGCAAAGGAAGATCATCAAGGTAGAGAAAAAAAGACAAAAAGTTATTTCGCTGGAGGTTTCAAATTGAGTTCAGCATTTCCTTTTCGGAACTTTTCCTAAATACATTTTTGAATGTGTGCAAGATTCGACGGACCAGTTTGAAAGTTTCAACGAACCTAAAATTGGCTGACAGTAACGGTCTTGTTGATAACATTCCATGAACTATAACAGCTGTGACTGTGAGAAGAAGACTAGTTAAATTGGCTTTATAAAAGAAAAGAACAAAGAAAAATGAAGAAAACAAAACAATGTTGAAAACTAGAATAATATAAAATGTATACTTGTATTAAAATATGTTTTACAGAAACACAATATTATAATTATACATTCCTGTTCCCAGCACAGAGGGGAAACCATCTCTGTGAAAGTGTTAAAAGATAATTGTAGGAACAATTACTTGATATAGAAAAACACGTATGCCCATTATAATATACATTTATATACCTATGTATATAACACGCACAGTTTTCATTTTAAAAAAATTAATATGAAAACAAGCATGCGCTTGATACAAGGCACGTTTGAGCATGATAAACACAAAACAATTTTATAAGTAGAAGAAATGGGTGCGGAAAACTGATAAGATACAATGGCAGAATTCACACATACACAATATACGAAGGCTGCAGGGTGCAGTAAAGAAATAATAATTATTGAAATCAAAATAAACACTCACGAAGTTTACAATCATTTCACCATCCCCGCACGACAAAGACCAATAATAAGCACAACCATGCATTTGCATTGTATTTGCATGTGAGAAAAATAGAAACAAAGGGTGTATGAGAAGGTGTTTTGTTCGATTCTTCTTTGTGTGAATAAATAAATAGCACTCACGGGTGATGATGATGAGGATGTTGATGACGACGACGTAGTCTTTTATAGCACAGGTATTCATATAAAAAATGTTCATGCTCAATGCGCTTTTATAAGAAACGAGAGAATGGTCATCAGATATTTAAGAAGTTCAAATGTACACTATTGCATGCAGGTAGGACAGAGTTCAAAATGAGGTTTTAAAGAAAAATTTATTGAGAACCTTCCTGAAGCCAGCTGACGATTGACATTCCTTTAAAGCAGACAGGTGATCCGGCCGGCCAGGTCAGGTCCTACCCTATCCTAAACAGTAACTCGAAGATCGCTGGGGCACCACAGATGACGTTTAACCAGCGTACTCCATCGTTTTCTGTCCTCAGCTACCCTCATGGCTTCGCTCAGTGTCAAGCCAGTCCATTCTTGAATGTTGTCCTCCTACATCTCTTTCTGTCTCCCTCTTCTTCTGCCTCCTTGTACCGTGCCTTGCATGCTGGTCTTTGATACTCTGGTGACGTGGCCATGCCATCGGATTATTCGTTTCTTCACCATCGTGAGCATATCAACATGTTTTCCAATGGCTTTTGTGGTCCTGATTTGGCTCGGAAGAGTCCGCTGGACCTAAAGCAATAACCATGTAATGTAATGTAATGTAATGTCTTTTGTGAGGTCTGTCGAGCTTCGTCTTCTGTAGCACCTCATCTCCATTCTTTGTATCCTTCGTTGTAGGTCTGCTGTGAGGGTCCATGCTTCGCAAGCATACAGGAAGATGGAGATGACATTGGAACTGTAGTCTGGTGGTCCTGTCTTTCTAAATGGGATTCAACTTTATCAGGGAAGCAGTTGTTTGTGCGATCCTGGAGAGGACTTCCTGTCGGGACCCATTGTCCGATAAAATGGTTCCTAAATATTTGAAGCTATGCACTGTGTTGAGGGATTGGCCTTGCTTTGATTTCCGTGTTGATGTCATTGATTTTGTTGGTCATCATTTTGGTCTTCTCTGCATTTATTTCCATTCCAAAGGCTCTGGGGGCAGTGTCAAGCCTTTGTACCAGATGTTCAACCCAGCCAACACGCCAAAGGATTGCCAAGCATGGCACAACCTTGGATGCCAAGTTGGCACAAGCATGGCAAACTGGCTCGGGCCAGGTCAGAACTGCTCATTGGCCCAGGCTTGGGACATGCTTGGCATCCAACCTCAGCCCAATGTCGGCGGTACCTTGGCACAACCTTGGCACCTTGATTGTACCTACTATAGCAACACTTGGCCCAGGCTTGGGACATGCTTGGCATCCAACCTAATCCCAATGTCGGCGGTACCTTGGCACAACCTTGGCACCACCTTGTACCTACTATAGCAACCCTTGGCCCAGGCTTGGGACATGCTTGGCATCCAACCTAAGCCCAATGTCGGTTGTACCTTGGCACCTTGATTCTACCAATTGGCCTCCAACCTAAGCCCAATGTCGGCGGTACCTTGGTACAACCTTGGCACCACCTTGTACCTACTATAGCAACACTTGGCCCAGGCTTGGCATCCAACCTCAGCCCAATGTCGGCGGTACCTTGGCACAACCTTGGCACCACCTTGTACCTACTATAGCAACCCTTGGCCCAGGCTTGGGACATGCTTGGCATCCAACCTAAGCCCAATGTCGGTTGTACCTTGGCACCTTGATTCTACCAATTGGCCTCCAACCATGGCCCAATGTCGGTTGTACCCTGGCACAACCTTGGCCCCTTGATTGGCCCCTCTAACCTATGCCCAATGTTGGTTATTCATATACCCTATAGAGCCTTGAAATAACTTTGACACAATGTGATCTAGGACATGTATGTAGGTGTGATGAAGTACAAAGTATGAGTAGCAGGAGATGTGTGATGAGGCTCAAAGTATCAGTTGCAGGAGATGTTTTACAAATACACACCTACAATGACAAATGAGATCAGATCAGATAATTTATTAACCAAATTTGCACAACATATAAAACACATTTCAAATTAAAATCATTTATATTTCACTGCCACTAAGACTCACTGACTATACACACACACTTATATTGTATACTTACAGATAGCCAGAGTTAATAGTCTTTATACTTTTTTTCTTTAAAGAAATAAATTTTCTTTAATTTGGGTAAAATGTTAAAGAAATAAATTTTCTTTATTTTTTTTTGGAAAAATAAAGAAATAAATTTATTTTTTTAAAATTAATTTGCGTTAAATACATGAATTATATCTCAGCTCAGACAAAAAAAAAAGGGGTATGCAGTTTAAAAAAAAATACATACATTGTATAGAACCCATGTAATCTATGAACACAGTGAAAAAAAAATCAAGAACAAATAATGTGATTTGATTTAATATTTTACTAACAACAAAAATAGAGATATTAGACTATTTTTTTTTCTAATCTGTCCTTGCAACACTCATTCACACCCCTTCCAAGCATTTTAACCCACGCACACCAATGAGACAAAGAAATTAAGCTAAGCATTCAAATACAGCCGCTAGAATAAAAAGAATCTCTCACAAACACATATTTACAGAAATTCCCCAAAATTCTCCATTACAGATTTTGGGTTGCATTTTAAATTTGTACATAATTTCTCTGACAGGCATACACAATCAAGACAAAACTACCCATGCTTTGGACTGATGCAGGGTAGGCTAGCCGCAATGTCTACATAGGCTAATCCAAACCGCCTCAAACTGGCTGCAACTGGGTCAGACCGGCTTCGCGCATGTTGTTGTTAGTGGCGGAAAATCAAACTGAAGTAACAAAATTTTTAAAGAAAAAAATTGATAATCGTTACTTTTATTTTTTAATTAGTTGAATTTTCTTTTTAAAATTAATAAACTAAGTTTTCTGTTTTATATTATTGTATTTGTTTATATGGACATTGTTCTTATCTAGCTACTCAATTTTTTTTTCCTCCGTCCATCCGGTCCCTCCAACTGCTCAGCCATGTGCTCAGATATGAGTTGAACTGAGTCAAGTCCGTTTTGTGACGGCTCTGGACTGCATCTGCAAACACACATATACAGAAAATGGTTCAATTCAGTATATAATAATAATAATAATGTTCGTCATTTATAAGGCGCCTTAGCCTAAGGATCAAGGCGCTGGCCGATACAGGATCTAACTCAAACCGCCCGAGACGCCCACCCGCAGCCTTTGGCGCATGGTTTGACGCCCGGACAACTGAGCACAATCCTGGGCAGCCAGGGATGGGGGAGAAGGACCAAGTGCATGCTGGGTGTGTTCTTGTTACCGGCACTCACCCGTCTAGGACATGAGCGTCAGGATCTTTAAAGTCCGTTATGATGGAATGTATGCGACACACAGACTAGACCTCGGTTTATACTCTCATCCGAAGGAGTAGGAAAACAGGAGTAAAGTGTCTTTCCCAGGGACACAACACAATGGCCCGGCCAGGGCTCGAACCCGGGACCTTCAGATCCTCAAGCCGAAGCACTACCATTAGACCACAGTGCCTCAGTATACAACAGAAAGACCAACCAATATAAAAAATATGGTCACTTGTTTTCCATATAACATACACTTAGTAAGCACCCAAATTTATAAAGGGACCGTAAGCCGGCAGGCAAGGCAAGTATTAAATGCCCCTGAGCTATCAGAAAAATGCGTTTCACTTTAGACCTTTAAGTCATATCACAATTATTAAAAACTTGCCTCAATTGGATTTTCTGTATTCCAATGTTTTAGGCAAAGAAATAAAACCTCAAAGACGTAATGCTTTAAAAAATAAAACAAGACCAAATTATAATTCAAGATTTATGGTAACAACAAAAGCTGAAATTCACTTCTGCTACTAACGTAGAAAAAATATGGGTGGGGAGAGTTAGTGGCGGAGGTTAGAAGGACTAAGTTAAATTAGAAAACAATTCTAAGTTGCCATGTCTGAATTCGGTGTAGACGTGCTCTTACTGAAAAAAAGACGGTTGAGCACTTGAAATTGGGAAAACGCCCGTTTTCTTTGCCCAGTCTGGTTGCTTCCTGTCCGGTTAAAATGTCCCTTCTACCTGGGTGTCATCAAACAGGCTCCAATGGTCCGGAGCGACTCCTTGTAGTCCTTGCCGCCCAGGTTGAACAGGTATTGCTCCTGTAAGACAGATAAGGATTTCTTTTCCTGTATTCTAAGCTTATTTCTATAAGATAATATTAAAATGAAAATGGGCTAACAAATGCTAGCATGGCAGATGTTACATTACATGATTATTGCTTTAGGTCCAAGGGAATGGCAGCTGTTAGGTTGGTACTGTTTAAGTCTGCATTCAGTATCAAGACCAAAAATTATGCACAGCACCACTCCATGCTACACATGAGGAAAACACCATGGGAATACTCAGTAAACAACCTTAAACCACAATAGTTCAATCCTAGAAGCCACAGTATCAAAACTGCATGTGTAGTAAAATTGTTTTTTCCGAGTCAATATTTAAAGAACAATAATGTAATACTAAAGCAGCTATTGCTTACCATTCCTTTCCTCATCGCCTCATTGCTGGCTCCTTCTTGCTCCAGCCCCCCTCCTCTGTATCTATTGGAAAAGTAAATCCAGTAGGTAGATCGGGTTCTGCCAGCACTTCTGCCTAGCTTAACCTCCACCTCCCTCGATGCCTGCCTTAGTTTTAAAATTTCCTGTAGAAGCTGTTTCAACTGGGAGGACATCTGCTCCTGGTTTCTTAATATGGCCTTAAAATAGGGCCTGTAGTCCTCCTGAGTACTTGTAGCTAAACACACACAGCAAAAGACATAATAGTTAAAAGACAATTATGACATTTTTGCATAGTCCAAAATATACTAGGTTTTCTTAAAAATGACTTGTTTTTCCATGCAAACACTGATAGTGTTGTCACTTTAAAACCCTACCCCTCTCTCACATTTTTTTTATTAAATAGATCAAGAGATAAATAAATATGGCCAGCTCTTTCCAGTACAATACAGTTACACTGGTGGTGAGATAGAAAGTAGGAATCTTGTAAATGAGCAACAATTAATTGCACTGTAGGGCTCACAATTAAAATAACTTGTAAACATCCTGGATAAATATACTGCACTGTGCAACTCAATACTAACTACTACTATGTAATACATATAATCTAGTTAATTTTTTTTTTTCGTTTGTTAAGTCTAAACAAGCAACAAATGATTCTAAAAGATTTACTAGTTGTTGATTAACAATTTCCCTAAAAATAAACACGATGAAAAGCAACTGGATTCACATACCAGTGGTGACATCTATTGGACCTGGAGTGGACATCACTGTTGAAGCGAAGCTTATCGAAGGTTGTCCTATCCATGTATATTCCCGAGGTGGAGGTGGGCTGATTGGTGATGATGAAGCCTGAGGCAGCCCTGGAGGTGTGTGGTTGGAGGTGGGCTTCAAACGTTTCCTTTTACATAAAAAAGTTTGCATGTAAATCAAAAACATATCAGCCTTCTATTAAAAAGAAAAGATTAAAAAAAAACTATGCACAAAGATTTTCTCTAAACACACACCTTTAACTAAGTTACAAGTATGTTAAGATAAGATTAGACAACTTTATTATCTTTTACAAGAAATTACATTGTGGTGTACAATTACAATCAACAAGGAATAAACATCACAATAATAACAACAATCATAATGACAATGAGGATAAAACTACACAGTCACACATTAATATAATTACGCTTTAAATGCATGCTAACATTAAACGACAACAAATGTTACATGAAATTATTTTGGGCAAACACACACACTCACACACATATGTCATTTATTAAGTTTATTATGTTGTGTGTAACATTAGAAAAGTGCCTTATTATATTCAACAATCAAACACTATTAGCTAGTATCATAGGAATATTAATTTAAGTGTGCTATGTTATAAATTCATACCTGGGTGTAGATGGCAAGTCCTCCTCCTCCTCATCCTCCCTGAAAAATAAAAGTTATTCAAGTTCAGCAA
The DNA here is from genome assembly GCA_036898135.1 of Oncomelania hupensis. Lineage (NCBI taxonomy): Eukaryota > Metazoa > Mollusca > Gastropoda > Littorinimorpha > Pomatiopsidae > Oncomelania > Oncomelania hupensis. Next base: position 46,515,626 of record CM072516.1, read on the forward strand.
ATAAAGCCGCATATACAAAGAACATAGAATTCTTGAAGTTGAAGAACTGTATGGGGGAGTGGGGGGTTGATAACTTGGTGATATTTTACACCCTTACCAAATCTACAATTGTGGTGGAATTGACTATAGTAAGTGTATACATGCTTAGTTTCAGTTAGCATTATGAAGATCAATATCATAAAACCAACACAGCTATATGGCTCTAGAGAACCTAAACAGTACATTTCAACCATTAACTTCTGTATCTTACAATTTTGCCTGCCAGCTACATGGTGGCAGCAAGTCAATATAAACACACTAAGATATTGAAAGGATGTCAACAAGTACAAGTCAAAACAGTACATGCGCATGCATGCTGCAAAACTTAAAAACAGAAGCGCCTTGAACTGTTTTGAAGCATGAGGCTTTTAAGCACTACAATTACACAGTGACATTTTTGTATAATAAAAACACGACAATACAATTATTTTATGTTCTTCAAAGGTTTTATAGATTAATGTGTACATAGAAAAGTGAAATATATACTCATTAGTTTACAGCATAATTTAAATTAAAAGGTGTTTGAAAAGAATACAGGTCGTTTCGGCGACGAGCCGTTTCGGCGATGCAGTTGGTCGTTTCGGCGTGTGGTCGTTTCGGCGTTGGTCGTTTCGGCGGCAGTTCAATTGGGCGATAGTTCGTTTAAGACCTGATTTGGAACTTTTAAGTTTTTGGGTCTTGACTCTGGATTAAGTTCTTGATTAGGTACGAATCTGCGGAAGCTCGTAAAAAACATACTCCTGTTTGCGGTAATAGTCGGAACATGTGGGTTTGTTTGTTTTTTTAGAAGGGAGGAAGGGTCGGTGGGGAGGAGGGATTAGTGTTGAGTGACCGTTGACAAGTCAATGCTTATTGCATAGTTATTTATTATTTATTTTATATGTTTGTGAGTTTTTTTTGTTTTTTTTTTTAGCAAATGCGAGCGCACTTGCGAGCGCATTTGCGCGCGTAAATGCGAGCGCACTTGCGAGCGCATTTGCGCGCGTAAATGCGAGCGCACTTGCGAGCATTTGCTATATTCCGCTCCATACACGTAAAAATTATACCCGGAAAAGAATGTGTCTGTGAAAGAATTTGAGACGTGCACAAATTAAATATTTCTTGCACTTATTATTAACATCAATCTATAAACTCACATATGATATTATTATAGGCTACTCAGTGACAAAGCCGCGCCCAACCACTACAAAATGTACGCTAGATCTATTTTTTTCCTTCTTTAATCTTTGGCGTCTGCGCCTTGTTCATTTTCAGTTCCTTTCCGTTGACAGTTTTCAGCAAAATCCTCATAGCAACGGGCGTAGCAACCGCGCGCGCAAATGCGAGCGCATTTGCGCGCGTAAATGCGAGCGCACTTGCGCTCGCATTTGCGCAAATGCGCGCGCGTTTGCTATATCTCGCCTCCCATACTATATTGTCTTTGCTCCCATGCATGGGACGCTGAGGCTGCACTTTAATTTATCGAACCCTCGTTTCCTATCCTATGAACCCCCGTTTACAAAATCAAAATAGAATATAAACATCATTATAAAATATTAACAAAACACATAAATATAAGATGCCTACATTGCTAAATAAAAGCAGAAAAAACGTCCAATATCCCCAAGTTGACCCAACAGACCCCCATACAGAAATGAGTTTTTGGAGAGTTTCAAGAAAATATGTAGGTGACTGGTCGAGGTAAGACAGTAGATTGATAGAACAGATTAGGAACGAGAAAAAAAACAAATGAGAACGACAGAAACAGTGGTAATTTAAAGCACTAAATTTCCACAAAGTGGGAATACTATTTATACAGAAAACCCCGGCACCCCAACGGGGCCGTCTGGAATAAGAAGATACATTCGGTGTAAACGAAGCTAGCCTACGTTGTAACCGTGTTCGTTGTACCCATACAGTTTTAAGTAATAAATATTAGAACTCTGGCATGGAATTTGTTGTCCTTGGGTAAAAGCGTTGGTCGTTGTACGCGTTTTTGGCTGCATGCAGGGTTTTTTACGCACATCTTATCATAATCATCAATATAACAAGCAAGTACACAGAGAAAGAGAGAGAGAGAGAGAGAGAGAGAGAGAGAGAGAGAGAGAGAGAGAGAGAGAGAGAGAGAGAGAGAGAGAGAGAGAGAGAGAGAGAGAGAGAGAGAAAACTACGATCAGTAACTAAATAAAACAAAAGCGATCACTATTTCAGAGCACTTAATTCTTTATTCCATCATAATTTTAGATAAAATGGAAATAAAAGGAATGGGGGTTGCGATGGGTGTTGGGGGCTAAAAGAACCAGATATAACAAAAACACATCGAAGAAGAAACTTAAAATATACTACTCAAAGTAATTGAAGGGCCACTCTCTATATTTCATTTAGTTTAATTATTTTTTGCTACTATCAATAATATTGCTTATATTGCTTATTTCAAAACTTATTCTGTACAGTAACATTCAAGACAATCTTATTCTGACAAGTAATCACATGTGTGAGTTTTGAACTTTCTGCACCGAGTTGAAAGACAAACCCAATTTTTACAAAAAAATGACCCAAATTTACTGTTGTCTTGCTAATAAAGCAAAATTTTCAACATTAAAAAGTGATTTGCACGCAAAAGGCTTGCATTTTCTGAGTTCAGTTCAACAATCGACGCTTTTTTCTGGGTATAAATGGCAGCGCTTTTGCTGCTTTTCTAACCATGCCCCCAAGGCGACGATTGACTGATGCGGATAGAGGCAGAGCTATTGCATGGCTTCAGGAAGGGGTGGGGATGAGAGAAGTTGGCAGGCGGCTGGGAGTGTCCGTTGTTCAAAGGCTGCGGGAGCGCTTTAACAACACTGGAAGCGTCCAAGAACCAAGGAGGTCCGGACGCCCCCGCGTTACCACTGCAAGACAAGACCATTTCATCACCCTGTCGGCTCTGAGGATGAGGTCCGCTACAGCAAACACCGTCAGAAGACAGCTTCACGCAGCCAGCAATGTTAACGTCAGCGACCAGACAATTCGCAACCGTCTACACGAGGCAAACCTGCGATCAAGACGACCAGCAGTACGGCCTTTGCTCACCCCAGCTCACCGTGCAGCGCGTTTGACCTGGGCTCGGCGTCATTTGGTGTAGACTAGGCAACATTGGTCAAGGGTGCTCTTTACAGACGAGTCTCGGTTCTCCTTGTCTTTCAACGACCGTCGAGTGAATGTTTGGAGGCGTCCACGGGAGCGTTTTGCTGATTCGACGGTGCGCGAGCATGACCGCTTTGGTGGTGGATCTGTCATGATGTGGGGTGGCTTCGCATTAAACTTCAGAACACCCCTGCTCCAAATTCATGGCAACTTAAACGGTATTGGCTACAGGGATGACGTCCTACAACCTAGGGTTCTCCCAGCTCTGCAGGCCATAGGGGAACGTGCCATACTACAGGACGATAATGCCAGACCCCACCGAGCGCGTATCGTCAATGACTTCCTGCAGCAACAGCACGTCATAAGGATGGATTGACCGGCTCGATCACCCAATTTGAACCCCATAGAACATCTGTGGGATGTCTTGGGTCGACAGACACGGGCAAACCTCCCTCCAGGAGCTAACCTTGAAGTTCTGGCCCAAGTTCTCCAGCAAGAGTGGTTGGCCATCCCAGGAAACATCCTCCATAACCTGATACGGTCCATGAGACAACGATGCCAAGACTGCATTGATGCAAACGGTGGCCACACCCGATACTGACTCTATAGATTTTTGGTTTCTAAAGTTTTGATTTTGTAAATGAGGGGTATGTCCAGTTAAATTGAATTTACTCGAATTTTAAGCGACTGATGTCTAAAATCTGTTTTGTTATTATGCAGAAATGATTGCAATAAAATATGATGAACTAATAAATTGAATTGGTGTTTCTGATTTAAAGAGAGACCTGTAGGCCTATTTCCAAGTGGCCCTTGTATTATTTTGAGTAGTATACAATCGGAAACGAACTAAAAAGAGTGCTTTCTTTTTTGTCCTGACGCTTCTTTTGGATTCGGTCTATCGCAGAAATTCAACGCGGAAAATCCACAGGACACGTAATAATCCACAACGTGATACGCATGTCTAGACAAACAGCTACCGCATACCTGGCTTTTATTTCACTACAGTGTTGGCCTTCGGGTTAACAGGGATATCTTGCTCTCACTACAGCAAAGTTTTACATACAAAGTTAGCAAGAAAAGTGCAGCCAGCTCTAGCGAAGCGTGTGCCTTCTGTCGTCTGCAACGAATCTGTAGACAACCATGGACGGTGTAGGCAATAATGAAGAATTGTGTGGCTGTTTGCTGATAACAAAGAACGGTAACATTCGTAGATTATAGGATTGTGACACTCGAGGTAGGTCTACTGTCGTCTGCAACGAACGATTAGTACACTGTCTGTACAAAATATATTGTAGATAAAACCGCATGTGTGGACTATGCAAGCAATACCTAACACGATTTTTATATTTTCGTAGGTAATATAGTGTTATGAACTGTGTAGGTAACAGCGAATAGATCTACATGTTATGGGCAAACGATCTATGTAGAAAATGAAATATTAGACTTTGATAATTATGGCGTACGAACAGGGTCAAACGCGCGATGAAAAGTAGCGATGCTTTGCATCGATACTTTTTGAAAAGTATCGCTACTTTGCATCGCTCCGTTACGAAAGGATCGATCATTTTCATCGCGCATTTCCGAGTTCTTCCGAATTCACAGTATGCAAATTTTCCAAAAGTTTGATCGGAACTAAAGCGGAACACAAAACAGGCATTTGCGCCAATCTGCTTACTTTCCTTTCGTTTTGCGTTACTTGAGGCGGGAAGATGGATGTAGATATTATTTATTAACTAATGCTAATTCTTATATTTAGCTATATGGAAAAATTATATTTATTAATTAATTTGCTCTGCAAAGGACAATTGGAACTGCGGAATGTTACATAATACATGTATATTATTTCATTAGCTTGACCGATTTCAGTTTTGCAGAAACAGTGTGTTTCGCCTCGGTAAACTTCGGAACTGCGCGATGAAACTGCTCGAGCTAAAGTATCGATGCAAAGTATCGACACTTTTTAAAAAGTATCAATACTTTTCAGAAAGCATCGATACTTTCGCAATTGGCGTTCCATTTGAGAAAATTAGCGATCATTTTGAGAAAAGTAGCGATACTTTCCTAAACGGATGGATCCTTATGAGAATAGTATCGATGCAAAGCATCGCTACTTTTCATCGCGCGTTTGACCCTGTTCCTACGCCATAGATAATAATCATGATCTAGTCGAAATAAACAGGAAGTAGTAAAATCGTGCTTTACGTCCAAAGACACGACGTTGTGTATATTAGACCATTAACATTAAGCTAGGAGCATACAAACAATGATTAAACTTATCTTTTAGTAAAATGGGTTTAAAAATAAAAATAAAATAAAAAATAAGAGGCTAAAATTGTATTAGCGCAGATCGTACACAATACAACGTTAAGGATATATATTAATTATACATTCTGGTTGCTCTAAACATTACAAATATGCAGCCACGGAACTCCAATGCACCAGCCTGGCCGAACGGTACAAATGGCAGTAACTAGGACTGGGCGGTTTTATCGATACGTAACTGTATTCAGGTTCGGAAACGCGACGGTACGGTATACCGGTGCGGGTGTCCAAGGTCCGGTTTACTGGGAAATCTCGACATAACGCGACAGTGGGCGACATCTTGTCCGCCCAGAGAGCGAGCCTAAAGCCCAAACACGTGGATAGGCAGCTGTTCTTGAAGAAGAACTTATAAGAACAGTATCTTATCCACGTTTGAGCATGGTACCAGTCGCCAATCCTTCTGAACTCTTAAAGTTCTTAAAGACCTTTCCCGTTGAATGTTTTTGTTTTATTTTGATTTTGTGGTTTAAAGATTGCTGATGTTCTAAACAGTGATTTATCATTATTTGTTTTGAAGGCGTTCTAGCAATAATAAAGCTTCGGTTTCTATGGAAATGTGGTTCTTTGAAACTGTTTTGAAGTATATGACAATCTTTCTTTTGCGTCGGTCACTATTGTCAGTGCCATAACCCATTTGATTGTAACACTTAAAATCGCGATATACCGGTACGAAATACCGATACGATAAAACAGTAATACCGGTACGACTTTGACCCACGGTACCCAGCTCTAGCAGTAACCGGTAAACCCTGATCTGGCAGCCTGGAGCCCAGGCGCGCTATGGAGCATTCGATGCCATGAGCAAGCATAGCGTCAACAAGAGATTTAAAATGTCTTTTGTTATTATTACATTTTAAAATTATATAATAAAAAGACACAAATTGACCAGCGGGACAGGAACGTGGGATAGGTATAAAAACACTTGGCCACGCATGACGTCTATCTGCATTATGCAGGTTAAATAAGGAGGTGCAGAAGGAAGCACAGGACTACCCCTTGTTGCGACAGTAGGGTCCACCCAGCCCTTGGCATGCGCCATCTCAGAACTCCTATCCCCAAGTGCGACACGCTTCTTTTCGCAATGCCTATGAAGTTTAGTCCTAATCCGTTCATGGTTCTTGAGATTTAGTGTCTAAATGACTCCATTGATCTTGATGGGAGAGCAAATAATGCTGACTTGGCTAGGGGCCAAAACACGTATTTCAAGTCATGTGAATCGTGTATAGACTTATTGCTGACTAAATTTAGTGTTTTAAATTCCCACTGTCGCTGTCTTTCTTCTTTGTTCTTTCTCATTCCTACTCTGTTCTGTCAATCTACTATACTATCTTCTTCTTCGCTAGACCAGTCACCTACCTTTTTTCTTGAAAACTCTTCCGGGACAAAACTCCGCATTTGTGTGTGAGGTCTGTTGGATCAGCTTGGAAATATTGGACACTTTCTGCCAGGTGGTCACTGGGGCTTCCTATGATGTTATTATTTGGCAATGTAGGCATTTTATAGTTATGTGTTTTGTTGATGATTTATAATGATGTTTATATTCTATTTTGTTTTTGTAAACGGAGGTTCGATAAATTAGAGTATAGCCTCAGCGTCCCCTGCTGGGATGTCTTTATTGTAAAGTGACCGGCTGGTGGAGTGCCTTCAGTGTTACCGCTAGGGTTCTTTCGGCAAAATCTTTTATGCGGATCAGGGGAGAGTCCTCTTTTAACGAAATTGTGGTCTTTTTTTTTGTGGTCCTGATTTGGCTCGGAAGAGTCCGCTGGACCTAAAGCAATAATCATGTAATGTATTATAATGTTATCACCGACTGATAATGTAGTCAGCAATGCCAGTAGATATAATTGATGTCAACTGTCCTCGATATCGATATATATCGTAACCCCAGCCGTTGTTATCTCTAATAATCAACTTGTTTGTAATTCCTCAACAAGGCAAGACAAGGCAAGACAAGTTTGTTCCACCCACCCACCCCAAAAAAAAAAAAAAAAAAAAAAAAACCATTAAGGGCACATGGACATCGTTAAAATGATATATACACACATGCGAAAAAATTAATTACATGACATTTAACATTTTGTGCATGAAAACTATTTATGTACAAAAAGGGATTGCAGAAGAGTGGGGAGGTGGAGCGATTGAGAGGGGAAAAGAAGAAAAAAGAAATTGATTGGGGATAGCAACTAGGAATTATAACTAACAATACAATTCAATCTAAACACATCAATGACAAATTACTGACATTGTTTTTGTTACACACAACCTGTAAATATCAGAACTAGGTTAATTTTTTACATGGGATAACAACGTTACAATTGTTTAATTATTATTTTTTGACAGGGGATAACAATGTTACAATTGTTTAATAATTAAGATCATTAGCCTTACAAGCTTTAATAATACTGACTTTTTATTAGATGACAATAATTCTTGAATTAATGTGATGGCATTGGGATATCTATAAAAATATGATTTTACAAAAATGTGAACACAAAAATAAATAATGAAACTCGTCACCAAGATCGCCATTATCAGACCTAATAGTGATCTAAGAGAGGTTTCCGCGGAACGTGCGACTATGTCACGCCTTGTGACATACATTTTGAAGTCCAATGAGTCTGATGACGTCCACAATTCCACAACTTGAACGGCGAAAATATATACATAGAAACAGTCAACGCCGCGCCACTATTCCAAAACAAAGTATGGCGCCGCAAAACCGGAAGCGAGTAAAGCAACTTTCGTCTTCCGATACAAAACAACAACAACAAAATTTAAGTGTCCGCGGATTGTTTCGCATTGCCTTTTTTTTTTTTTCGTTTTCGTTTTCGCGGATTTCCGCGATTTCGCGGAGAACTATCAGGTCTGATTATTACATTTTTGGCATACACGTTCGTGTCTAGGAATGTTAAAATATCTACCTCTCTGCACTGACATTCTGTGGTTAAGTGTCCTAAACTTTAGAACAGATATTGCAAGATTTGTTGGTAGAACATGCAAATATTTTTCAAATTCAAAATCTAGCTTAAACATTCGATAATTATAGTAAAATTCATTATTGTTTATTTCCTCGAACGAGCCTTTAATAAACTGATCATGTAGGCGTTGTTTAATTGTACACTTAAAAACTGAAGCAGAAGGAAAAATATTGGATAGTCTCTGATTTAACCAAAAATTACCAAGTCCTAGATTATTTAACTCTTTCCGCACAGAATCGAGGAATGAAGATTTTAACCTTTAGGCACATCAATATGAAACAAAAAAAGTGTACATAACGCTGGACAATTTGATACTGTTAATGTTATCAGGGTGGACAAGCTTATACCAAAAATTTAACATTCTTTGCTTTGCCTGCAACTCCAGAGGAACCTGCCCTAATTCACCAAAAATCATTTGAGAAGGTGTAGACTTACCTAGCTTTAAAATTAGTTTATAAAAACTCAGTTGCAGTTTAGTGGCAAGGTCACTCATTTGAGGGCACCATATCTCTGAGCCATATAACAAAATAGGAACAATAGTTTTCTCAAACAGATCAATTTAAATTTCTAGTGGTAATGTTACACTCATTTGGTGTTTTTCTTTATCAGTAGTTGATTCAGCCCCAATGCTGAAATCCTGATAAGTGTAACTCGGATTCGTTTATCCACGCAACCCGTTCACTCAGCAACAAGGCATAAGTCGTCGTATGAAGTTTTCCAATTTTATTCAGCGTACTTCAACAACTGCATTTTTCAACTTTTCACTGTGCATCGATTATATAGTTTTTTTTTCTAAACTCGAGATAACGTCAGAATGTTCCCGTGTGACGTGTTACAACCAATCAAACTAAACTTCGTCATCACTGTATTACGTCATACATCTTTCTTTTCGGTCCAAGAATGTTCTCAAATATCTACACCTATCCCGAAGCTTCGATCGACAGTAAACAAGCAAATCTTGAGAATTCTCCAGACCAATAATATCGACTAACGAAAATTAGTAAATACACTCTGTTATTGAATGCTTTGCAAAATAAAACGATCAGATCTTTATCGCGGGCGTTTCACACGCACCATCGTTCGCGTTTCAACGTAACAGGTAACATAAGCTTTCAAATTTTTCTTAAAAGAGAAAACATAGCTTTAGAGGCACGATCATATAAATTTTTCTGGGCTGGTTTAAAGCTACCATTACAGTTAATTTTAATTCCAAAATACTGAAAATCGTATACCACATCTAATTTAACACCATTGTAAAATACATTAGGTGGATTTCTGACTTTGCCTTTTGAAAAAACGACTTTAGTTTTAGCAGCGTTGACTTTTAATTTGTATTGAGTGCAATATTGATGCATAGCATCTAAAGAAGACTGTAATTCAGCAGAAGATTCACAAAAAATTACAGTGTCATCGGCATATAGCAAAATAAACATTTTATACAGAGTCTCAATATAGTCATCATCGAGAAAAATATCCGATGCTGCAAGCTTAACAGTTCTTAGACCAATTAGTTTTTCACCAAGGAAACTTTTTAAATCATTCAAAAATACAGCAAACAATAACGGAGACAGGTTTTCACTTTGTCTGACACCTGTTTTACAAGAAAAATAATCAGAAAGAGTATCATTCCACTGTACCTGTGATTTTGCTTTATTATACAAGTTTTTTATTATATTTTCCACACAAAAAGTGGATTAACTCCTTTGACAGTTTAAAAAATTCCTTTTGCAGTAATTTGTTAAAACAAAAATGGCCAGATTTGTTTTGAAAAATAAATAAATAAAATTTGAGGGGTTGCTAGTTCATGCAGCTTTACCATATATTAGAATAGACTGATCAAGGGAAGAAAATCTACGTGGCGGTCGCGAAAGGGTTGCTTCCCCTGAGGTTCTACCCTTCTGCTTAGTGACTATGTAATCATCATCGTTACAATAAATAAATAAAACCATTATTTGTATTTAAATCTGTAAAAAAAAAAAATTAACAATAATATAGTCCTGCTGTTACGTTGAAACGCGAATGGTAGTACGTCGGAAACGCGCACGATAGATCTAATCGTTTCGATTTGCAAAGTATTCAATAATAGAGTTTATTTACCTTTGATTTGAGTTTGCGTTGTGGTTAGAGGAAGCTTTGTATAATGTTGATAATTTTCGTTAGTCGATATTGTTGGAGAATCCTCTAGATCTCCTTGTTTACTATCGATCGAAGTTTCTTGATGGACGTAGATAATTGCGAACATTCTGGGACGGGAAATAATAATGTATGACGTAAGTCAGTGATGACGATCTTTTATTTGATTGGTGGTAGTGCGTCATTTCTACCGGGTTCGAAATTGTTCGGGAAGAGAGAGAGGTTATAAAATTGTGTGCCGCACTGTTGTTGAGAGATAGGTATTGTTGTTGATAGTAAGTTGGAAAGTAAACTTGAGAGTGGAAAGGCGATTGAGCGATTGTATGCAGTTGTTGATGTGTGCTGAATAAAAGTGGAAAACTTCATACGTCGACTTTGTGACTTGTATGCTGCTTGAGCAGGCTGCGTGGATAAACGAATCTGAGTTACACCCTATCAGGAATTCAGCATTGGGGCTGAATCAGATACTGATAGAAAACACCAACATCAAACCGAGTGTAACACCTGCAATTATTATTTTAAAGTAATTATTCCTTTATAATTATTTTAAACTATATATTAAATTATTTATTTTTGGTTATAATGTAAGGAAATAAATTGGATTAAAATATTTATTAATTCAAACTTTCTTTATCTTTGGATTTCATGTTATATTACAAATTTCTTGATCTTGCATTAGTTCCATAGTTAGGGAATTACTGGCAGGTGTTTGCTCTCGTAATTTTGTTTTAAATTTATTAGTTATTTATGGTTATTTATTTTTTTTGTTGTTGATATATTTTATTTTTAGTTATTTTATAATTATTTTATTAAATTGTAAGAAGGTAAGCTGATCTGATTAAAAAATGTGTTTGCATTTTATTTACTTACTATTATATTCTTAATTCCTTTTCCTAGTAATGTTGTATAGTAGGTGTAAGAAACGTATTTTCAAAATGTTGCTTACATTTAAACAAAAAGTGTAGTCTTTGCAGTTTTTTTCATTATTTATTGTTAGAGTGTAAGGCAATTTTAATCATCAAATATAATTTTTTAAATACCAGGAGGATAAAGCAAAGATGACAAATAAGAAAAGTAATGTCATGTCAGAAAAGAAAAAAAGAAATTCAAATTTCATCTCCAATTATCTTGCAAAGAACTTTCTGTGGTGTAAAATTTTATTCTTAAAACATAAGCAGTTTAAGTTAAGTAGATTTAATTACAAACCAAAAATCATTCATAAGATTAACATTTTGTTCAATATTAAACACACAAGATTAAAAAAAATAATATTATAGGAATTACATTAAACATCTGTTAAATTAAAGCAGTCATTAAAAGCATCAATTAATATTGTTAATTTATTATTCACATATTTAGTTGTATATAAAAACAAATGATATAGTGACTTGCATTAAATTACACAACAATGACAAATTAGTGTTGTTTTGATTTTTTTAAATGTCTGTCCAGAAACCATGATATTATACTTATTTAACTAACTAGTTAATTTGAATGTTTTCTCTTTCTTTCCATATGATTAAAGTAGGAGTTGATCACATGTACATAATAAGTCAGGTTAACAATAATAATAATATGTTTGATATTGGTTGTCAAAACGAGTGTAATTTGTATCTAGGTATATTATGTACAACAAATTGTCTTCATTTTAATTTTTCCATAATCAACAACACATACCACTTTTCTACTGTTGCACTCTTTGCAGTAATCATAATTGGTAATATTTGCATCTTAAATTTAATGTTTCTGGATTGAGGACAATTACATTCCCATGTCTGTAGAAGCAATCTTCTTTGAAATGTGCTGAACATAGGACTGCTGTAGGTGATTGGTAGTATTTGTCTCTTTTCATGTTCACCAGCCTCTTTAGCCTATCAGGGTCTCGGTGTGGAAATCTGTTTTAATAAATGACAACAAAAAAACTATAATAATAATTTTAAAAATGCTACTTAACTAAAACAAAACTTTCACAGCATTGTGAAGCAATCATGAACACAACAGGGACTGCTAAGTATCTGAAAAGTTAAAAAACACAACAAAGAAATATCAAAGGTACTTTTAATTATTATTAGACAATAAAATACAAATTGAATTTTCTAGCTATGCTCAGCTTCAGATCATAAGAAACAAACAGCAAAAGACAAAATGCTACTTTCTAATATAGCAGGGGAGCCCCAAACGTTGATCGTGATCAATCAAGTAGTAGATGACGTGGCATTAAAAAAATGATGTCAGCCTATTATGTCTATATGTTTTGCATTTTTGTGGTAGATAGATAATTTTGGCTTGGTCATTTTAAAGTAGCTCGCATGCTGAAAAAGTGTGGGTCCCCTGTTACATAGTATAAGATTGCCTGGCTATGTAGAAGCAGTTTGTCTTTTTGTATGTAACACTTGTTGTATTCAAGGTGTTGTCTAATAACTGATTGCGGGAATATAACTGGTGATTGCCCAATATCAGTTATTATCAATGTTCATTTAAATAAATTGTTAAATTAAATATAGCTATAGCCTCTGAATTAGAAATGTGATTTTTGTCAGTCTGCTCATGGGCACATTAGAGTAACATTTCATGGTTGGTTGGTTTTATTTTAAATCTTTTCACTTTACAAGTGATATTGTAAATGAAACAAAACAGGATTTCAATAGCCTATTAGTATTGATCCTCACGTTGAAGTATTTATTTTAGGATGATTTATTTATTCGCCTATTTTACATAGACTATAAATTTAGCCTGGAATTGAAGTAGTATTTTTATTTTTGAATCATGAAATGTTGGTCTGTGCTCAGTGCTAACAGAGTTACTGACCAACTACAAATTGAGTTGTACTTCATTACTTCTTGTACTTGTCTTGTAGCCGTGGGTTAGTAATTTACTAGTGGTATGCTAAAGTTACTAACTGAGTACAGTACGTCAGTAGCCTACTTAACTTCAAGTATCAACACTATCAAGTATTATGACTATCAACACCAGTTTAGGAACGTAGGCCTAAATATAATAGGTGCACGACCCTAAATTGGACTTTAACTAATAAATACAGTTTAATAATTCATTCTAAAATTCCCCATTGCTTGTATAAAATTATATTAAATACATACATATTTTATTCGATCTCGAAACTTCGACGACATGATCATCACATCAGTACATCACGATTGTTTCAAGGCCGTGGCTGCTCGTACAGGACCGTACGACAAGAAAACATTCTATTCGTACGGCACCCTACGAAACGCCCTTGCTTATAAGTTATGGGAACCCCCTCTATAATTCCATGTAATTCAATCACTTGTAGACGGACCGCTAGCCCTAACCCTAACCCGTTTCGAGCGGTATATGTGTAGCACTGCCTTACCCTACCCGTCGAGGCACTGCCTTATGAAGCGCCATTTGTAAATTAAATGGTTATTGTCATTATATCTATAGAACATACATTTTACCTGTATAAAAGATATGGTATAATTATAAAATGAATTTTATACCTATAAAATACATTCTATAGCAATACAACACTTTTTATAGCTATAAAGCAACATTTTTATAGCTACGGACTACATTTTACGATATACAAGAGATCATACACGAATCGTCACGCCGTTTGTAAATATTAAACACAAAAAAACTATTTTATTTATAAACAAAACATTTTATAAGTAACCAATTCATTTTACCTATAAACAAGTCATTGTATCTATAAACAAGTCATTTTATAGCTAAAACGATCTATACAACTTCCTTTTCTCTGTAAACACTTCATTTTATAGCAACAAGAGCACTTATATCTATAGAATACATTTTATAATACGTACAATGAATTGTACCTGTAGAATGCATTCACGACAATTATTTTCCAGTTGGCGCCTTACAATAATTTTATACTAACTTTCTCATTGTATAACTGCTTCTCTCCTTTCGATTAATTTTATTGTGTAACGTTCTAAGCGACCCAAAGTTGCTAAGCGGTTCGCAAAGATGGCTGACGAATTTTTTTTGTCGTTTTTCGTTTTTTTTTAAATTAAAATTTACATCCCCGGACTCATTAAGCGTATAGGGGACGATTGGTTAATAGGTACATTCAACCAATTCAACGAAAAAAGGCCATCCCCTCCTGCACGTATGCGCTGGGCTCGCGCCTTTTCATTTGGAAGTGACGTTGCATAAGCTAAATTTAGATAGCTAGGGCGCGTGTAGGGAATTCCCGCTAGGCCTATATCGACTTCCCGCGATGTCAACAATCTCCAAGGTAACAGTTACAATGGAAGCTGGTTTGCCTTCGTGCTTATCGATAGTTTTTCAAGACGACCAAAAAATAATTGGAACAGTCGAGACTGACAATGATGTCGCTGATGTTTTATCAGCATTTCACTAGTATGGTCCTCACCAATTTATATAGTACACTAGTATGGTCCTTGCCATTTTTTGTAGTAGACTTTAATGGTCTTTACCATGTTGAGTCGCTTAGAAGTTTTACAAGTAGTCTACACGAGGATGGAGTTGCTTCCCTGGGATCAGCAATTCGAAAGTCAGTATAAAATTAATGTCATGCGCCGAATGTAAAATAATGCTCCGAATGCATTCTACAGGTAAAATGCATTGTATATATTATAACATTTATTTTATAGATATAAAAGCTCTTTGTTGTTATAAAAAGAATTGTTTACATATAAAATGAATTGTTTATGTATAAAATGTAGTGTTTAGAGATAAAATGAAGTGTTTAGAGATAAAATAGTTTTTCGGAATAATATTTACAAACGGCGTGATGATCGCGTATGATTTCTCTTGTATATTGTAAAATGTAGTCTGTAGTTATAAAAATGTTGTTTTTAGCTATAACAAGTTTTGTATTGCTATTGAATGTATTTTATAGACATTTGATTTTGGTGACAATTATATTAAAATTCACTCTGCCACATTCATTCCACAATCGGTCGAACTTTGTTGTGTACATTTTATATTGAACATGATGCTAAGAACCTCAATCTCCAACATTCTCTCTTTTTATCCCACCTTTTCCTTTCTTTCTCATCACATTCTCTACCATCATTTTAACACGATGATTGTTTAAATATTTATTATTGTGCATGTGAGCGCTTAAAGCAGACTTTATTTTGGTTTTGCGTTTTATAAAATAATTTTCTTCTCACCATCCCTCTTTATCTCTTTTTATGTTTCTCTGGGCGTGGTTTCTTGTGTTGTTGATTCAATGATCCCACTTACCCACATACCAAAATTACAACCAAAAATACACACATTTTGTTTAAAAATAAAATAAAAAGAAAAATAACTCAACAGATTCAAGTGAAAGGCAGGAATACAGAACAATATTCAGTCATTAAAAAATGCAACAACAACAACAACAACAAAAACCACTAGTTCAAGTTGAATTTATTGCCAAGTATACATTATGAATTTGAAGTATACATTAGGAATATGTTTTGGTAGAATGGCCAAATTGATTGATTGATTTATTGTTGCTTTAGGTCCAGCGGACTCTTCCGAGCCAAATCAGGACCGGACAACCCCCGATCCGCATAAAAGATCTGTCGAAACAACCCCAGTGGAAAAATTGAATGCCCTCCACCGGCCAGTCACTTTACAATAAAGACATCCCACGTGGGGGACAGCTGAGGGTTGACCTCAACTACGCGAACCCCCGGTTACAAAAACAAAATAGAATACAAACATCATTATAAATCATCAACAAAACACATACATATAAAATGCCTATATTGCTAACTAATACAATCATAGGAAGCCCTAGTGACCACCCGGCAAAAAGCGTCCAACACTCCCAAGCTGATCCAACAGACCTCATACACAAACAAGGAGTCTTGTCCAGGAAGAGTTTTCAAGAAAAAAGGTAGGTCATTGATCTAGCGAAGAAGAAGATAGTATAGCAGAGTGATAGGACAGAGCAGGAATGGGAAAGAGTAAATGAGGAAGACAGCGACAGTGGGAATTTAAAGCACTAAATTTCCATAAAGTGGGGATACTATTTATACTGAAAACCCCCGGCACTCCAACGGGGGTACTGTTGCCGCAGTGAATTTGTCTTGCCTACAAAGGAAAGACAGGTTTTCAACTGTTTTAATCAGTTTATAGTCCCCTCTCTTCCCGATAAGGATTGTGGCTTTCACTTTTCCCTTTATAGGTTTGAACAATCTACAGTGGCAAGATTGCTCATGACCCCAAGGGGTGAATGGCCAAATTGAACATACGTTGGACATTACAACACCGCAACACGCACACTGATTGATTATATACGTGTGTGTGTGTGTGTGTGTTAGTGACCATGTGCGCCTGTTTGTGTTTAACTTCACCTGCTTCTTAATGTTTTTTTGATTTATTTAGCGGGTCATCCAGTCGGAGTGTACATATTTAACTTCACATTAATAATAATAATAATAATAATAATAATAATAATAATAATAATAATAACGGATTTTTATATAGCGGGTACTCCAGCCTATGACCAGACTCACCACACTTTACATAGTCATTACATATAAATACATGCACTCGATAAAACATCGCTTTTGCTACAATACACCAAAAGACGGAACAGTAAAGGTACAAACTATTTACAACTATGTACATAAATAAATTTAAAAAAAACAGAAATAGACTATTTACAACTATGTACACAAATGACAAAAAAGACAGAAATAGAATAGCAAAAACCTATTCACAGCTACTTATATGCCCGGTTAGGCCCATGAAGAAAAACAGTATAAATATTTATAGCCGTGTATACACTTACAGATCAGACATAGACAAAAGAGGAGAGAATGGCAGCGGGATACAAATCAATCTGAATAATGCAGTTTGAAGAGGTGGGTTTTGAGGGCCTTTTTGAATACTTGTGTTGATTGTATGTTGCGGATATGGGAGGGAAGGGAATTCCACTGCTTAGGTGCGGAGTAAGCGAATGCACGTTGGCCGTATGTCTTAGTGCGGGTGACGGGAACCTTGAGTGTGCGAGTGTCAGCAGAAGATCTTGAAGTGCGTGAAGGGGAGTAGACAGACAGTAGATCAGCAAGGACAAGAATCTGTGAAGAAGTTGTGACAGAGAACAGAGAGTTTGTACTCTATGCGTGCTTGCACAGGAAGCCAGTGAAGGGAATGTAGTAGAGGTGTGATGTGATCGCGTTTCTTAGCTCGGAATACTAGTCCAGCTGCTGAGTTCTGAATCTTTTGTAGTTTGTCAATGATGTGTTTTGGGGAGCCAGCAAGGAGAGAGTTGCAATAGTCAAGACGAGAAAGGACGAGAGCGCAGACTAGGGTTTTGGTGGCAGTGACTGTAAGATAGTGGCGAAAGGAGCTGATTTGGCGTATGGCCGTGTATGCAGAGCGACAGACGTTGGAGATGTGGTTGTTGAGGGACAGGTCATCGGAGAGAATGTAGCCGAGATTTCTTGCTGAGGATGAGAACTGAATGTTTGTTGTTCCTACTGTAAGCGATGTTGGGAGAGGCGAGAGTGAGGAGGAGGTGTTGTGCTTGTGAATGAGGAGGGCTTCGGTTTTATCGTCATTAAGCTTAAGCTTGTTGAGTGTCATCCATGACTTAATGTCTGTGATGCAGTTCTCCAAAGTCTGAACAGTGGAATTAATGAGTGGGCGGTGGATTTATACAGTTGTGTGTCGTCTGCAAATGACTGACTCTCAACAGCATGCTTTCTAAGCAGTGGCTTGGTGTACAGAGTGAATAACACCGGCCCTAAAACGGAACCCTGAGGCACGCCGCACACCAAGTCTGCTGTGCTGGAGAAACAGCCATCGACAGTGACTGCTTGTGATCTGTCAGAAAGATACGAGTGGAACCAAGCCAGGACCGAGCCAGAGATTCCAAAGTAGTGTTGAAGAGTGTTAAAGAGAATGTGATGGTCGACTGTGTCAAAGGCGGCTGAGAGGTCTAATAAGGTGAGAACGGAGACGTTACCATTATCTAAGGCAAGCAACAGATCATTGGTTACCTTTAGGAGGGCTGTCTCAGTGCTGTGGAAGGGTCGGTAGGCAGACTGGTTGGGGCAAAGTAAAGCGTTATCATATAGGTAGGCAAACAGTTGTTTGAGAACAATTTTTTCTATGACTTTGGACAGGAAGGAGAGGTTTGAAACAGATCTATAGTTCTTTAGATTATTTTTGTCTAAACTTGGCTTTTTAAGGAGGGGTTTGATGACAGCCGCTTTGAGCACAGACGGAACAACACCAGAGGAGAGACTCTCGTTGATAATGTGGGTAATGGTCGGGAGTAGAGGGTCAAGATTCTCTATCAACATGGGGTTAGGAATGGGGTCAAGAGAGCAAGATGTTGGTTTTGAGCTTAAGATGACTTTCTTGACTTCTTGCTCTGTTATTGGTTGAAAAACTTCCATCTTTGCGGTAGTGAGGGAAGGTGAGAATGGGTTAATGAGTGGGATCTCATGGCTATCAAGAGCAGCCCTTATGTCAGCCACTTTCTGTGTGAAATAATTACAAAATACATCTGGGAGCTGACATGCTGGATGTGTGGATGGGAGTGATGTTGCATTGCTCTTACCCCTTAGCTGATTGCAAATGACGAACAACTGTTTACAAGTTTCGCTGCTGCTAATTCTGTCGCTAAAGTACCGGGTTTTGGCAGTCTAGACTATTTTAGTGACCCGTTTTTTTGCAGCGGTGAAAATCTGCTTGCTGACTTCTAAACCCGATTTGAGCCACTTTTTTCAGCTTTGCGTGGGTGTTTCTTCGCCTCGGAGAGCTCGTCCTTAATAGACTCGTACCAGGGTGCTGAGCGAGTTGCCTTGACCTTTTTCTGGGCCACGGGAGCGTGCCGATCAAGCACCGCATGACGTGCACTATTCAGCTGATCCACAGTGGGGCACAGTTCTGGGGTCACTTTAGCGGTAAGCTCTTGCTTGAAAGCATCCCTATCCATGGTACGCAGGCTGCGAGCCTCCCTGAACATGGCGGGGGGAGGGGGGGGGGCAGGGGGGGCTGCGACGCTTAGTTCGCACATGACACAGAAATGGTCAGATGTTAATTCCTGGGTGACTGAAGTTGATCTAACAACATTATCCTGAGGCCTATGCATAACCTAATCTATGATGTGACCACGGCTGTGGGTGGGTTCTGTGACTGACTGAGAAAGACTAACTAAACTAATCTAAAAGTTCAATCATTTTTTAGGTGGAATGTTGCTGGGGTTGGTCAAAGTGAAAGTTAATGTCTCCTAAAACTATGTATGTTCCTGACAGTGTGTTGCAATAATCAAGCAGGACTGGAAATTCTTCGTGGAAAATTGCATCAGTTAATTTATTTTTCTTGCTTGAAAAGGTACGATATATGCATATGAAGTGAATGTTCTGCTGTGGAACGGACAGGCTAAGGTGAACAACTTCAAAGGACGAGTGAGTGAATGCGAAGTCTGTAATGAAGCCAAGGTGACGGGACAGACTGTTTCTGTAAATGATAGCGAGGCCACCACCGCGATTTGAGCGAGGCAACGAACATACAGAATAGCCAGAAGGGGTTAAATCAGAGCATTTACCCTCGTCACCAGTCTGCCGAAACCAAGTCTCTTGGATGAACATAATGTCAGTCTGCTTGTTTGAGATGAATTCTTGCAGAGCGGTACGTTTTTCAATGGGACCTAGTGATTGAGCGTTGAATGATGCAATGCGTAGAGGGCTGTGGCTATCGAGGTGTGAAGATAGAGGTTGAGGGGAGAGGTTGATGTGAATGATATTGTCTGTGTTACAGCGATGAGTCTCAGGCCTAGTGGTTGATTGATTGATTGATTGATTGTTGCTTTAGGTCCAGCAGACTCTTCCGAGCCAAATCAGGACCGGACAACCCCTAATCCGCATAAAAGATCTGCCGAAACAACCCTAGTGGGAAAATTGAATGCCCTCCACCGGCCAGTCACTTTACAATAAAGACATCCCACGCAGGGGACGGCTGAGGATTTACCCCAACTACTCGAACCCTCGGTTACAAAAACAAAATAGAATACAAACATCATTATAAATCATCAACAAAACACATACATATAAAATTCAGGCCTAGTGGTACACTCTGGGTGTGATGCAATGTGAAGCGTGGGGTCAGAGTTGGAAAGCATAGGCGATCTGTAGGAAAGGACAACAGGGATAGACAAGATGTTTTGTTTGCGTTTGCCTCCACGACTAGTCCGTTTTCTGGGCAAATGACGGCCGATCGAGAACTCTTTAATCGGAACACAAGGTCGGGAGCGAGCTGTGTACATTTAGACTTCAATGACAGTAGCTTATCGCGTGTGTAGCTTGTGGATGGGATGCCGGAACAAGATGGCGGACTAGTGTGTGCGAGACAGCACAGTGAACGAAGCGAAAAAACTATAGAGTAACCAAACGAACATAAAAAGAGAAGCAAAGCAACGCTACACTTACTTGAGGATCCATGAGACAACAATTACACAATACAAAACTCACAACAAAACACTGTAAACACCGCAAAATCACAAAATTCAGCAGAGCTCGGGTCGTTACAACCTGTTGGCGTCGACCGGAACCAGCCTGTTAATTAATTCTTATTCTACATATATACATTTTATTTATATTTGAATATAAATTATTTTTATGTATTGTTTTGATTAAACTCATCTCTTCCATGAATGTTTCTGATCTTGCCTCCCATATACCACCCCAATCTCCCCTTCTTAGCTCTCCCCTCCTCCCTCCCTCGTCTCTTATTCTTTAGCAAACGTCTGATTTTATTTTGTATGAAGCCGGATGTTTAGAATGAATGCGTGAGTACTGCGCTTTGAACTCATATTGTTATTTGGAAAAAAGCGCTATACAATTATTATTATTATTATTATTATTATTATTATTATTATTATTATTATTATTATTATACTGGTTGTTTTTTTGTTGTTTTTTTTAACTACTGAAATCTATAATATTTTGTATCACTGTGTAGTGCTTTAAAAAAACAAACTTTTACATGTTTTTATCGATGCTTCATTATGTATTATTACAGTTGATGTATTTGTTTGTGTGTGTGTGTGTGTGTGCGTGTGTGTGTGCATGTAGATTTTATACACAGACCTGCCTACCCCCCACATTTTTAGGAGTAACGACTTGGGACAAAAAGCGTAACATTTTGAGAGAAAATTGTAAAAAGCGTATTCACACCGCGATCAATCTATCGGTCTTTAAAATCGTTATATTTCTACACCAAATAATACTAACAATCTTGCAACATTTGCAATTAATTGTAAATTAAACAGGCAGCAAGACAAGAAATAGAAAGCAAACAATGAATTTACCACACAAAAACAGTAGATAAACTGTCTGAATTTATTATTATTATTATTATTATTATTATTATTATTATTATTATTACTAATGTACATAGTACACTAAAATAAAAAAAAAGCATAATTCAGTTGTAAAAGAAAATAAAAAAGAAAAAAGTTTTCATAAGGAGGTGTGGACTTAAGCACAACAATGAACTAAAAAAAAGTAGATAAACTGTCTGAATTTATTATTATGACTTTCATGTATATGAGTCAGAAAAGCATCATTCAAATGCAAAAGTAAATAGTAATTTAAAAAAAAAAAGTTTACATATTTTTTACTTCTTCAAAGAATTGTAGTAAGCACTCTTAATGCTGCTCAGTTGGGGATCACTATATTGATGCTTGTCCAATAAGTGCCCAGGTCTTGACTTCAGCACAAAAAAAACAAGGAGTGCCTCCACAGTATCCTGCCCCATTGAAGCTCTCTGGGGTGTGGCATTCTTTCTTACTGTTGAAAACACTCGTTCGCATGGTGCAGATGAATGAGGCTTATTATTTGCTCCATTCATGTCTTGATTTTCCATTTATGAAGCGCAAATCGATTGTAAACAACACAAATCGCCTGGTAGTAGTTCAAACGGAAGTTACCGTAGCTTAGACCCCAACAAGTCACGTGACCGTTCTCGATTAATCACAAGCCCGGTCGTAGTTCGTAGTTATTTTTGCCGTGAATCTGAGTAATACAGTCCTTTAAATCACGATGAATGGTCAACACAAACGACCCGATATTAGCGTGGTACTTTTCAATACTGACAGCAGCGACAGTGATGTCAAGGCTGCTGACAGACAGACATGTATGGGGCATGTGTTAGATGAGGTTCTGAAGGAGAGTGGCCCCAACTTATTCCTTCTCTGTCAGGACAAAATCAATGGGCCCAAACACGGGATCCTTTGCGACAAACTGGCTACAAACGACTTAGACTGCCCTCAGAAAAAGGAGGCCGGAATTTACTACAGACAGTACAAGTCGCAGAGAGGAAATGACAACACGCACTCAATTGGAGGACATTCTGGTTCCCTTGAGTCAGGGCGCAAAGGCATTAACCTCTCCAATAGTGGCAGTAATCCGTTGACGTCGAAGATCAATGATGGCAATAGTTCCACAACTCCGAAGGCAACTGAGAGAGGCGTCGCAACGCTTGCATCACCAAAGAGAAATGACCGTGAAGTCTTAAAAGACTCTGCACGGTTACTGGTCAGTCCTCGTACCGAAAGCTATCACGTGAGTTACATCGATGTAGGGAAGCTGCAGGAAGCAGCGGATAAATTGCCTCTGGCAGCAGACAACGGTTTTTCAACAGCCAGGTTAACGGCATGTGTTCTTAACCCTTTGGGTCCTCCAACCACAGATAAGGAGGTTCTGCTACTAGTATCATGGCACGGACCTCACAGAAAACATGACAAAATAAAAAAGTTGACTTGCTTTGAGAGATTAGTGTGCTTTGTAGAAACTCTCAGAATCAAAGAAAAATGTACAGCCGCGCTTGTCGGTGGAGACTTTAATATGGATGTTTCCATCTGCCGTGATAGATTCAAAAAGGTTTTCCAAAGAGTAGGAAAGCTGGACGCTATGGTGCTGGACAACTACACCCCAACACCGGACCGGGAAGACAAAGCTGTGATTGATTACTTGGTTTACTGGCCAGCCAAGACCTTGGAAAACATCCACACTTCAGTATTGTGCCCAAGATACAGGAGAAAACCTAAGACCAGGCCATTCGACCACAACATCGTTATGTTCACCTTCGGTGATGCGACTTTACAGGAAGCCCTCCGGGCAATGGGCGAGGGTGACTCCCTACACGCTACAAAAACTCAAAGACAGTCTGTTGTCGAAAGAGGCGCTTCAGCTTCCCCTCAAAAGTTACCTGCCAAATACGATGAGGCGAAAAGTACAGCTTCCACAAAAAAGACCTCTGGGCATCGCGCGAAACAGCCTGATACTACTCGCGAGAAGACGGTAAGTTACTAGTGTTTTACTATAACCCCGCTACCCGATTAACCTCCAAATGTAACTTATGAAAAGCTCCACAGATTGCAGCGCCCAGTGCAATCCTCGTAATAAATGCATATACATCACAGCTATAGAGAAATAACATGTTAACATGATGTACTAATGCAAGATTTACTGAAAACAAATTACAAACTAACCACATATAAAATAAGCACCATAAAATAAAATAAGAACAATAAAATGTTCCAAGCAAAAGAATTCAGGCAGATTGTCTGCCTGAAATCTTAATGCTGACTATATTTTATAATACCTTTTGTAATGGTATTTATTTTTTTGTCACACACACACCTACACACACACAACCAGCAATCAATAATGCAAACATCCTCAAGTTGAAACTTGCATTGTTGATAGCTAGGTGGGTGAGTGTGTGGGTCACAACTGAACAATTAAGGAGACAGAATCGTCGTTGCTCCGTGTTGCGCTGTTCAACGCCCACTCTGTGGGCCCCAAAGAGAGGCGTCTGGAGATTGTAGAGTTCGTTCGCGACAATGACGTTGATCTGCTCTTCCTGACGGAGACGTGGCTACGGGAGCAGGGTGATGAGGCCAAGTGTGTCGACCTTACTCCTCCTGGATATGTCTTCCGCTCCTTCCCCCGCACTACACGCGGAGGTGGGGGTGTGGCCGTGCTGTATCGCGCCGCGCTGACCACCCACATCGCCTTTACTGCTGACCTGCCCTTCCCGCACCCGTCTTTCGAAGCGGTGCGTGTCACTCTGGTGCTGCAAGCGCCACGCCAACAATCTGTGCACTTCCTCTGTGTTTACCGTCCACCCCCTAGCTCCAAGAACAAGCTGACTCAAGAGATGTTCATCACAGACTTTCACCTACTCCTGGATTATTGCAACGGACTTTCCGGTGCCCCAGTAATTCTGGGTGATGTGAATGTTCATTACAATAAACCCACTAAACCGCTGACGGCCAGGATCCTTGACATCATGGACGCCTTCCGCTTTTGTCAAGCCGTTCAGACACCCACGCATGCGCTGGGCAATATCCTGGACTGGATTATTTACAGGCCCGAGGACGCCATTGTGCAGGATGCATCAGTGACACAGACTCTGACGTCTGATCACTACTGTGTGGTGTGTAACTTAGTCGCCCAGCCCCCCAAACCGCCCGCTATGTACCAGTCACTGCGAAACTTGCGCGCGATTGACAGGGCCACTTTCCGCGAGGATCTTCAGAGCGCGCTCGTCTCGCCCCTGGCGGCTGAGCCGTTAGACGCTGCTCTCCGCTCGATCCTTGATAAGCACGCCCCTGTCTCAAACCGCTGCATCCGTAGGGAGAAGACAGCTCCCTGGTACACTGCCGTAAGATCTGAGCTTCGGGACGCTAAGCGCCAAAGACGGCGCGCTGAAAGAAACTGGCTTAAGATAGGGCTCACTATCCATAAGCAGATTTTCAATGCTGCCAAGCGTCTGGTCGTCAAGATTGTGCATGATGCAAAGAGCGCATATACCACCGCAAAGATCGCCAGCTGTGAGAGCAGTAGGGAACTGTTTTCCGTGTATGGTCGCTTAAGTGGCCGAGTCAAGACCTCTCCCCTTCCCAATGTGTACCCCTCCTCTCAGCTGCCAGAAATATTTGGTGCTTACTTTGTGGATAAAGTTGCTGCAATTCGAGCGGAGCTGGATCAGCTGTCTCCGTTGCCGACGCTAAGTGACTCCTCAGTCAGTGAGTGCCCTTTTTCTCTTCCGTTTTTTCAGCCAGTGACTGAGGAAATGGTTGAATCCATTGTTTTAAAGTCTAAACCTACCACTTGCTCTCTTGACCCCATCCCCACCCCTTTGCTAATTGAATGTCTTGATCTTGTCCTTCCCTCCCTCACCCAAATTATTAATGACAGTTTAGTGCATGGCCTTGTACCCTCATCCTTCAAGTCGGCTGTAGTAAAGCCCCTTTTAAAAAAGAACTCCCTGGACCAAAATGTGCTAAAGAACTACAGACCCGTCTCCAACCTCCCATTTTTATCAAAGATTCTTGAGAAAATTGTCCTCCAACAGTTGTTTTCCTACCTTCAGAACCACGACCTCCTCCCCCACACTCAGTCAGCCTACCGCCCGCACCACAGCACTGAAACTGCACTTATTAAGGTTGTCAATGACATTCTGCTTGCTCTGGATTCTGGCGATGTGTCTTTCCTCTCTCTCCTCGATTTATCGGCAGCTTTTGACACTATTGATCACTCTCTTCTGCTAAAAAGACTATCTTCCTCCTTTGGCATCTCAGGCTCTGCTCTCTCTTGGTTTAAATCTTACCTTTTAAACAGATCTCAAACTGTCCTCATCAATGATCGCCCTTCCTCGTCTGTTCCTCTTGCCTTTGGTGTTCCTCAAGGCTCCGTTCTAGGACCCGTCTTGTTCATTCTGTATACTCAACCTCTCCCCACTCTCGCTCAAACTCGCTCCATCTCCAGTCAGTCCTTTGCTGATGATACCCAACTTTACACTTCTTGCAAACCTACGCAGACACACGCTGCAGTCCAGGGTGTGCAGGCATGCATTCTTGACATAAAGAATTGGATGAATAACAATAAGCTAAAATTAAACGATGACAAAACAGAAGTACTTTTATTTAAAAAGAAAACAACTCCGTCTGTTTCCCTTCCAACTACCATACAAGTCGGGAACTCTGCCATTGCTTTTTCCTGTCATGCTCGCAACCTTGGGTTCACTCTCTCATCTGATATGTCTCTCGACAAGCACGTCTCTACAGTCTGCAAGTCTGCTTTCTTTGAACTCCACAAAATCAGTTGCATTCGCCAGAATCTTTCAGTTCAAACCACTATCACTCTCGTCTGTGCCTTTGTTCTGTCTAAACTGATTATTGTAATGCTCTTCTTGCTAATGCTCCCCTCTATCTCATCGAAAAACTTCAAAAGATCCAAAACTCTGCTGCTCGTCTTGTCTTCAAATCCCGCAAACATCAACACACCACGCCTCTCTTAAAATCTCTTCACTGGCTTCCTGTCAAAGCACGCATTCAACACAAGCTTTCGACTCTCTGCTATAACTACTTCTCTGGCTGCTCTCCTGCCTACATCTCTAAACTTCTTTCTGTTTACACACCGTCCCGGCAACTCCGATCCTCTTCAGATAAACGCCTTCTCAACATCATTCCCACATGCACAAAAACCTATGGAGAACGCACTTTTTCTTTCGCGGCTGCAACACAATGGAATTCACTCCCATATGCTCTTAGACATGCACCCAGTCTACCTGCCTTTAAATGTGCATTAAAAACACACCTGTTTAAACAATACTATAAATAATTATGTAGAATTCCCTTGCGTCAGCTGAGATACGACTTGTCAGACGGTAGTAGGTCTGTGTGTGCGTGCTGTGTGTGTGGGAGCGTGTGTGTGTCTTTGTGTGTGCTGTGATAACTAATGTGGCGTCTGGATGGTTGATTGTTGGCGCTGGCGACGGAGTAGCTGTTCAATGTATTATTTTGTATGTTGATCCTATGCCGATTTTAATTGATATGATTTTTGTGAGCTGTTGTTTGTTCCAATTGTTCTGTATCTTATGCTATTTTATATAATAATGAGATTTTTAAAATGAGATTTTATAGCTATATTAGTATTTAACCTGTTGAAAAAATTTATATGTTTGATATGTATGTTAATCTATTATTTGCTAACAATTTGTAATTTGTGAAGTTGTCAACCACAGCGAGTGCGTGTTTTATTATATGTAATGTTGTGGTATATAAATAAACAGTTATTATTATTATTAATTGATGGGACACCTCCCCCAAAAAGTTTGTTTACGGTAACATTAAATAAAAAATACAGGGTTGGTAGATCGGCTTCTTTTCTTAAACTTTTTTTTTTTAACATTGAGTGCGATTTTGGGGGCTTTTTTTCAATTTTTTTTCAGACTATCCCTCTTCACCCCCCCCCCCTTCCCTTCCCTCCCAAAAGTTTTAGGGTTGGGCCAAAAAATTACGATCGGTCGGGATACCGTATAAACAGAATTTTTTTTTCCTAACCTGGCCATCGCCTGTATTTATGAAGGCGATTGTATTCATATCAAATGTTTACTGTCTACTTGTTCCACTACTTCCCCGTTGATGGACAGGGGTTGCATGTTGTTTCTGTTTTGACGGAAATTTACCACTAGTTGTGTTTTTGAGACGTTTAATTCCAGATTGTTATCCATGCACCAAGCCACTAGCTCATCCACTGCTTGCCTGTATGCTCCCTCGTCATTGTTAGAGATCAGACCTTCTACAGTGGTGTCATCTGAGAACTTTAATATGACTACCTTATCATGGTGCGACACGCAGTCGTGCGTGAATAGGGTGAACAACATGGGAAATAATACGCATCCCTGTGGTGCACCTGTAGGCCTACTCAGGGTCAGTGGGTCGGAGAGCTTGCTGCCTACTCTTACTGATTGGGGGCGGTTAAGGAGAAACTCTAGTAGCCACCTACACAAGGCCTGTACTACTCCCATGCTCTCTAGCTTGCTATACAGCTTGTGAGGAAGAGAATCCTAGCATAACTTTTAATAATTCTTATATAAGTTATAAGTGTTGGTTGCCTTTAAAAAAAAATAAATATATATATAATGATTAGTTAATTGTCTTTTTACGTTTTTCATTGTAATATTTTTTATTGAATGTTTTTAACATTATGTTGTACATTTTTAGTGAATTTATTCAGACTTTATATACCTACTGTTGTGTAGTATAAATGGTGTATGAATGTTTCAAGCGCGGAGCACAGCCATAAAAAAGTGGTGGTTCACCCGTCCCCTATACGCTTAATGTGTCCGGGGACGTAAATTTACTCAAAAAAAAAAAAAGAAAAAAAAAGCACAGCCACTGGCTGTGATGCGGCGCTATATAAATCTACATTTATTATTATTATTACATGATCATATTATTATTCCTTTTTTTTTTAATTGGACCTATTTATAATTATGTTGTCTAAGTTGCTTGTAACTCTCGCTATGGTGCTGCAAAACGGTACTTTGTCCCGAGTGCCTAAATGCAACTGTGAGGTAAATCGGTTCAATAAAATTAAAATTGAATTATTATAGCACCGTAAACTGTGAAATAATGTTGTTAGTACATTGATTAAAACTGGTCCTTTAGAATTGTCATTACTAGCTGGCAAACCTATCTCTGTCTGGGCAGTCACTGAAGAGTAGGTAAGCCCTTCTGGCCTGCTGTGAATTTTGTTCCCCTCTAAGTTTTTATTTAATTTAATTTATACTTTTTATTCACTATTTTGGATTCGAATTCGTGGAATGAAAAGTTTAGCAAAAAGGCAAAACCGTTAGTACATTACCCAGAAACTTAACCTATGCTCGTGGCAAATTTGGTGACCAATCAGAACGAAACTGGATTTCTATTAATACACACAAGGGAGAAGCGTCACAGGCATAGGCGCTCGCGTGTCCAGACACAAGCGCTTTTGGATAATACAGATTAATAATGACGTTAATACTGTTCTCCGTGAATAGCTAGTTCATACATGCTGTCCCAAATAGAGAACCTGTGTACCACTTGAATGCGTGCGGTTAGTTTACCTAGTTGTGAGGGGCAAACATCACGTGGTGGGTGACCTTGCATGACTGGGCGTGCTAACCTGTAATATGTTACGAGTATGAGCAATTGTGCGAAACGAGACCCATGTCTGCGTGCACACTACTGAAGACGTTAGTTTAACGATAAGGCGATTGGGTTGGAAAGAAACCAGAGCAGAGGACTCGGCATCCATCATGGATAGCGTCAGTGTAAACTTTCTCTGAGCTCCAGCATTTCCCCTCGCTGTTGGTATTGAGCAGCTTTTCCATCGCCGATCGGCATCTTCCACTGCGGCAGTCCAGTTCAGCTCTAAGCCATGCTGACAAGCAGCTTCCACTGCGTAGCACTTACAACTGCGGCGGTCCATAGGCTTCATTTTGCTCACCCAAGCTCAAGGAGGCGTTCAGACCCTTTGACCCTGCATCCAGGCTAGGTTATGAGGTCTGCCATGGGCCGGCATTGAGCGGGCGCGCTGGCCTCTGGCGGTTCCGGACGTCAACGCCAGGCATTGGTCTTTAAGAGATCCCGACACGTTCCTCCACCTCATCTACCAAACTTCATTTTCTCTTCTTGGTGGCTCCTTGGACAGGATGCCCGCTGCATCGCCAGGCGGCTGGCTTTTCTCTCCCGGGTTGCCTCATCCTTTCACTACCTTTGGGCAGCATATTTTTGCTGTGGAGAGTGGCGACCTCAGGACAGCAGGCGTTTAATGCCTCGTCGCTTCATCTACGACTTCGCTTCTTCATCTTCGTCCCATCTCGGGCCGCCTCTCCTGACTTCTTAACTTCACAGTCCCCTTTACGCGTCATGTGTCGGGGACTATAATTCTACTCTCGGTTGGAAAAGGAGTAGGCATATGGGTGGACGTTCTTGGGTGGTAGAGTA
Organism: Oncomelania hupensis; assembly: GCA_036898135.1. Classification (NCBI taxonomy): domain Eukaryota; kingdom Metazoa; phylum Mollusca; class Gastropoda; order Littorinimorpha; family Pomatiopsidae; genus Oncomelania; species Oncomelania hupensis. The sequence continues at coordinate 46,545,968 of CM072516.1, forward strand.
GATTGTTAACCGAGGTTTAGTCTTCTCTCTCTCCTTGTTCTCTTTTTCTCCCTGTTGCTGCATGTCCTATTTTTAATTGCATTTTGATAAAGAATTTGTAAATATACATAGATTTTCTTCTTTTTCTCCTCCGACTCCACACGATGATGATTACTATTGTTATTGTGACCATTAGTTTTGTTATTGTACAACAGATCTTCATGGTGAGTTTGCTGAATTATTATTATTGTTTTTATAGTTCTACATTACATTTGTCTCGGCTTTCTTTTCTTTTTTTTTTCAATGAAATTTGGAATAGTCGGGAATCAGAACGAGCAAAATGTCGGTCCGTTGGAAGACACATCTCAAGAACCACACAACGGATTTTTACACAACTTCATACAAACATCAGTTAGATTAGTGGTCTGCCCACTGTGGCGATCATATTTACTCTACCGCAAAGGTCAAGGTTACTGGAGTTATTTTGTTGCTGAACACCTTTTGCTCAATATCAAAAACGTCTAAAGCGATTAGGTAGAGTTTTGGTATACATCAAGGGATTCAGGAGCAGTAACGGCATTTGTCACAGCTGAGTTTAAGGTAATGGTCATGGTGTTGACATCTACTTCACCAGTTCCTAAAATGAGCAGTGGTGAAAATTTCCCTCCAATTGTGGCTTGGGATATTTCTGCCACCTCCGGGTCTTGCAGTTTGTCCAGGTCGAACTTCAGTCTGGTGCACCTTGCTGTGTTCACTATCTTCAAGAGGAGCCGGAAGGACATCATCACGAGATCGTGGTCACTTCCTATGTCTGCTCCTGGAAAAGTGCGTGTCCTGCCAATGTTGATGCTTGATCTGAAGAGTGTCTTGACCATGATGTAGTTGATCTGGTTGTGATGCTCCCCGCTGGGACTGTACCATGTCCATCGCCTGGATTTTTTGTGGGGACCAAGCGTGTTTTCCAGTATCAGATTGTTGTATATGGCAAACCCCAAGAGTATCAGATTGTTGTATCTGGCAAACCCCAAGAGTCTCAGACCCCTGTCATTTGTCTCGTTGTTGTAGTGGAGTACACATGTGTCTCCCGTACGCATCTTGGCCAACCTAATTGGCATTCCAGTCGCCTTGCATTATGACTATAATTGGTAAAGGACAGCCTGCAGATGTTCATAGAAATCCTTGACTTCGCTGGGGTCATAGTCTGATGTTGGGGCATAGACCTGGATGATGGAGATGTTGAAAGGAGTCTACTGCAAAGACTGGGCGGCAACCCGTGACAGTGGCTAGAAGTCTTTGTGGACCAAGAATCCAACGCCGTGTTCGTGCCCGTCATCTCTCCCGCTGAAATAAAGCTTGTGGCCTTTGTCGGTAGTTGTTTCACCTATAGGTCTTTCCAGCGCAGTTCGGTTTAGGTGATACCTAAAACATTCCATCGATAGTGGTCCAGCTCGTAGACCAGTTCTTCTAATTTTTACTCCGCAGTTAGGGTCCTGACATTCCAGGTTCCTATGACGATGCTGTCTTTCGTGCGGATCTTGCTAAGTTGTCCATCAGTAACACACTTATCACCTCCGTCCTGGTTTCCAACGGAAGGGACGGTCCTTGGTGACCCGGGCTACGACCGATCCTGTATGGAGTGAATGATTCTTTTTATCATACAATGTGTCTTGGGCAAGAAAGACGTGGCAGGGCCCAATTCTCTCCAGGCTGTTGGCCACAGCGCCACGAGTACAGTGGCGAGTACAGCCTTGGCCCCGAGCACGTGGTCGTTAAACCTATACTGTAGTAACGTGAGGTTCCTCCGTCCTGGCCGGTGACTTCTATGTAGAAGACTTTCGCCCAGTGATGCCGTGCTACCATCAACCCTGTTAGTTCAGGTCAGGTTGTTGATCAGAAACGTAATTGTCTGTGTTTTCAAATTGTTTTGATAGACACAGGACAGTAAAAATTGTTGATGACGGTCCGAAACACATGTAAAATTTCTTCATCAGAATGCAGCAACAGAAGTTTTATCCATTTTCCTATTCCCTATCTCACTATGACAAATAACTTCAAGGCGCTATTACTACTAGTATTACTACTAGTATTACTACCACTCGGGCTATTGTTGTTGATTAAATCTTACATAAATTGTTATCTTTATTGGGGAGGGTGATGGGGTGTATTTTAAATTCCGTACTCTCCATGATAATGTCTTTTAGTCACGGAACGCCTACAATTAATGTTTGTGTTATTCCATTTGTTGATACCGCCACTACATTTACTACTGATAAAGAAAGTGATGACTTTTTGGTATTTTGTCAATTTTCAATCCGTAGTTTTTCCGTTACAGTTCAAGTGAGACAGATTTTTTGCCTTCTTCTCTGGTGTGACAACGATGTCTGGGGCTGAATTGAAATCATTTTAAAAACTAATCGTCGTGTTTTAGGTCATTAATTAAGACTGCCATTATTAAAACTCAGAGACCTGACTAACCGAAATCTCCTTTTTCTTTATTTCAGGGAAGTACCGAAGGCAAAGGTGGGTTAACAAACCCTCCTACTGAGTCTTTTACATGTCCTGAATGCGGCCAAGTTTGCAAGGCCCCAATTGGCCTCTGGAGCCACCAGCACCATAAGCATGGAAAAAAGTAAATTCATAGCAGACATGAAGTAAGTCCTTAAATTCTCCTTTGTGCTGTTCAACCATTCCAAATTTGCGGAATCCTAAACTACTCTGTAATAGTTTTCAAGTAATGTGTAAATGATCTTTCAGCCAATTGGTAGTTTTAACATCTTGCTAACGGATCAGTGGAAACGTTGTATCCTTTACTATCAACGCTTGTTTGAACCATTTCCTCCCTTGACAATAATAATCGGTGGAATCAGTTTAAGTGTTCAGTGATAATTTGGTGTGTGTGTGCATGCACATGTGTGTGTCAGCGAGTGCGTGTTATGGGACAAAAGCCTTTTAAGTCTATGCAGTAAAAACAATTTTGATTTACTTTCATTTCATATTTCATTACTTCTCTGTGTGTGTGTGTGGGTGTGTGCGTGTGTGTGTGTGTGTGTATGACGAGGGGATAACTGATCAAACCGTTTTAGTTTCCTATTATGTTATGCAATTATGTTATTATTATCTTTAGTTCCCGAGTGTTAGCTTATTATTATTACTCTTTGAAGAAGAAAACGATAAAGAAACGTGACGTAATTAGATCTAAACCTAAAATAATCTCTCTCCTCCGTGACTCCCAGGTTTGGCACATATGAACAATGTTCCAAAACGTCTTCTTTAATTTTCAGTTTCCTCTCTCATTACCGCCCACAACATGTGTTTGTACTCACTATTTGGATTTGTTTGGCCATTTTTCATCAGATCATCACAATCAACAGCATCATTATCATTCTCTTAATGTTATTCCTTTCATTTTTGTTCTTTTTGTTTTGTTTGGCTGGAAGTAACTTTTACCATGTAATTTTTTGGGATGAACAAAAAAATTTCTTATGTCATTTTTACAAAACTGTGTTAACAAAAATTACTAATTTATTACTACTACTACTATTTCTTTTGTTGCTTTGTTGACAGGAAATAGAAAACCCGCTTCAGTATGCATAGGAAATTCATTACATCTGCACTGGACAAAGCATTTCAAGCTTGTGCTGACTGTTCAAATTGCTTAAATGCTGGGAGATATTTGATAATGTTTTATCGAAAGATTGGATGACTGTAAATTGAGGGGAAAATATATTTTATGGTCAAGTCACGGTAACCCAGAAACCTTTAATATTTCATATTGACAAGAGACAGTGGTTGCATTCACGATGGCTCAACAACAACCTCCCTACCTCAGTATGGTCCTTTTCAATAATCACGACAACCAAGGAGGAGCCTCACCAAGATATAAACTCATCGATGGAGTACTATTTGTCCCCTTTAAACTTCATGTGTCCGGGGACGTTAATCTACCCACAAACACTACAGAGAGTAAATACTGAGACTAGTCCCAACTTATTTGTTCTCTGTCAAGAAACATTTGCAAAAATATTATACAAGACACTTTGTGAAAGACTGGGTGGGAGCGTTCGTGGACAAGAGGCGGGCATTTACTACAATAAGAGAGCTGTGGAAAGGACTGAAAACTATGAGGTAGAATACGTTGAACCAGAAGAAGTATTAACACAAAACAAACAGTTATCAAACGAGCTGAAAGCAAATAAGAAAAAACTGTGTAAAATAGTCACTTGGTTGGAAACAAATCAAAAGAAATATACTGCATGTCCAAGCGTAAAAAGACGTTTTCAACAGACGCTGCAGAAAGTAGAGAAGCTGGTGCAAAAAGCTGCGGATGAGCTGCAATTTGAAGACGCATTGTTGTCCAGATACATGGCATGCGTACTTAAACTCTTGGATCCTTATCCCCAAGTTTGGTTGCTGTTAGTATCATGGCATGGTCTTCTAAAAATCACAGAGGATAAGAAATTGGCTACATTTTAGAGACTAATGGACACTGTAGAAAATCTCAGAGAAGAAAATCAGTGTAAAGTCGCGCTTATTGGTGGAGACTTCAACTGGCCAGACAAAACGCTAATAGAAAATAAAATAGGATTTGTGTTCCCTCAGCTAATAGTAGAGGCCTGTGCACTGCTGTACAAAAAGATTAATAACTTTATAGTTATCACGTAGACTATTTATTTCAAAATTCGACACTAGAACAGCGGGAAATTCGTTATACCTGTTAATATAAACAAATTACAATCAACAAGGAAAAAGCTGTTTATGTAAGTTAGATTTATACTGTGAGGAATGTTTTATATTGGTATTACTAAGCAAGTAACTTCAACCATATAAAAGGTAGTTTAATAACTGTAAACCTACTTTTGGGTTACCCTGTATATGTAAAGGGGCGATTAATCATGCTTGAGAGAAATTGTCCTCCTTTAGACTGCCAGATTGAGTTTTGTTCCCTTGTTGTCAGTCAAGCCTTGTGGCTCTTGCAGTGGAGGATCTCTACCATGCATGGCTAACCGTCTCCCTGCCCCACTTCACACAAAGATATGTTTATAAATAAAAAAGATATTTGTAGACCCTGATGGTGTAATGTATCGAATTGTTTCAACCAGGAGCCAGCACTCGGGAGCCAGCAGTCAGAGCAATCAGAGGACAGCGAGGAGGAGCAAACAGAGCAGCCAAAACAGCACAGGACAGTCAAAAGGTCCAAGCAGTGGGTAACAAGTAGAGGGCAATTAGTTCAGGAGCAGCATGTACTGAAAAGGTTTTGATAGCTTACCAGACTAATGTAGGTCATTATCAGAAGAATGAGTTAATACAATTAAGACATGCTACTTTGAATTTGTTTTTTGACGAATCTAATACATCACTATTCCATTCCACCCATGCTACTTATAGGCATATATCTCTTTATGTATTAAAATATGAAATAATACATATCAAATTTGTTAGCTAGACGTGTGAAGATCATATATTATTTTCTACTATATTCCCTGCACACACCCAATATATATATATATATATCTGTCTATTTATCTAAAGGGGCATAAATGATGTAATAAAGGCTTTTAATCTTGAAGAAAGCAGGAACTTATAAAACTTGTTGATGGTGCGACAAGACTAGTGAAAGTTTATGCAAATGTGACTAATAATTCTGTTGTTTTAACATGAATTTTTTTGATTGTATTGATATAAACATAAGAAAGCACATTTACTGTGCATCTTGAACAAAGCAGAAACTGTGATAATGAAACAATTACACAATTTGTCAATTCATCTTAAATAAAAATCAAGAGCAATGACAATATTCCTGATGAGGCCTCGAGACATCGATCACAGCTTTCTTAGTTGCTTGGCTTAAAGAAAGCGTTAATGGACTTTTGTTTCTTATGGTCTGCATTCTCCTCCTCTGCCCCCTTTCTCTTCAAGCTCTGCAACAAATCAAAAAAAAATTTTTAACAGTCTCCTCAACGATTACAATTAGGGGGTGCAGCATAACTAAACACATCTCTTTCCTAGTGGCAAGAACGATTACTGAAAAAAGTCAAATCGCCAATTGAGTATCTGGGCATGATACAGAACCAAAGTCTCACATTATCCACACAAACACACAAAAGGTGTGTAATCTGGTTAGCCCAGGCATTTGTGATATGAAAATAATGTTTGTGTTTTTCTTTAATGTACATAAATATGTAATTTTTCTTTATGACTAAAAAACGCCTGTGTGATATGACCACAATTTCTATCATTAGCAAGAAAGTGTGTTAGTCTGCACAGCCATAAGTAATAATGAAATGTTTTTCTTCAATGTACATAAATATGTTGCCTTTTTCCCCTTAAAGACTAACACACTAACTGCATTATTTCACCGTAATATATATACATTGGCAAGAAAGTGTGTAGCCTGGGCAGCCCAAGCATTTGAAATAATGAAAGTTTACTTTTTTCTTCTATTAACAAAAATACGTTGCCTTACATTTTTTGACACATTGGCTTCTTGTTGGGTAAGATATGAATACAATCCAGGTGTTGCAGTTTAATCTGCTAACCCTTTATCCATTTATTTGATGGATTTGTTAGAACAGTAAGTCATTTAAGGCAAATTTATGTTATTTTTGTTATTTTCTAACTCAACATTGACTTACCTGTATTAGGATGCAAAGGACTTAAAAATGGATTTATTTCTTTTATTATACTGTATTAATTTACTATGAGCTGACATGCATGTCCGTTTGTGTGTTTGAGAGAGAGAGAGAGAGAGAGAGAGAGAGAGAGAGAGAGAGAGAGAGAGAGAGAGAGAGAGAGAGAGAGAGAGGATAATTGTATTTTGCAAGGGTAGAAGAGTAAGCGCTGTGGGCGCTTTTTTTAACATCGTGCCCTTGATGACAATAACTATTAATTACAACAAATTAATGTTATAACATTAACATCATGTAACAATAACAAATAAACAAGGTAATCATTATATAATATCATTTTTTAAAAACTATCATTGTTAATATCCATTAACAATGAATGTTTATTTAATTTTGTTTTGTGTTTTAAGAGATGTGTTCTAAATGATGTAAATGTAGATGCTGGAATGCAGTGGTCTTCAGAGAGAGAGAGAGAGAGAGAGAGAGAGAGAGACAGACAGACAGAAATAGAGAAAGAGAAGAGAGAGAACTTGAAACTAAATTGTGATTAACTTAAGTTATTTATCACCCATTTTAATGAACCACACAGATGTGCCTGCACTGAAATGCAATTCATAATGTACTTTAGACTATTTTCCTTACAACATTCAACTGTTATGCTGTTTAATATGTGCAGACCTTTGGTGACCAATGTTTTACATTTCAAAATTGTTACTTGTTTATCAGAAAAACGAATATACACAGAGGTGCACCTATCTATAACAATGTGTGCACATGTGGAAATGAATACTAATAGATGTTTACTTGTATTAAACCCACTTTTTGACTCACAAGCATTTCAATATGAGCCTATGTACTTACCCGCCAAAATCAATTTTCTAGAGTTTTGCAAATCTGTTCGAGACAAGTCCTAAATAGTCCACAAATTACATTTTAATTTTTTTTAAACAGTGTCCATCCGTCATCCGCTGTCTGGACGTGCAAAACTTGCAAGTGGATTAATATTTCAGAACCTATTTCAACTATAACAATCAAACTTGGTAAGATGGTGTATACCCATAAAACCTCATAAACGATCAGCTCAGTAAATGAATGACTTCATTTCAAGACCAAGGTCACAGGGTCAACACATATTTGTCCAAAAATGATAATAATAATGAACTTATGATTCTTTTGTGCATGACAGATATCAATGAGAAACGATTCCTATGCACATTTGATCAACCTCCCTCCAAGGTCAAGGTCACTTATTTAATAAAAAGTAGTCAGGTAAATTTTTTTTATAACAGTTGTAAAAACTGTTAACAACGTACTTTCAAACATTAGCAAAGATAAGGTAACAGCACTTATTATTATTATTATTATTATTATTAGCAACTTCTTGTCAGATGCAAAGTTTGTATGACTGCATCCAACCACATTCAAAATCCAGAGAGAATGCAGCATGGAAGCAGAATAAACACAATTACAAGCTTTACAAATAGCACGAAAGTAAAGCAAGAGGATCTACTTTTTCTATATATTTTAAAGTGCCCCACGCATTTCTCGCGACATGGGGTTGCGTTCGTTACAACTTGACATTGGATTGGATTAGATATGATTATTTCATGAAAATCCAAATAATGAATTGTGTGTGGAGATTATAGGAAGACCTCTCTTTTCCAGTACCACAAACACTTAACAGACAAAATCTAGTTCCAATCAGTGACCAAGGCTATCAGATATTGTGATATCTCAAGTTTTATTATCTGTACTGCAAGTTCCTGTGATGTTATTATACATGTTTTTGTCTGTGATTTTTACACTGCAGTTTTCATAGGTCTGATATAGTACACGTATTTTGCACCTTCGGAACTGTACTTATGATGGTATTTACAACTAGGTTTTGTTATCCGTTTTGTTTCTGTTATTTTATATCATGCTTTTTAATATGACTGGAATATTGGTTAAAACATTGTTGTCCTTGTTGACAGCATACAAAAAAGTACATGTGATATGTCATTTGCTTTTGCAATGTTTTTGTTTACTACACAATACTTTTAATGTGACTGGAATAGTTACAACAGTTTGTATATTCTACATTCAACTCGGCATGCCTGTACATTGTAACATACATGTTATTTGCACAGGTGTTATCGTCAAGGGTTTCCCTTTTGTGGGGGTAATTGTTTCTATTATTTTCTATTGTACATAATGTGACAGGAATGGTTTTCTTTCAGCAGGGGAGAGAAGGTGGGGAGTGGGTGGTGAAGGGGAGGGAAGTGGGGTGCTAGGGACAATAACGTGTCAAAAGTCAAAACAAAAATAAAAAGTTGTTTTTTATTTTTTACATTGTACATGTCATTGAAATGGTGAAAACATTGTGGACTTTCAAAACTGAACAAGAACAATGTACATGTGGTGTTATTTTTACCAAAATATTAATGCTCCTCTGTAAAACTGTATGCTTAACATTCTCCCTGCCAGAAAAAGTACGTCCAGAAGGCACAAAGCAGATCAATATATAAATCCATGCTGATGTTAAAATACATCGCCCAATTCTTTTAAAAACACCTTACCTTCCAGACATCATTATGCAGCGTTTTAATGACAGGATGATTATGTCTGGTGCCTTAAAGGACTGGCTCAAGTGCTTTTATTTTACTTTTTACTCTTGGATAGCAATCAACAACCTGTATGATGGAAGAGGTCAAATGGACTGGATGACAACAACTATGCATGAATATGCGTTATTGTACAGTTATTATCGTTCTTCTCTCTCTCACTGTTGTTGCAATGCCACAAAGCGCTGTGGACATGCCTTCATATGTAATATTTTTTGTATGTGCTATTGTGATGATGATGTCCACTTGTACTGAGCAGGTATCCATTTGTCCAGTGCTCATCACGCAAGCACAAGTTTAGACAAAAACGTTAAACTTGTAGGGATAAGGACTAAGGGAATGGACTGTTGTAGACAGAGTAAAAGGAGATTGGTGCTAGCTGCTATTCGTTCAATTGAAAATGTGGGTCCAGGGAGGTTATATTTTTGCAGAGTTCATTTGTAAACAGCACCAAACTGAATAATTAAAAGACTGTAATACAGGATGTAGACAAAAGATTGCACATACTTAACCTGTTAAGTTCAATAATCAGGAACACTTGTTTTTATATAACATAAATGCACTGTATTTTATTTCATAGAACCTGTTCACTTTAAAAAGTACTTATTTGTCCTTTTGGACATTTTTCACCAAGGTAAAATAAAAGTTTAAATTTTTTAAATTGTTTTGCGTTGTATAGCATACTGCATTGTATTGTAGATCGCCAAGCTATGGGTTCTACTGAGAAAGCGTGCTTACAGCATACATTATTATTTATTGAGAGGCATTGGTTCAAGACTGGTTGATGTCTTTGAGTGCTGAAAAATAGAACATGATCATGATATTGGCCCTCTACTCATTCAAATGAGGGTATAAACCAAGGTCTAGTCTGTGCTTGCACGCATTCCATATCACGGACTTTTTAAAGATCCTGATGCTCATGTCATAACGGGTGGTGCCAGCAACACAAATACACCCAGCATGCACTAGGTCCTTTCTCTCCATCTCCAGTTGTGCTGTCTGAGGCATCAAGATGCATCTAAGGCAGTACAGTGGGTGGTTTAAATCAGATCCTGTCTCGACCAACACCATGAGCAGTTCTGAGGTGGAAAAGCGCTATATAAGAATTAGTAATTAACAACAAAAATATGGATGTAATACTGGAATCAAATGTTCCTGAATGTTTGTTTACTAATTTATTTGGTGGTGGGATGAGTGTTTTTATCTTTTTTGTAAATAAATATATTTACTTATTATAATATTATAATAATTGATAAATATAATAGATTCTTACAAATATATAACAAGTACTACCTTATCAACAGTTTCCACATACATCTACTATACTGAATACAGATTGATTTTGAAATGTGTACGTTTAAAAAAAAAAAATTAAATTGTGAAACATAGGCCATATATATATATATGAGATATTATGTTTTTAGAAAATATATATGCTGGTTAAACGATCATCTGTGGTGCCCCTACGACCTCCAAGTTATGGGATAGGATTAGACAGGATAGGTTTGTTTGCTGTGGTGCAAAAGATAAATGTGTTAAATTATATAATTAATATATATTTATAATTTGTTATGAAAATCTACACTACAGTCCTACAAATGTGAAATTAGTGCAGCAATCAAACTTTACAATAAATATACATCTACAATGTACACTATGATAATGTAGCAGCTGACTGTTAACACGTATAGCTATTTTTTTTGAGTGATAGGACCGATTGTTAAATAAATTATGACACAATTGGGAGACCTCTATCAAAAGATCGGTGTGCAAATTCAATTCAAATGCAAATTTTATGTATATAACTATTTATTTATAATTCATGATTAACATATGTCTTTTCAATTTGAATAAGCACATTAAACAATCTTCCTTTTAAATTGTAAAATCATAAATTGCCCTTGTTTTAAGGCCACACAAATGGTTGTATGTATTTTCTGTAAAGGTTCAAGTACAGATTTGTTGCATTGCATTGTATTGTATTGCCCTGTATTGCATTATATTGTATTGCATTGTATAAAATTGTATTGCAAAACATTTTTTTTAGGGGAACGCCTTTGCCATAATATGTAAAGGAAAATTAGGTTTGACAAGGTTCTTTTTCAAGTTCTTGAAATTCAAGATGATGGAGACCAGAGGCTTTAGGTTGTGATTGTGAGCAAATGGGACTGAAGTTAAAACGACAGCATCCTGGATATAACCCTTATTGGAGGCTATCCTGGACTAAGGGAAATACAGCAATGATTTATCTTCCCTTTGCTGCCGGTGGTTGAAGTTGGTGGAATTGTGTTATGCTACTGCAACCATAAAGTAATAATACTGAAACATGTTTGTGAATTACAGTGTAAAGTGTTTGAGTATCATCATGCAGACCTTACTGTTTCTGTCATTTCATTTTTTTCCCAGTCACAACAGCTCAATAGAGCATTTGGATGTTTTTCAGTGTGTGCATGTGTGTGTGTGAAATATATATATATATATATATATATATATATATATATATATATATATATATATATATATATATATATATATATATATATATTCCTATTTTTTTAATTTATTTGATCATTTTTTACTTTGTCTTCCTTAAATTCTCATCACTGATTTACGCGTTACAATTATCATATTTTTATGTAGTTGCGCTTTGAAGTACTGTAAAAGCAAATACAATGTGTGTTATAAATGTAATGTATTATTAAAAATTATAATTTGTAGTAGTAAAAAATCATGCATGTATAGTAATCCATTTATTTATGTACTGAGCTATGCATGAAGCCAGCTTAATCTTGCTGCAATAACAATTTATGAACAAATTTTAGTTTGAATTGTTAGAGCCATTTCTATTTTTAAAATATAATGACACAACACATGCAGTTCTTGTTTAGAACTTGATAGGTTACAAATATAAATAAATGACTTAAATAAATGCATAAAATATAACAATATGCCAGTACATATACACTTTACAATTGTTATATTAACTTAAATAATTAAATGTTACCTTTGAATTTGATGAGGTGGAGTTACTTTCAGCATGCAAGCTGAATACCTAAAAGAAAAAAAAACATCTCTGCTTTGTACTTCACAAACATAATTTAGTAATATAAAATATGCAACCAAAGTTAACAGCAGACTGAATGATACTCAAAACTGGAAATCCTCAGATGCAAATTTGGTGAGCAAATGTACAAAGCAAATATTGCTAGTTTCTAATTGAATAGAAAGCATGTTGCCTTTCACCACCAGCCTCTAGACTTGGAGGTACTTATTTCCAATGTCCAGCTCTACAGTGTTCAAGGAATGGAAGTTCTCTGCAAAGCTGATTTTTCCCCTCAAACTTTCTACAGATCTGCATCACAAAACTTTTGCAGCTGAACCACATGGGCAGCAGTAAATGATAAAGCAGGTTTGAAAAACATGAACTTGTGCGAAAAAGAGCATGGCATTATACATAGCCAACGTTAACAAAAAGTTCAGCTCCCTGGGGCAAATAAACAAGCATTAGGTTCTCCCCGCATTTCACATCTACAGACAAAACTGAAACTTTTTATGATGTGAGAGAAATTTGTCCCTCATATTTGCATCTACGAATCTACAGCTAAAGTTTAATTTATACATCCATGCAATGTGGCAATGGAAATAAACATGATAGAAGAGTTTTCCCATTGTAAGTATGAACTGGGAAGATACACATTCGTTTGAGTGCTCTCTTTGACACCGATAGTCAAGTATCTTGTATATCATAGCAATGCATCATGTTTTTTTTAAAATGTTGTAAAGCTTGTGAAATATGATATGAAATGTAATCATTTATTCTACATTTGCTAGGGATCACATACACAAAAGACAATGAATTCACAAAATGGTGAAATAAAGTACCCGACCCACCTTTCATTTTTTTATTTTTTATAACCAAATTTTATTCACAATTTGTTAAAGATCACAACACACCAGAATTTTTCAACATTTTGAAATAGAAACATTAACCCATCACCCTTATTTCTGGTTTTGTATATCTTGTATTATTATCTTTTAACCTTTTTTTTTAAGGACCATATAAATTACCCACAATGCATGTCAAAAATGTTGGAGTAAACGTTCCAATCCCCACTAAACAGGTCAACATGGATATTACAAAATGTTGAAGTAAACTTTCCAACCATCACTCCCTCCCACTAAACAGGTCAAAATGGATATTGCAAAATGACCACTGCCCCCACCTTTAGGCTTCACTGACCATTTTAAAGAAGGCAAAGATGATCCCATAACCTTCCAGCAGGTGGGGATACCCCTTTTCTCTGCACCAGCTTAGTGAGAGCAGTGCCCTTCTCTTCTGTTCCACTGCTTTACCTTTCCCAGTGCTAAACAAAGCCAGGAACCCATTTACAGCTGGGTGGACTGTTGTTCTTTAAAGCATTTAGTGGTTGCATCCAAGTACTAACTGTGCGTTAAACTTTGCATTCAAGTACTAACCACACTTGAGGATGCTTAACGAAGTGTTGTAGCTTGTGTCCAAACCATTAAGCTACCGTGTCCCCTTTACTGGTTCCACAAAGAATATATTGCAGCTAAAGTACATAACGAGGCACTCGCTACCATGCCATCCCCTGCAGGCTTGCACACTTTGCCTGCTGCTGCACATTTAATGTGCTGTGTTACCCTGCATGAACCCAAATTACAGCCACCCAGACTTCTACAAACAATAAAATGATCCCCAGCAAATATGGAGTACTATAAACGCATTAATCATTTTATATTAATCAGATGTTCATGTACTCCCACCACTTTTGTTATCAATAAACTTTTTTTTTTAAAAGTGTCCAACGATTGTTTGTTATTATTTGTGCATGTGTTGCTACTGCTAGTGTATATGTACATCAAACATCTCTGAATGTTGGGTAAACAACTGAACCACAGATCTTTTGACATAAATGATTCTTTGAATTAATATGTTGGAACATTTTGATATCAACACGCTTGATGCTTTCTGTAGAACATGCTTTATTCTAGCAAAATTTGAGACGAATTTGATGTGCCTAGCTCCATAAATTACTATATGTGCTTGAGTGATTTCTGAGTTGTTATCAGTGAAAGTGGGGATGAACCTGCTTGTACCAACCAAATTAAAAGACTCTTTTTACAAAACTAGCAAGCTACCTTTCTCATGGCTGTTGGCAAAGCAGCGTCCTTGAGTTCTTGGTCTGTCAGCCACCTGGATGGCCGTTTAGTTAACACTGTGATGGATTCTTCATCTGCAACCACCAAGGACACAAGGTAGGTCTGCCTGATGTGCGAAAACGCATGCACCACCTGGTAAGAAACCAACACCCGTGACACTATTTCATAATAGCTCAACATGAAATAAAACCATTACCTTTTTTTTTTTAAAACACAGTTTTGTTACAATATGATATTTTGATTTTGTTTCTGCTTCCATGATATTGATACACTCATACCCACTGATCACACACACAAAATTAATTGTATACTTTGTGCAATAAAATGGGAATGTACTGCATATGCTGTATACAAGCAAGCACTGTGGCTGAACTAACTTGCCTTGTCCACAGGCCAGAAACCAATGGTGCCAAACAGGCATGGGATCAATCCCGCCTCTGGGCGGTATGTTTCTCTGAATATTGTTTAATTTCGACACTGGCAATGTATCAGGGGGTGGGGGGGTTCTCCGGGTATTCCAGTTTTCTCCCATAGGAAACATTTCATAAACACAACTAATATTAGGTGGGTTGGGTTTGAGAGTGCAACAGGCTGTGACTATGTCTTCCCCAGAGGAGTGGCGGCCCAGAATTTCCCGACAATAAAGTATCAAAGTGCAGTACACACACACCATGCATATTAATAAACACATACACAAAAACCATCCCAGCATTCTCAGCAGAACCAACATAAGCATTATCCACGAAACTATTGCCTCAATGTGTTTTGTTTACTTTTATCTTGTTGCATATTTATATGAACAGCAACCTTTTAAATAACTGAATACATGTGCAGATGTCAGCCATAAGTATACCTTTATAGCAAGTGTGCACATACTTGTGTACACAATACTCCCATTTTTTATTTTCTTCGAGACAGTTTTGTTGACCAGTTTTGCAATAATCTAACAGTATTCTACTGCCAGAAAATTATGACATAAGGAATCAGCATAGGTATGGAAATGGGGCTGAGCAAATGGAAGTGTCCAGTCTGCACTAGGACAAAAACGCCAATGACAAACCAAGGAACATTATAATTCTGTTTATGTGCTTAATAAATTCCATTTCGCTCAATATAATACATACACACTGGGCAGGAATTGTTTTAAATCCTGACCACTCACAGACATCGAACTTGCCTGTCCAAGTTGCGCGGTCCTGTTTGGATGTAAAACAGATACTGCGTGATCAGATTCCAACCGGCCGACCATGTCCACAGGATTCGAGTGTTTTGTCTCAACACAGCCGGTGTCAAAACTGGGAAATTCCCATAAACCCGCAAGTAGACCTAAAATAAATAAATAAAATATACAAGGAAAAGGGTATGAATATGCAAATTAAAGAGCGTGTGATTGTGTTAAATTGTCATTGAAGAAATTGTGCAATTTACTGCCTCTGCTACAAAACACTATTGTTAATTTGTATAACCTGGCCTATGTTTCACAAAACACTGAAATCACGCAGGAGAACAGCTGTAGTTAAATATCTTTTTCTTCTGTTACAATTGACAGACATCGGTCAATCTGAGCAAAACAACTCTGCCTCCTATCAACCATTGTAAGAGTATGAACACCTGAAAAAAACTATGTAACGAACGGATATTTAGTGCGTGTGTATGCAAAATATATTTGACTCCTAAACGAATTAAACGTGCGTGCTGGACTCTCTGTTAACTACCACACCCACAAATATACGGACTCTTCCCAACACAAACAAACACCAACACCAGATATCCGTTCCACGTTCTCAAAATTTATATAAATATTCAACAATAATTCTCATCAATCTTTCACTCAAATTCTTTCATACAATAATTCTTATCACAGTTAATTCTGAATACATGTCTCACTCAACATCAGCTTCATAACAATCCTGAAGACGTAGACCTAGAATACACGAGACGGATAAACGAAGCCCGGCAGTCACTTCCAAGGCCAATTCAAATAATCAAGCACAGTACCTTATTCGATGTACACGATTCACACGAGCTGGCACCAGATGCCAGAGTAGATGTTACAAACGACGAGTGTCGACGGGGGGGAGGAGCAATCGAAAAACTCCACTCCACCCGTAGTAGAAACCGTAGTCTCTGGTCAGCAAAGGGCGTAAGTCTGACCCTCTCCGATATCTCTCACACGTGGCCTCCGATCTCTCTCTGTGTCCCCACCTGGACAGCACGGAACCACAACCGCTCCTGAGTAGGCCTCTCGCCTCCAAGTAGGCCTCCAGTAGGCTATACGACATACATATTCAAACGTCAATTCTCTGACTCGGATACTTTATATATTCTTCTTTAGTTTCACCCTTTCTCACCTCCCTTTGTTCCTCGTTTGTCCCATTCTGTTTCGTATGCGATCACCACTTTCCTTCTCCACCACTATTATTCATATCCAGGTAATCACTTCATGAATGAAAATTACTACAAGTAAACATGCTCACGCCTTTCATTCATATTTCATTATCTACTACTCTACAACTATCGCCCCATGTAATTAATAATATTATTACATCAATGAAAAATTATATTCCGTCCTAGTGGACAACAGCTCACCACCTTCCAATACAACAAATGCAATTTCAAAATATACTTATCAGAATCCGACAATCATGGAAACATAGATACCTGTAATTTTTACAGCACAAACAAATTAATCCACTTCCAGAGAGAAAGTCCCACCGAACCTATAACACCTTGATAAGCTCACAGTGCTTTCTTCCTCTTTATGTTTCAACGTTAACTTTATTTTCTTTTTCTTTACTTCTTTTAACTTTTTTGGCCTACACACACACACTGCTCCACGGGCACACCAGCCTGACACAGAATTTTTGAGTGAGTGAACAATTTTTCCTCTAATTCAAACTTTATTAATTCAAACCTTCATATCATTGGCTCCCGAATCATAGCCAATCAAAAACACCGTACAATAATCGAATTATAAAAAACCCGGAAAAATCCCGTTCTCTACAAACTACTTTGTATGGTTTGAGAATGGGAAGGAGGGCAGGGGGGGGGGGGGGGAGGTGGAGGGGAATCTGAAAACTCCTAAAAATTTTAATTGTGGTTATACTACGTCTTGCTCTGTAAAACGCTGCAACCTTGACTCAATACCTTTTTCAGCCCTCTGGAAGACCAGATATGAACGTATGCCCTCCTTGGAGACCTTGCACACAATGCAAACCAAGGACGTCTGCTCTCTGGCCACTTTCTTCTTTGCCTTGCGGGGAAAATTCTGGACACCAAGACTGAAAACCAACACAACCATGAGATCTGATAAAATGTAAATTAACTGAACATTTAGCGGGGATGTGGGGCCCGGCGTAGGCCCTCAGTCGGGTCAAGAGGTAAAACCCCTTGTGAGGGAAGCCCTCTGAAGCTAAAAATTTTAAATGTTTCTGATTGAAAAAGTATCACTCTCCTGAAATCTGAGCTGTGAAAAGCACATTCTTTAAAAATTCTTATAATCAGTCAAACATTGAAGCTGTGCTGATGCTTGTTTGTCTGTACATTTGAACATAAGCAGATGGCATTATTTAATAGTTCATATCATTATAAAGAAATTTACTAAAATTATTAAGAACAAATTGCTGAAAATGTAGATGTTCTGGATTGCTGCCTCTCAACTTTATTTGACACTTGCTCATGAACGTATATGTAATAGAAATGAAAGACTTGTGGTGCAAGGTTGAGTTGAAAAAGAAAGTGTCAAGACTCCTCCACCCACTTCCAAATCCAACAGTTTTTGACACTCCCTTTCTTGTCTAAATCTCTCACAAGAGCTTTGTCACTCGGTTTCAATTTCCCTAACAGCATGTTGATGATGACATGAAGTCAACCTCTACTGCAACAAAATTTCTCAAACGTTTCATTTAAAAACGTCTAAGCCAATAGTGTATCAAATAGTAACTAAGAGCACTGTTTTTAAATGGCTTGATATTATTAAAACCTCTGTTTGAGCAATCATATGATAATATGCTTTGGTCAGAGATGACGTAGATTCCGCTATGTCCTCCATACACCCCGGGATAAATGTGCAGTCACACACAAAGTGTAGGATCACGAGGGTCATGGAGCAGACTGAAGTGAAAAACCCTCAGCCATCACCAACAAAGTGATAGACTAGAGACGGTTTCACGGTTCCCAGACACTAGAAGTAAGTTAACACTAGTAGTTTTCTAGTGTGTGTATGTTTAAATATTATATTGATTGCCATGTATTATTATGTTTATGTTATATGTATTTACCAAAACCGATTATTGTTTCTGACTTGTGTATATTGCTCGATATATCTTAGCCTTAAGAATCAGATATCGTAGTGTGCTTATGGGAAACTTGGCAGGTGTCTGATGCTGTAGACTCCTTGAAGTGGGCACAACATAATAATAATAATAATAACGGATTTTTATATAGCGGGTACTCCAGCCTATGACCAGACTCACCACGCTTTACATAGTCATTACATATAAGTACATGCACTCGATAAAACATCACTTTCGCTACAATACACCAAAAGACATAACAGTAAGGGTACAAATTATTTACACTTATGTACACAAATTACAATTTACAACTATGTACACAAATGACAGAAAAGACAAATAGAATAGCAATATATCTGAATAGAATATTGTAGTCAGAGTTCTGGATTTTCCAGCTCAGTCTGGGACGGTTTGTGGAGTCAACGCCTGAACACTTGCTCCCATGGAAAGAAGGAGATCCACTAGAATCTATCTCACGACATCTGGCCCCGTAGCTACCAGACTCACATGATCATCCTGAGAGTGACCAGACTCCTCAGAGTGACCAACAGACTCAACCACTCACAGAAACCGAGAGCTAAGTCTACTCCCAACTGCAAATGATGTCAAAACTACTCGGAACAAAATAAGACCATCAAATATACAAACTTTGTAGCATATGACGAAGAAGTCTTGCGAAAGAACTTCCCCAGCACATTGGACAGTTTATAATTATTAATTACATTTAATTAAAGTCATGTTAGAATTTGTGTTGAACATATAAAAGTTAAAATCACATATATACGACTGGTGTCATTCTATTTATATTGTTGTGTGTCCACTAGCTCTTCTTCTCTTGAGACCAATTAAACTAGTCGCTTGACTAGCAAAAATCATTTCTTAAAGTGAGCCAATGATACTTTGAAACCCGAGAACAAATATAAATTTTTATGTGACCCAAGCACCGTGATTTAGTCTCACACCGCTTAGGAATCTTGGTCAAGAACGACTGATAGAGATAGCTAAACGCCTCATCTATCTACAGATCTTAATCCCCTTGTAAGATTATCGTATCTTCTCCAGGATATCATCACAGTTGGTCACCATAGAAAATCAATGCCAGGAAATAGAGAACAGTGTGAACAAGAACAGCAAGAAAGCCTATCAGACTGTGAAGCGGCTGACAAATGTTAAACAGCCCAAGATCTCCATCCAAAGCAAGTCTGGCATAGGCCTTACAGAAAACAAGTCTTGGATAGATGGACAGAGTACTGCTCTGACCTTTACAACCACACACCAAACAGAGACCCATCATTTCTAGCATGTCCCCAGAACAGAGAAGAAGAAATCCTCCAGCAGTGCAATAGCTGAAGAAGGGGAAGTCAGCGGGAGTGGACAACATACCCTCAGAATTGCTACAAGCAGGAGGAGAAGTGATGATTGATGCCCTTACCATTATGTGTAACAAGATCTGGCAGAGTGGGCCATGGGGAGTGGCCTGCATGGACCCAGTCCAGTCACTTGTCATCACTCTTCTCAAAAAGGGTAACCTTCAGGAGTGTGAAAAAATTGCCGCCCCATCAGCCATCCCAGCAAAGTCCTCCTGAAAATCATACTCAACAGGTTGAAACCCCAAGTTGAACTAATCATTGCTGAAGAACAAGCAGGATTCAGGGCAGGGCGAAGTACCACTGAACAGATTTTCAACCTCAGAATAGTCTGTGAGAAATACTTACAGTACCAACAACATCTATATCATGTGTTTGTAGACTTCAAGAAAGTGTTTGACCGAATCTGGCATGCAGCTCTGTGGGCAACCATGAGAGTGCACACCATCAGCCCTAACATTATTAAAGTCATCAAAAGCCTGTATGACATGGCTAACAGTGCAGTCCTCCACACAATTGGGAACTGGTTCAGTGTGCATCAAGGATGCCTACTCTCGAACACTCTTCAACATCTTCCTAGAGCACATCATGTCAGATGCCACTGCAGATCACAAAGGCACAGTCATGATAGGGGGTAGCGCAACCTCCGTTTAGCGGATGACATTGATGGATTGGCTGGAAAGGAACAAGAACTTGAACAGCTGGTACAGAGGCTCGACACCACCTCTAGAGCCTTTGGAATGGAAATAAGTGCACAGAAGACCAAAGTGATGACCAACAACACCAATGAGGGTTGCTGAGGACAGAGAAAAATGGGGTACGCTTGTTAAACGATCATCTGTGGTGTCCCAACGACATTCGAGGGATAGGAAATGATAGGATAGTCATGCTGTCAATAATCTGAGAGGATGCTGAAGAGTTCACGCTGTCCTATCCTATCCTGTCCCGTAACCATGAGGTCGTAGGGGCACCACAGATGATCATTTAACCAGCATACTCCATCTTTCTCTGTCCTCAGCAGCCCTGATGGCTTCGCTCAGTGTCAAACCAGTCCATTCTCGAATGTTGTCCTCCCACCTCTTTTTCGGTCTCCCTCTTCTTCTACCTCCTTGCACTGTGCCTTGCAGAATAGTCTTTGCAAGGCCTGATGATCTGGTTACGTGGCCATACCATCGGAGGTTTCCGTTTCTTCACCACTGTGAGCAGGTCATCGTGTTGTCCAATGGCTTGTGTGATGGTCTGTCGGACTTCGTCATTGGTGATGTGTTGGGTATAGGAAATGCCCAGAAGTCTTCTGTAGCACCTCATCTCCAAGCTTTGTATTCTTCGTTGGAGATCTGCTGTGAGGGTCCATGCTTTGCAAGCATATAGGAAGATAGAGATGACAAGGGAGCGCAGCAGTCTTACTTTGGAATGTAGACTGATGGTCATATCCCGAGAACTGTGAAGAAGAAGATATCATCCCAATTCTCCGAGAAGGTTCGTAGGGGCACCAGCGTACTCCAATCTTTCTGTGTCCTTAGCAATCCTCTTGCCTTCGATCATTGTCAGGTCAGTCCATTTCCGAATGTTGTTCGCCGTCCTTGCTGGATGTTCGTTTCAATGTATTCAAAGAACTCCAATTGAAAAATTGTGTTGCCGCATGACAAAACCCGGCTAAAGACGCTAGGATTGATTCGCTGCTACAGCCGTAAAACACTAAAAATTGGCTACCCCATCAATTTTAAGATTGTTGCCTCTTTGTCTTTATTTAAGACTTTTCTTTAATATCCCAAACGGATTTTGTTCAAAACTTACTAAAACATTGTTGATTTTGATAAGGGTGTTGATCACACCTTGCTAAAACAATGGCACTAATTGACCTCCGATACCCCAACTTTTCTTGTCCGACTATGAAGGGAAATCCCCAATGTGGATTGATATATAACGTCTGGAGGGTGAAAAGTCCCTATTGGTACTACGTTTTGGTACATAAAAGTGTGTGGCGTATGAATTTTTCATGAAATTCCTTGTTCCGAAGCTTGCTTGTGACACAAGTTGTGTTCGAATGTGTCTCTAGCCGAGTCGTGAAAAACTGAAGTGTTTCCTATAGATTTTCGACGATTTTTAGTTCAAAGTGAATTTTTTAATGTAGATAAACTCATCATACATCTATTTCAAGTGTTTTCTTGCAATATTTATGTTGCATTTGTTAGAAACAATTTGTCAAAGTAAGTGACCGATTCTTTTTGGAAACCGGAAGTGATGGCTTCGTCTCCAGCGTCAGTAGATGTGTCGTCTGCTAGAGTAGCTAGGGCCTTGAATCGACCCGGTTTTGCTTCTGAAGAGCTCCAAGACCTGCTTTCAGACTATTTTTATGATGGTGCCAGTGGGAACTGTGATGACGATTATGATTCTGACGAGCAGAAGCTTGATCCCGTTATTAAACGATACTGTTTGTTTTCATTCAATGATTCATGTTTCGTAGGCCTCTTCGCTATTGGCGTGTCTTTAATAATCCGTCATTCTACTTGCATAGATTTAGGTAAAAGTTGAAAAGGCGATATCAGTGAAAGAATTACAGTAGGAGTGTGGAAAATATTTCAGTAGTATATTTTGTTGGGTGGAGGTGGAGTGGGTTGGTTGAAAAGGTAAGTAGTCTGGCCTGCATTCAATATTACTAGCATGACAAGTTGACTATGTTCTCAGTATTTATTATTGTTGGTTTGTCTGTTTTAGGAAATGAACATGAGGACTATTTACCAAATTACTAGTAATTAGTATTTGCTTTGATATTTGTGTTTATTTAAACTTTACAGAGCAAAATGACATGTTATTTTGATTTACACCTGTGACGCGACAGATTTATTCGACGTGCGGAAGGGAGTGGAGAATCGGGGAATTATTAAAGCTTGATTATTAGGACTGAAAACTATCTAATGAAACTTTTGTTTTAGGTTTGTAATCTTTGTTTGACTATTTGAACTGAGCTGATGTAGCTGCTTGCAATTAAACAAAAGATTACTTGACGGACGAGGGATTTAAGAGGGGGGGTGGGAGGGAAGGGGCATTATGATAGGGTTTATTTTAGAAAAATGATTGATTCAGGCCATGTTCTTGATATATTATTAATATTATGTGTTTGAGTTATTATAGACTTGCTTAACACTTGTTTTATTTCTAATATGTTTAAAAACACTATGCGTTATGGATGGGTACAGAATAAAATTGTGCTTACTGTTTTAATTTGTTTATGTTCAGTATTGTGTAAATGGTGTATAATGTGAATTTTCTCATCTTATCTCAATTCACTGCCATATTGCTGCCATCTTCCTGATTGTTTTGATACCAAATACATGCATGGGAAAATTCTGGTTGTGAAGTAATGATCATTTTACAATTCAAAACTTTGAAGGCAATTTCTGGAAATTAGCCCCCGAGAAAATAAAATATAAAAAAAAATCATAAAACATCAACCAATAAAGATAAAACAATTCTGTTTTTTGCATTTTGAAGATTATTTTTAGTACTTTGTTAATAAATAAATAAGTAATTTTTCATATTTTGACACTTTAGCCTGGTTTTCTCATGCTGCAACACAATTATGTTTTCTATTTAAAGTCTATTAATATATTATTGATTGCAATAAATTTGCCCATTTTGGGCAGGCAAAAAAATGATATGTGTAATATATTAAAGCATAGGTTATAGGAATGACTTTTGCTTTTTATTTTTAAGAAGAATGTTAGGAACAAGTGAGAAAAAAGAATATTTTACAAACAGTTAAACAAGTTCCTGTAAAACCCTCTTTTTAGCAAACAGAAAGTCAAATAGAATTATAACATATATTCATTTCTTTTGTTGTGTGCAATTAGGCTCAAATACTATTTTTTACACGTTTTGCTTTTGACAACAGGGTGATTATGCCTCAGTATGAAGATCAGTTGACTAGGCAAGGGAGGTAACCACAATCTGTCTTGGCTTCCCCCACTGTTGGGTTGCAGTCGTTTCTGTATAAATAGTATCCCCACTTTCTGGAAATTTAATGCTTTACATTCCCACTGTCGCTGTCTTTCTCCTTTGTTCTTTCTCATTCCTCCTCTGTTCTATAAATCTACTTAACTATTTTCTTCGCTAGACAAGTCACCTACCTTTTTTCTTGACAACTCTTCCAAAACTCATAATTTGTGTATGAGGTCGGTTGGGAATATTGGACGCTTTCTGCCAAATGGTCACTAGGGCTTCCTACGATATTATTATTTAGCAATATAGGCATTGATATTTGATGTTGATATTTTATAATGATGTTTATATTCTATTTTGTTTTTGTAAACAAGGGTTCTATAAATTAGAGGATAGCTTCAGCATCCCCTGTGTGGGAGTTCAGGTGTGATCCACGGCTTCTTCTTTGGTCGGTGCTTGCCAAGGATCTCAGTGGCCGCATCTGTCACAGCTGAGTTGAAGGTGGTGGTCATGGTGTTGACATCTACTTCACCAGCCCCCAAAATGAGCAGTGGTGCAAATTTCCCTCCAATTGTGGCCTGAAATAGTTCTGCCACCTCCGGGTCTTGCAGTTTGTCCAGGTCAAACTTCAGTCTAGTGCACTTTGCTGTAATTACTCTCTTCAAGTGGAGCTGGAAAGACATCATCACGAGATCATGGTCACTTCTGATGTCTGCTCCTGGAAAAGTGTGTGTCCTGCCAATGTTGATGCTTGATCTTAAGCGTTTCTTGACCGTGACGTAGTCTATTTGGTTGTGATGCTCCTCGTTGGGACTGTGCCATGTCCATCGTCTGGAGTTTTTGTGGAGACCAAGCGTGTTTGCCAGTACCAGATTGTTGTATCTGGCAAACTCCAAGAGTCTCAGACCCCTGTCATTTGTCTCGTTGTTGCAGTGGGGTCCACATGTGTCTCCCCAGTTGTGGTGCGCATCTTGGCCAACCTTGGCATTCCAGTCGCCTTGCACTATGACTATGTCCTTCTTCGGCACTAGGTCAAGGACCACCTGTAGATTTTCATAAAAATCCTCCACTTCGCTGTCGTCATAGTCTGATGTTGGGGCATAGGCCTGGATGATGGTGATGTTGAAAGGGGTTGCTCTCAGGCAGATGGTAATGAGTCTACTGGAGACTGGGCGGCAACCCACGACAGTGGCTAGAATGTTCTTGTGGACCAAGAATCCAACGCCGTGTTCGTGCCTGTCATCTCTACCGCTGAAATAGAGCTTGTGGCCTTTGTCGGTCGTTGTTTCACCTAGGCCTTTTCAGCGCAGTTCGCTGATGCCTAGAACGTTCCATAGATAGTGGTCCAACTCGTGGGCCAGTTCTTCTAATTTTCCTTCCGCAGTTAGGGTCCTGACATTCCAGGTTCCTATGACGATGTTGTTTCTCGTGCGGATCTTGCTAAATTGTCCATCAGTAGCATACTTAACACCTCTGTCCTGGTGGCCAACGGTCCTTGAGCCGGGCGACGGCCGATCCGGTATGGAATTAGTGGATTGTGTCATCATGTAGTGTGTCTTGGGCAAAAAAGACCTGGCGGTGCCCAGTCCTCTCCAGGCTGTTGGCCACAGCCGAAATCCAGGAATACAGTGTGGCTCGCCTTGGCCTTGAGCACGTGGTCGTTGAACCTGCAGTAACGTGAGGTTCCTCCGCCCTGGCCGGTGACTTCTGTGTAGAAGACTTTCGCCCAGTGATGCCGTGCTAACATCACCCCTGTTAGTCGCCTCTTACGACACGCCGGAAAACATTGGGTCTATTCTATTTAATGCCCGAATTGAATAGAATAGCTGTGCATTTTTTAATAGCTGAGTACCAACATGCTCTGCATTCGCAACATTGAAAAAGGATGTGTTGTATGAAATCTCACGCATAGCCTAGCCCGAGTCTCATTCTCGCAAGATTTGATGAAAACGACTTCCTGTCTTCTGCATGTGGCTTTCTCAACATCTATCGATATTTTCTGAATGACCACAAGCTCAGTACTTTGAGGTAATGTTCTTCTAGTTAACTACTGCCTTCAGCTTCTGAAGATTATGTAACGTTCGCTGACAAGTCGTAAAAAAGGCATAAAACTTCTGTTGTAAGTCTCGTTTGAGGGGTGGTCATAAATGAGAAAAGAAAAGAAGGAAAGAAGGAAAACGACCCGTCAGTAAAAATGTGGTCATAGAGGTGTAGTCGTAAACAAGGGGGTCGCATTTGAGAGGTTCCACGGTTTTGTGTTATATTATATTGTATTGAAATCTTATTTTATTTTTTTTTAAAGTTTTAACGATCTTTCACACAAATTTCAGAAAATAGGTACTGTGACCTACATACCCTGAATCCCATGGATTCTCAGTGGATAAACACAATTTGCACTCTGCTACCACTGAAACAAAGAAACAAGCACATAAATAACGGTGCTGACGTATACTATTTTATACTTTAGTAGTGCGGTAAGGCTGCTGTACTCCCTTGTCATCTCCATCTTCATATATGCTTGTGAAAAATGGACCCTCACAGCAAATCAAAATAAAATCTAAGCATAGGACTATAAACAATTAAACATGTGTCGTGGTTCTATCACACTATCAACAGATTACCCTTAAGCTGTTTGCCAGAACAAAAGTTGTGCTATGCAATTCATTGGGTTCTATTTATCTCAATCATTTTCCTTGGACCATATTATTATTATTATTATGAACATTTAAAAACGCCTAATTTTGACAGCTTTATAAATATTTTAAAATATACAATAACACACACAAAGTCAAAAATTTATAACAATGACAATGGTAAAGATTCAAGCAGATAAAAACTAACCATATCTAAAACGAATGGCTCTTTATGAGTACTATATAATATTCAATAAATATTCCTTGAACATGCATTTTCAAGTTTCCAAAACAGTTTTGCCTGGTTTAAAAATAATTGAACCGAAAACTATTTATTGGATTAATACATGTTACATATTTATATCAGAATTAACAATTAAACGCTAGAGTTGTGACACCAGAAAAAAGCTTTAATGTGTTCCAACAACTACATACAGCATTCAATGTCTGGTACAGCAGTGTCTCGTCTAGTCTGCTGCATTGACAACAATCGCTGGGCATTCCCTTCTTTCTCCTGTACAACCTGCAATGACATATCTTCCTCTATAAGCACAAACTAATACATACAAATATATTACATTAAATAAATAATATACAATACTTTTAAAAATAGATAAAGAAACAAACACATCATAGAGAGATATATAGTACATTTATAAAATGTTTATCTTAAGAAATGAGATCAAAACGCATAAAAATAATAATAGCTTCTTTCTCTAAATGGGTTTCAAAAGTATCTTAAGTTGCACATCTTATCAAAAGATGTTTGGCTACCGAAAAGGGACAATCACTTACTGAAAAAAAAAAAAAAAACACTAAAATATTGGCAGGAATGAAGAGATATTTTATGTGATGGTGAGCACACTTTACCTCTATTGTCTTCTGTATGCCATCAGACCTTCCTACCTCAGATTTTCAGTTTCAGTATTCTGACTGGATAAATGTGGTATTCTGGGACCAAAATTCGAATTTTCACTCTCGGCGAATCGACGCATTCACAAGTAGGAATTTAACAATTGTAAATGTAACTTAGTGAAGGTAAAGAAGAAGTAATCACTGCATTAAAAAAAAAACCTCAAACTGATTCCTTAAATACACTGTTCCCCGATTTATTTATTTATTGACTACAGAACAAGCGCAAAACTGTCATTGCTAGAGAGCAAAAATTCAGTTGATAAAAACTTAAATTGGAATTGGAAACAAAAAAATAATTTATCTATAGTGAAGGACTAAGTAATTTATATGATGTGCAAACATGTCAACATTGTTTTCCTTCAGCTGCTGGCTATAGCAGCTCTTGAGCCTGTCTGGTTCTTTGCTACAAAATAAATTATTTAGCAATAAACTGCACCATGCATACTTCAGCATCTGTGACTTGCCGAGTGAATTCTTTTTTGCTATCAGTCTGAGCTGATCTGCTTTTTGAATAAATCTGTAAATTTTTGTGTCTTTGGATGATTCTTCCACTGACGTTCGGCTGTTTTGTGATTTTGTCCGGCAACATGCCTCTCACAATCACTACGTCCACCGTGATCACAACTAAAATCTCTGACACACGCCAAGCAGTGGACGAATGTCGGCCCCTTCTTAGACTGCACAAGAAACTCATCAGTGTACTAAGACAAGAGTCAAGAATGTCTGCTGTCGTTTAGGCTTTTTCTCCTTTGAAACCAACGTTGACGCTTCATCCAATTCATCATCAGTTTCATGGGTTCTTATTATTTTTCTTTTCTTGGCACCCGTGGCAGACATGGCTGAACTTAATGTAGTAATCTCTGACAATGAAAAGTTTCAATTGTTTCTGACTTAAGTATGGCGCGCAGTATGGCGCCGTGTGAAATGTCTTAAAACCCAAAACAAACATCTTATTACAAAACAAAACAAAAAACTATTAAAAAAAAAAAAGGGTTAAAATTCGTATTTTTTAAGGCTTTTGCGTATTTTCGTATTCTAGGTCTCAAATCCGTAAAAATACGGAAAAATCCGTAACGGTAGGCAGGTCTGTACCATGCATCACATTTTTTTTTCTTGAATGCAGTGGGTTTATTTATTGGTATGGTTTGATCAGGGCAGCCATCTTTAGTGATGTAAAGCACAACAGTATTTATTGCTTTTCTTTTTGTATACTTGCTCTGACATCACAAGACTTTGTATCAAGGGAAATACATGTTGCACAAATGCAATGATTCCGGGACTGCATTTGGCCTACCTAATTCACGCTCTTCATATTCTTTTATTTTGTTTTTTCATTTATAGTTATGTAATCTGGCAAACTACACTCTCTGTTACTTATAATGTTTATTATTTATCTGTAACTTATAGTATGTTTATTTATTTTATTTCCTGAAGTGTCTTTTATGTCTTTTATTGTTTTGGTGCCGTTGTGTTGATGATTAGTAAGCTGCACGCACATTTCCTTGTAGTTTTATGAGGACAATAAAGATTCTGATTCTCCATGTTCCACATTGCATAACACATGTGAATATGGTATTCACTCTAAACTACTAAATCACGCATTCTTACAATTCATGCAATTGTGCATGTTATGACATAAAACTGATAATGCAGAGAGTCAAGGGAAGACCACAACTTACAATTCATGCAATTGTGCATGTTATAAAAACCACAAATGTCTATGTGCAGCCACAAACAATACAAAACCCACCTTAGCGTAAGCTTTGCACGACTGCTGGAGGGGGCAAGAGGAACACTGTGGGGTCTTGGGAGTGCAGACTGTAGCACCAAGCTCCATAAGGCTCTGGTTGAAGTCCCCAGGCCTCTCATTCTGTGCCAGTTCATTTGCCAGACACCTGTGCAAAAAGATATGGCCTGAGAGGGAGCATGCATTGGACTTTTAGTTTTCACAAGCAAAATGAGTACACAGCATGAAGAAATGAATGTTCATAGGTAACTGGCCTTTTAAGACGTTTTCTGCATCAGATCATGGTAGACCATTCTGCATCAGATCATGGTAAACCAACAGACAGTAGGTATGCAGGGTATTTCGAAGTTTTATTTCAATTAACAACTTGCAACCCTCTTCTTATTTATATATGAGATCATTTAATGCTACAGATTATTGTCAAGCTCTTGTGGGGTTGACACCATGGGTGAATACACTGTCTCACATTGCTGCACTGCTCTCACTGGTGTGACAGCAGTCTTGTAAA
The DNA here is from genome assembly GCA_036898135.1 of Oncomelania hupensis. Classification (NCBI taxonomy): domain Eukaryota; kingdom Metazoa; phylum Mollusca; class Gastropoda; order Littorinimorpha; family Pomatiopsidae; genus Oncomelania; species Oncomelania hupensis. Next base: position 46,575,761 of record CM072516.1, read on the forward strand.
AAATGAAAATTAATTCATACCACAAGGCCTCCATGGTTGCCTGCGCTGTGGAATCGGCTCCAATCACTCTCAGCCGTGATAAAACACGAATTACGTTCCCGTCCACAACACCAGCTTTCTGTGTGAAATAAAATGACGATTCTAGGAGTCTACCATTGCCCGAGACTAGCATAAAAATTAAAAAGAAGATAAGTAATCCCAAATCCAGTCATCTTTTTAAGTTATTCATAATATTTTAATCAAGACACTATTCAAGCTAAAATCAACACCAAAAATGTGTTTTCCTCTTAAGTCTAAAATTGCTTTTTTCTTCATAGATATGACATTTGCTTGTGTAATCAATTACAATTTAACCCACTTGTTTGTTAACCACTACTCTAAAAAGCCCTTCATAGCCATCAAACCAACCTTTTCCACAAATTTCAGCAATGTTTACAATTGTATTTGATATTTACGGTAGAATGTGTTTAACCTAACAATACCTCAAGACATTCGTAAACGCATGTGCACTCGTGTGTGTGTCTGTGCCCGTATGAGTGGCAAACAGACATCACACACATTATAAGTGGAAAAGCATGTCAAATTGATATAACACTATACCTGTCCTAAAGCAATAGAAGCTATTGCACTGGCTGTGTACTTCCCCACCCCTGGCAGTTGTTTCTGCAAGTCCTCCACATTTCTAGGCATTTCTCCATTCAGCTCCGTCACAACCTAACAGAACACAGCAACTAAAAGTGAACAACACCCATACAGCTGTACCAAATAAAAGGATTGAAATATTAAACGAACGAATACCAAACTTTATTTACGTAATCATTCTTATATAGCGCTTTTCCAGCTCAAGAGCTGCTCAAGGCGCTGGCTGATGTAGGATCTAACTCAAGCTGCCTGAGGCGTACACTTGCAGCCTTTGTGTGCATAGTCTGATGCCCAGACAACTAAGCATAAACCTGGGCAACCTGGTATGGTGGTGAAGTGACCCAGTGCTTGCTGGGTGTATTTGTGTAGCTGGCACTCGCCCCTCTAAGATATAAGTGTCAGAATCTTTAAAGTCCGGTCGATGGAATGCGTGCATGCACATTGATTGATTGATTGATTTTTGCTTTAGGTCCAGCGGACTCTTCCGAGCCAAATCAGGACCGGAGAACCCCCAATCCGCATAAAAGATCTGCCGAAACAACCCTAGTGGGAAAATTGAATGCCCTCCACCGGCCAGTCACTTTACAATAAAGACATCCCACGCGGGGGACGGCTGAGGCTTTACCCCAACTACTCAAACCCCCGGTTACAAAAACAAAATAGAATACAAACATCATTATAAATCATCAACAAAACACATACATATAAAATGCCTATAGTGCTAAATAATAACATCATAGGAAGCCCTAGTGACCACCCGGCAGAAAGCGTCCAACACTCCCAAGCTGATCCAACAGACATCATACACAAACAAGGAGTCTTGTCCAGGAAGAGTTTTCAAAAAAAAAGGTAGGTCATTGATCTAGCGAAGAAGAAGATAGTATAGCAGAGTGATAGGACAGATCAGGAATGGGAAAGAGCAAATGAGGAAGACAGCGACAGTGGGAATTTAAAGCACTAAATTTCCAGAAAGTGGGGATACTATTTATACTGAAACCCCCGGCACTCCAACGGGGGTACTGTTGCCGCAGTGAATCAGTCATGCCTACAAAGGCAAGACAGGTTTTCAACTGGGGCTTTCACTTTTCCCTTTATAATTATAGGTTAGAACAATCTACAGTGGCAAGATTGCTCATGACCCCAAGGGGTGCGTGCATGCACAGCCTAGACCTCAGTTTATACTCTCATCCAAATGACTCAAGGAGTAAACAATAAAGCAAAAGCATTGCAATAAGGTAAAAGCACAGCATTGAGATATCATCTGCTAGTAATTCCGCAAGGGTTTGCTTTAACTAACTGTCCAAACAAGCGTGTCTAACCGATGCCTAATTAGCGCTGCCTCTTTTAGTGCCACAGATCACTTCAGATTTAGCTCTTTTCACTGTTCTAATTCTAGTATCATCCATGATATATGCAAAGTGAATAACCAAAAATGGTCTTTTGCTCTTGTGATGGTGTCCGGTCCGGTTGGTAGGTGTTAGTTGTGGCTTAATAGGACTATACCTTTCTTTGACCATTGTCCGGAGTCCCAACACATAATTTACAAATATATTTACAAACATAAATAAAACACGCAGACTGGAAGGTGTGCGTTATAGCAACTTTACTGAACACGAACACAGAAAACACTCTTGACTACTTGAATTGACAGTCTTCACAAATCTATTTTTAACTCTTCTACAGTTCACAAACTCTCTATATTCGGACTACTGACATTGTCCATGTACTTCCTTACAGTCTATTTTCCCGTTCTAACTAAATCTAACTAAACTACCCATCTTCTCTCGGGACTCTCTGTCTTTCTATCGCTCTCTCTATCTGTCCCTTTTCTATCTCCCTCGAACCCTTTCCTGCACCCGTGTTAATTCTCCTCATCCCAGGGGCAGTTTGGTTCTAAAAGCTCGTATTGTTCCTCCACCTTCCTGTCGATCAAACCTTGAGACCCATCCATTATGGTATCTCTATCTCCTAGAGTCCCTTTAAGCTCATCTAGAGTCAGAACTTGGATCTCTTCTAAATAATGGACTCCTATAAGGCACTTAAACAAATGATAAACATAACTATCTGCACCTTGCTGACGGCCTCTTCCAAAGAGGTCTGGTCATTAACAGGGAGATATAATTCTACGCTCCACCTTTGACCCTGCCCATTGACCTCATAAACTCCTGGACCGATAGCGGCACTGAGTCTGGCAATACGATCCCCGTTGACAGAAAGGAAACACAACTTTTCCACTCCTATCTTAGCTTGTCAATCTCTCGGTTATCTGCTCTGACAGACCGGGAAACCAACCCAAGATCAAACACAGGGAGAGAAACCCATTCTCTTAAAAGAGATACTTTATAGGGTTACAGAGAGAATACAGAATACGAATTAAATCAAATACATTCACTATAATAAAATCATTTGTGTGCACATAAAAAGTACCAACAAAAGAACTGTTCCCTGAGGACCTCCTGTAGATGTTTGTTTGAGAGATGAGAGTGCAGAGTGGAAGCGGACAACCTGTGATCTGGACAAAAGAAAGTGAATGATCCACAGGACAAGTCTGGGAGGAACAGTGTACATACGACAGGCGCATCTGAGCCATGGGGGTGTGGTTGAATGGTATTGAAAGCTAAAGAAAAGTCTATAAATAGAATACAAACAAAGCCAGAGGTCTCTAGGTGATCATACGCATTGTGGAGAAGAATCAAGAGTAGCGTCGTCAGTACTACGGTTGGGTTTGTATGCAAATTGAAGAGGGCCACAGAAAAGCTGAGTGTGATGGAGAAGATGAGACAGAAGAATCCGTTCAAAACATTTAATAGCTATGGATGTGAGGGCAACAGGGCGATAGTCATTTAATTCTTTGGGTTTACTGTTTTGGGGCACCGGACAGATGATAGAATGTTTCCATACACTAGGTATAACACAGTCCTGACTGACCTCAAGAACACCTGACTGAATACTAAACACAGCTGTGCAGCGCATCACTTCAAGGTTCGACCACTTATACCATCAGGACCAGTGGCTTTCCTCATATTCAGTGTTCTAAACATGGATTTAATGGTAGGACCATCAATCTCAAAGTAAGCATCATCAGGTTCGAATCGGCAGTAGAATGAGTTTAGTTCTTCCGACATTTTAATTTGATTTTCAGAAGGGTGATAGCAGTTAGATGACTTAACCTTTTCCTTTTATTGCCGTTTGCATCCTGAATTTCTTTTCTAAGTTTTGCCTGAACACACCTACGTTCAGCTTTATCACCAATTTTAAATGCAATTTTCTTTTCGTTCAGCGTGGTTTTGAGTGACTTTGAGATCCAAGATTTATTATTTGGGAAAAGTTTTATAGTTTTGGTAGAAATGACAGTGTCTTCATAGAATTTTAAAGTCAGAAATACACCAGCAGCTTCATTTACACTCTCACTAGCTTCAATAAGCATATTCCAGTCAGTACAGTCAAAACATCCTTGTAATTGTTCGGTGCTATCAGGGGACCAAACTTTCACCGTTTTCTTTACAATGGGTTTGATTTGATTTTAGGTAAGTAAGTTGGAATGAGATGGACAAAATCATGATCAAATTTACCAACAGAAGGGAGTACAAACGATTTATAAGCATCAGGAATGTTGCCATACAGATGATCAATGGTATTGTTTTGACGGGTAGGGATAGGCTGATGAAATGAGGGCAAAGAAGTGCAAAGGTCAAAGCTATTGAAGTCACCTGCAATAAAGTTAGGTGCATCAGGGGAGATAATCTGTAGTTCTCACACAACATCGAAAATCTGGGTCACTGCATGTGTGGGGTTAGCATGAGGAGGTGTGTAAAAAAACAGTGACGAAGATTTGACTGAACTCACGCAGCAGGTAGCGAGGTCACAGTAATACTGCGAGCAGGTCAAGGTTGTGTGTGTTCAACTGTTTTCGCACTGTTATATAAGCGTGTTAAGGCTTTGATGTGCCACTTTGCTTTGCTTTTGTTGCAAAATATCAGATACATTTAAAGATGGGACATATAAATATCTTTTCGTCCCAAAATTGTCACATAACATCATTCAGTCTTCACTCGCTTAACATACCTTCTGTGCCCCTTCATGCAAACGTTTCCCTCTCGAGTAGTATCCCAAGCCTGACCACATTTCGTTCACCTCCTGTTTTAAGGGAAGAAAAACAAAAACTTGCTATTTAAGAATCAGAATTAGATTAGATTTAAAAAAATCAGTTTAGATTTTAATGTTGCTGCTGTGCAAGTCAAAGTAAATATAAGTAAATGTGAACATCTAGTGTTAGATAATTTTTCCATAAAATGAGAAAAGGCGTACCCAGGTTTAGAATATCTTTCAATTAAAATGTGGCGTCAGCTGAGCTTGAGAATACTGATAAAGAGTTCCTATTATCTACTAAACCAACATTTAAAAATATGAAGCCCCCCTCCCTCCCACTCCTCCACAAAAAAAAATACAAAAACAAAAAATACAAACCACAAATCCTAACAACAAAAAACTAACAACAAAAAGAAGAATGCAGCATGGTTAAAATTATTTGGTGCTATTTGGAATGAGTTAAAACATAAATTCATTATTAAGACCAGAGTTCCTAATACAAGAAAATTATGCACAAAATTTAGAAAGCGACACAGAATTGTCCGAGATTCACAACGAACATGCTTTCACTATTTTAGTGTGTTGTTAAGTTCCTTATACTACAGTCCAGCAAGAAGTGAAAGGTAGGAAAGATAGGAAGGGGGGTGGGTGGGAAGGTAAAGAGTGAATGGGTAGTGAACTGACACATTTTCAAAAACTTGTCCGTTAAATTTCCATCTTAATTTAATGGTTTTTTTTTTTTTAAGCTTCAAATTTTAAGCAGGTGATTACCATGCCCTAATAAGTCTGTACTCAAAACATTTTGAAGTATGCTACCTTCTACATAATGCATTCATGGACAAGATGTTCATCATACCTCCAGCTTTGCCTTGGCAAGTTCCGAAAGGGTTGGCCATTTCTGCAAAGTTAGCAAAACTGATCATCAGTGAATCACCCAAGCAACACTTCTGTATATTGTTGTCTGCATCTTAGTTCTTGTGCTTGTTACTTTCATCATCACTGTTTACAACAACAAACATGCTTCTGCTTCCCGGACATAATCTGTAACTGTAAAATGCATTGCATAAAAGGCCATCCCTACCCACCCACCCAACTTAAATAAAACTTACATAAAACGAGAGAGAGAGAGAGAGAGAGAGAGAGAGAGAGAGAGAGAGAGAGAGAGAGAGAGAGAGAGAGAGAGAGAGAGAGAGAGAGAGAGAGAGAGAGAGAGAGAATGGATAGCTACAAACAAACTGGTAACTTGTGTTACAATAATATATTCTAATGTAATAATACTAATAATACTTATATGGATAATGAACAATTTTTTTTTCATATTTCCCCATGATTATTTTCAAGCACTGTTTATCATGCAAGTGTTATCATTGCTGTTGAACCCCAGTGGGTTTTGATTGCAGTCATTAGATTTTCCTACAATTACTCCAGCTCTGCTTTGCCGTCTTACTTTCATCCATTTGGTGTAGTAATCAACCACCGTAGCCACCTGCGTCTGCTGTAGCATAATTTCCGACACCCAGACTGCCAAAAAATTAAAATTTTATAAATGAATGAATGATAAGTGTACACACTTGTAAAAAGGTTCAGCGAAGGGAACACAAAACACAATCGATCATATATTTATTTATATAAATGGAACAGAAGAAAGTATTTCTTAATAAGTGCAAGGCAACCTTTCATTCAAACATTAACATTACACAAAACTAAGCTTATAATTTTGGTATTTCAATAGGCAAAATAAAATAAATGTATAAAATTAAAAATAGAAAAGAATATTACCTGCATATGCTCTTTGGTTTACATCAGACACTGTGCTCTGGGGAAAATACAATATAAACCAAGAAGCACATTGAGTTTGTACGCTTAATCCACGGTTCCACTTCCAGCCAATGTATAATAATATGCTAAGTTTATTTTTTACTTTGTTACTTATATTGATCAGCGTACAACTAATCAATGAAATGTATACATTATTTAAAATGGCTCCAATAAATGTTTATCTCTCCAGTCACCTAGCATAACTATGTGTTCTGTAAGTAATGTTGTTAACAAAATGGCTACATGAGTACATGACCCCAGCAACAAACTGTATCGAAATGCTACTAATTATTATTATTATGATGATGAACATTTTGAAACGCCTAATCTTGACAGCTCTAAGCGTTACAATAAATATATATAATACACACAATTTAACAATGACGATGATAAAGATTCAAGCAGATAAGAAAAAGTAACAACTGTGGAAAGCAATGAAAGTAGAAGAAGGTTACTGACAAATACAATTAGGATGAAAAAAACTACAAAAACAGCAACATATGCAACATTGCAAGGACAGGAAATTGTAAACAACGAACAAATATAGTAATAATTAACTTATTAAGGAATGAGACATGGTGATGTATGGTGGAATTGTTTAAATACCCCACTCCTCCCTCTCTTTCTTTCTCACACACACACCAAGCAAGGATAATTAATTTTTTTCCAGTGAATTTCATACATCTCTGTGTTGTGACTTATCAAATAAAAAAACATTTAAAATAAATTATATTATATTTATAATAAATGTTCTAACCAATTTACAACAGATTTATTGATTTATGTACCTGCTTACGCCAAGGTAGGTCTCTCTTGTTGGCATCATACCATGCTAACAGTCTTTTCTGTACGTCTTTAATTTCTTCCTCTGTGAAACAATGGATGGTCAAAGATCCGCGTGGTACATCTTGTCTTGAGGGTTGTTTTTGATCTGCTAATAAAACTTAACAGTATAATGCAATTATAAAGTATTCAAATTTAAAAAAAACAGTAATTCATTCAACGATTCATTGACAATGTTGGGCAAATCACACGCACAAAAATATAAATTTACAATAAACAGCCCATCAGTAAAACAAGAGAATTACTCAACTCGCAGTTTGCCACATTGTGTAAAAGAATTAATTTCAACAGTATTGTATTAGTATTAAAAGAATATTGATCTTCAAGATCAGCACCCCATACTTTTACAACAAATAGTCACAGAATATGTAAATTTATATAATTAATTTATGATTGATACTAGGCCCTAGGGTTACGGTTTGTGTTAGCTGGTTTGGGGTAGAGTTAGCACAGGCCCAGAGCACTTACTCGTAGGCCTCACTACAATACTCTCATTATTGTAGTGAGGCCTATGAGTAAGTGCACTGGGCTTGTGGATAGGGGTAGTAATATCTAACCTGAAAAGTACCTGCATGAACCCTAAACACTATGGTGTGTTGTGTTTTGACTTTTGTTGTGTTTTGTTTGTGTGTGTGTGGACTATTTTCATTAATATGCTGATCTTGAGGATTGCCCAAAAATAATGCTTGTATGTGCGCAATTTGCTTGGATGTGTGTGGTGTAAAGAGGGACAAGAATGCCAGTTACTGCCATACTGGTGGCCAATGCCCAATAACGTAACTTTTTTACATTGCAACATTGAAGTTTCATAGTTTGAATGTCAGCATTCTCATGATTGTGTGGCTTACCGATTAGTACATAAATTTGAAAAGACCGTACTTTTTGACGAAACATGTCGTCTACTGCCATTCTTCCCCATTGCAGCAGTAAGAGCTTATGTGTAAAGCCGAGGGCTACCAAACTCCAAGCTTGGAAAGTAAACCTTGAAGGCTAAACTCGCGCCAATTGTTTCATGACGCTTCATAACCAATCTTCCATTTAAAGATAAATTCTAAAAGCAAATAAAGTACCTATTCTAACTAAATAAGTGATTAGTTCTTGTTGCTAAACAAACTTACTATTGGGACTGAAGTATCAATTGTAATAAATAATGCAAAACGACATCGTTATTAATATATTCCTAAACATTCGCAACGTTAGCTTAGTAAAAGCATTCTGAAAAGAATTATTTCCCTTTCAAAGATGGCAGTCGATCTGATTAGTTTCGCGTATGCAGCAACAATTGCTGCTGGAGGCATTATTGGCTATGCGAAAGCAGGTTCAGATATTACTAATAGTAATTTTTTCTAACACTTTTTTGCATTGTTTTCTTTTCAAGAACAAACTTCCCCAAGTAATGTTTTTCATCTCTTGTTGTCATATGTTCTGGCTTCCTGGTGGCTGGTCCTCAATTTCATGGTGATCATTAAACCTCACGGCTTATTTATTGTCCCATCTTTAGCACATATATTTCAGGTCTGATTTAAGCTGATTTAATATTTCAATTAAATTTATTTTTATCAGTTACCTAATGTGTTATTATTAGCTTGTTTTTAGATTTATTCTATGTAAAATAAATTAGGTAATTGATAAATCATAAAAGCAAACAATTGTTATGAAAACTATACCAAACTCAGGAATTTTCCTGGCACTGAAAGAATTAGTAGTTTTGCTGTACAAAAATAGGCTTGAAATTATAAATAACATTTATGTCCACTTTCCAAATACAAATAAATGTGTAGAATGCTATTAGCAGAACCCATGCTCATTAAACTGCTAGCATACATGTGTTACACTCAGTTTGATGTTGGTGTTTTCTATCAGTAGTGGATTCAGCCCCAATGCTGAAGTACTGATGAGTGTAGCTCAGATTCGTTTATTCACGCAACCCGCTTAAACAGCATACAAGTCACAGAGTCGACGTATGAAGTTTTCCACTTTTATTCAGCACACATCAACAACTGCATACAATCGCTCAATCGCCTTTCCACTCTCAAAGTTACTTTCCAACTTACTATCAACAACTTCACTATCCTATTTTTGAAACAGCGCGGCACATAAATAGTCTCTTGATACTCCCGAATAACCTGGATCAATCTCGTATGACGCAATTTAACAAATCGCTTCTAACTTCGTCATTACTGTCTTACGTCATACATATTTCTTCTCCTTCCGGAACGTCCTCTTGCTTCGAGATGTATCGGGAAATTTCTATCGAGAGTAAACACGCAGATCCAGAAAATTCTCCAGTAATATCGACTAACGCAGATCATCAACGTTATACAAAGCCTCTCCTAACAACAATGCAAACTCAAATCAAAGGTAAATAAACTCCATTATTGAATACTTTGCAAAACGAAACGATTAGATCTATCGTGCGCGTTTCCGACGTACTACCATTCGCGTTTCAACGTAACATAACCCCCAACTCAAGAAGAAATTTACCCAATTTCTTTCAACAACGTTGAAACGTAATGCACAAGCAAAGTTCACAATTGAAACTAATTTAAGACTTTCTGAATACTGTAATTGCGCTCAGCTTATCTACACATAGTCAATGGTTTTCATCTTCAAGTCTATCTGGATATTGTCAATGTTCACAGTTCATTCACACAGAGTCAATGTTTCTCATCTGCAAGTCTTTCTGGGTACTGTCAATGTTCACAGTTTATCTACAGGTCAATGTTTTTTTTCATCCGCAAGGAAACGACGCCCTCGTCAGTTGCGGCTGTCATCGGCCCAGGGTCAAAGACGACAATCACGTGGGCTTTCCTGGAGTCAGTGCATCCTCCGTTGTCTTTTTCTTCCGTCGGATGTCCGACGCAGTCGACGTTGTCAGCTCCCAGAATGCATTCGCTGGGTCTCACGGTCAGGTTGGCTTCTGCGGGACGGTGGAACAGCTCCCTCAAGGTCTGCAGATGCTCCTTCCAGGTCTGGGTGTGGACGTCTTCATGTTCGACCAAAGTCGTAGAGCCTGGGACATCACTGAAGCTATGGGGAAACTCGCCCATAAGGTCCTTGAGCTCAATCTTTTGACCTTCCGTCAAGCGTGGTCCTAGCTTAACATCATTGATGCCTTCTTTGCTATGGAAGTCTCCCAGTTCCAACAGTTCCTCGCTGTCAAAGCTGTTGTCGATCTCAGCTGCTGTTGCTGCATGCACAGTCTCTGATGGCCTTTCCACGTACAGCTTAAGGAGGTTGGCGTGGTATATCTTGGAATGCTGGCCGACCTTCACCTTGTAGTCGTTGATTCCCACCACGGTCTCCACTGCATACGGGCCTTTCCACTGCATCAGCAACTTATTGTGATCAGTACTGACAGTAGGTAGCAGCACCAGCACTTTGTTGCCAGGTTTGAACTTCCTGCTCACAGCCCTACGATCATAGTAGTGCTTTCCACAGTCCTGGGACTTCTTCAGGTTTTCTCTGGCTATCTCGAGAGTCTGCTACAGCTTCTCTCGTAGCTCAAACACGTACTGGTAGCTGTTCTTCACCTCTGGGGTCTCTACTTCTTTCGTCCACAGTTCTTTCAGGATGTGCATCGGCCCTCGGATGGTTCTTCCGTACAGCAGCTCGAACGGAGAAAAGCCGGTGGACTCCTGCGGTACTTCTCTGTAGGCGAAAAGTAAGGCGTTGATGTAGCGATGCCATTGTCTGGGCTGCTCGCTGCACAGTTTCTTCAGGGTGGACTTCAGCGTAGCATTGAACTTTTCGACAAGCCCGTTGCACATCGGATGGTAGGGTGTCGTAGTCAAATGCCGGATGCTCAGCAGTCTGTTGACCTCCTTCATGCAGTCAGAGACGAACTGCGTCCCGAGGTCTGTCAGAATTTCTTCAGGCACTCCAAGTCTACTGAACATGTCCACCAGTGCCTCTGCAACAGTTTCAGTGTCAATCTTCTTCAGCGGCACTGCTTCTGGGTACCGAGTTGCATAGTCCACTAAAGTCAGTACCCACCGATGACCTTCTTCACTCGGAGGTCTTATTTCGCCGATTAAGTCTAAGGCCACCCTCTTGAAAGGTCGGTTGATCAGAGGCATTCTCTGCATAGGCACTTTCGGGACCCTTCCTCGAGGTATGGTCTTCTGGCAAATGTCACATGATCGGCAGAAACGGCTGACGTCCGCATGAAGTCCTGGCCAGTAGTACACCTCCTGGATTCTATCCGACGTCTTCTTGATACCCAGGTGACCTCCCATGATTGAGTCATGCGCTACTTCCATCACCTGACGCCTTAGGGGTAACGGTACCAAAACTTGACGTAGTGGTTTACCTCCGTTGACCCTCGGGTGCTGGAAGATTCGGTACAGGATCTTAGCCTTCACCTCAAAATAGACTGTACCACTGCCTTTGGTCACGTGGTCTAGGCGGTTCCTGTACTTGTTTAAAGTGCTATCAGCTTCCTGGAGCTGGATCAGTTTATCTCTGTCCACGATGGCAGCTTTGGAGTTGTCGGCGACCTTCAGTGGCGTAGACGTCTTGTCTCTCTTGGCCTGGGCCCTGGTAGTAACAGCACCGACGATCTCTGGTCGGCAGGTCTGAGCCGGAGTAACCACATTGTCCCGTAGCAGCTCTGTAAGGTCTCCATCGGGAAATGGCAATGGATCCTCCTCCACAACTTCGATGTGTTGAGTTGAGGCAGGACTCCACTCTGGATCGGGGTCGTCGGGTCGTCTCGCGCCGTCGATATTCCCGATCATCAAATCATACAGCGGCTTCTTCGGGCAAACCGCTTCGACTTCGCCTATGTAGAAAGGGGTGTTGACATGAATTTTTGCAACTGGCGCTTTCACACATTTGCTGTCGGCCATGAGTGTCCATTTAGAATCGCCAGTGAATTGTTCTTTAGCGATTAGGTCTTCTCTGACGATGACCCCACTGCAGCCAGAGTCTCTTAGGACAGTCACTTCATGATTTCCGACGCGTCCCTTGGAAACAGGCATGTTCTGGACGGTCACAGCTGCGCTGGCGACGACGGGGATGGATTTTCCGTTGGCAAGGAGAAGTTGGCCATCGGTCATGCACTCTTGCACGTCCGCAGGAGTAGCTGTGCGCTTGGTCTCACTCGGAAGAATGACGCTCCCGCCGCACACTTGATGGTCAGATCTACTGTTTTGCCGTTGATTGGAGAAACGTCTCTGTCGGTTGCCCACCGCTGCATTGTCCGTACTGCCCCGCTGTCCGCTACTTTTGTTTTGAGGACAGTTAGCCGCTCTGTGGTCTGTAGCGTTGCAGGTGAAACAGCCTCTTGAATGCCCTTCCCTGGGAGGTGGCGTGGAGTCCGTCTGTTTCTGGTTCGTCTGGCTCCCCTGGATCTGGTTCCCATGGCTTGCCGTCTTCTGAAAGTGTTTCGTCGCGCTGGGTGGCCCCAACGTTTTCTCATGAGCGATGAGATATCTTTCAGCAGCCTCAGCAATGTCTTTTAGCGTCTGCAACTTTTGTATTTCCAAGTGGATCGCGAGGTCCTTAGGGCAGGCGTTGAGTAATTGTTCCCTCACGATCAGCTCATGGAGACTCTCGTAAGTCTTCCCTTTGCCTGATAATTCCACCCACTTGTGTAGGTATGATGACAGGCGCTCCACAAATTGCTTTGGTGTCTCGTCTGACAAAGGCCGGCATTCACGAAAGCGTTGACGGTAGCCCTTTTCTGTAAAGTTGTAGCACTGCAATAGGGCCGCTTTCAAAACGTCGTAGTCTTTGGCGTCATTATTCGACAGTCTACTGTAGACATCGAGCGCCTTCCCCGTCAGTAGTGCGCTGAGTATGATCGCCCAGTCTTGACTTGCCATTTAGCGCTTTCGGCGAACCTTTCAAACCTCGCTATAGATAGCTGTCGATCTGGTCCTTTTCGTCGACGAATGCTGGCAATTTTGGAGCTTTGAAGTCGCTGATAACGTGGGCGCGTGCTGCTGTTGTTGGATGCGCGCCATCTCTAACTGGAACTGACGCTCAGCTTCCCTTTCTTCACGCCTGCGTTCCTCTTCTCTTTCTTCACGCTGCCGCTGCTCTTCTCTTTCTTCTCGGCGACGTTGTTCTTCTACTTCTAGACGCTTCTGTTCTAGTTCTATTTCTTTTTCTAGACGCTTCTCTTCCAATTCTCTTTCTCGTATTCTCTCCTGAGACTTGACGTACTCCGTCAGCTGCTTATTGCCTTTTAGATTCAGTTCAACCCCTTTCTGCCAGAAGTCAGCCATCTTGATGCTTCTGGAAAGTTCTTTTCAAGAAAGTTCTTTTTCTAGAAAGTTCTTGACTGTGCTGCACCCTTCTAGACTGTTCTAGAACAGCACGCTTTCTGCAGTAGCGCTGATGCTTGCCACTAGTCGCTTTCGCTGACGCCGGCCCCGCTGTCCTCGTCGTATGCGACGCTGCACCACGCTGGTGTTGATGTATATGCTCCTGTGCTGAAGTAGACGCGACGTCCGTTCGTCGCTCTCTCTAATACTGGCGATGTAGCTCCGAGACTGTCCCTCGACGTAGTCTTGCGGCAGCCACGTAGTCCCGATCTGTTGTTCGCTCACGAAGCAACTCTTCAGCGACTACACGCCCTTGCAATCAACCCGAATCTATCGGATGTAGTCCCAGTATGTTGGCCCCTCTCGACGCAACTTGTTGGCGGCTACCCTCGATGACTGCCTCTCGTAACGTTGACTCGCTTGTTGTAGCAGTTGAACCCTTGGCTATGGCGTGAATCGCGGCTTGACCCCCAAAATGTTACACTCAGTTTGATGTTGGTGTTTTCTATCAGTAGTGGATTCAGCCCCAATGCTGAAGTACTGATGAGTGTAGCTCAGATTCGTTTATTCACGCAACCCGCTCAAACAGCATACAAGTCACAGAGTCGACGTATGAAGTTTTCCACTTTTATTCAGCACACATCAACAACTGCATACAATCGCTCAATCGCCTTTCCACTCTCAAATTTACTTTCCAACTTACTATCAACAACTTCACTATCCTATTTTTGAAACAGCGCGGCACTTAAATAGTCTCTTGATACTCCCGAATAACCTGGATCAATCTCGTATGACGCAATTTAACAAATCGCTTCTAACTTCGTCATTACTGTCTTACGTCATACATATTTCTTCTCCTTCCGGAACGTCCTCTTGCTTCGAGATGTATCGGGAAATTTCTATCGAGAGTAAACACGCAGATCCAGAAAATTCTCCAGTAATATCGACTAACGCAGATCATCAACGTTATACAAAGCCTCTCCTAACAACAATGCAAACTCAAATCAAAGGTAAATAAACTCCATTATTGAATACTTTGCAAAACGAAACGATTAGATCTATCGTGCGCGTTTCCGACGTACTACCATTCGCGTTTCAACGTAACAACATGCCACAACCAAGTAATGTTGAAATGGCCAAGAGTATTTAAAATACACAAATTTAAGAGAATAAAAGTACATGCCATGAGAATATTTTGCAATCTATTGTAACAGTCTAGCACACAGACACATTGATACAATTCCTTTAGTTTACATTTTGAAAAAAAAAAAACTCTCTTGATTTCTTTTTTAAAAATAAATTTGTTGTTATTGACTAATCTTGTTATAATTTGGAATGTGGAACGTTCTACTAAGTTCTCACATGTATATTTTACAATGTCTGCAAAAAATGAAAGATTTGCTGAGACATAAAGTACTGAAAGCACTATTTGTAATTAACTAGTAATAAGGCTTGGGTTGATGATCTATTTTTCTAAACCTTGCTCACCCAAAATCAATTTGTTTTTTCTCCTTTATCTAACTCATCCAGGCTACCTTTCCCCTCAAGCTCACTGCGGACATGAATATGAAAACTTTATTTATTTATGATCTCACAGAGAAATTACACTGAACATATATATTCAACATTGAATTGAAACATTCTCATAACAAAGGGGCATCGTCCTCTTTATTTTTGTTCATAGCTGACGTTTTTTTAGTCAGGTTTCTTGGAATCCTTTGTACTCATGTCTCATCTTTCACCAATTGTTTGCAGACAAATATTTGTTTTATAGAGTGATAGTTGTTAATAAAGTAGTGAGAATTCTGCATGACAGCCTGTGGACTTTAAATGAAACATTAGTTTAGTGGGCAAGTTAAAAATTCTGGCTTTTCACCTATATTTTTTATTTTAAAATAAAATTTACAATGTCAAAACAAAAGATACTACACAATAACTTACTTTGAGATAAATGCCAAAAATGTATGTGAAATCATTCTTTCAGCACAATGTTTTTTTTTAAAAACTTTACTGAGTGCTTTATACATGATAATTATTTTTTGTATACACTATTTGTCAGTTTTGTTTGTCTATGCTACACTTTAGTATTTATAAAGTAAATTTTAATATTTAAAAAAATGCAGGAAGCATCCCGTCTTTGGCGATGGGCCTGACCTGTGGAGCCCTGATGGCAGTTGGGGCATATCAAACAACCAACGATCCGAAAAATGTTACCCTTTCCCTTGGTGAGTTTGCTGGGGAAAAAAGTAACATTATGATGTAATGCAGATTTCTTTTGTTTGTACAATTCTTGTCATCCTCTTCCAACTTTCTCTCCCTCCTTATCCCCGCTCCCTTGTTTCCTTTCTATTGGATGATGTTAGTAACAGTGCTTGCCCAACAAGCAAATTATAGAGAAAGAATAAGAGAATTGGAGAGATGTTCAAGGAAGAGGCAGCTGTAACTAGTGTAAGAGAGGGAGACAATAATATACTCAGATCTATATACAGGCATATAATGATTGGTATCATAGAGTTAGAAGGGCAGTTTCATTATCTGTCAAGTAGATGTATGATTTGTCTCACTAACAGTTAACAATATTAGCTGCAAGATATTGTGTTAAATAGATGTCAGGTTGGTAATAAAATGTGTGTTTTACTTCTAGTGACTTCTGCCATACTGACTGGAGTGATGGGATACAGATTTATGAATTCAGGGAAGTTTATGCCAGCTGGTTTTGTGGGAGCTTTGAGGTAAGCTCAGTATGTCTTCTTAACACTGCCAGTGATCATATCACCATAACGTTTTGCATATACCATGACATTCCTTTACAGCGAAATGGCCAGAGTACTGAAAGCACTCGTCCAGTTGCCATATAGTACGAGTAAATATTGGTACACTCGACGTAAATGTGCAGGTCACTCAACCGAAAGGCAGCCGATTGTTCTCACTCCATATTTCTTTTCTCATAGCTGATGATACTGTTGCACTGAATCACATTGAACCATCTTTTACTAGGTACAGAAAAATTTCAGTTTCACTTTGTGTGAATGTTATTAACGGGCTAGTAAACATTCTGACAGGCTTCTGATTCTGTAAAGTTTCTGGTCCAGTGGGCTAGTTAAAAATTCTGGCTTTCTGCACTCTTGTACAGCCTACTGGTGCATAGTTGTTTTTTTAACAACTTGGCCCATTCTGAAAAATTATGAAACTGATGTGTTTGTCATGGTGCAGGCTTTCGGTTAATTTTCAAAATGTAATTGCTATTTTTTTGCACAGTCTGTCTATGTATATCTATTCAATTTGTTTTCATCATCATATTCCCATATAATTGTTCTATGCTTGTCTACCATCATCATCGTCTATTCTGACAAATGAATTTGCTTGGTTTGTTTCAGTTTGGTGATGGTTCTGAGGTTTGGCTACAGGATGTACGCACAGTAAATGTCGTGGTTGCAGTTGTGAACTTGATAAATGGCAAAGAGATTTATGGTGATATTTTGTATTGTCTCTTTGGTGTCATTAATTTTTGTGATGGCATGATTAATCATGTCATGCCCTGTCATTGGGTGAAACTGTAATGATTTTTTTTTTTTTTTAAGATTAAAGACAAAACGTTTTCTTAAATGAAATTGCAAGTTATCATAATACTTCAAAAATTATTATAACACCTCTGATGTAATATCTGAAAAAAATTCTTTCAAGGGGAGGAGTGGGAGGCATTTTTAGTTTACTGGCTGCAGCAGTTTGTAGCTTTTTTTTTCTTTTTTATGATTTTGTTTCTATAGATTATGATTGCCAGACTGTCTTACTTGTTGATAATGCACACTTTGTAGAGAACGAAATTATTTGTTAGGATTTATCGTTATGGATATTTCAGTGTTGATTTTTGTTCTTACTGCAACAAACATGCTGTATGTAGAAGGGAGGTCATTTCTGTGTTAATACAGCTTGTTTCTTCTCTTCTGTAAAAATCTCATATGTACTATTATTATCGATTTCATTTTTTAAAGTTTAAATTGTCATTCATTCTAAACAGGTTTATGTGTGATTTTATTTTTAATTGTATTTGTTGCAATAAACAATTAAGAAATGCAAAAGAATAAATCCAAATAAAGCAAACTGTTGCTGTTGTTATCATATACTGTGTTGAATACTGTGTAATTTATATTTGTTTCAGTCTGCTTTTGGTATAACTTCCTTATATTTCCTAACGAATTGGGAATCCCACACACTAATAGTAATATGTGCAGTAAAACTTTAAGCAAGTGTAAGCTTTCTAGTACTGAAGTTTGAGAACACAACATATACACCAACCAACCGTCACTTGTAATTCATTTTGCAACAAAGGGTATGCTCCATGGTGCATAGAAAGAATCATAAAAGTTGAGGATCACAGAGCTGCCAACCCCTAAAAAAAATTTCAGTAGCAAACAAAGACAAATATCAGTAGTTTCAGCTCAATTTCAGTAGCAAATGTACGAACAAGAATTTTCACATGATAAAATGAGCATTATTTAAAATGTTGATATTAGCTTAAATAAAAACCAAACACCAACACAAAAAGCATTAACTTTCAAATATTTATTTTTAAAATGATAGAAATGTTCCTGAAAAAAACAAAACAGTTTTAACATTTTGTTCGGAAAAGCTAACCCAATGGCTCACTACATGTACTAATGGCATGGATACTGCATTGGTTTAAAACCAAATTGTTAAAGCTATCGCAGGACATGACTGTGGTCTCTCTCTCTCTCTCTCTCAGTCTACCGCGCAGTGGCTGCTGAGCTAAAAATAGCGCACACGCAAAGCGCTATACGAAAGTCTATGATATTGACGAAAGCCTAGTAGGCCTACGTCTCTCGCGGCTTTGTTTCGATACTTGTAAAAAAAATAGGTATGCTTTGAAATTTTTCTTCCGTAGTATTTCTTGAAATGGCGTAGTTGCAGAATTAAAGAACATTTTCCGGAGAAACTACGGACGTTCCGTAGGGGTTGGCAGCTCTGGGATCAAAAGAACTTGTTATACATGTTATTCCCAACAACATCAACCAATTAACTTTAATTCAGTCACAGATTTATTTGATTTAAACAATGTTCAAGGTCAGATTTATTCATCCTTCATTTCTTCCCAGGCCACTCGAGCAGCTCTCAACTTTTCCGCTTTTTTGCAGCCTTCTCCTTTGGACTGGCAGCCACTGCAAAATAGAAATAAAAATCTGTCAACCTACAAAAAAACCAACCAACAAACAAGAATTTTTAAACCTACGAAAAAACAACCAACCAACCAATCCATCATTGTTCAGGGATCAGTTTACTAGCGCTCCCTGCGCCATTGACGCATAAAAATTAAAAATGACCCATCTACAATTCTTGCCAGGGGCCGAATGGCACTTCGATTTTTGGTACCAGTGCGCCACCACAATAACAGTGCACTTTATTGGAGGCGACAAACATGCTTTTGCTAAGGCAAGTTCAGCGATTGGCTATGAGGGCCCGGATGTTGATCTTTCAGCCAATAAGAAGTGTTGTACGATTCTTCCAAATCAGAATTTGCTATCGTCTGCGCGTATGTTGTGTCCGTGCAAGGAGGATTTTGTGTTTTTCTTTGTGCCGCTTTGAAAATGCCCCCCCACCCACCCCCCACCCCCCCAAAAAAAACCCAAAAAACAACAAAACAACCTAAACTTGAGGTAGGACAGTCTAGACTGTCGTTTGCTGCTGTTAAACCAGTCTACCGCAGCTAATCCTACGCAAGATGATTGTGTGAGCCCCGAGTCAAGTCAAAATACTGATCCCTGTTCTGGTTATTGTTTTGTTGGTAAACATGCTTCACAACACATGCACACTCACAATAATCTATTTTGTTTTAATTTCTGTAATAATATCTCCAGGTTATCTTTTACATGTACATAAATTACTGCTGAAATCATGGCCCATTGAAATTCGATCTGAGTGGCCCAATGGCCCATAGCTTTTTTGTGTCAGGCTGAACCCTGATTGTTGACAAGTTTTACATTATGGATTCTCCATCTACCACTCCAGTTTTCTCATTTAAAAAAAAACAAAAACCTACAAATGCCTTGACCCACGTTTTTAGTAAAGTACATGTGTATGCCAAAATAGCTGAACTGATCTTTTCCGTATACACTGTTCATTTTCCTTAGCGCCCATATTATGAATCATAATGAAAATCCTTTTAGGTAAAATTTAGTTTTCATTGTTTATAGGGTCCAGCGGAGTGCAAAGCGCAGAATCGGGACAACAACTTTGTTGAAGGAGGACTCGCCCCCAATCCATATAAAAGATATGCTGAAACTACCCTAATGGTAACACTGACGGCACTCCACCAGCTGGAAACAACCCTAATGGTATCACTAAAGGCACTCCACCAGCTGGTCACTTTACATGGAACGCGCCCTGCAACCCCTCCCCCCCTACCCCACCCCGCCATACCCCCTTTTTTCCGAATAAAAGCCTGCAGCTCACCAGACTGTGAAGCGGCTGACAAGTGTTAAACAGCCCAAAGTCTCCACTATCCAAAGCAAGTCTGGCATTTGCCTTACAGAAGAACAAGAAGTCTTGGACAGATGAACAGAGTACTGCTCTGACCTTTACAACCATACACCAAATGGAGACCCATCAGTTCTAGCATGTCCCGAGAGCAGAGAAGAAGAAGAAATCCTCCCAATTCTCCGGGAAGAAGTTGAGGCAGCAGTGCAATCGCTGAAGAAAGGGAAGTCAGCGGGAGTGGACAACATACCAGCGGAACTGCTACAAGCAGGAGGAGAAGCGATGACTGATGCTCTCACCATTATCTGTAACAAGATCTGGCAGAGTGGGGAATGGCCTACACCATGGACCCAGTCGCTTGTCATCACTCTTCCCAAAAAAGGTAACCTTCAGGAGTGTGAAAATTACCGCACCATCAGCCTCATCAGCCATCCCAGCAAGGTCCTCCTGAAAATAATACTCAACAGGTTGAAACCACAAGCTGAACAAATCATAGCTGAAGAACAAGCAGGATTCATGGCAGGGCGAAGTACCACTGAACAGATTTTCAACCTCAGAATAATCTGTGAGAAATACCTACAGCACCAACAACATCTATATCATGTGTTCATAGACTTCAAGAAGGCATTTGACCGAGTCTGGCATGCAGCTCTATGGGCAACCATGAAAGTGTACAACATCAGCCCTAAAATTATAGAAGTCATCAAAAGCCTGTATGACAAGGCTACCAGTGCAGTCCTCCATAACAGCGTCATCGGGAACTGGTTCAGAACAACAATCGGTGTGCGTCAAGGATGCCTACTCTCTCCAACACTCTTCAACATCTTCCTAGAGCGCATCATGTCAGATGCTCTTGCAGATCACGAAGGCACAGTCAGCATAGGGGGCAGAGCAATCTCCAATCTTCGTTTTGCGGATGATATTGATGGATTGGCTGGAGAGGAACAAGAACTTGAACAGCTTGTACAGAGGCTTGACACCACCTCCAGAGCTTATGGAATGGAAATAAGTGCAGAGAAGACCAAAATGATGACCAACAACACCAATGGCATCAACACGGACATCAAAGTACAAGGCCAATCCCTCAACACAGTGCACAGCTTCAAATATTTAGGAGCCATGGTGTCAGACAATGGGTCTCGACAGGAAGTCCTCTCCAGGATCGCACAAACAACTGCTGCCCTGACAAGGTTGAAGCCCATTTGGAAAGACAGAACCATCAGTCTACATTCCAAAGTAAGACTGCTGCGCTCTCTGGTCATCTCCATCTTCCTATATGCTTGCGAAGCATGGACCCTCACAGCAGATCTCCAACGAAGAATACAAAGCATGGAGATGAGGTGCTACAGAAGACTTCTGTGCATTTCCTATACCCAACACATCACCAACGTTGAAGTCCGACAGACCATCACACAAGCCATTGGACAACACGATGACCTGCTCACAGTGGTGAAGAAACGGAAACTCCGATGGTATGGCCACGTCACCAGATCATCAGGCCTTGCAAAGACCATTCTGCAAGGCACAGTGCAAGGAGGTAGAAGAAGGGGGAGACCGAAAAAGAGGTGGGAGGACAACATTCGAGAATGGACTGGTTTGACACTGAGCGAAGCCATGAGGGCTGCTGAGGACAGAGAAAGATGGAGTATGCTGGTTAAGCGATCATCTGTGGTGCCCCAACGACCTTCGGGTTATGGGACAGGATAGGATAGGATAGCTCTGGGTAGCTTTCATAGTGTTCTTAGATAAGATGTCTGCCTGGATAATTCTAGGTAAATAAAAACACAACAAAAAGGCAAGTTTCCGAATAAGGCCTATTGTAAGACCTGAAAAAAGCCAAGGTTAAAGATATACACCCTTGCAGAATCTTACCTGTAATTTTCACAGTTTTGTTCTTCTTTGGGATTACTTCTTCAGCGGGTGAACTCTCATCTTCCAGATTCTCACTCTCTCTTGCTATGGCTTCCATTAATTTTCTCTTCCTCTTCTGCCTTTTGGACTCCACTTTCTGGTTGGAGGGATAAGTCACAGCAATGCAGGTTGGACGGAAGGACAAACTCCTTGATGCCATTAGCTGTACTTGTATGCTCAACTGTACAAATAAACAATAACCAAATAATAACAAAATAAAGTACAACTGGACACATTTTTTCCAGGATACACAGATTTAACGTTCTTCGCGCCATGCTGGCCAAAATCTGGATAATTCAATTTTAGTTTTGGTTTCCGTTTCATACAAATGGCAAGAGATGTGGTTCCTGGGGTAGTACAATGCGAAACCGTAAATCTGCAGATGTTAACCAAAACAGGTGCGTTGCCATGAACCTAAAATTTACTGATCCTGGAAGAAATGTAATCAGCTCACAACTCCACAGGTACAGGGAGATAACTCATACAGTTTCGCTTGGGAAAAAATGTAAAAACAGAAAATTAACAAAGAAAATAACTGTTAGTGTATATTATTTTCAGAGATGTAGATGCACAAAACACAATGAAGAAAATAAAGCATTCATATAAGATTTTTAAATTTTATTTTATTAATAACCATCAATTGATGTGATGTCGGTTAAAAAGTAACTGTTTTTTTTTTGTTTTTTTTTAAAGTCACTGCTTCATTGTATTCTAAAGTGACTGCTTTGTTGTGTTCTAGTTAACACTTAACACCTACTCATAATGTCATACTATAAACCTTTTGTTTGACAATTCTGTATACACTGATTGCTCCATCTGAAGCTGCGGTTGTCAACCATTGTTCTGATGATGGGTTCTCATGTGATGGACATAATGCTAGTGCTCGTATTCTGAAAGATAAATTGAATGTAATTTAGAATACTTTGAAATCCATCATTATCATCATCATAACTGTGTTCAAAATCAGACACACTAATCATACATATGTTTAAATCTAAAGCAGGATGTCGATTGCAGGCACCTCTCCACTGTGCAACCACCAATAAGCTGCACCCAAACAACAAATAACAGGTTAGCTAATGACAATTTTGCTATCAGGAAAACACATTATTTGGTATAGGAAACCCTGCTGTCACCTTGTGGACTTGGTTTCAAAGCTGCACAGTTCCTTGCCATTGGCAGTGTTAACAAAGCACAACTCTGCCTTTTTCTTTCCTGCCTGCTGCATTTCACCTTCTCCGCTATACACAACCACTTTGTCCTGACAAACACAGAAGTATCTTTTCATGAATATCATTACTTATGCTCATGGCCACACAACATTTGAAGACAAGACAATATGACCATGGGTCGTCGGAATGCAGGTAAACAGAGCCCAACTCAAGATTTTCAACCCTGAAGTGTACTGTATGAAATTCTTGAAAGGAAAATCAAAATTTAACATTAGTTTTCAATGAAAATGTGTTAACTGGTCAAACAGGAAGAACAGATAGTAAAGTCCCTTCCATTATTTTTTATGCCTAGTGTTTTTGTAATGAAACTAAGCATAATATGAAGACAAAGAACATAGATTGTTAACCAGCCAGAATGAGTTAAAGAACCTGACAGATGATAGTAAACTAGTAAGATTATAAAACTAGTTATGTAGCAACTATCTCCATTCTTACAATACATTTAAATAAAAAGAGAATACTCACAGACACATAGGCTATGCAGTAAACTTTCTGTTTTGTATCAATGCTCCTGCTTACTTTTCCAGTCTGGAAACAATAATTAGTTTATATATATGCAATACAGTGAAGGCCAGATAAGTTCAATTTTACTAATATTCAAGTATATGGACCAGTTGTTCTGTGTGATTGCAAAGATCTAAATAATAATAAGAGAAAGAAGAAGAAGTGCCTATGCATTAAGGGAGGTAAAATTGTAGTGTACAAATAAAACATTGGACGTGGTCTTGTCTTCGGAAATGGAGCAGCAACAAACGCATCTAAAATATAAGCCTTAATAAAATGCAATAATTACTGATAGGTAAGATCTCCATTCTACATTATATACAAACCTCAACATTGTAAACATCAATCCTCCTCTCAAAGGACACCAGGAATGACGATCCTTTAGGAGACCACATCACTAAGTCTGCAGCTGCCATTGGAAAACAAAAAAAAAAAGAAATTAACATTGTTCAGTTTTGAACGACTGATGAATCAATTTATTGTCCTCATCATAATAAACAGGGATTTTTTTTCTTGTGTTGTATATCAGAGATGTGAAATACAATTTAAATTAACTTTAAAATGCTAGTTATTATCACTTCCAACCTCCTTGCACACATTTCGTTTCCCTGACTGTGTAATCTCTCTCTCTCCACCAGTCAGTCTCTCATTCACTACACATTTACACTGCCGTGGCAGACAGTGACACAGGCACCTGTTCCCAATCACCGACATTCAACATGCTAAAAACATTATCAAATATTTTACATAAAACATAGAATATACGCATGATTCAAATAAACTGAAGGAGAAACAAAAACACACTGTTTTTAGTGAAAATATGAGAAATATAAAGACTGTGCTGAGGTAAAATAGGCATACAGAATGCAGATGAAACCTGGTATTTTGAGAAAATAAACTAAGCTATTATAAGCTTTTGGCAGGTCAACATGATTACCACAGTGAGAGATTTTAAGAAGCGCACATGTTTTTCAAAATTCAGCATGAAATATACAATATGGATGCATAAACATCCCATTTACAATGTATATGAAAATGTGTCCATCCATTACATGCCCTAACTCCTAAATAATTGCTTGTACAATAGATTTCACCTGCCTGGTTGGGCAGATATTAATAACACTTCTACTTGCCTAAATTCAAGCTCTACATACTCTGGGCAGTCCCAAAGCTAGCAAATATACTGTATAATTAAAAGGATAAAACCCATATGACTCAAATGCTCTTTACGGAATCTATTCATAATATACTACATGAAAATGAAAACACCCAGTATGGATCATGGCGCATACATGCATGTGATCAAAATTTGTGCGGCTGTCTAAGTGCTCAACATTTTTCGCCTCACCTTGTTTGATATTTGACGTGAATGCTGGCCGCCCATCCACCAGGTTCCATGTTTTCATGGATTTGTCCTGGCTCACTGTAAGGGCAAGCTTTCCACTTGGATGCACACTCACACAGTTCACGGACCCTCTGAAAATTAGCGGAAACGGCAAATGATGACTGATAGTATGTAAACACGGCTGAAACTTTCTTCACTGAAAGTAAACTTTCAGCCACCAGCTGTAAACTATTTTTAGCCACGCCAGGCCCTGTGCAAGGAGGTAGAAGAAGAGGGAGACCGAAAAAGAGGTGGGAGGACAACATTCGAGAATGGACTGATTTGACATTGAGCGAAACCATCAGGGTTGCTGAGGACATGGAAAGATGGAGTACGCTGCCCATACGACCTCCGAGTTACGGGATAGGATAGGGATAGCAGGCCATGCCGTGCGAAACCCATGCACAGCCAGCGTCTCGGATCTGGCTATAAGCAGTTCAGCCAACGATAAGGGACAGCACAAGGGTTATTTTTATCCATAGCCAGAAAGTACCGCCTAAGAACAGCTGTGTATACTCTGCAGTGAAGACTGGATCGTTTCAAGTCAGCTTAAACTCCAATACCACTTTGGCATTTATATTCAACCTTTGCAAAGGACCTGGTTGTTCTTTGTCCAAAGAGCAACTATATCAAACACATTCAAACTGAACCAAATACTTTATAAAATTATCTGACCTTTGCTTAGTTATTAGACTAGAGGATCAAGAGAAAGCCTGAGCCACAATGGAAAATTTATAAAACACATTGTAAAACACATTGCAAACAGGAAAATATTTTAAAATTTATAAAAAAAATAATAATTAAAATCACAAAGTAACAGAAGAACTACATTTTTATTAACAATTATAAATACAATACTTTCAGCCATACTCATACACACCTCCCAGCTCTCTCACTACTCCTACTACACACACACACCTGCATAACAACTTTATAGACAATTTCATTTGACAAAATAATTTAAAACACACCTTAGGTACTAAATTCACACAACTTACAAACATAAAGCACTTTTGATCCATTTGATCATAATGCCTGTGATATGTCTGTGCAGGTGTTGTGGTCTTTAGTGGTGGTTTTAACAGTTGCTCCAAGGCGTTTTAATGTAATTACACGTTTCTGTTTCTGTGCAGAATGCATGTATACTTACAGAGATTGATGATCAATTGATGATTTAAATGTGCTTTGTATTTTATGTATTTTTTATTGTATTGTATTTTTATGAAATAGGTATGTTTGTGTCGTTTTTGTTATTGTTATGATACCCTTCAGGGGTGTTTGTGTTATGTGTGTGTTTTGTGTGTGTGCACATCTATGTGTATGAGCGAGAGAGAGGGGGGAAGATAGGGAGAGAGATAGGGGGTGAGAGAGGGAGAGAGAGAGGGCGGAGAGAAAGGGAGAGAGTTTGATTGGGTTTTAATATTGTGGTGTTATACAATTTGTTCCAAAAGAATGCTTTTCTTATTTTTTAAAAGTTTAGTTTTATTTTTTTGCTGTAACTGCGCTTTTAGTTTCACTTGTGGAAAATGCATAGTTTTGTTTTTAAATGAAATTAATTATTGTTATTATTTATCTTATATATACTTGCCAGACATGTATGGTAAATCTTTGGTTCATGTACCAGAGATGTTACTAGTTTTATGTTATCTGAAATTAGTGAATGAGTGTGACACTGACTAGTCTATTTGAAAATAAAAATCCTTGATGAGTAATTAAGCATGTCTCAATATACACATTCAAAAGGCAATTGAAAATGCTATTTTTAAAAATGTAGAAAATAAAAAGCTGTAATTTAGTTGTAAGGAGGCACTGTGGTCTAATGGTAGTGCTTCGGCTTGCGGATCGGAAGGTCCCGGGTTCGAGCCCTGGCCGGGCCATTGTGTTGTTTCCCTGGGAAAGACACTTTACTCCTGTTTTCCAACTCCTTCGGATGAGAGTATAAACCGAGGTCTAGTCTGTGTCGCATACATTCCATCATAACGGACTTTAACTCTTAGTATCCTGAACCGTGGTAATCCGTGGTTGCTTCCCTTTCCCAGACCGTGGTAAACCGTGACTGACGGTGACCAAAATAGAAACTGACATCACCGGAAAAGAGAGCTCTTATGTGTGAGAAACCAGGTTTATTTACATCCGGGCAACACTCTACTTGCGTTCTCTAATCGCGCCGGTTTCAGTTGTTGCTTTGTGGCTAAGTTTGGGCATAGTTTCTGACGAAATAAATTGCTGCCTTCGATGGCCATTATGGCGACTCGTGACTCCGGCAGTGACTCGGAATTTGGTGATTATATTGAAGGATTAATGCGTGATAGAGATAATGCTTTGGGCGTGGATGATCAAAGTGATATTTCTTTGTCTTCTGTGCTCACTAGTGATCTAAGTGACTTCGATTCCCACGTGTCATTTTCAAGTGACGACGACAATTATTTTGTCGATTCTGACGCAGAGTGGGTTGACGTTGTTGAGGATTTTGAACATTTTGTTTTTGCTAGTGATTTAGGCCCAAGTAAACCACTCCCTCTTGATTATTTTCTTCAACTTTTCCCTGAGAGTGTCTTTGACAAAATCCGTGATGAGACCATTTTGTATGCTCACCAAAACAAAAATATTTATGAAACATTTTATTGAAATACCTGTTTTTTTTAAATTGATTACACAAAATACAGGTAAAACTTGTAAATAAATATGAAACAACACTCTCACTGTGCACCCCAACCATTCAACAATAATATCCCAAATTTTCTTTTAAATTGGTTTACTCATAATTTTTTTATAATTTTTTAAACAAAACAACCCAAAACTAGGCTTTTTGCTCAAACTCTTCTGGGAATGAAGTCTGGAGCCACAGAAACCCTTATAGGATGCTAAGAGTTAAAGATCCTGACGCTCATGTCCTAGACGGGTGAGTGCCGGTGACAAGAAAACACCCAGCATGCACCTAGGTCCTTCTCCCCCATCCCTGGCTGCCAAGGATTGTGCTCAGTTGTCCGGGCGTCAGACCATGCGCCCAAAGGCTGCGGGTGGGCGTCTCGGGCGGCTTGAGTTAGATCCTGTATCGGCCAGCGCCTTGAGCAGCTCTTGAGCTGGAAAAGCGCTATATAAGAACGATTAAAATAAATAAAAATAAATAAATAAATTAAAAACAAAAAGCAAACAGGCAAACGACAAACTTACTTGTGACCTCTGAAAGTGCGAGTTTCCCAATCGGCCATTCGTGTAATGCACATGGTCTTGTCTTCACTGGAACTGAACAGCTCTGCCTTTCTAAAGAATTGAAGGCTTGTGATTGATCCTAAAATAAATTTAAATTAAATTAAAAACAACAACAATGTCTTTGTAACTTGTAAGTCATCACCTAATAAACTTTTCTTCTTAGGTTATAAAAAGCTGTTGATACCAATTACTGAAAGTGGCGGAATTTGGTTGTAACCAAGGAAGTTTGTACCCTTGCTTGATGGTTCCTGTTATGATGAGATCCTTGAGCTCTTGGATTATGCAGGACAAGGTGACAAGGCAACAATCCTTAAGATAAGACCATACATTGTAAAATTCTATGTATCTTTTAAACTGAATAAGTTCTACAATCTATCCAAATTGAGAACAGTCATCCTTTTCATAAGTATAAGAAGAAAGTTTCTCTAGATAAGAAAAAACACCAAAACAAAACCAAGCATACAATTTTATTAGTTATTACATGGCTTTTCTTTTTCCAATTAAACAAATTAAAGGGAAAGCAGACCTGAATGGATTGGTAACATCCTATCAGGCTTATGACTTTCCAGGTTGTAGAAGTGAATAAGGTCATCTGAGCCACCAAATGCCACCATCTTCTGTTGTAGTACTGCTATGCATTTAATACTGCCCCGACTGGAATCATCATCAAATGTTTTCACAAGGTGGTATTCCTGGGAGATTAAAAGATATACTGCAGTAAAGATCACATTTTATTCTAAATAGGTATATCAGCTAAATAAAACAAATCATACATTTATTTTATCGTCTAATAGTAGTAATAATTATATTAATAGTAATGGATGTAAATATATCTCATAAATCAAGACCTAAAGAGCTGTGATCTTTAATCAACATACATGAGCTATGCGCATATATATATATATTAAATATGTACACTGCAAGAAAATTGCTATTAAAAATAATATATAAAATAAAAAAAAATTAGTTTTGCTGATTGTTAGATTTAAAAAAAAAGATTAATTTATTTATTTTACTGCATCCCATCAAAACATGAAAAAAGCAGAGGAAACTCGCATACTCAGATACTGTTGAGTGAGTTTCTTTGTTTTACTAAAACCTTTTAGTACAACTACAAAATACAGATCCTGATTTGGTAAATTGCTGATTGGCTACTTCAGTACAGTTTGACAACTTGTAGCTCTATAGTATTATAGCACTGAAGGGTGTATTAAGTCGTTTAACTGTAGTGCATGTATACAAGCTATAGTATAACTGTTCATTACATAATCTTTCTTTGGTGTGGGCAGCCAACTTTGAATTTGTTGAAGAAACTTGCTGCAATGATTGGGGGCTGCTAAACCTGGTGAGGAACTATTGAAGTGGACCACTGTCAGGAATTCAGGGTGAGGGGAATTAGCGATGGGAGGTGGGTGCATAAAGGGATGGTGGGTAGAGCTTCTAGAGGGTTTCACAGGAGGAGATGCATCTTGACCTGGAATTCGGTCAGGGTATCTGCAACGACTTTGGTCAGAGTATCCGCAAATGTCTTCATGCAGGGAATTCCACTATGGGAAGGTACATGTGGACAATCATGTCTTCTGCCGGTAGTTTGTCCTGTTTGAGGGAATGTCATAACATAACGTCATAAGTGATAAGATGATAAGACTGTTGGTGGTACAGGCGGAGTTCTTCTTCTTCTTGATGTTAAGGGCCCACGATCAAGGCGTCGATCATTCTGGCTCCTATGGGTTGATGAGGGGGTTTGCGGTTTCACTATATTTTGTGTGCTGTTGCAGACTAACTATCTTTATCACTGTACAACTATTTTCAAAAAGTATTTACATAGTCCAATGCCATAGTTTGTAGCCACGTTGGTGTTTTCTGGCTGGTTGTATGGGGAGTGGTAGGGATGAGGGAAGGTGTTAGTGTCTTGGAGACTATCAGGAGCTGGAAGTTGGATGGGAGCAGGCTCTTGGCACTAACGTGCCAAGTGTATTAGCCTCTGCTACATCTTTTGGCAGATTGTTCCAGTCTCTGATGGTCCTGAGTTCCTCTTGGGGCGCGCGCTTTGCTTTGGGGAGTTGTGGGCGAATCCATGGTGGTATTTGTAGAAGGAAGTTAGTCTTGCACATTTCCTTCTAGACTGGAGGGACGGCCACTGCAGCTCTCCCATCAATGGCATCATGATCATTATTCGAGGTTTAGCATAGCATAGCATAGCATAGTTCGGCTTGACAATAACAGTTGGATACCCACATTATGTATCCACAGATGTGGCCAATCACAATAACAATACCATGTTTTGGGCAAAAAAAAATCTTACCTCTCCATGTTTGACAAGCTGCTGGCCCATCAAACATCCTTCATACGTTCCTATCACAACCTGCATACTCTGTGTCGCCATTGCCATGTGTTGTGTTTTCTTATGGATCATGTAGGCTAAGAGTGATTTCCCTTATTATAAGTCTTTTCGCAAAAAAAAATATAAAGGATGATAACAAAGCAACAGATAACTTTACAGAATAAACATTTATTTTCCTTTACAAAAGTAGCATGGAATAGACTAAGCAAGGATATGATTCTGTGTATCATTACTTATATTCCAGATCCATAATTATAGTTTTATTTTTATTTTGTCTTCTTGCTGTAGGGGAAGTAATCGCACTTAATTTAATCCTATGAGTAGCGTGTGCCTGTGCAATTATAGCTTTGTTTTCAGAATAAAATCTAAGAATGGCAACTTCTTCTTCCTCATCTGTTACAAATACGTATGATATGTATCTAAGCCCTTGTATCTGGATGGGAACAAATGTAAGTAGATTTATTCATCTTCATTCTTGCTTATAAAAATATTTAGTCAGTAAATAAGTATGACCAACACCATCAGTCCTCCACAACAGCGCCATCGGGAATTGGTTCAGAACAACAATCGGTGTGCGTTAAAGATGCCTACTCCCTCCAATATATTCCTAGAGCGCATCGTGTCAGACGCCCTTGCAGATCACGAAGGCACAGTCAGCCTAGGGGGTAAAGCAATCTCCAACTTCATGGAATAGCTTTGTGATGATTTCCTGGAGAAGATACGATAATCTTACATAAAGTTACAAGGGATTAAGATCTTTATAAATTTTTATTTAGAAGAGGGGTTTAGCTCTCTCTATCAGTTGTTCTTTACCAAGATTCCTTAGCGATGTGAGAGACTAAATCACGGTGCTTGATTGCTCTACCCCCTATGCTGAATGTCCTTCTTGATGCGCTCTGGACATTTTAGTGCACAAGAGCCTGGTATCGTCGCTCCAACCTGAACTTGATGCAGACTGTGAACTGATCTGGACCCGTATTCACCTGAAACGAAACAAGGACTTAACAGTAGGGTGTTTCTACATGGCACACCGGAATCAACATGACCTCGATGAACTGGATGCATCCTTAAACAAGATCACAACTGGCGACCGCCAAGAACACGTTCTCCTAGTGGGCGACTTCAACTGCCCGAACGTGAACTGGGGCAGTGGCGCTGTAGAGGCAGGAGCTCCTGAGAGGCCAGTGCAGCAGTACCTGGTTGACATCACCTCAGCCAACTTCCTCACCCAGATTCATGACGAACCAACACGTGAAGACAACATACTCGATCTGGTCTTCACCTCCAACCCATCACTTTGCAAGAGCTCCAGGTCAATTCCGGGCATATCAGACCATAGCATAGTCATCACCGATGTCGACATCCACCCCCACCGTATCAAGGAAAAACCGAGAAAGCAGCTTATCTACTCAAAAGCCAGATGGGACAACATCACCACTGAACTGGACCAACTAGCAGAAGACATCAACACCATGAAAGAGAAGGGTGAAACTGTAGAGGCCATGTGGACCCGCTTCAAATCGTCACTCATGGCAGCCGTGGAGCGTTTTATTCCATCCACACTCCGGCGAAGCAACTACAGTTTACCGTGATGAAGAAGATTCTGCAGCGCAAGAAGAGGCTCTACAACCAAGCAAAGAAGACTGGCAACTGGTCAAACTACAGATTTGCTCAGAAGGAGTGTCGACGCCAGATGCGACAGGCGGAGTGGAACCACATCAACCAAACCATCGAGGATAGTCTGAAGGAAAACAACACCAAACCTTTCTGGCGATACGTCAAGTCACGCCGACAGGACAATGCTGGAGTCTCGCCACTCTACAAAGGAGGCTCCCTACACAGCGACAGTACCTCCAAGGCCAAGATACTACTGCAGCAGTTCCAGTCTGCCTTCACGAAACGTGACGACTCTCCTCCGGAGCTGAAGGGTGCTCCAGTCCCATCGCTTGAGAAGCTTACCATCACCACCGAGGGCGTTGCAAAACTCCTAAGGAACCTCAAGCCCAACAAAGCATCTGGCCCAGACGGCATCCCGAACCGCATCCTGAAGACGTGCGCCGACTCCATCGCTCCCTCCCTGACTGCTATATTCAACACCTCCATCGAGGCAGGACAACTACCAAAGGATTGGCTATCGGCAAACATATCATCCATCTACAAGAAAGGCGACAGAAACAAAGCAGAGAATTATCGCCCAGTGTCCTTGACCTCAGTCGCCTGTAAACTATTAGAGCACATTATCTGCCACCACCTTCACAAGCACTTTGAACAGCACGGAGTGCTGTCCAGCCGCAACCATGGCTTCAGGACCGGCCACTCATGTGAAACCCAGCTGCTCACCACCATGCAGGACATCCTGTCGTCACATGATGCAGGCCACCAGACGGACGTCGTCATACTCGACTTTAGCAAGGCATTCGACACAGTACCGCACAGCAAGCTACTCCACAAGCTGGCCCACTACGGCGTGCGGGGCACTGTCCACACCTGGCTGACCAGTTTCCTGACCAAGCGGACGATGAGGGTGGTACTGGAGGGGGAGACATCTGAAGAGGTAGAGGTCGAGTCCGGCGTCCCACAGGGTACAGTGCTCGGGCCGTTATTGTTCCTATGCCATATCAACGACTTGCCGGACACCGTGAAGTCTACTGTCAGACTGTTTGCGGACGACTGCCTGCTGTACCGCCAGATCCGCTCCTTCCAAGACCATCTTGCCCTACAGGTCGACCTCAAGAGCTTAGAAGTGTGGGCCGCCCAGTGGGGGATGAGATTCAACACGCAGAAATGCTACGTACTCTCCACCCGATCCAAGTCTCACTTCTTCTATAGCCTCGGAGACACCATCCTCCAACAGGTCGAGCAGAACCCCTACCTTGGCATCCAAATCTCAGCAGACCTCAAATGGGGACCACACATCACCAGCCTATGCAAGAGGGCAGGATCCACACTTGGCTTCCTACGCCGGAACCTTCGGAACTGCCCACAAGAGTGCCGTCGCCTTGCCTACATCGCTCTTGTTAGGTCCACCCTTGAGTATGGGTCGGTGGTATGGGATCCCTACTACAAACAAGACATTGAGAGACTTGAACGCATCCAACGCCTGGCTGCGAGGTTCATTACCAAGGACTACAAGTCCAGGGACCCGGGATGCATTGGCAGGATGCTTGAGTACCTCAAACTTCCCACACTCCAGGAACGTCGCCAGCAACTCCGGCTGACGATGCTCTACAAGATCGCCAATGGTCTTGTCCCCGCCCTACCCCCTGATTCCTTCCTCACTCCTGTGAGCGGCACTCGACGTAGGGTCAAACCCACAGCGTACGACGGGTACGTGAGCCAGAATATTATACAGAGACAGGCAACCAACAATAGCCGCTGTTTCAAGGCTCCTCCCTCCAAGACAGAGCAGTACAGAGGCTCGTTCTTTGTCAAGACAGTGATCGAGTGGAACAACCTCGACGATACCACCGTCACCATGCCCACGCCCAACGCCTTCTCAGCAGCGTTAGGGCGGCAGAAACCAGTGTGAACAACCCTGTGTTTTTATCAAGTTTTTAACCGTTTGGATTATAACCTTTTAAACAGACAGTGTACCCATTGCCTACATCTGGGCAAACGGACGGTTAAAACCGCTAGGTACAGCAGCAAGAAGACCAGCTGAAGTGTAAATATTACTGTTAAAGTTTTTTTTTTTTTTTTTTTTTTTTTTTCTTAGATGCGCACACCCAAAAACGTCACGTTGATAGTCGTCATCGGCTTCTGTGGCGCACCCGCCAATTAACACCAACAGGCGGGATATCCAGATCCAGATCCAGATATTGTAGTAGTAGTAGTAGTACTTAATAGTGTAGGGACTAGATCATGGTGATCATTAAGCCTCGCGGCATATTTAATGTCCCCTCTTTAGCACATATATTTCAGGTCTGATTTAAGCCGGCTCAAGACGCTCAATTATCAAAATCGTATTTTATAGATCAAAAATTTCATGTTCATCAATAAGATTTTTGAAACTGTTTAAAGTTTTTGCCTGTTTAATATTTTGTGGAAGTTTGTTCCATAGAGGTGCAACTCTATTACTTAAAGTATGTTTGCAAATATTAGTACGGCTATGCTTAATAAATAATTTGTTAACAGAATTTCTTGTTATATCAAATTTGTTTAGTTCAAAAAATTTGTTAGTATCTAATTCATCAATGTTATTTAAAATGTTATAAGCTTGTAATTAGGTCTCCTCTCACTCTTCTGGCTTTTAGGCTTGGCAGACATAATGATTCCAGTCTGTCTCTGTAAGAAATATCTTTCAGTCCTGGAACCATTTTAGTTGCTCGTCTTTGTACACGCTCAATAGCAGCGGACTGTCTCTTTAATAAAGGGTACCAAATAATATTGCCATATATTCTAGAAGAGGTCTAACCAAGAACTTGTAAAGTTGTACAAATGATGATCTATTTAGATACAAGAAACATCACCGTATAATAATAATTACGAGAGTTTTATTTGCCTTATTAATTACTTCACTAATGTGACAGTCAGAAGTTAACATGGAGTCAAATATTATTCCTAAATCTTTTTCACTATTACAGTGCTTCAGATTGTTGGTGCGCCCGCGCCTTTGGCGCATATTTTATCAGAATCAATGGCGCGTAACAGTCAACTTGAATGCGCCAGCGTGGCGCGTCATAAAAATCAAGAAGGACTAGGTGAACATACGATACGAATATCTTCGATTGTCAATGACCCATCTTTTTCAAAATTAACCCATCATTTTGCATGGCCATGGGTCATTGGGCCCATGATGTCTGAAAACAATCTGAAGCACTGCTATTACATTTAGTCACTAATACCTGTACATTGTTCACAGTCATGTAATAACCATTTTGGGGGTTGTTTTTGCCTAGATGTGAAGAGTGTTGGAGAGAGTAGGCATCCTTGATGGTGTACATGAAGACATTTTTACTTGACGGTGTAATGTACCATCCAAGATTAGATTATAATATGAAACAACTGGGTAATATCAATGTGCAACCAGTTCATTGAATTTAATAAGTTTTGACGAGCCATGAAATCACATGAAAGGACGAATGCAGAATGCAAAAATTCACACAAAACATTGAGAGCTTTACACTGTGCATAAGCTATAACACTTCTTAATTAACAGATCAATAGCTATTTTCTTAAAACTTTATAGCATCCATTATGTTAATTAAGCGGAGTCCCTGTGCCACAAGACTGGTGGGATTTGCTTAAGCTAGATGTGACACTTTGTGTAGCCTGCAGTTTCACTGCCTTGATTACAGAGATTCAGATTTTTTTAAATCTTTTGAACACCTAAGATTATGCAGATCACCATCTATAGAACATGTACAGACTAGAAAATGGAGAGCTCAGACTTAGAGTTTAAAACAGGTTACTGCTTAGGGCAATATTTAGGGCTAAAATGTATTTTAGTACCCTTATAAAAATTATCAATGAAAGACATCATGCCGCCACTGAGATCCTTGGTAAGCACCACCCAAAAAAGATACCACGGATCACACCTGAACTTTGGACCTGTGTGACAAACAAAGAGAGATGAAAAAGAATACCTCACAGGGAGCTGATATCTACCAAAAAATCGTTAATGACGTCTGAAAAGGCATGCGAACAGCAAAGAAGAACTGGATAGATCAATGCCAGGAAATAGAGAACAGTCTGAACAAGAACAACAACAAGAAGGCCTACCAGACTGTGAAGCGGCTGAAAAGTGTTAAACAGCCCAAGGTCTCCATGATCCAAAGCAAGTCTGGCATATGCCTTACAAAAAATAAGAAGTCTTGAATAGATGGACAGAGTACTGCTCTGACCTTTACAACCACACACCAAATGGAGACCCATCAGTTCTAGCATATCCCCAGAACAGAGAAGAAGAAGAAATCCTCCCAATTCTCCCAGAAGAAGTTGAGGCAGCAGTGCATTTGTTGAAGAAGGGGAAGTCAACGGGAGTGGACAACATACCTGCAGAATTGCTGCAAGCAGGAGAAGAAGTGATGATTGATGCCCTCACCATTAGTTGTAACAAGATCTGGCAGAGTGGGGAGTGGCCTACAGCATGGACCTAGTCACTTGTCATCACTCTTCCCAAAAAGGGTAACCTTCAGGAGTGTGAAAATTACCGCATTATCAGCCTCATCAGCCATCCCAGCAAGGTCCTCCTGAAAATAATACTCAACATGTTAAAACCCCAAGCTGAACAAATCATAGCTGAAGAACAAGCAGGATTCAGGGCAGGGAGAAATACCTTTGAACAGATTTTCAACCTCAGAATAATCTGCGAGAAATACCTACACCACCAACAGCATCTATATCATGTGTTCGTAGACTTTAAGAAAGCCTTTGACCGTGTCTGGCATGCATCTCTGTGAGCAACCATGAGAGTGTACAATATCAGCCCTAACATTATTGAAGTGATCAAAAACCTGTATGACAAGGCTACCAGTGCAGTCCTCCACAACAGCACTATCGGTAACTGGTTCAGAACAACAATCGGTGTGTGTCAAGTATGACTACTCTCTCCAACACTCATCATCTTCCTAGAGAGCATCATGTCAGATGCCCTTGCAGATCATGAAGGCACAGTCGGCATAGGGGGTAGAGCAAGCTCCAACCTCCATTTTGCGGATGATACTGATGGATTGGCTGGAGAGGAACAAGAACTTGAACGGCTGGTACCACCTCCAGAGCCTATGGAATGGAAATAAGAGCAAAGCAGTGACCAACAAAACCAATGGTATCAACATAGACACCGAAGTCCAAGGCCAATAAACAACTGCTGCCCTGACAATGTTGAAGCCCATTTGAAAAGACAGGACCATCAGTCTACACTCCGAGGTAAGGCTGCTGTGCTCCCTTGTCATATCTATCTTCCTGTGTGCTTGCAAAACATGGAACCTCAGAACAGACCTACAACGAAGAATACAAAGTATGGAGATGAGGTGCTTCTGAAGACTTATGGGTATTTCCTATACCCACATTATCTACGAGGAAGTCCAATAGACCATCACACAAGCCATTGGACAAAACGGAAAATCCGATGGTATGGCCACGTCAGCAGAGCTCCGGTCTTGTAAAGACCTTCATGCAAGGCATGGTGCAAGGAGGCAGAAAAAGAGGGAGTCAGACAAAGAGATGGGAGGATAACATTCGAGACTGGCTTGACACTGAGCAGATTGCTTAGGATTGCTGAGGACTGAGAAAGATAGAATATGCTGGTTAAACGATCATCTATGGTGCCCCAACGACTTTCGAGTTACGGGATAGGATAAGATAGTATAGGATAGGACATCATTGACAGAAAGAACTGGGAATTTTGGCTAGATTTAGAGTTAATCCTTAGGAGGGGAAGTCATTTTCTAAAGAGTAAAGTTAAAAAAAGACCTTGTTTTTAGATGATCTGGGAAAATCTATCTTGCGATTGTCTGCTTATTTTCCATGCTCTCAAACTGAAGAAAACTGTTTCCCCATCATCCCTAATACTAGTATTATTGATACAGTATGCCTAAAACTAGTGGAGGCCATCTCCCTTTCTCACTGCTAAGCAGCGCTATCTGCAAAGCCAAGTGAAGCAACAAAGAATGCCATATAAAATTTCGTATTGTATTTCAAGGTGGGAAGGGAATGTGATGTTGATGTGAATACGTAATACTTCAAGCAAACCTGCATATGTAGTGGGTGGCCCTACTCAACAGCTAATGAGTTTTGAGAGAGGGAGAAGGTCTCATCTAACTTCTAAGTTATTCTCAGCCACGCTGTATGAGCTATTATTATCAGTAATATCCCTGAGGCTATTAGTATTACTTTTTTTTCACAAGCCAAGTCAGTGCTAAATTAAATGTACACTAATAGTAATAGGTCAAGAAGATTTCCTAATCTTAGTCAAACTGTCACAATAA
The DNA here is from genome assembly GCA_036898135.1 of Oncomelania hupensis. Taxonomy (NCBI): domain Eukaryota; kingdom Metazoa; phylum Mollusca; class Gastropoda; order Littorinimorpha; family Pomatiopsidae; genus Oncomelania; species Oncomelania hupensis. The sequence goes on from CM072516.1 coordinate 46,614,433, forward strand.
TCCACTGGATTTATAGGTCTCAACATGTTTAAATTATGGCTGGGAACCACCACATTTGTATAATCTGGTAACTTAATTAAATACAATATTTATACATTGAGCTTCAAGATAACTTTCAATAACAATATTTTCAGCGTCGACTGGAAAATTGTCAATGGGATACTGAGATAGCTGTTCCTTTAAATTGTAATGCATTAGATGTTCTTTTCCTTTCCATTTGCAAATTACTTTATACAATTGCAATTTGTTCGGGGATGAGGGGTCTGCATTTAAAATATGTTAGCTTGCAATATAATTGTATTTTTAATTTCTGTTCAGTTGGATGATGACATGAATGAGCAGTTTGTCCGGATGGCATTTGAACACTATGGCGAGAAAGTGGTGAATATCAAAATCATGAAAAACAAGAAAGCTGGGTGAGTTTTCTTCTTAATTCATGCCTGCCATAGCAATGTGAGTCAATGTATTCCCCCTTCTCCCCTCCCCCCCTCCCCCTCTCCCTTCTTCCACCCTCTTCTTAAAAAAATGTTAATTTTTTTTGCAAATCTGCGTGAGATAAAACATAAATAGTCCAGAAATTTCTTCTTTAAAAAAAAAAAAAATTCCTCCTTCCGTCTGTCCATTCGTTTCTGTTTATCTGCCCTCCACTGTCTGTGTGTGCAAAACTTGCAAATGGATTAATATCTCAGAACCTTTTTCAACAATCACAATCAAACTTGGTAAAATGGTTTATACCTATGAGACCCCATAAATGGTCAATGAATGAATTACTTCACTTCCAGGTTAAGGTCCAGTGTTTCCCACAAGCTTCAAATCAAGGGGTCCAAGGGACCCTCTGTTGAAAATTTTGAGGGTCCTTTTACAAATTCTGAGGGTCCCTTCCATGTGTGCATACAAATGTGACTAAAGTCAATAAGATAAAGTGTAGTGCTTATACAATGTCTTATAGTGCAATATCAGCTGACCAGTCAATAAACAGCACAAGAACTCTATGCCGGTGTGTGTGTGTGTGTGTGTGTGTGTGTGTGTACGTACCTAACCATAACAGTGGGTTTATGCATAGGTTACACTTACGTGCAACTGGGTTTAAAAAAATACTGGGTTCCAAAATCTGAAACTCAGTTTTTTTAAAACCGGCTTTGCAATAGGAATAACAAAAAAAGTGTATACGCAAAGTCTGAGCGGTGAAACCCACAATTGCGGTTGAGTCAACTTTGAGTTTGAGCCAGTTAACATGCCGCGATGTGTGTTCCCGCTGGTCAACCAGTCGAATACACGCACTGTCAGGGGAAGTAACTCGGAACGCCACACGCTACGAGCCGGCTGGCAAGATGGAGGTACGTGTTTTTTCGTTTTATTCAGTTGTGTTTTGTCCTTCTGTCTCTGTAAATTGTTCTTTAATCTATATTTTGTGCTTCTAGGATGTGGCTTTAAAATGTTCCCTTGTTAAAATTTCAAGCTTTTTCGGTGTGCTTTTGTACTTTTAAAATCATATCAATTTTCGTGTGGATGTTGTGGTCGATTGTCAACACAGGGTCTGCATTTTTGTTTGTTACTTTTTGAAGAACACAAAAATAAATTTGCTGCATTTTAAGCGTCCTTGTATCTGATATTAATGAAGAGTCTTGTGAAGTCTCTTGAACATTGAAACAGTTACCATGAGAAATGTATGTCTCCTTTGTTCACACTGGGGTTTTCAAAACTTGCATTTTTTCTCATTTACAAAAAAGACGGTCAGTGAAGATAGTACAAGAAGTAAATAAGGGAGGTATTGATGTGTTATTTTATTCATATGTAGATTGATTAAATAAATGTTTAAAAATATTTTTGCAGAATAACAATTTTAGTAGGCAAAATGCAATGTTATCAGAATAAAAAACAATAAGCTTTTAACGTGTACCATTTATTATACTGCAACTTTTATTTTTCTGTATTTTCCTTGTGTTCTGATGTAATTTAAAAAATCACATGTTGCAACAAACAGTAAAATACAAAATTCTGGCTGCCGTTACCTACATAAGTTATAGCTTTTGATTTATGGTTCACCTGTCTGTTTTCCTTGGATGAAGGGAAATAGAATATGTGAAAACTGATTGATGCATTAAACTGCTTAACATTTGGATTTTTTGTGGAGACCAAGCGTGTTTGCCAGTATCAAATTGTTGTATCTGGCAAACTCCAACAGTCTCAGACCCCTGTCATTTGTCTCGTTGTTGCAGTGGGGTCCACATTAATAGCTAGAGCACCATTTTCAGATCTGCATCTACTCCATTTCCCAAATTGTTAGCTGTAATTCTGAGTAAGCATAATTATTTTAATAAATTCTGTTATTCCTTTTTTTCCCAGAACATCCTGTTATGCCTCGAGTTTATCCGGTTGCGGAGAAGTCGCTGTAGTCCGACGACGACCCAGGAGGCGTTTGGAAGGAAGACGTCCCACTCCATCACCATAAACATCTTCATCGCCTTCATTGTACTCATCAGGTGACAGCTGGTGTGTGTCAGTACTTATTGAATTTTATAATATTGTTGTTCGCTTTGAAAAAAACACTCATTGATTGCTGTATAAAATCGGTGCCACAGCAAAGCAGTTAACAACTGGCAGCTCCACGCCTCAGATCAAACTGTGACCTGCTAACACAAGGTGTTGGTGGTATATTGTTTCTACATTGCAAAGGGGGAGGTGAGGAGAGCTTGGATGAGGGAGGAGAATGGGGGGGGAACATTAGTGTACATGGCAGAGCTAGACATCCTTGTTGAATAAGATCAAAGTTTTAGCTCAATTTTACAGTTGTTAATGGGGCACATGAAATGCAGATTACATTATTATAATGTACACAATTCGCTCTGGGCTTTTCAGGTTGTGTAGGTATGCTTTGGATTTTAAAAAGCAGGCATGTTGAGGAACCTTTGTACTTGTGCTTTCATGGGGTGGCCTCGTGGCGCAGTTGATAAGTCGCCGGTTTCCTATGCCGAAGGTCGCGGGTTCGATTCCCGCAAGGGGCGAACGTATGTGACTTAGGTACGAGACTATTGAGGTCACCGAGGATTTTCTCCGGGCACTCCGGTTTCCTCCATCCCTTCAATAATGGTACAGGATGCAGTCAATATAAAAATTTCAAAAATAAAAAGTTCGATTTTCTTCCGTCTTCTAATAGCGATTTCCCTGCCTTTACACCACCTGTTTGAGTGATGTATGTGTATTTGGTGTGTGAGAGGGTAAATGAGACAGGTGAGCGTGTATGTTGGTATAGATCGCCGCGCTTTGAGCATTGGGGAAAGGCGCGTACATAGCATCCTGTATTATTATTTATTATTATTTACTGAGTAGCTAGTAAGCATAAGAGTTTCTATAACTATTTTATAACTTGGTTGCTAGTAGCTAGTGTGTCGAAGTGGTTAGTGGGAAAAAATGCTGTCCCACTTCCTCCGGGCTTTTGTGCCCTTTTTTTCCCCAACCTCTACCCCCTAAACTTTAAATGTGTTTTGCTTGTTTCTTTTACACTTTAAAGAGGGTGAGTAGTACATTCATGTACAAGAAAATTAAAGTCCCGAATATAATATTTCATTGATGAATCAGTAGACAGTATTGTCAGTCAATCCCTTTTTGTAGTTGAGCCAGTTCAAGCCTCTAATCTTTTCAACTTCCATTCCCTTCTCCCACCCCAGGCCCACCACCCCACCCTTTGACCATCCTCATCCCTTGGTTTGAAAATGTTCTTATGCCGCTGAATTTGTTCTGTTGTTTAAACCCTGTGTTCTGATGCTGCTACTTGTTCGCAGGAGGGCTGAAGAGCAGCATGAGGATTCTAAAGACTCTAATTCATCGGAAGGTTCAGTCAAGAAACAAGCTAGAAAAAGGCGTCAAAGCCAGCAGACCGAAATGCATACAACATCCCCATCAGCTTTGTTGCTGCCATCAGTGCTACCCCCGTTCTCCAGGGTGTGAACCAAGTGCCATGAATCGTTTAGATATAGAATATATATTCAAATTTGTTTGCAAATCTATTCAAGATGAGTCCTAAATAGTAAAAAATTGCATGTTTAAATAATAATAATAATGTTCGTCATTTGTAAGGCGCCTTAGCCTAAGGATCAAGGCGCTGGCCGATACAGGATCTAACTCAAACCGCCCGAGACGCCACCCGCAGCCTTTGGGCGCATGGTCTGACGCCCGGACAACTGAGCACAATCCTGGGCAGCCAGGGATGGAGGAGAAGGACCAAGTGCATGCTGGGTGTGTTCTTGTTACCGGCACTCACCCGTCTAGGACATGAGCGTCAGGATCTTTAAAGTCCGTTATGATGGAATGCATGCGACACAGACTAGACCTCGGTTTATACTCTCATCCGAAGGAGAAGGAAAACAGGAGTAAAGTGTCTTTCCCAGGGACACAACACAATGGCCCGGCCAGGGCTTGAACCCGGGACCTTCAGTTAATGTTGTCTGTCTGTCTGCCTTCCATCTGTGCAAAACTTTAAAGTGGCTAATTACACGAGACCTCGAAAATTATCAGTGATTGAATGACTACACTTCAAGGTCAAGGTCACAGGTTCAACAAATGTTAGTCAAGCTATGTCAATTTTCCACAAAATTTCTTGTTAATCCTAAGTTATTAATATTAACTAAACTTCAGCTTGTTTGATGCATGATAGGTATCAATGAGACGCACATGCATATTTTGTCAACCTTGCTCCAAGGTGAAGGTCATTGGAGATGTCCAAAATAATAAAATCTTTTGCTGTAGTTTATTTTATCGTACATGAGTGCATTTATAGCTGGAGGTCAAGGTCAAGAGCATCGAAATATCAAAGCTTGTATTACTTTGCATTTTAAACCCACCGTTTCAATCATTTAACTTTTTTTCTGGCATCTCATTTTTGTGTTATTTATTGGGAGTTCCATAAGGAGCATGTGAGTCATATGGACTTGCCTTTTCAGTGATTGATGGTGTTCATCATGTTCAAAGCTTTTTTGAGGTGCTACTTGTCATTAAGTAATGGAAATTTACTGCTCTGTATTGTGTAGACTAGTTTTTAGGCCCGTTTTGTTATGTAGTAGATTTCTGTCTTAAACTTAAGAGAAAGCGTGGATTAATCAGGCAAAGTACCAAATTATATTTCTTTGCCAAGTTAATACATATGTTATTCTCGGGGTTCTTGTTCATCAAAAAGCAATGTCAAGACTAATGACTATATAATAATATTCTGCTCTTCACATGGTTTTATTATACCTTTGAGGTGCTGGAAAAAAAAAACGAATTATAAGTGGTTGCACTCAATTGATCCTTATTCAGAATATATTAACGTAACGGGAAACCATAAACAATTTATGTAAAACTTAACTATATGAAGTTGATAAAAAAGTAATAATAATATATACAAATTATGCTCTACTAGACACTTTCAAAATAAAAATGTTAACAAATTATGTCTGTGTTATGTTGTTCATATGTTTGTTTTACATTACCAATTCTCTGCTTTTTTATTTTTCCATTCCTCTTCTTTTCCAATGAAGATTTGTATACTTTTCCACCCTTCTCATTCTTTCTTTTCCTCTGGAGATTTTATGCTTTTTCTCCACGCTTCTCCTCATTCTTTCTATTAATTCTTTTTCATACTCCTCATACTTTTTCTTCTTTCTCCTTCTTGCCTTTTCTTCAATGATTTGATTTAAATCTGGAAGTAAAGTAATAAATTGAACATGAAAAAATTATCCACAGTTAACATTTGAGAACGACAAGATATCTTTTTTTTGCAGATCTTCCAGTCTGGATTCAAATTAAAAAAAACTTTAAAACCATACAATACAAAGTAAATGTAAGCAAAGTAAATATGACAAAAATGTTTGCTTAATGCCGAATTTTTCTTTTCGATTTTTACTGACACCAGCTAATAATTTATTTTTTAGGCTATGGGGAGAAAAAGAGGGTCATGCACTGACCTATCCAGAGGTACACTGTAACAACCTCAGACCTTTCGGTTCTCAGTTCAATGCTTTAACCACTGAGCTACCGCCCAGTTCTTAAAGTAAATGGCAAAAGTCTATCCTACAATAACAGCTCTAATTCTGTACAGTAGCCTATATATCAACTGAAAATATTGTAATTGAAATTATAAAAACAAAATCAGAGGAAATTCTGAGCAATAGTAAAAGTTGTTTTATTAGTTGAATTAAACTAAAAGTGTCAGTGTACTGCACTCACGTACTGAAAATCTTGCAAATGCAACCTTGGCCATTTATACGTTTTGGTTGTGTCCGTGTGTGTGATAAACCCAGTTTTTCCACAGAAACCCAGATGTCCAATATGCATGTGTAAAAACCCACTAGTATCAAATGAACCCACTATTTCATAGCGCAATTTCTCCTTTTGTTTTTGTCAAAAATGAAAACGGTTGTGACAGATAACCTTACAAGAGGCTATTGTATCCGTTGAGTGAATAGGAATGGTCTGTAATGAAGGGAATGGATGGAACCCAGTTTGCCTTGTTTTGAACATAAACCCACTATTATAGTTTTGAACGTATGTGTGTGTGTGTGTGTGTGAGCGATGTCCACTGTGATAACGTGGGGGTACGCAGAGCTGCCAACCCCAAAAAAAGTTTTCAGTAGCAAAAATTCTGAATTTCAGTAGTTTTATGACATTTTCAGTAGCCATACGTCCTCGCTTTTTTTTTTTTTAACGAAGACATGCATATACACACACACTACTAAACAAGCACAGTTGCAAGGAAAGATGACACACTTCATACAATACTCCACATTTACTGAACTTGCTCTATTCTCTCTCTGGGAACATGTCTAGTCTTTAGCAAGGCCCAATCTGGTGGCAGCCTTGCACTTTCACATGCAAAGCTCTTGGCAACTTGGGAGTCCGGGAACATTGCCTTCACTAACTTACTGAAGTGATCTGCTACCGACGCAGGCAAATTGTGCTCTGCAACGAAGGTCGTGAAGAGTGTTTCCGCACGAATTATTGAGAGATCCATATCGGGCTGGAAGAAGGTGGCTACAGACTGAACAGGGACTAACTTTTCTGGATCAGGGCAACGACTTTTGTGACGATTGCCATTCACGTGTCGCGTCACATCGTGGAAGCCGCCATGTTGTATGCTAAAATCTGCCAAGCACGCTGTACAATACACGCTGTGTTTTGATTTCGATGACGCAGTGATGCACGGAAATTTTTCAGAATACTCTTTCCTGTACTCTTGATTTGCTGTCCTCTTCTTTTTTTTTCTGGGCTTTCATCGCTAGTTTTCTTTCTTTTTGGCATCACGGATTCAAAATAAGCCGCACACAAACTTTTCTTCTCGCAGTGTAGAAGTGACCCGGAAACGAAAGTGTCACAGAAAGGTCGAGGTTTTGTGCAGCGATTGGCCGTTTGCAAAACCACTTCACGGTGATTGGTCGAATTTCCTAACATGCACTGGGAGCGTGATCTATTACTCCGTGCACGTAAACCGAATGACCGTGACCTTGAGGTGCTACGGGAGGCACAGGCGCTCAATAAAACTCGTTAAAACTGTAATACTATCGTCGAAAATTGACTTTCCGTAGTAAATTTTCGATTTGCCGCGTATTCATTTCCGGAGTAAACTACGGAAATTCCGTAGTGGTTGGCAGCTCTGGGTACGACACTTTCGCTGGGCGCAACAACGTGTGCGTCCGTGGGACCCTCTTAATCAAAATCTTTGCGTCATCTTCCGATTTTTATGCGTGAATTACGCACATATGTGCGTAATGGGAAACGCTGAGGTCACAGGTCAACTAATATTAGTCAAAAAATGAAATGTTCACAAAATTTCACTTTTTTTTCTAGGTTATTATTATAGAACTTATTATTATTATGCATGATAGTTATCAATGAGAAACACATACAATTTGGTCACCCTCACTCCAAGGTCAAGGTCACTGGAGCTGTCCAAAGTCAGTTATTATAGGCAATTTGAAGTGATCTTGATCCTAAACTATGAGGATATGAAGTCCAAACTTGTTGTATTTAGAGATGATAGATTGATCCTTCATTTTGCTTTGATCTTGAAGGTCAAGGTCATTTTAAGTCTTGGTAAAGGATACCAAAAAATAGATCGTCATACAGTGGAATGGCTGTTTATTTAACCCATAGTATGTAATAACATTGGGTTATTTGATCAGACATGCAAAGATGTAACACAAGAGTCAAGGTCATGTCAAGGTCACTGATGGTCAAGGTCATCCCAAAGTCACCATTGTTTTTTTGGCATAACACAATATTTGCTGTACTTTATTTGATAGTGCATGAGCGTCACATCCACTGCCTCAACACTGGGTACATAAATGTGTGCTAACCACACAAGAAATAACCACCCCAAATATCTAACACATTAAGCACCAGAGGGAACAATTACAACAATTTTATTCACACACAAATAAACTAATCTATATATTTATAACTAACCCTCCCCTCCCCACCCCCACCCCCCACCCCCCACACACAATCACACTCAACTATAACGCAAATAAAATTAGTAAAGAAACAATAATAATAAATGACTGAGATAACAGTTTCCTTTACATTCTTTCTTGCTACAGCCTAAATGAGATCACAAGTGGCTGTAGAACAGTGAATTATTTCACTAATTTGTACAAAGTATTAATTATACACAAAGGCTTAATAATATTGTAAACAGTAATATTTCTCAGTGGCTACAAATTACACAAGATACTTGACACTAGGAAATGCCTCTCCAACTCAGTTTATATAATTTCTTGAAAAAGATAATAAAGTTGTCTTATTTTATCTATTTACACATGTGGCATTATACAACCGGCAACTGGCATTCTTTAAAGTTCATTTTCTTGAGCAAGTTAATGAGGAGAAAATAAACTACTTTTCCTTTTACAGATTTTCTAAATTAGTCTCGCTGGTTGGCAATCAGGAACCAGCGTGGTTCCCTCAGATGCTGAGGTCAATTGAGACGCCAGGTTGTAAACAGGGCTCCCGGTGGTTCCGTCAGGCCCAGCCACTTTGCACTCTCGGACAGTGTGGAGATGCCACTACCACTACCAATACATTAAGACATACACAAGAGTAGATTCTTGCATTATTAATCAAACATAGGAAAAATACCCACATACTCTTCTGCATTCTAGTGCACGATACTACCCATCTCCGTTTTATCCATTAGACGCTTACTCATAAATTGTAATTTATGAATTATCTCCCTTTACAACCATTAAAAACAATTGATCGAATTCCATTTGTAATTATATATATATATTTTCTTAATTATTGAAAAAATAGTTTTCATTTCACATTTTACTTCTTTACTTCTCTTCACACTGTTACAAATAACCAAATATCAATTATTTCCTTGCATTCAAAAGCATACTTTCTCTACCAATATTTCCTTTCATTCACAATATAAAATATATATGGGTTTATACAAATATGCTTGCACCCGAGCAAAAATGGCCACTTAGGGATTGCCTGCAGGTACTTATGCTACCGGTGTTTCCTTCAACATGCCGGCACAACACACACAATGACGATCGAGACAGGTCCGAATGGTCACAGATGTGCATGCAGCTATCTTTTTTCTCCCAGGACATCAGCCCCAGGACGACTGGAGGCTGCCTCGTAGGGTGGTCACAGCAGAACTACACACTACTTGAGATTGGTGGCAAAAGGTACACAACCACGGCCTACACAATGCCCTCTTGAAAAACACTGCTGGCACTAGAGCAACTCTATCTGTTCAAAATTCTCTCTGCGACTCCTCATTTCAGTAACGTACGGCAGTTTCATTTGCTCGCACTCTCAAATTTAGTGCGCATATCGCTCACTGCAAAACTTGCACGGCACGTGAATATACACGCCTGCCCTCCTACCTATATAGCTGCAGTCTTGACCAGTTTAGGGTAACAAAGCAAACCTAACAAAACAATGCACATGTTCAAATTATATTATTTGCAAACTTAGCAATAAACTTTTAATTTATTTTCTCTACTCACCTTCCACCCTCTACAACAGGCTTAGAAACCCTATTACCACAGGTTTTGAAAATTGAGTCGTGACAATGAGTGTATTTGGAGCCGGAGGTCAAGGTCATCTCAAGGTCAAGAGCATAGAAAGATCAGTATTTGCATTTTAATCCCACTGGTTCATTTTGTTCATTTTTTCTGGGCACTCATTTTCATGTTAAATATTGTGAATTTCATAAGGAGCATGTGAGTCATATGGGTTTTGCCCTTCTAGTTTATATTTAAATGAATTAATGACTATAAACCTGATGCATAAGTATGTATTACTATTACGACTCTCTCTCCCTTTGCGAATGAAGATTTTATGACCGACCAAGTCTGCAGCAATCCTGCTGATGGCCGACGAGGCATGTTCTGCCAAAACGGTTGGAGGCAAGGGTGAGACCAATCAGATGCTTTCTTTCCATCTTTGCTACTTCTCCTTTGCTTTCGCCTTGTGCTGATCTTCAAAGAGGTTGTGACTTGATAGACTGATGCCAGGACATTCAGTGCTGTCCACAGGTGAACAGTAGTGGAAGTCAATGTCCCAGGAGATGAGTTTTCTTCACAGTCTCTTAGTATCTCTTTCATGGGACCCAAGAATTAGTCCCACTTTGAGAAAACCCATCAGTTGTGGTGAAATCCAGAAATTTTATCTCGGCAGCTAAGCTTGTGATTTGTTTACAGAATACTAAATCCTTTATTGTTTCTATAAACATTACAAGGTGATTTCTTTAAGAAGATTGTTTTTTTATTATTTATATTGTATGAAATGTTGATTTGATTTTACTTACATATTCTGTACAGTATCCTAATTCCTTGTATGCTGTTTGGTGGGCATTTCTCAGACATTTATCTTAAGGAGTGAGTGTGTGGTATTTATTTATTGAGAATTTTCATGGTTGGCTGATTTGCGTGACAGCTGTGTATAGTGTTTTATATCTGCAGCAACAGGGTGTGTGTGGATGTGGTGGTGGGTGTGTGAGTGGGTGTGTGCGTGCATGCTGTGTGTGTGCCAGTTGACTTTTTATGACAATGTGCTGGGATGCCTGCCATCTTTCTACAGTATGCGTGCAGTTAGCCTGATGTGACTTTGTCAGTTCTAGGCTGTGTGTATGAACTGTGTCTGGTAGCACTTTCTCTTATAATTTGTTGTTTGCTAAGCAGTTTTTACTATTTTAGTATACTATAGTGACTGTTTGGCTTAGGTCTTATGATCATATTTCTGTCTTTGTTTTACAGTTCCTCAATATTTTAATTCCATATGGAGAACTTAGGCTGAAGTGTGATTATCTACAATAGTATAAAACAAGTATAAGATTTTTTCAGGCTTCAGCTTTTGAGAAAGACAAGTCCAGTCACTCAAAGATCTATTTCATGCAGTGTACTGGAACAAAACTAGTGAACTACACACTGCCAGATAGTTATAGTTCATTGCAAGATTTTACCATAGATTTCTTTTAGTCTTGAATTCTTTTCATTTTTGTGGGAAATGCTTTTGCCCTGTGTACTTATTTATTTATTTGTAATGTCTTTATTCATATACTATATTGTTTTGGTTGTTCATATTTTCATTATTATTATGTTTAATCAGCGCAGCACATATTTTATTTAAAATTTTTGCAGCATCTTAATTGTGTGTGTGTGCTTTAAACTAAAACTGTAACAGTGCTCACGGCATTTTCTGTTTCAGACAACATCCATACTGTTTTGTGGAGTTTGAAGATGTGGAACAAGCCAGACATGTTTTGCACAAGCTGAATGGCAAGCCAATACCAAACACAAGACCGGTAAGTTTTTGTTTTAGTTTTCTTTCTGTTTATTTTATCTCTGTGTTGATAATGGTGTCTACATTATTAATATAATTACTAGTAGTAGTAATATTGTCGTGTTTTTTAAATTATGTTTTTACATATTTTTTATTTACTTATTATTAGCTGGGTTAACTGTTAATGGAGCATGGATTGCTTAGTAAATGTAAGTTTTTCAGTGTCCCTGTACATGCTGGTATAAGTGAAAGAGAGTCTGCTTTCTCAAAAAATGAAAGTCCACTGTAGAAACAATGCATGTTTGCACAATTTTGAACTTTAGTGAAATCCCTATTTAGAGAAAGAAAATTTACACCACACAAGTTGTTTTTACATTGACCATGACCAGGTCTTTATTTACACCTTTTTGAATCCCTGTCCCCCACATTTTGATGGTCTAGTGATGGCCGATCATAAACTATATTTGATGCCACTATCAGTTATAAGATTTTCTGGCAAAAGTCTTTCAGTAAGCAAGTCAAATTGGTTTCTGTTCAAATGCCCTTCCGATTTCAGCTTGTACTGGTCTGTCTCACTGTCATGAGAGCAGACAATTGCCAGTAGATTTCTGGGATCACCTCTTTCTCGATCTACAAGTGGTACTGGGATTGTGACAGTTTGTCCAATACTAGCTATCGCAAGCACCAGCCTTCTGCGCCTAGCCATGCGGTCTCCTTCTTAGCCTGGCAAATTCTCACTTTAGCCTGAACTGATGCACGAGACATCGATGATTGAAGTGAGGCTGATGTTTGATGCCATGCTGATGGTTGAAGCGATGCGGATGGTTCAGGCGATGTTGATAGTTGATGTGATGCTGATGTTTGAGGTGATGCCCATGGTTGAGGCGATGGTAACGGTCAGGCGATGTTGACGGTTGATGCGATGCTGATGGTTAAGGCGATGCCCATGGTTGAGGCAGTGCTGACGGTTCAGGTGATGCTGTTGGTTGAGGCGATGCCGATAGTTAAAGCAAAGTTTTGCAAAGATTGTGAGAAAAAAAAAATGACAAAGAAGGTACGCCTACTCACACATACAGGTATAGTTGGAAAATGAAATACATGTTTTACTAAAAGTCAATCCGTGATTCTGTGTAGTAGTAGAAAATAATTCACCGATTCACTGAAAGTCAATCAGGGAATCTGTGTAGTAGGAGTTGCAATATTTAAGTTATTTCATGAAATGACTGAAAATTTTAGTTAATTAAAGCTTTCTTCTTGTTTTTTTTCAGACAAAACTATTCAAGCTCAACCCTGCCAGTTTTAACAAGGAACATCAGTTGATGTATGATTTACTTATTTATGTACAAATGCATATTTATTCATTTATTTGGAGTATTTGCTGGTTTGTGAAGTGTTTGTTTAAAACACTTTGTTTACTTGCTCTCTCTCTCTCTCTGTCTCGCTCTCTGTCGGTCTGTGTTTGTCTCTGTCTCTTTTTGTCTTCCTACACCCATTTCCGCCACCCCTCCCCTTTTCCCTATCTTTGACACCGGCTTGCATTGTTTGAAACTGTGTAATAGGGCTGTTTTCCCCTAAACAGGCAACTTTGACTGGCTGAGTGTGATAGATCTATCAAACATCGGCAGTGTATAGGTATAGGCATTCAAAAGCCTCTGTCACTTTAGGGCCAACTGTCTATATAACCTTAATAACAAACAGCCCAATAGCGGCCAAAAGTGTATTGATGTGCCTTTCTTTCTGCCTTTCTTTTTCATTGTGTCCAACCTCTGTAGCTCAGTGGTAAACCTAGCACACCGATGACCAAGATTTCTAATCCCAAGGGTTCCCCCGTGAAGGTGCCGGGGGTTTCTATATAAATATCCACTGTGGAAATTCAGTGCTTTAAATTTCCACTATTTCTTTCTTTCTCGCTTCTACTGTGTTCTTCAATCTACTATCTTCTTCGCTAGACCAGTCACCTACCTTTTTTTAAAATTGAAAACTCTCCTCAAACTCCTCATTTGTGTATGGGGATTATTGGGTCAGCTTGGGGATATTGGACTCTTTCTGCCAAATTGTCACTAGGCTTTCTATGATATTATTTTTTTTAGCAATGTAAGCATTTAATATGTATGCGTTTTGTTAATATTTTATAATTTGTTTATATTCTTTCTTTTTTTTTTAAACGGAGGTTCAATAAATTATAGTAAAGCCTCGGGGTCCCCCGCATGGGATGCCTTTATTGTAAAGTGACTGGCTGGTGGATTGCCCTCAGGGTTACTGTTAGAGTTGTTTTATCAAATATTTTATATGGTTAAAGGTTAGTCCTTTTTCAACCAAGTTGTGGTCCTGATTGGGCTCTTTGCAGTCCATTGGACCCTATAAACAATGACTAACTAACCAATCCCCAGGTTGTCAACATAAAAGTGGCCATTTTTTACTGGCCTTAGCATTCCTTTTACTCTGGTGGTTCAGTGTTGATGTAAGTCCCTACCCCTCTTCCCTGGGATGGTCATCCTTGTTTGTCAGATCGCTGATGGTGGGTGTAGATGTTCATTCAGTTACTGCCATTTTTTGTTCTTGTGTATGTGTGTGTATTGTTTTGTTCTTGTGTATGTGTGTGTGTTAAGTACCTAGTGCTATCTTTCAGGCCCGAGTTTTCGCTGCACATTGGTGACCTGTCGTCTGATGTGGATGACTATACTCTATATTGTGCCTTTGCCAAGAACTACAGATCAGTACGAGGGGCTAAAGGTAGGCAGAGAGTCAATTTATAATTAGAGAGAGTGTTTGCTGAACAAAGGTCTTTTATAATGTAAAATTCCTTGGAACAGTAACACCTCATTTGAGTTAGATCCGGTATTGGCCGGTGCAGTGAGCAGTAATAGAAAAGGTAATTAGGTCAGGGTGGAGAATTTTCCGCGAATCCGCGGATTTCCGCGGAAGGCATTTGGATTTCCGAGAAAAAAATATTGAGTTCCGAGAGTGAGAAGCTGAGGGGCTACCCTTTACTGGGCATAACGGCCAAAAGCGGCCAAAGGTCTAAACAGGCAAAACGTCCAAAAGCGTCCGTATCAACCATGTGGTTATATTCTTGCGTTGTTGAAAAGATTGCGAGACTTCCGGCAATTGACTTCCTGTTCATTCTGTTGTGAAAACATTCGACTGCATTTCCACAATTTTTCTCTGTGAGGCGTTCGTTTTTTCGATTTTTTTTCCAAATTTTTGTGTGTGTGTGTGTGCCTAAAAGGGATGGTTTGGATTCTTCGACTGATGAAGGGGAGCTTCCATTTATCAGACATTAAAGTGAGAGAAATGGAATTGGAGTCAGAGGAAGAGATCGGTACTGACATGATTAGACAATTAGTGTCAGTAGTGTGCATGCATACGATCTTTCAGACTGGCATGAAAGTGAAGAAGAGGGGCTTGTTTGGACTTTTTAAAACTTTTTTTTTGTATACACATGGAGTAATAAAAAACAAGACATGACAAGAGAAGTATAAAAAGGTAGATAATCAAATTAGAATTTATTTCTGTTCATTTTGCATTTTATTTCATTTAAATCTATACACTAGTCACTAATAGTAATATGTGGTGTTTTTACTAACGTACTCCTAAATATCTCTAAAATTATAAAAATTCTTGCCTGTTTACAGCTAAAAAATAGACAAACGTGTGCCCAGTAAAATTGGAAATGTGGAGTTTGTGTGTAACAGTGGTGGACCTCAAACTTTGTTAGGCCTACAAATCAAGATTCTTAACTTTTTTGAAAGACATGTGCAAAAAACATTCTTTTTGTTTGTTTGTTTGTTTCTATTCATGTTTGCTTTTTGCTTTCAGGAGAGGCCCTAAATTAGTTTCAAAATTGCATAAATTCATTTTCTTCCAGGGGGCGAATACCAGGGCTTGGCCCCTGGACCCCGGCCGGATTTCAGAGATTTCTTGATTCAGTTGTTCTCCACCCTGTTAGGTCAAATATCTGTTTTCTTCCCAGTTTTCTCTTCTCTTCATCATCATTATCTAGTCCCTCCACACACACACCCACCCCATTATGATGATGATGATGATGATTATAATTATTATTATTATTATTAAGAATTTTTTATTATTGTGCGTTATTATTATTATGCTTTTGTTATTTTTATTATTCTTTTGTTGTTAGTATTATTATTATTATTTATTATTATTATTATTATTATTATTATTATTATTATTATTATTATTATTATCATTATGATCATCATCAGTATTATTATTATTATTATTATTATGTGTTGTTATGCTTTTATTGTTACCTTGTGTTACGTTGAAACGCGAAGGATAGTATGTCTGAAACGCGCATGATAGATCTAATCGTTTCACTTTGCAAAGTATTCAATAATAGAGTGTATTTACCTTTGATTTGAGTTTGCATTGTTGTTAGGAGAAGCTTTGTATACCGTTGATAATTTTCGTTAGTCGATATTATTGGAGAATTCTCTACGACTCTAGATTTGTTTGTTTACTGTCGATCGAAGTTTCTTGATGGGTGTAGATATTTGAGAACATTCTTGGACGGAAAAGAATGTTGTATGACGTAAGTCAGTGATGACGAAGTTTCATTTGATTGGTTGTAGTGCGTCATTCTGCCGTGTTCTAAATTGTTCTGGAGTATGAAGAGACTATATAAGTGCCGCACTGTTTCAAAAGAGGTGTTGATAGTGTGTTGATAGTTGAGAATTGTAAAAAAAGTGGAAAAGAGGAGAGTGAAAAGGCGATTGTATGCAGTTGTTGATGAACGCTGAATAAAGTTAGAAAACTACATACGAAGACTTTGCCTTGTTGCTGAGTGAGCAGGCTGCGTGGATAAACGAACCTGAGTTACACTTTATCAGTACTTCAAGCATCGGGGCTGAATCAACTACTGATAGAAAAACACCAACATTGAATGAGTGTAACACCTTGCTCTATGGATGATTGATTTGCTGGACTAGTTCCTTGCGATTTACATAAAGTAATGGAGATTGTCATGTTGTGCTATCTTAGTCTTCACCACGTGTGTTGCCTCCTACAGTTGAAAAGCAGCTCTAACATGTTAATTTCAATAAGTGATATTTATGATACATGAGCCCTATTACTTAAAAGGGTCTGTGTAATTGGATCTCCACTGACGGGTTGGTATTGATCTAGATCATCTTGTCCCCCCGTACTTATGGTAGACCCATTTGTCAGAAGACCGATTCCTGAAAGCCTACCTCTGTTATAAAAGTGTAAGCTTGATCTCTGAAGCACGTTAATCTAGAGGGCAGAATTCTGTCAGCCTACGACGTCATCACCACTATTATTGTTACCTTGTACCTCTGGCTGTTCATATAATCATAATGCTATGTAGTTGTTGACATTCTCGCTAGCGGAGGCTTTGTTTTGATCATGTGGCAGTTGTTCTGGACAGCAATGGCAAGAGCAAGGGCTTTGGGTTTGTGCGATTCTCGGAAGAAACAGACCAGCAGCGAGCTCTCATTGAAATGCAACACATGACTGGCATAGGGCGCCGCCCCATAAAGGTGGGCTTAGCTGCACCTAAACGGTAAGAAAATGCCCAGGATGTTTTTATTGTTATTTATATATTATTATTATTATTATTATTATCATTATTATTGTTATTATTATTATTATTTAATTTATGGACTTTTTGTTTTCACCACAGAGAAATATTTTATTGTAAATCCACCTTAATAACAAACAAACAATAATAAAAAATAATAATATAAAAAAAAATAATAATAATAATAAACTTAATAATAATAAATAATAATAAATAATAATAATAATAATAATAATAATAATAAATAATAATAATAAATAATAATAATAAATAATAATTAAAAAAAAATAATAATAAACTTAATAACAAACAGCCTAATAAAAATAATAAAAAAATAATAAATATTTAATATTTATCTGTTATCACAGTACAGTTTTTTCTCATTGCAAACTACTATCACAAACACTATTACAAGTTACATAGATAATGTCAGATACCATCATTTCAGTCAGCTTGGATTAGGATCATTTTAAGCAGCTTAGTACGTGGGGTCGACTTGATTATACCTGGGGTGTCACAGTAGCATAGCAGTTTGGCCACTCACTAGAAATGTTTTATGTTAAGCAACGTCAAGCAATGGCCATTGAATGTTGAGCAATAACTATGCAGGTAACTGTGGTTTGAAGTTTGTTGATGACCTGGATTGCAGTAAAATAAATAAATAAATAAAAACAACACATGACCCTGATACACAGAGAAGTGCCCTCTACTTCTTCAGATGAGAGTATAAATTGAGGTCTAGTCTGTTTATCGGACCTGATAGTTCTCAGCGAAATCGTGGAAATACGCAAAAACGAAAACGAAAAAAAAAAAAAAAAAGGAAATGCGAAGCTATCCGCGGACACTTTAATTTTTTTGTTTTTTGTTGTTGTTTTGTATCGGAAGACAAAAGTTGCTTTACTCGCTTCCGGTTTTGCGGCGCCATACTTTGTTTTGGAATAGTGGTGCAGCGTTGACTGTTTCTGTGTATATATTTTCGCCATTCAAGTTGTGGATTTGTGGACATCATCAGACTCATTGGACTTCAAAATGTCTGTCACTAGGCGTGACATAGTCACATGTTCCGCGGAAACCTCTCTTAGATCACTATCAGGTCTGTTTATGTAGGCATTCCATTGCGCAGACTTTCAAGATTCTGACGCTCATGTCCTAGATGGGTGAGTGCCATCTGCACAAATGCACCCAGCATGCCATGCACTAGGTTTTTTTTACCCCCCTCTCTCCATCCCCCCATACCCAATTTCCCAGGATGGTGCTCAGTCAGAAAATACGCCTAAGGCTGCAAGTGGTCACCTGGGACGGCTTGAGTTAGATCCTGTATCGGCCAGTGCCTCCAAAAGTGCTACATAAAAGTGTTTAAATTATCTTTCAATATATAGATGATTTTTTTTTTAAAACAAAGGCAGTGACCAACAAAGGCCATGGGATGGCTTGAAGCTGGATGGAAATTATCTGATGGGTACTGTATTGTATAATCATTCTATATATAATAATGGATGCTATAGCCCCGCACGCTTTTCTCCTAAATCAGACTCAAAGCTTGGCGATCTGTAACCTACATACACGCTCATATGTTACCAGCACTCTTACACAAGTTTGATTGATTGATTTATTGTTGCTTTAGGTCCAGCGGACTCTTCCGAGCCAAATCAGGACCGGACAACCCCCAATCCGCATAAAAGATCTGCTGAAACAACCCTAGTGAAAAAACTGAATGCCCTCCACCAGCCAGTCACTTTACAATAAAGACATCCCACGCAGGGGACGGCTGAGGCTTCACCCCAACTTATCGAACCCCCGTTTACAAAAACAAAATAGAATACAAACACCATTATAAATTATCATCAAAACACATACATATAAAATGCCTACATTGCTAAATAATAACATCATAGGAAGCCCTAGTGACCACTTGGCAGAAAGCGTCCAATATTCCCAAGCTGATCCAACAGACCTCAAACACAAACAAGGAGTCTTGTCCCGGAAGAATTTTCAAGAAAAAAGGTAGGAGACTGATCTAGCGAAGAAGACGATAGTATAACAGATTGATAGAACAGAGCAGGAATGAGAAAGAGCAAATGAGAAAGACAGCGACAGTGGGAATTTAAAGCACTAAATTTCCAGAAAGTGGGGAAACTATTTATACTGAAACCCCCGGCACCCCAACGGGGGTGCTCTTACACAAGAACCACACTCATTATTCAAATATGTGGTGCGAAGGCAGGGAAGAGTGCTGTTAGGAAACGGAAAGGAAATGTATGGTTTATTTGTAGGTAATATTAGAAAGCTGCTACTACTGATGATTACTTTCAGGGGTTATGGACTTTATGGCAGCTCCCAGTCCTACGACAACACCAGCAGCTATTCCAACCCGATGTACCCACATCAAAGCGGTTACTACAGTTGGGGTGGCTACTATCACTATAGCCACAACTATCAGAGCCACCAGCAAACAACGTCCAGTTGGGTACGTTTTCCCCTATAGTTATGATTGAGATTTTAACAAACAAAAAATAATTTCTTACAATGTTAGCTGCTTCTGTAAAGTCCTTTGGAGGTGCTGAGAGCATTCACCTGGTCGCCAAATTGAGTTGTAAGAAATCCACCTCTAGTGACTTAAACCTTGTAGGTGACTGTGCTGCTGTCCGGTTCCTCCATATATTCTGTTTCCAACAATCTTTTACAAGTGTCATTTAATCACAAATGATTACAGACTAGTGGGAAATGCAGCATGCTGCCCTATAGCTGGTCCAATTCACTAGTTCTTTGAGCGAATTGGATTTTCAGGCACCCTGCTTTTAACTGTATTGTACAGAAGACCTTCCCCATGATCCACTCCTGTAATATGAAGGTGGTTTAGTCCTCTTTGATATGTTTGTTTTCTGGCTTTCTATAAAGAGCTATTGCTACCATTTAGCATTTACTTATCATGTTTTATTTCAATGGAGGAGATATGGTTATATTTTGTAGACTTCGGTGAGTGGTTAACATTTGACACCCTGAACACATTTTCTTTCTTTTTGTTTTTGCAGGACACTGCTGCAGCAGGTGCTGATGATTTGGAAGTTTTAGAGGGTAAGAACCTCTTTAACTCAACCCCTGATAGCACTCAATATTGGCGCAATATTGGCATTTCATTGGTGTACAATATTGGTTGAACCTTGGCTCACAATCTTGGCACAAGATTGGGAGTGAAAAGTGGCCCAATATTGGCGCAACATTGGCTGCCAAGATAACCCCAATGTAAACCCAATGTATTGCCAAGATAACCCCAATGTAACCCAATGTATTGCCAATATAACCCCAATGTATTGCCAAGTTAACCCCAATGTAAACCCAATGTATTGCCAATATAACCCCAATGTATTGCCAAGTTAACCCCAATGTAAACCCAATGTATTGCCAAGTTAACCCCAATGTAAACCCAATGTATTGCCAAGATAACCCCAATGTAAACCCAATGTATTGCCAAGATAACCCCAATGTAAACCCAATGTATTGCCAATATTGTTATATTGGTTGCCAGGATTGTCCCAATGAAACCCCAATGTAATAGTAGCATATGTTTGTATGTTTGATGCAGCATTACTTGTGCATAACAAAGTGAATACAAGAATAAATTCAAATTACTGTCAGATTTTATTATACAAGGCAAGGCAAGGCAAGGCAAATTTATTCCAGAAATAAACCCATTAAGGGCACATGGACATTGTTAAAATGATATACACACACATGCAAAAATAATTAATTACATAACATTTTAAAATTAAAACTATTTATGTACACAAAGGGATTGCAAAAGTGTGGAGGGGAGCGATTGAGAGGAGAAAAGAAAAAAAATGTATTGGGGATAGCAACTATAGGAATCATAACAATACAATTCAATCTAAACATATCAATGACAAACTACTGACATTGTTTTTGTTACACACAACCTGTAAATATCAGAACTAGATTAATTTTCAACATGGAATAACAATGTTATAATTGTTTAATAATTAATCTCATTAGCCTTACAAGCTTTAATAATACTGACTTTTTATTAGATGACAATAATTCTTGAAATTTGATGGCATTGGGGTATCTATAATAATATGATTTTAATAATTTTCTTCTAGAGTTACATACCATTGCAACTTATTTTTTAATTGAATGACCAAAACTATATAGATCTAGTCTATATATACACTTTTTTTTAACATTTGACTAGAATTAGTTTGACAGTAAAAATATTGTACAAAAAAAAGTTAGACTACATGTAAACTATACATGTTTGAAAATAACAGCGTAAACAAGTCAGACTTAGATTAAATTTGATATACTTCTTTTTTTTTTTCTTTTTTTTTATGATCCATAAAATATTTGCACAAATTATGTCAAACTATACATATTAACTAGACATTTTTCAAAATAATAGCTAAAACAAGTTTGTCATCTCTTAACAATCACACTAATGTACAGAATATTTTTCATGATAGTAAATATTACTTCTGAAGCTTGGTACATCGATTTCGAAATTAATAATGGCAATAAGACAGAGACACATCCAATAATTAGTCCTTGCTTATACACTACAATACATCTTTATTGTCCAACTTTCACATTATACATAAAAGCAGAAAACTGCCTTAGGCATTGAGCGCCAACTTTGTCTAAAATAGTAAATAAACAAAAATTAAAATTTCTATACGTGTACAACAGACATGACTCAGCTGGAAACATTCTTTCTTTCTTTCTCTCACTTCTTCCCTCCCTCTCACCTTTATCCATGATGACACATTAACTCACAACCACATGTGTACAACAGACATGACTCAGCTGGAAACATTCTTTCTTTCTTTCTCTCTCACTTCCTCCCTCCCTCTCACCGTTATCTATGATGACACATCCACTCACAACCACATATGTGTGTCTACACACTAAATAATCTGTCAATACATATACATAATACAAATACACATTAGTAACATAGTGATAATCATCAGTGGTCCCGATTACGCACAGTAGTGCGTCAATTACGCACAAAATATGAAAAAGGACGCAGAAAAATTTGCATGTGTGCGTCCTGTGGACGCACACATTTTTTTCAAATCACTGAAGTCAAAAATACGACCAACGAGTGGCGAACTAATTCACGGCATAATCAGAATCAGAACACAACTGAGACTGCCATTGCAGACGATAAGATTGTGTCGGGAGTTGTCATTTAATACATGTTTTAATATTTTGGTTTTATATGATTATGATAACTAATGTGACGCTTTAACAGAGTTTAAAAAAAAAGTTAGGCTTGGACTTGTTTTTACATTTCTTTTTCCGATTTGGGGACTCTCAAAATTTGCACAAGGACTCTTAAAATTTTATACCTGGGAGTCCCAAGGACTCTCATTTTTTGTGTGTGGAGGGAACACTGATCATATTTAGATTAACTTGCACATACACACTGAATCCAATGAAACAGAATACGAGTCCATACATACATTAATGCAAAAACATGCCTTAACTCATCACATGCCACCTGCACTATATAGGGTCCAGTGGACTGCGAATAGAGCATAATCAGGACTTCGTGAACAAATTAAAATGTTCATGCTCCAAAATCGTAAAATGTGTATCACCAAAACTAAAGAGGGTGAAGTTTGACTAGATATAAATAATGCACTGTAATGTAGAACAAAGGTCGGGTAGTAAAAACAAAATATATTTTTAAATATATAAATAATTGACTAGCAATTGGGACGCTCATTGGTGTACAAATATACACAAAACATTGAGAAATTGTTTAAATATTTAAAGGAAAAACTTGCATATGCAATCTATGGTTCGCACAATGGCTTTCGTATTAATTTAATGCTGCAATAATTCTCTCCTCGCCCTTTCTTCCTCTCTCCTTTTCCTCCCCCCAGCCCTGTCCCCTGAAGTAGCCAGCCATTCCCCTGTAGCCTTATTCAGATCTTTTGTGGAAGCATTTTGAAAATGCTTCCTCACAGCCTCTGCAAAATAATGAAAAACATATTTACTAAGTGGCCCTATTGAACACATTATATGCTGTTCCTGCTTACTTTTTGACAGACTGCACACTGACCACTTGTGGAGTGAAGAGATCAAAGACATTCCATCACATACATTGCAACTTTCTAAGCAAAATATAACTTCCTGACAATAAAAAACACTTTATAATGGTGCCAAGTTCATTGTTGTGGACACCCAGCTTCTACTCCTCGTGAAGTAAAGGCAACAAGGGTTATTTTGCCTTCATTTGCATAATATGAATAGGTTCAGACCACAAAGTCACGCACACAACACTTGACAGTTTCAGTAGAGTTTTTTTTCCACAGTAACCTAAAGTCTATCTAGAGTTAAAATCAAATATTTGTTTCCTACATGATATTGCCACTTTAACATCCCAATTTATCAACTATAATTACAGGGCCCCAGCTCAAAGAAGTTTACTTGTAGGCAAATTTGAGTTTAGCCTAAAATCTGCATTATTACATAAAAGTGATACAATGGGCACTCAAATCGTGGTTTAGGGGTTTGTTTTTCTAATAAATCTTATAGTAGGGCTACCATACCATGCGAAGTTCCTGTTTATTAACACACCAATATTTCTGATAACAGCAAACAAATTAACTTCCCGCCTTTGGCATTTGGCCTATTTTGTGAGCTATGGAGGATTCTTCGGGGCCCCAGACCTTGATCATTATCACGATTGTTGGTTTCTACAACAGTATAAGTTGTGTAAAGAGATTTGAACAAAGATGTAGGCTACCTAAATAACATGCAGAAGACAGAAATTGTAATCGTGTACATGTGTTCGTTTGTTACCTTGTTTTTTCTTATCAATTATTTATATCCACTTCAGCTAATTTTTCGAATGCATATACTGAATTAGTACCTAGTGAGGATGGCTCTTACTTGTAGGCCTACGTAAATCTTCCATTTAGTGGAAAGACAGGGTGAAGGGATGGGTGGTTGTGGAGTTTTCCATGTTTTAGTAATAATATAGATATACTTGATGTAGGTACAACTGCAGGTAGAACTGCTAGTCTTAGCAAAAAGGCATCTGCATTGTAATCTTTCAGTAGACTATTTTAGTTTCTTGTAATGATATTAAGTTACATTTTAGAGCCGGTTTTGTCATGGAACTCTATTTTTAGCAGCAGAGCGAACAGTTACAACATTACAGAATTTATTGATTACAAAACAAAATAATTATATATATATATATATATATATATATATATATATATATATATATATATATATATATATATATATATATATTTGAAAGTTATTTTTTGTCATAAGCTTGTTTATTCAAGTGGGGCAACCGTTAGTGTTAAACGGACCTGTTGCGGAAAATCGGTGAAACTGGGTACCTTTTAATTTTAGAATGTAAATAATCACAAAACCTGAGTGAAAATATTACAAATCTAGCTATACATTCAGTGTTAACTCACCGTAAATAACTCTCTTGACATTTGGAAGGTCATTAAACCTTCTCTTGCCTTTCTTCCCCTCCATGCTGTACTGCATGGATAGGGCTGGCTTGAAGAGCTCCTTCAACACCCTAAACAGGGCATCTCGGTAGTTGTTGCCACCAATGTTTGCCAGGTACAACATCTGTAACAGTAACACACAGGGATTAATCTTAACACACAGGGATTAATCTTGAAAGTGACCATGATAGGTCATTTGACCAGTTCACAGGAAAAACAATAGGTCATTTTGGAAAGCAATAAGTCACACAGTCTCATTCGATCGCTTATCAGTACAAATGGTACAAAATAACAACGCTAAGGCATTAATCGATTTTATATTCAGCCTTTCTAAATTGTTTAAATGACATGCTGATGAACACAGTTATAAGGAGAAATTCAATCCTTTTTAATTTGTCTGCTAAATAAATAATTAAATAAAAAAATACATTAGTTTAAAATAACCCACAAACAAATCATCTACGTCATGTGTGACATCATTAGTACACGCTACACAATCTGTACCCTGCCAAAAGAGGGAGACAATCCAACAGTGCCAAAGTACATAAATGTAAATAGATCCGTAAATTATTAGTGAGATAACAATAATAATAATAATAATAATACAAATAATAATAATGACATTACTAATAATATAATAATTTGCATCTTTAAATGTTAAAAAACCCCAAGTAGGCTATAGTATTACTATAGGCCTAAACACCATTTTGTTAATGCTTTGAGCCGAAAGTTTAAGACCATGCAAACAGGAGTGACGTAATCTGGTAATCTGCATTTCGTGTCTCCAAATTTGCTACATGTATTATTCCAGGTTTCATTATCTATAGTAAAGTCTATTAGTCTTTGCTACTTACTACCTGTACTAAAAGTAATATTTTTTTAAAATCTTTTTGAGGGGGCTTCTTCGAATTTAGTTTGAAAATTATAGTTTATTTTAGGGATCATCTTTTGATGAACGCGAGAGTACTAACATTGTCATCGTTGGCGCGTTGCATGTCAGCAATGAAAACTATGGATCGGAAAAGTTTGTATTATACTGAAAGGGGAGATAATTTCGTTTTGGTAATGGTTGCGCTAAGTTTTATTGAGTTCGCAGTTTGTATAGAACTTTTTAAATGACAAATCTTTGCAAAGTTTGACCGCCCGATCGTAAAATCAATAGGTCACTTGACCAGCTGGCTGGCAAAACAATTGGTCATTTCAGACTTTTATGCGGCAATGACCGATGACCGACGCCAAGAATAAACCCTGAACACACAAATCAACAAACCAATTTCCCTAAGTTTTTTTTTTGTTTTTTTTAAAGACTAACAGGCTATGTTTTAAGTGGTTTTTACTCAAATGCCTATATGCCTTGATTTATTTCATGCTAACCTACATTTTGTTTAAAGTGCAACAAAAATGTATAATTCATAATATGACCTATAGATGCTGATACAAGAGAAAAATTTAAAAAATGTTTTACTCTCTGTCCAGGCTAATTTACAGCAATAAATTATATAATCTGTGTCATAATTTTAGACTGGAAAAAAGACTCATGGTTTGATTGATTGATTTATTGTTGCTTTAGGTCCAGCGGACTCTTCCGAGCCAAATCAGGACCGGGACTCATGGTTGCAATACAGCATCATAAGTATATGTACACCTGATCTATAATGGAAGCAGTTTTCTAACGACTGTTACAGAAAGATATATATGGTTAAACAAAATGTATATGAAAAAAAAATGTATATGAAGAAAATGTTTATGTTTACAGTATTTTCAAAATTCCAAAATACACAACGTTGAGAGGGCTTCAGATAATGTACAATTCTAAAAAAAAAAATTAAAACAGTACCTCAATTCAGTCATAGATACACACATAATCTGTACGCTAATAAAATCTGACCTATATTAAAAAAAAAAAAAAAAAAGCATTTTAAATCTGATCATACATAACTAAATCATATAAAAATGGAGGTTAAAAACAAAAAGTTATTATAATGAGGAAAAAAGTAATCCTACGTGTACAAAACAAAACTATCAGGGTACTGACCATTTCAAGCAAGACTGCTTCGTCAGTCAGGCGGTCATTCAGTGTTTTCAAGTCGTCTAGAGAAATGAGGGGAAAACTGAATTCCCGAGGCAGAGCCGGCAAAGACCTTCTGCTAATGTCCCTGGTCTGTTGTGTTGCCTCCAGTCTGTCTATCTTCCTGTTGAGCCGGCGAAATTCCTCTATCACTGTGTGATGGTAATTGCTGACTAGTTGAACAATCTTTCTGACATCCGCCAGACTTACAGCTGAAACAATGGTATCAAAATGGAAGTATACATGAAATAGATCACAAAGCCTAACAACAAAAAAATAGAAAGCATTGTACAGTAATTATGTATTTGTCCTGACTTCTCACGGCCACGTTAAAATTTATTAATTGGTAGTGCTGTTTTTTATTTCTACTTATAGGTATTTATATTGGATGACAAAAAAACTGAACTTCAGTGTCTTGATGTGCCTATCTAAAGTCAATCTGCTACAGATGAGGCTTCAAGGCTTGAGCATTTGCTATAGTTTAATATCTATATGAACACATGTCTAATATGACAGTTTAAAAAAAAAATATGTAAAAGTAAAAAAAAAAAAAAAAGGTTAGGCCCCCCCCCCCCCCCCCCCAAAAAAAAAGTCCATTCCAACATAGTTGTAATTGCAAACTCGCATGTTGAAGGCAATTATGGATACCTTTGGGAGAATACATATTTAACACACTCAGCCAAATACAATCAAACTTAACGAATACTCACAAGATGGAGTTGAAGATATTGAAGGAGTTGGAGGGATGTTCCTGTACAATGAACCATCCAGACCAGTACGTTCCCTGGATCGCCGCATGTGGGGAGGGGACCTGGAGCGTGATCTAGATCGTTGAGATGGATAAGGAGATCTGGATCGGCGAGAGGAGTGTGGTGATCTGGATTGCCGTGAACGAGGGGATCTGTATCGCTGTGAACGAGGGGATCCGGATCTCTGCATGCAGGGGAATCTGGGAGATCTAGATCGGTAAAATCGGGATCGGGATCTGGATCTAGAAATTGCTGGCCTTTGAGAGCTGGACCCAGAATGAACAGGGCTGATGGAGGGAGATTTGGACTGATGGAATGAATGGGGTGTTGGAGGTGAGGATAATTGAGTCTGAGAAGATGGCTGCGTAATGGGAAGACTTTCAGACAGCTGACTTGGACTCCTTAAAAAAAGAAAATACCCAGTTGTACACATAATCTAATTTCAAAGCTAAAAAAGATGAAGACGACAGCAGGCAAACAATATATAGTTGCTATAAAATTAACCAAACTTAAAATTGTCAGTACCCAAATTACGCAAACATAAAAAATAATAATAGAAATCCAAAACGGTAGGGAAATCTATTTTCTCCTCTATTAATTGAGATTATTTTAAACTTTTGGGACCAAGACTCACTCAAACCTTTTTCAGGAATCAGCTGT
Source organism: Oncomelania hupensis (assembly GCA_036898135.1). Classification (NCBI taxonomy): domain Eukaryota; kingdom Metazoa; phylum Mollusca; class Gastropoda; order Littorinimorpha; family Pomatiopsidae; genus Oncomelania; species Oncomelania hupensis. Next base: position 46,642,747 of record CM072516.1, read on the forward strand.
GGAGTGTTACAAGCAAAGTTTCAAGGTTCAACCTCTTCAGTGTCAAACAATTCAAAACTTTTAGTTCCATGCCTACATTTCCTACCAGCCAGGCGACAAATGTTTAGTACGTAGGTGGAGTCAAATATACCAAGTACTATGAACTTAATCCCCTGCATAGTGCTATGGCCAAATTTACAATGTAAACAGTGCACTTAACATGACAAACCTCTATCCTGAAGTGATAATCAAAAGGAGAAATGAATAATTTTATCTTCTGTAACTTTCAGCTACATCCAAGACTTGACCAGTTAGTGATTTTTTCACAGGCATTGTCCCAGCAACATAAACAGGTAACTGGTATGTATGTATCTGGCAGTCAAGGGTTATTATTACAAGAAACAAAGTACTCAGAACGAAGTAAAGCAAACTTAAAAAAGCATAGGCTTCAAAGTCAACATGTTTGAAGCTATGAGGAAGGTAAGAACACATGGAGATTTGCTTAAGTTAAATAAACCAGTAAAGAAATAAAACCGTACCATATTTGTCTGACGCGAGGTTGCCGCTTTTTCCCAGAAAAGTCTGCATCCGAGCAACTGCTAAGATCCGTCTTCTCCCATGAAACCTTCTCGTAATGCTTAATTCTGTTGAAGTTTTCTGCAAATAGATTGTTATGAAATAATATAGAGAAACTTTTGGCAACACATCAAAACTTAACTAAATTGTTTATATCAAAACTAGTGTGACTATTCCTGAAGTCTGTAAGCCAGTTTGAGCTCCACTCACAATTTGTGTTTGACATAAATGATCCACCAGACATAATTAATTAATACAAATAGAAAGTATGCTGCTTGCTTGAAATTATTATTTTTTTTTTTATTCCAATGTTTATTTATGAAACACTAAGTCAAAATCAGCAGTGTAAAAACATTCACAAAAACTTATATAACAGCCACATTAGAAGAATAATAAAAGTATACATGTTCGAGGACAATTTACATAAATGAACATTGAAGTTTAACATCTACATTCTCCATTGGCGATATGACCGACTGGGATAACCATCCCAGGGAAGACTGTGTAGGGACCTAAATCAACACTGAACCACAAGAGTAACCATACTGAAAATACCGACTGTAAAAATTGCCACATTTTATCTTGCCCCCCCCCCCTCCTCCTCCCCCCCCCCCCCCCCCCCCCCCCCCCTCTGATTCGAACTGGGTTATCGGTGTGCCGGGCGCATGCTCCAACATTGGGCTATAAATAACTATAATGTTAAGAGGTTGAAGTTTCACTACGTGTGTGTCTATAGAAAAATAGTTAACAATAACAAATGACCATTATTGAAATGGATAGAATTAGAAGGCCTAGGAGCTTTTAAAAAACACACCAAAAAAAAATTAAAAAACCTTACCATGTGATTTCAGTATTTTGGTGTAGTGGCACAGCTGCCATCCAGGTTGGGGTTTCTTCCGTTTACAGCACCATGTACTGTCTGCTCCAGTTGGTGGCCAATAGAATTTCTGGCCCTCCACCATCCACTCCTCACACACCACCATCACTTCTTTGTTGTCATTTTCCAGTAGATAGAACATCTCCAGAACAAATTTAAGTTGTATTACATAAAAATCACATCCAATTTTTTCTTTTTATACACTGTCCAATTAAACAAATAATAATTTTAATTATTAGACTAAACAACTGAGCAGCTCCACAACAGAGGTACATAACTGTTTCACAGTAAAGCCTGCCCCCACATTTTAGGGTTTAAAGCAAAGCTTTGGCAACTGTCCTCCGACAACATTAGTCCAAAAAGATAAAACCATGAAGAAAAAAAAACAACTTGTAAATATACAGATAAACAAAAGGTGTGTTTTTAAGCACAATGTAGACATCAATTCTTTCAGTGAGCACCGTCATCCATTCATTCAGTGCTGTCTTCCCAGTTTTCTTTTTCTTCAGTTCATATGGTGGTGATTAATGGGAATCAGCACAGACTTTAGTCTGTATGGCAAGAGAACACATTTTCTGTCCACATTATTAACTTCAAGAACCTCAAAGTGTCCTGTTAGCTCAGATGCTACAACTATTCCCAACTCTGATGAATTAAGAGGGTAATGAAAAAAATCTGTTATCCTTCTGAAACGTTCAAGGACAAAGACAGGATCTGGCACGTCATTAGCAACCAGAATATTGCGAATCAAATAAAACTTTTTATTTGCTTGCACACAATTATCTCCATCATGCACAGAATAGAAACAAGCCTTGTAGATCAGCTGTTTGTATTGAATACATTGTGTATACTGGCGTGGTACAGGACCTTGCATATGCTCTTTCCTTAAAGAAATTTCCTGGGGTGAGGTTTTGATTGGCACATATATTCCATGGTTAGCCCTTTCTGACAATCTTCTAACAACTTGTTCCATTGGAGACTTAGGCTTACGTAAAAGTTTTTTCAGTTTTCCAAGATAGTTTTCGAAGGGGAATGCCGAATATGTGTCTAAAGGTCCCAACTTTTTTACATCCTCAGCAAGATGAGTGAGTCCATGAACATTGTATACAACAAATCCATGGCCATAGAGTCGAATAGATTCTGTAACAAATATGCACAGAAGCTGGTGAGCGTAATCTGCATGCGTTTCATACAATGATGGGCTTGCAAGGCAAAAAATCCCTACAAAGAGAAGCAAAAAGTGGTCATAAAACTGTCTTGTTTGTTGTCCTCTCAGTGCTACAATGCCACTATACATCAAAAATTGTCGAAACTCTGTGGCCTTCCACCTTTCAATTTCAGTCAGAGGACGACACTTTCTAGCAAATTCTCTAGGTATAAATTTTTTGAAGTTGTTCAGTGTGCATGAAATCTGGTTAATGGCATGTAATCCTAGCCTAACACCTTTCCTTGCAGGACTTTTCAACAAGAACATCAAGATCCTCCTTGTGACTCCAAGACACACTAAATGCATGTACTCCATTGGGAATTGTGACACCATTCCAATTGCCAGCTGTTGCAAAGGAGATCTGCCTCTGGATTGATGGTTAAGATCTACCATTTCATCAAACATAATGTCAGTTCGCAAAGGGGCGTTAACATCTGGGAAAACAACCTTTTCTGCCCACTGTCCCTTTTGGCAACACTTGTCACACCCCCAGTATCCTGAATGACCCTTTGTTTTCTTTACAAAGGCTCTGGCTGGTGCATCACAAACAAAACAATCGAGATTTACTTGAACTGGAAAGCGGTAGCCATCACAGTCCATCTCCACGGGACCTTGTTGAAATGTGCGCATTTCATCAACAAAATCACTCAAGTATTCATCTAAATTAGGTGGTTTGTTTTCACCACAATACAGTCCTATGGGAAATGGTTCTGTCTCCACTGGTTTGCAAACACGACCGAGGATTGGCCAAAACTGCATGGATGAGGACTTGAATAGGGGCAAACCATCAATGTTCACCTGCATGGAGCAAGCCAACACACCATCTCTAACCTTATTCTTTAAAGTTTGCAGCAGGTTTTTGGATCTGGCCAGGCAAATGGCAATACCAAAATGATAGTACCTTCCCCCTTGAATTTCTTTGGAGACAGTTTTCCGAGGTGTCTGCATTAGTGTTCTGGGATCCTTTGGCAGGGATGGGTGGTAAACTTGCAACAATGTCAGGAGAGCACCCAGTGCAATCAGAGGAATGCTGTACGTTGTTGCCCAAGTTTGTAAGTTATTCTGCAGACTGTTACCCTCCAAAGCTTCATCGTCTGACTCTGACTCTTCATTTATTTCAGAATCTGACTCCATAAACGGCTGCTCACAGATCAGCTCATTATCGATCTGTCTCAAGAATTGTTTCCATTCTCTACTATCGACAGACTCCGAGTGTGGTGATGTGGAAAAAGATAACATCTCAACGCTTGCATTCTCCTCATCTTCATTCCTACATTCTTCAGCAGACGACTCATGATTTGCTTTCTCTGCCACAGGAAACACTGCAGGCAAATCACAGGTTCTCGTTTGAGCAAGACTCTCTGCACTGGAACTGGATCCAGCTTCTAAATTTTCGAAACATTCTTCTGTATCTCTCTTGACTTTCTTTTGCACAGTTCTCCATTGTGCAGGATAACTCATTTTTCGAAATATAAATGTCACTAAAATCCAAAATCAAAAGCACAAATAGAAATTATCTATAGTACTATTTCGTTTAAAAAAAAATGTATACCTTAATGTGATGAGCAAACACAACCAGCAATTGAATTCAGAGCGTAATTGCCGCGCTAGGTGCGACCGGTGTTATATCCAAATGGCGGTGGGACTCAGTACGCAGTAAATAAAAAAAAACTTCAGTAAAATAGTAAGGTTATCAAAAACATCATATAATCGTTAAAGTATTTACCCTATAATGTAAATAAAGAACATCGTATACTTACTTTATTTTTCGGGTTCAATGAGAGAGAGAGAGACAAAAAAGAATTGCAGGTGTCTCGGGCTATCTGCAAAGGGAAGCAACCCGTCGCTTTGCGATCTTGGCCGACAAGATTGGCCCCACGTTGTGTGCCAATGTAAGACTCGCCGCGCGCGCCGCTTACGTTGGGGATGCATTGGCGTTTGCTTGCAGTGCAAAGCCAATGAATCGCCAAGTTTGCAATATTGGCCCAACATTACGCCAAGCTTGTGCCAATCATGTGTGCTATCTGGGACAGTGCTTAGAATTTAAAGGCTGGAAGTCCAGTTCATAGAGCACTGAACTCTTTTTTTTTTCCAAAATCTTTGAATCTTCCTGTCTGCACTGTCCATTTTAAACTAAGCAATTTACTTCTTGTGCAGTGGGCTGGCAAAACAAAGTAGGTTCATTTGTATCAAAAATGATATTTTTACATCCTCATAGAGATAATGATGATGAAAAACATCTTCAGTGTGAATTGAGATGAGCTTAAATTGCACGAGCTAGACAAGAAAGTCATAAAAGCCCAAGCACAGGCTGTCAAGAGACAAAACTTAGATATTTCTCAAAACTACTGTTGTTGGTCTTGCTTAGTTTTGTTATCATTTGGCAGCATCAGACCTGATAGTGATCTAAGAGAGGTTTCCGCGGAACGTGCGACTATGTCACGCCTTGTGACAGACATTTTGAAGTCCAATGAGTCTGATGAGGTCCACAAATCCACAACTTGAAGGGCGAAAATATATACACAAAAACAGTCAACGCTGCACCACTATTCCAAAACAAAGTATGGGGCCGCAAAACCGGAAGCGAGTAAAGCAACTTTCGTCTTCTGATACAAAACAACCCCAAAAAAAAAAAAAAAAAAAAATTAAGTGTCCGCGGATTGTTTTGCATTTCTTTTTTTTTTTTTTTTTTTTTTCGTTTTCGTTTTCGCGGATTTCCGCGATTTCGCGGATTTCCGCGATTTCGCGGAGAATTATCATGTCTGAGCATTGTGTCTCTCTTGAATGCTGTCTGTCAGTAATAGGTTGTTTTCTATCAGAAAAAGAGGGCTAACCCCTGAAAATCAGTGTTGTGCATTGCGGAGATTTGCAAGGACTATTTCTATTGCCATGACACCAAAGAGCTTGTTCTGATTTTTAAAAAAAGGTTTGGGCTTGATTGTTTTATTTACTTGTTTTGTGTTTTAATAAAGATCCATGCCTGGAAGTGAATGTCACAAAGGAAAACAGAGAGTTCATGGAGTCTAGCGAGGTATATTTTACTTCTTTTTTTTCTTATTTGTGTGTGTGTGTGTTAGTTTCCCTCTTTGTTTCTTTCTTTCTTTCTTTCTTTCTTTCTTTCTTTCTTTCTTTTAAATGTCTAATTATTGTTTATAACTAAGTTCATAAAACCAGTTGTGTGTGTGTATGTCTGCCTATGAATGTCACAGATTAACGGAAACGACCAAATTATCACCGTTTGTGTAAATTTCTTACATTATTTTGTCATTTAATATATTTTTATTGATAGTATGTCTTATTGTAATTACTTTTGACAATTTTTGACAACCTCCGTTTTGCGGATGACATAGATGGATTGGCTGGATAAGAACAAGCTGGTACAGAGGCTTGTCTCCATCTCCAAAGCATTTGGAATGGAAATAAGTGCAGAGAAGACCAAAGTGATGACCAACAACACCACTGGCATCAACAAGGACATCAAAGTCCAAGGCCAATCCCTCAACACGGTGCATAGAATTTTTCGACAGCAAGATCGCTACACTTCGTCAGTCCCTAGACTCACTGCCTCATAATGAGCTATCACTCTCCGACCCTCCCTACTCCGGCCCTTCATTTTCTTCTTTTCACCCCGTCACTGAAGTCACAGTCAGGCAAGCCATTTTGCAGTCAGGCATCAAAACTTGCGAACTTGATTCCCCCCCCCCCCCCCTTCCTCCTTTCTCTTTCACTGTCTTGACACTCTTCTCCCACACTTCACTGCTGTTATCAATGCCTCACTCTCTTCTGGATCCTTTCCCACCTCCTTCAAATCCGCTATCCTTAGATCTCTTCTTAAAAAACCTTCCCTAGACCACGATAATCTGAAGAATTACAGGCCTGTCTAATCTCTCCTTTCTCTCCAAAGTCACTGAAAAAGTTGTACTCTCACAGCTCTTGAGCCACCTTTTGCGTACGGAGTCTCCGAGAAGAGATCAACGCGCTGCGTTTGATGATTTTAGAGCAGGCCGATATTATAAAACAACTGCGCGAAGAGCGAATCGGACTTGCGGACCGAATAAATATAGAAAGTGAGCAGACGACGCGACCGTCAACTAGGTTGTCTACCACTTCCTATGCTGCGGCAGTCAGATCTACACCCGCACCAGATTCTGATCGGTCACTGAAGACTGCGCAGCAGAAGAAAAACACCACAACAACTAAAGACGGCAAAAAATACACGCAACAGCAGAAAGAACATGGAAAGAACAAACATGACGTCAAACTGAACAATGACGTCAATACACAGACAAAACAGGAATGCGGAAGAAACAAAGGCGGAAGTAAACAAGAGTTTGAGGACACTGTTGTTATCCTGCTTGATTCAGTTCTAAATGGAGTTCAAGCTTCTAGACTGGGTCAGTCCTATGGTTTTGAAGCTGTGAAATGCCAAGCATCAACCGTTGGTGACATCCTTTGTTCTTTTGAACAGATTGATGAACAAACAACGCAGAGAAAAAATGTGATAGCAGTTGTTGTGCATGTTGGAGTAAACGACATTAAGAACAAGGACCCCAAATCTGTAAGCAGAGATTTTGTTGAAGTGATCAAGACCATGGCTTCTCGGAATCCTGGAGTGCAGATCGTTGTCAGCAAAATAGCGGCAGTGAAAGATAAGGAACTGCGTGCGAAGAGAGATGTTTTTAACGCACTAACTTTCTCTTCACTTATGGATGAACCCAAAATCACCTTTGTGTCCCATGACAACATGCCTGGTTATACCATGAGGGACCACCTTCATCCAAACAGAAAAGGGTCAAGCATTTTGGCTGGTAACATTGGACGTTTTATCCATAGCATGCTGTGGAGAAAACCTAGCCCCAAGAGATTTGCCCGGCGTTACCAGACAAGTGACTGCCTCGGCTACTATGATGTCAGAGGCAGGTGGCATCCAGCAGCCCGGCCAGTTTTCCCCGTCAAATGGTATTAGGGACATTGGGTTACCAGAATACTGACTACTTATATATACAAATATATATAAATGTATAAATATACAATTTAAACTGTAAAATGAATGAACAAAATGTAAAATTATTTCAGTGGAATAGTCGATCTCTAGGCACAAATTTACTGTCTTTTCAACAACATATCTCACAGGAAAATTATGCTGTATTAGCTTTACAGTCACTAAATCTCAATAATAACAAATTACCAAAACTAAAAAATTATTACTTTCCTCCCTTATTCCAAACTAGTAACGACACACAAAAGGTTCAAACAGCCCTGTACATAAGATGTGATTTAGAATATTGTTCAATTCCATCACCAATACCAAAAACAATAAAAAATACTTTTGGAAGTGTTGCAATGATCAAAATAAATAAGCACACCATTTTTAATATAATATCCGTTTATATGCCAGATGGTCCAAAGGAAGACAACTCTGACTGGGTAAAAACTATAGGTAAGTCAGATGAGAAGTGGATTATTTTGGGGGACTTCAATGCTCATTCTCCTTGGTGGGAACCGGGATGTCAAATTACAACAAGTAATCGTTTTGTTGATAATTTATTAGATTCTAAATTGTGTTTATTAAATGACGGTCAATTTACTAGAATTCCTGACGTTCCTTACCACAGGTCTACATCTATTGATCTTTCCCTTGCCACTCCAGATATTGCCTTAAATTCTGTTTGGTGCCCTCTTGACGATTGTTTAGGGAGTGATCATCTTCCAATTATTATCACTTTGAATGAACAAGAAACAGAACAAAGACAAAAAGAAGATAGGATACCTAAATTCAAATATAAATATGCAAATTGGGACTTCTTTAAAACATGCCTAGAAAATACTGATATTAATAACGTTCATGATGAGGATATAGAAATTTTTTACTCAAAATTTAGAGATTCTGTATTGCAGGCAGCAGAAAAAAGTATTCCAAGATGCAAACAAAAGAAGCGAATATCTCATTCCGGAAATGTGTGGTGGAACAATGAATGTGAAAAAGCTGTTAACAATAAAAAGGTCACATATAAAAATTGGATTAGGAATAAAACATTTGACAATTTTACAATCATGAAACATGCTAAAATATATTGCAACAGAATTATTGCCAGTGCTAAGAAACAGTATTGGTCAGAATTCTGCATGTCAGAAATAACCGAGTCAAAAGATATGTATAAGGTTTGGAGAAAAGTTAAAGAGATGAAAAATGGATTTAATCTACAGTCTTATCCTATTAAATTGCAAGACAATATTTTCCCCTCATCTGAGGATAAAGCAGAAGCATTTGCAAAACATTTCTCAGTAAATTCATTGTCCAATAGTCTTGATTTACATATACAAATGTTTAGAAAAGAAGAAGAAATCAAAGCAGAATATGAAGATCCTATACCAGATAATTTGCATTATTTAAATGCTCCTATTAATTATGCAGAGTTTTTAGAAACTTTACAATCTTTTTCATTAAACAAAACTGCTGTTGGTCTAGATGGTATCTCTTATCAATTACTGAATCACTTGCCAGCTACATGGAAAAAATTGCTACATTCATTATGCCAAAGATGTTGGCAAAGTGGAATTCTCCCTACTATCTGGAAGAAGTCTGTAGTTATTCCAGTACATAAGCAAGGTAAGTCTCGTGCGTCAGTAAATAGTTATAGACCAATTGCATTGACGTCTCAAGTTGGAAAATTATTAGAAAAAATAATTTTAAACAGGTTAAGTCAATTTTGTGAAAAAAATCAAATAATCCCTACAAATCAAGCCGGATTTAGAAAGGGTCGGTGTACAACTGATCATCTTGTTAAATTAACCAGTCATGTTAAGAAACTATTTGCTCATAGAAAAAGTATTCTTGCTGCTTTCTTTGATATCAAAAAGGCTTATGACAGTGTTTGGCATGCTAGACTGCTTTATAAATTAAAACATATTGGAATAAGTGGTCATATGTATCATTACATACACAATTATTTAAGTGGCAGATCTATATGCACAAGAGTGGGGAATGCTTATTCATCTTTTTATAACATCGATATGGGAATACCTCAGGGGCCTATTCTTGCCCCTTTATTGTTTTCAATCCTCATTCATGATCTTCCCACATTTATTTCTAAATCAGCAAATGTAGTTCAGTATGCGGATGACATTGCTATGTGGATTAATACGTCTCTCAGAAAGCATACTAAAAAGAGAGTAGTAATGTATGTACAGAAACTTTTCCAAGAAGAACTAAATAATCTTTCTAAATTTTTGAAAAATAATGGTCTGGAACTGTCTACTGATAAAACGTATTTGATGCTCTTCAATAATGGAAATAATCCTAAATTATTACCTGTTTTGAAATTAAATTGTGAAGTTCTTGCTTACAAGCAGCAGGTAAAATTTCTCGGAGTTTACCTAACACCAAAGTTAAACTGGAAGTTACATATTGAGCATTTAATAACGAAAGCAAGAAAAACCTTGAATTTATTGAAAATTATTAATATGCAAATATGGGGTCAAAACACTAAATCCCTATTACATTTAGCTATATCACTAGTTCGATCAAAGCTTATTTATGGTCAGGAAGCATATTTTTCAGCAAATAATTCATTATTAAATAAATTACAAAGTATTGACAGTAGGGCTATTAAAATTGCATTAGGAGTTCCAGTTCATGCTAACACTCTACGAATATACCAAGAAGCTGGAATATTATCACTAAATCAACAACGTCAACTGGCTACTTCCAAATATGTGTTAAGATGTTTATCTGTTCCAAATTCGGTGTATGATGAAATATATATTGACGCTCAACAAGATTATCCCAAAAGAACAAAAAATATGAAGTACTTGCAGCCAATTAGAAACTATACAAAAGACCTTTTTGATAAGTGTGACATTGGTATCACATCAGTTTCAGTTCTTCCATTAACACCATTGATTCCACCATGGGAGCATTTATGTGCACATATTGATATTGACTATAGCCAAACTAAGAAAGAGGATAATCCTAATTTATTAGTTACTGAGGTAAAAAAGCATATTGAAAGTAATTACAAAAACCATATGCAGATTTTTACTGATGGATCAGTTCTAGATTCTTTGGATAGTGGATCAGCATATATTATTCCTGAAATAAATATCAGAAGGTCATATTATTTAGGAAGGGGATTTTCTATATTTACAGCTGAGCTTTATGCTATTTTAATGGCTTTAAAGTTCATTATGTCGTCACCTTTAGAATTATTTGGTATATTAGTATGTGTTGATTCAAAAGCAGTTCTGTATGCATTAAAACAGTGGAACTGTAAAGATAGAAGGGAGATTATATATGAAATTAAACATATGATACATTGTGTGATTTCTAGAGGAATAAATATTGATTTCTGTTGGATACCATCACATTGCGGAATTCATTGGAATGAGGTATGTGACAGATTAGCTAAGGAGGGAGCACAAAGGTCGTCAGATTCTATAATTATAACAAATTTGAATATGTGTAATCATGAAATGTTTTCCTTACTAGAAAAGGCAGTTTATCATGATAATAACATTAAAAATATATCTATACTGAATTGTTCAAGACCACTTTCTAAATTAATATATAAATTAAGAATGAACGCATGGAACACTAAATACTCAGCTGATGTTCAGTGTATATGTAATACACGTCTATCAGTACATCACCTTCTCTTTGAATGCTCAGTTTTAACAGACATATTCAAAGTAAATGGACATAGTATAACTAAATATGGACATTCTGTAGACATGGTTCTGTATCATCCAAATGTTACAGACATTGTGAAAGTTATTGCTAAATCTCCTGTTGGTAGACTCTTATAGACTGTTTGTTTTGAAATTATGTTTTGAAATAGTTAACGTGTTTTAAAAGTTGCATTTTCAATGTCTACTATCACCAAAATGTGTTATCCAAATGTTACAGACGTTGTGAAAGTTATTGCTAAATCTCCTGTTGGTAGACTGTTATAGACTGTTTTGAAATTATGTTTTGAAATAGTTAAAGTGTTTTAATAGTTACATTTTCAATGTCTAATATCACCTAAATGTGTGAAGAGACGTTAAATTAAAGATTGATTGATTTGAGCCACCTTGTCGCTAACAACCTACTTTACTGCAATCAGTCTGCTTACCGCGCTGGTCACTCGACTGAAACTGCCCTGCTAAAAATTACAAACGACGTACTGACCGCTCTAGACAATAATAACATCTGTCTTCTCTCCCTACTCGACTTGAGTGCTGCGTTTGATACCATCGATCACAGCTTGCTCTTGTCTCGTCTTCGAAACTGTTTTGGTCTCGCTGATTCTGTTCTGTCTTGGTTCGAGTCATATCTCTCGGATCGCTCCCAGGTCGTTACCGTCAGTGGTGTTTCATCAGCTGCTTCACATCTACAGTATGGCGTGCCTCAGGGCTCTGTCCTCGGACCCATCCTTTTTGTTCTGTACACCTATCCCATCTCCCTCATTGCCGCCCACCATTCTCTTTCTCACCATAGCTTCTCTGACGACAATCAGCTCTATCTATCTGGACCGATTTCCGACCTCCACTGCCTCATAGCCTCAACCCAGTCTTGCATCTCTGACATTAAAGCATGGATGGATCTTAACAAGCTGAAGCGTAATGAAGACATAACCGAACTCATTCAGTTCTCTCCCAAGAAATACATAAATCACACTGCCCTTCTTTCGTCTGTCGATCTGAACGGCTCTTCCATCACTCTTTCTCCCACCGTCCGTAACTTAGGCGTCACTCTTGACCAATCCCTCTCTTTTCATCAGCATGTTGCTAACGTCTGTCGTACCTGCTTCCTCGAAATTTGTCGCATTGCTTCCATTCGCCATCTCCTCACTGATGAGGCAACCAAAACTCTGCTATGCACCTTTGTTCTTTCCCGTCTTGACTATTGTAATTCCCTTCTCTCTGGCTCTCCCAACTATATCATCGATAGGCTTCAGCGTGTTCAGAATCATGCTGCCCGCCTCATTTTTCGCTCCTCTAAATACAACCACATAACTCCTCTTCTTCAAACCCTGCACTGGCTGCCAGTACAGCACAGAATCCAGCACAAAATTTCTACACTCTGCTTCAGAAATTTTGACCTGACTTCTCCCAGCTATCTCTCCGACCTTCTCGAAACCTATTCCCCCAATCGCTCTCTTAGATCTTCGGCAGATACCCGTCTTTTTAAAATCCCAACCGTACGCACCAAAACCTATGGCCAGCGCACCTTTTCCTACCTGGCCCCATCTATCTGGAATAAACTCCCTCATTCACTCCGTCACTCCACTTCTATGCTGTCATTCAAAACCTCTTTAAAAACTCATCTCTTCCATCTTCCTCACTAAACTTTCCTCTTCATATTACACAACTGCTTTGTTTGGTCAGATTGTATTGTATGTCTGAACGTGTTAATGTTTGCCATTGTAAACGCCTAGGGCTTGTAAAAGGTTAGGCGTATAAATTTACATTTCATTCATTCATTCATTCATAGCTTCAAATATTTAGGAGCAATTGTATCAGACAATGTGTCCCGACTAGAAGCACGAACTCAAAAGGCAAAAGCTGAAGGACTCGCTGCTATCAGCCAGATGGTTCTCTTCCTTGCAAATTTTTTAATGGACTTCTTTAAAACTCTGAACTATATGTTGTACAAACTTGAAATTTACTCATAAGATGCGGCCACACTTGATGTACCTGTTGAATTAAAAAAGTCATTTTTGATAAAAGGTGGACTTGCTGCCTTCTATGCCAAATGCATGGCAGCCTTGCAGATTATGAATGCACAGTCAGCATAGGGGGTAGAGCAATCTCCGATCTCCGTTTTGCGGATGACATTGATGGATTGGCTGGAGAGGAACAAGAACTTAAACAGCTGGTACAGAGGCTCGACACCACCTCCAGAGGTTTTGGAATGGAAATAAGTGCAGAGAAGACCAAAATGATGACCAACAACACCAATGGCATCAACACGGACATCAAACAGAGTGCATAGATTCAAATATTTAGGAGCCATTGTATCAGACAATGGGTCCCAACAGAAAGTCCTCTCCAGTCCGCACAACTGCTATCCTGACAAGGTTGAAGCCCATTTGGAAAGACAGGACCATCAGTCTACAGGCTGCGCTCCCTTGTCATCTCCATCTTCCTTATGCTTGCGAAACATGGACCTACACAGCAGACCTACAATGAAGAATACAAAGCATGGATATGAGGTGCTATAGAAGACTTTTGGCCATTTCCTATACCCAGCACATCACCAACGACGAAGTCCGACATACCACCACACAAGCCATATTGGACAACACGATAACATGCTCACAGTGGTGAAGAAACGGAAACTCCGATGGTATGTCCTATTCACCAGAACATCAGGCCTTGCAAATACCATCCTGCAAGGCACGGTTCAAGGAGGCAGATGGAGACAGAAAAAGAGGTGGGAGGACAACATTTGAGAATGGACTGGCTTGACACTGAGCGAAGCCATGAGGGTTACTGAGGACAGAGAAAGATGGAATATGCTTGTTAAACAATCATCTGTGGTGCCCCAACGACTTTTGAGTTATGGGATAGGGTAGGATAGGATAGGACAATTTTTTTTGGTTTATTTCTCTGCAACAACGCACAAAAAATGGTTATCTTTTAATACCAGTGCAGTATGCATTATGAGAAGAGCTTCATTCAAAGTATTTAAAGGTGCCTATTACCAGTACAGATATGAGAGCCTTCATTTCATTTCTTAGTAGTATGAATAGCAAGAAGATATGGGTTGTCGGGCATAGTTTTGTTTGCTTGTTCATTTGAGCGAAATTATCGAAACCTTTATTCTTACCCATCAAACCCCACAAGCATTTGAGAAATGCCAACAACAGTGTGAAGCTGTGATAGGGGTTACATGTTGAACCCTCTACGCTCACTAGGCATATCTGACTTGGCTTGCTAGACAGACTCTTGCTAAACAGACTCTTGCTAATTTGGAATGGGATTAAGGGTTATAGAACAGCAGGTTAGGGTATTGGTTTTCAATGCTAAAGGTTGTGGTTTCAATCCTTTGCGTGGGAGTCAAAAACTTGTTTAGTCAGATATGAGACTTATCAGGAAGTGGATGGTAATATGTGATGCTTTGTTTTGTGTTGCAGTCATTCTTTGAGGCATTGGACCGTTCTCGATGGTTTGCCATTGACAGCATTCAGTCAGATATTCCTGCATGAGACGAAGAGAGAGAGAATAAATAAATGAATGGATGGATTTGGAATATTATTATATTATTTGGCAGAATGTGGTTATCTATATGATATATAAACGTGATTAAAATAAATTAATGTAAATTAAAATTGTAAAAAAAGTAATTGTGGTAGATGTTTGACAGAAGGCCAGGTGCCACTTTGCTGCTGTCTTTGTTCGTTTTTCGTAGTGTATTGTTTAGTTTCTTCTTCACAACTAATCATATCTACAGCCAAACACGCGTACAACAAACACGCTTTCAACGAACAACGCTTTTACCCAAGAAAAATAATCCTTGCCAGAGTTTTCCTTATTTATTACTTAAAACTTCATGGATACCATGAACATGATTACAACGTAGCTTCGCATACACAGAATGTATTTTTCTTATCATCCCAGACACCAAATTTCGACAGATATAACGAAGTCCAAGTACAAAAACATTACAAATGAGGTAAATTCCTGGAAATGGTGTAAAAACACACAGTTCTTGTTTGCAGAAATATTGATGTCATTATGGGCAAGTTTCTTCTTAACCCTTTGGAAACGACTTCATTTTGCAGAGTAGGCCTATTAGTTTAAAAGGCATGTCATTTTTAGATCTGGCAGAAAGTCAAAGTGACAGACCTATGTTTTCTTTTTGTTCTTGCACCCAGAAACTTTTGACAGGTGTAGGAAAGTATTTATTTCTGAAAGTAAATATATAGACTGAATTTTCAAAATGTCTCAGAATAAAGTACATGAATTTGTATTTCCTGAAAAATATACAAAGTTGTATGTTACTGTCTCTTACTCAGATAAACTTTGAACGACACTTTGAGCGAGGAAAAGGTGTGGTCACAACCCCCATGATTATCGCTGAAACTATAACTGCTTTCCACAGGCTAATAGAAGTATTCTCTTTCAGAAAAACAATACAACAGACAAGATTCATGCATCTTTCATTCTGCATAATAAATCCATAAAAAAATAGTTCGGAATCCATCACAACAATTGCTAATAATGATCATTTGCAAAGTGATAAGTTTGTTTCAGACCCAAAGCATCTAATTAACCGGATTCGTTCTTTGAGATCCAATCCAAGATGAACCTTGTCAGCCTGTCATTTTGGCATAGCCAGATCGTCTTCTAGGGGTTAACTTAAGGTTATGGCTGCAAAATGGAAATGAATTCATCTCACTCTGATAGAGAACTTGAAATAATAATCGCATGTGGGAATGCATCCACACACAAGAAAAAGCTGATATAGCCAAGGAATTTGAACTTCCACCATCAACGCTAAGCACTTTCTCTTAGAATACAAAATACAGACTATTCAGCTAAATGACCACAGTTACATTGCATGTTGAAAATTGCCCTGATGTTGGTAAACAGTCATACACACATTCACACCACAGGCAATTGTCACCATTCCTAGAGTAATATATCCCTCACATACTAAATACTTTATAGTAATTCAAAATCTGAAAGACATCATTGCAACATTGGACACAATCACACTGGACACATAAAATATCAAAAATGGACATGCGTATATCGTAGACAAGCCAATTATGATACATCTATAGAATGCTAAAAGAAAGGAAACATGCATGTACACACACACACACACACACACACACACCCAAAAGAAGGTACATCAGTACAGGGGGTCCTCGAGTTACGACGTTGATCCATTCGTTGGACGCGTCGTAACCCGATTTCATCGTAAGTCGGAACATACAGAAAAATACCTGTACTGTACGTACAGTGCTATATACTGTACTGTAACTGTTAATGACATAAAAAAGTATTAAAAAGAAGAGAAAACAATTCCTTGTCACATGAATTAAACTATAGCTCCCGTTTGTTTACGACGCTAAACCGTGTAAGACGGAACGACTCGTAATATTATTTATTATATTTTTTATGAGGAGGAGCGTCGTAACCACGAAACAACGTAAGTCGAGACCGGCGTAACCCGAGGACTTACTGTATATGCTTAATAGAACACTTGCAGTGAGAGAACATCTATGTGAACTAAAGTGCCGGTTAACATAGAAAGAAAGCAGCTCTCTTCTCTCTCATGAGACACTTCTACTGACCACATGAGCACACATACTTGGACACAAACACACAGGTAGTCACACTTTTGAGCACTGAGGTCTTTCTCTCTCTCTCTCTCTGACTCTGCAATATTTTATATTTTGATTATTTATTGTGTTTTTTGTACATAAAAGACTGCAATATTGGTGCCAGAAGCACTAAAACTTGTGCATTTCTACCGATGAAAAAAACACAACTTTTTATATCCTGTGTGCTGAACAACAAACTTCTGTGCTGCAAGTGTAATAATATCAGTGTCTTATTCCGCTAGTAAATTGATAAGCACTCTGAAGATTGAACTATGCCACTATTGAAGATAGTCATCTCAACATTGCCAGCCTGAACACTAAAGTGCCAGACCGGTCAGTGTTTTTGCGGTCATTCGATCCTAAGTTTCATCTCCATGGTATTACAGAATGGCAGCTAAGCTCTAATATATGTGATTCTTTTATAAATATTACAGATTATATTATTATCATTAGACGTGATGCTCAACAAATGTATGGTGAATTTGGTGTTGCAGTTTACATTCACACCTCTGTTTATCCTTTTACCATAAGAAGGCAATATTTTGAGCATGTCAATATTGGATGCATTTGGCTTGATTTCAAATATTCAACCACAGTCTCGCCTGTTTTTGTCTGCTTCCTATACAGGAACCCAGCTGGTACTGCTGATTGATTTGACTATTTTTCATGCATGGTGGGCCAAAAATACAATTTTGCCGGCCACAAGTTTTCTAGGGACTTGGATGCTCGTGGAATTATTGGAGTCTGGGAAACCCTTTCAAGTTTCAATCATTCATCGAACTTAGTAGAACTCGAATTCAAAAAATTCTATGCAAAGAGGACTTTATTGAAATTGCTGGCATGGTCAGATGAGTTTTAGCTGAGTCAGGTATGCTGAGTCACGTACAACTGGCAAAGAAACAAGAACAAAACGAAAGAAGTCTACACTAAAAGTAGTACAGTAGTAGAACTCGAATTCAAAAAATTCTATGCAAAGAGGACTTTATTCAAATTGCTGGCATGGTCAGATGAGTTTTAGCTGAGACAGGTATGCTGAGTCACGAAAACTGGCAAAGAAACAAGAACAAAACGAAAGAAGTCTACACTAAAAGAACCAAAAAATGACAAACTAGATTGATGCTCACAAACAGTAATAACAAACAATAAGAGAAATGTGACAATAATCGAGTAGACTAACACCCCAATGTAAATACTTTTACAATTATGTTTTAGTTAGCGAACTGAGCAACACTTGAACAACAATCTTTCATTTATAAACGCAAGCAGAGTTCAGAGACCTAACTTAAACAAATAAGAGTTCAAACTAACAAGATATCTAAAATCAAAACATCTTCTATAATTTCAAAATCATATTTCTACAACTATTATCAAGATATAATAAAGAAACAATGCAAAGTAGTTATCTTTAGTTCAGCATCCTAAATCACAAAATAATACAAGTTCTGTGGGTTCGGGCAAATAGAATAGACCCAACGTTTCCCGGCGTGTCGTAAGAGGCGACTAACAGGGGTGATGTTAGCACGGCATCACTGGGCGAAAGTCTTCTACACAGAAGTCACCGGCCAGGGCGGAGGAACCTCACGTTACTACAGGTTCAACGACCACGTGCTCAGGGCCAAGGCGAGCCACACTGTATTCGTGGATTTCGGCTGTGGCCAACAGCCTGGAGAGGATTGGGCCCTGCCAGGTCTTTTTTGCCCAAGACACACTACATGATGACACAATCCACTAATTCCATACCGGATCGGTCGTCGCCCGGGCCGTCACCCGGCACAAGGACCGCGCCTTCCGTTGGCCACCAGGACGGAGGTGTTAAGTATGCTACTGATGGACAATATAGCAAGATCCGCACGAGAAACAACATCGTCATAGGAACCTGGAACGTCAGGACCCTAACTGCGGAAGGAAAATTAGAAGAGCTGGCCCACGAGCTGGACCACTATCGATGGAACGTTCTAGGTATCAGCGAACTGCGCTGGAAAGGCCTAGGTGAAACAACGACTGACAAAGGCCACAAGCTCTATTTCAGCGGTAGAGATGACAGGCACGAACACGGCGTTGGATTCTTGGTCCACAAGAACATTCTAGCCACTGTCATGGGTTGCCGCCCAGTCTCCAGTAGACTCATTACCATCCGTCTGAGAGCAACCCCTTTCAACATTACCATCATCCAGGCCTATGCCCCAACATCAGACTATGAAGACAGCGAAGTGGAGGATTTTTATGAAAATATACAGGCGGTCCTTGACCAAGTGCCGAAGAAGGACATAGTCATAGTGCAAGGCGACTGGAATGCCAAGGTTGGCCAAGATGCGCACCGCAACTGGGGAGACACATGCGGACCCCACTGCAACAACGAGACAAATGACAGGGGTCTGAGGCTATTGGAGTTTGCCAGATACAACAATCTGGTACTGGCAAACACGCTTGGTCTCCACAAAAAATCCAGACGATGGACATGGCACAGTCCCGGCGGGGAACATCACAACCAGATCGACTACATCATGGTCAAGAAACGCTTCAGATCAAGCATCAACATTGGCAGGACACGCACTTTTCCAGGAGCAGACATTGGAAGTGACCACGATCTCGTGATGATGTCTTTCCGGCTCCATTTGAAGAGAGTAAATACAGCAAAGTGCACTAGGCTGAAGTTCGACCTGGACAAACTGCAAGACCCGGAGGTGGCAAAAATATTTCAGGCCACAATTGGAGGGAAATTTGCACCACTGCTTATTTTGGGGGCAGGCGAAGTAGATGTCAACACCATGACCAATACCTTCAACTCAGCTGTAACAGATGCCGCCACTGAGATCCTTGGCAAGCACCGACCAAAGAAGAAGCCGTGGATCACACCTGAACTTTTGGATCTGTGTGATAAACGAAGAGAGTTAAAAAAGAAAAAGAACACCTCACAGGGAGCTGATGTCTACCGAAAAATCAACAATGACATCCGAAAAGGCATGCGCACAGCAAAGGAGAACTGGATAGAAGATCAATGCCAGGAAATAGAGAACAATCTGAACAAGAACAACAGCAAGAAGGCCTACCAGACTGTGAAGCGGCTGACAAGTGTTAAACAGCCCAAAGTCTCCACTATCCAAAGCAAGTCTGGCATTTGCCTTACAGAAGAACAAGAAGTCTTGGACAGATGGACAGAGTACTGCTCTGACCTTTACAACCATACACCAAATGGAGACCCATCAGTTCTAGCATGTCCCGAGAGCAGAGAAGAAGAAGAAACCCTCCCAATTCTCCGGGAAGAAGTTGAGGCAGCAGTGCAATCGCTGAAGAAAGGGAAGTCAGCGGGAGTGGACAACATACCAGCGGAACTGCTACAAGCAGGAGGAGAAGCGATGACTGATGCTCTCACCACTATCTGTAACAAGATCTGGCAGAGTGGGGAATGGCCTACACCATGGACCCAGTCGCTTGTCATCACTCTTCCTAAAAAAGGTAACCTTCAGGAGTGTGAAAATTACCGCACCATCAGCCTCATCAGCCATCCCAGCAAGGTCCTCCTGAAAATAATACTCAACAGGTTGAAACCACAAGCTGAACAAATCATAGCTGAAGAACAAGCAGGATTCATGGCAGGGCGAAGTACCACTGAACAGATTTTCAACCTCAGAATAATCTGTGAGAAATACCTACAGCACCAACAACATCTATATCATGTGTTCATAGACTTCAAGAAGGCATTTGACCGAGTCTGGCATGCAGCTCTATGGGCAACCATGAAAGTGTACAACATCAGCCCTAAAATCATAGAAGTCATCAAAAGCCTGTATGACAAGGCTACCAGTGCAGTCCTCCATAACAGCGTCATCGGGAACTGGTTCAGAACAACAATCGGTGTGCGTCAAGGATGCCTACTCTCTCCAACACTCTTCAACATCTTCCTAGAGCGCATCATGTCAGATGCTCTTGCAGATCACGAAGGCACAGTCAGCATAGGGGGCAGAGCAATCTCCAATCTTCGTTTTGCGGATGATATTGATGGATTGGCTGGAGAGGAACAAGAACTTGAACAGCTTGTACAGAGGCTTGACACCACCTCCAGAGCTTATGGAATGGAAATAAGTGCAGAGAAGACCAAAATGATGACCAACAACACCAATGGCATCAACACGGACATCAAAGTACAAGGCCAATCCCTCAACACAGTGCACAGCTTCAAATATTTAGGAGCCATTGTGTCAGACAATGGGTCTCGACAGGAAGTCCTCTCCAGGATCGCACAAACAACTGCTGCCCTGACAAGGTTGAAGCCCATTTGGAAAGACAGAACCATCAGTCTACATTCCAAAGTAAGACTGCTGCGATCTCTGGTCATCTCCATCTTCCTATATGCTTGCGAAGCATGGACCCTCACAGCAGATCTCCAACGAAGAATACAAAGCATGGAGATGAGGTGCTACAGAAGACTTCTGTGCATTTCCTATACCCAACACATCACCAACGTTGAAGTCCGACAGACCATCACACAAGCCATTGGACAACACGATGACCTGCTCACAGTGGTGAAGAAACGGAAACTCCGATGGTATGGCCACGTCACCAGATCATCAGGCCTTGCAAAGACCATTCTGCAAGGCACAGTGCAAGGAGGTAGAAGAAGGGGGAGACCGAAAAAGAGGTGGGAGGACAACATTCGAGAATGGACTGGTTTGACACTGAGCGAAGCCATGAGGGCTGCTGAGGACAGAGAAAGATGGAGTATGCTGGTTAAGCGATCATCTGTGGTGCCCCTACGACCTTCGGGTTATGGGACAGGATAGGATAGGATAGGAATACAAGTTTGATGTTAACATTTGATCACGTCAACATGAGCAGACTGAAAAGGCAAGTCCTGGCAGACCAAAGAACAAAACACAACTGATCGAGTTCAAAAGGCAAAGACAAGATCGCAGTATTGGTTTATGATGAGCAAATATCACATTATCAGCAAACAAATAATTGTCAGAGATCATGCAATAACACTTATTCGTGTCACAAGGTACAAGGTAGGTTACATGTAAGCCTATACCGTTAGTTATTCATTGCTTACAGGTCCAGCGGACTGCAAAGAGCTGAATCAGGACCACAAAATCAAGACCACAACTTTGCTGAAAGAGGACTCACCCCTGATACGCATAAAAGATCTGCCGAAACAACCCTAGTGGTAACACTGAAGGCACTCCACCAACCGGTCACTTTACAATAAAGACATCCCACACAGGGGACGCTGAGGCCACTATCCTCTAATTTATCGAACTCCTGTTTACAAAAACAAAATACAATACTAACATAATTATAAAATATCAACAAAACACATATAAATTGCCTACATTGCCAAATAATAACATCATAGGAAGCCCCAGTGACCACATGGCAGAAAGCGTCCAATATTAATTCCCAAGCTGATCCAACGGATCTCGCACCCAAATGAGGAGTTTTGTCTCAGAAGAGTTTTCAAGAAAAAAGGTAGGTGACTGGTCTAGCAAAGAAGAAGATAGTATAGTAGATTGATAAAACAGAGTAGGAATGAGAAAGAACAAAGGAGAAAGACAGCGACAGTGGGAATTTAAAGCACTAAATTTCCTGAAAGTGGGGATACCATTTATACTGAAAGGCCCGGCATCCCCACGGAGGACCGTGTCACAAGGATGAGTTGTTATCACTTCACAATACATTTGAAACACTGGCAAAAAGACAACCACAACAGTTTATCCTCCAAAGGCAAATAAAGCGAAAACGTTTCCTCACAAAATAAAATAAGGACAGATAGCCAAAAAGTTTAATTCATTGCGAGCGCCAGCTCGCACAAACCTAATGCTGACGTTCTCATTCTTGGTGATTTTAACATTGATCTTTTGAGGCCACAAATTAGATGGGACTGCCAAACATCTTCTCTGGGTCTTAATCAATTGATAACTTCACCTACTATAGGTGGTTAGGGTTAAAACTACATTTCCAACCACATGCAAACAAGCTAAGGTTATTCCCCTTCCTAAATCAGAAGTAAGCTCGATCTGATCTTAATAACTTGGCCAATATCTCTGCTGTTTACACTTTCAAAAGTACTAGAGCATTACATTCACACTCACCTAACAAAATATATAGAGGATCTTGATCTTTATTATTCCTTACAATCTGGTTTCAGTATATAGTCACCATTCTTGCTCTTAATTTTAATTAGCAAATGGATTTCTGCTATGAATAACTCTACGGTGTCAGGAGCTGTTTTTCTAGATTTTTTCAAAGCGTTTGATCTCGTTAATCACTATACATACTGCTCCAAAAGCTTGAATTTTATTTCAATGGATCCGTTTTCTTCGATTTTTTTTTCGTTCATATCTTATAACCAACGGACGCAATTCATACATCTCCAATGTAAAACATTCCTCTGTAGGCCAAATCAAGCATGTTGTTCTTCAAGGATGTGTTTTAGGTCCTGTTTTATTTTGTATTTATATTAACGACTTACCTTTACATCTCGCAGATAATTCTGTTGAGCGTCATATGTTAGCCGATGATACAACATTACAAAATCAGGGCAGTAACATATAACTGAAATTCAGCAATCTCTACAAGGTGCTCTTAATTGTGTTGCTGACTGGTGCAGTTTCAACTATTATGTCACTGAATTCAGCTGAATCAAACACTGTGTTAATTACACCTAGACGAAAGCATCAGCGGGCTCCGCTTTCTCTTGATTTAGTAGTGATCTGTGAATGGAAGAAATATGAAACAGCTATAGGTTGAAAGTCAACTTTTATATATATATATATATATATATATATATATATATATATATATATATATATATATATATATATATATATATATATATATATATATATATATATATATATATATATATATACAGTGAACTTCGGATATAGTAAAGTGCCCTGGGACCAAATAAATCTTTAGTATAACCGAATATTTAATATAACTGAAAATCCGTTTACAGTAAAGTTTTTAAAGTTTACTTTACTATAACCGAAACTTCGTTTATAATACAGTTTTAGAGGTTTACTTGACTATAACCGACTTCGTTTATAATAACGATTTTAGAGGGTTAATTTAGCATAACCGAAACTTTGTTTTTGTTTTAATTAAACGTTTACTAATCCGACACTCTCATTATAAAGAGACAGAAAACGCTGGTCTAAAGTGTATGTGGGTGCACAGGGCCGGATCAATCCATTTTCTAGGGAGGGGGTGGGGTGGGGTGCTAGTCTAGTTCTTTTTAAAATGTATGGTACAGAGTGGTGAAACACCACAAGTAAAACTCGTGGCGCAGTGGATAAGTCGCCGGTTTCCTATGCCGAAGGTTGCGGGTTCGATTGCCGCAAGGGGCGAACGTTTGTGACTTAGGTACGAGACTATTGAGGTCATCGAGGGTTTTCTCTGGGCACTCCGGTTTCCTCCCTCCCTTCAATAATGGTACAGGAGGCAGTCAATATAAAATTTTCAAAAATAAAAAATTCGATTTTCTTCCGTCTTCTAATAGCGATCTCCATGCCTGTACACCACCTGTTTGAGTGATGTATGTGTATTTGGTGTGTGTGAGGGTAAAATGAGACAGGTGAGCGTGTATGTTGGTATAGATCGCCGCGCTTTGAGCCTTGGGGAAAGGCGCGTACATAGCATAGCATCCTGTCCTGTCCTGTAACTAACTGCCTGACATAACGTATTTCCAGTTGAACAAAAACTTAAATCTTCTACTTTCTTTCCTATCCTATCCTATCCTATCCTGTCCCATAACCCGAAGGTCGTAGGGGCACCACAGATGATCGCTTAACCAGCATACTCCATCTTTCTCTGTCCTCAGCAGCCCTCATGGCTTCGCTCAGTGTCAAACCAGTCCATTCTCGAATGTTGTCTTCCCACCTCTTTTTCGGTCTCCCCCTTCTTCTACCTCCTTGCACTGTGCCTTGCAGAATGGTCTTTGCAAGGCCTGATGATCTGGTGACGTGGCCATACCATCGGAGTTTCCGTTTCTTCACCACTGTGAGCAGGTCATCGTGTTGTCCAATGGCTTGTGTGATGGTCTGTCGGACTTCAACGTTGGTGATGTGTTGGGTATAGGAAATGCACAGAAGTCTTCTGTAGCACCTCATCTCCATGCTTTGTATTCTTCGTTGGAGATCTGCTGTGAGGGTCCATGCTTCGCAAGCATATAGGAAGATGGAGATGACCAGAGAGCGCAGCAGTCTTACTTTGGAATGTAGACTGATGGTTCTGTCTTTCCAAATGGGCTTCAACCTTGTCAGGGCAGCAGTTGTTTGTGCGATCCTGGAGAGGACTTCCTGTCGAGACCCATTGTCTGACACAATGGCTCCTAAATATTTGAAGCTGTGCACTGTGTTGAGGGATTGGCCTTGTACTTTGATGTCCGTGTTGATGCCATTGGTGTTGTTGGTCATCATTTTGGTCTTCTCTGCACTTATTTCCATTCCATAAGCTTTGGAGGTGGTGTCAAGCCTCTGTACAAGCTGTTCAAGTTCTTGTTCCTCTCCAGCCAATCCATCAATATCATCCGCAAAACGAAGATTGGAGATTGCTCTGCCCCCTATGCTGACTGTGCCTTCGTGATCTGCAAGAGCATCTGACATGATGCGCTCTAGGAAGATGTTGAAGAGTGTTGGGGAGAGTAGGCATCCTTGACGCACACCGATTGTTGTTCTGAACCAGTTCCCGATGACGCTGTTATGGAGGACTGCACTGGTAGCCTTGTCATACAGGCTTTTGATGACTTCTATAATTTTAGGGCTGATGTTGTACACTTTCATGGTTGCCCATAGAGCTGCATGCCAGACTCGGTCAAATGCCTTCTTGAAGTCTATGAACACATGATATAGATGTTGTTGGTGCTGTAGGTATTTCTCACAGATTATTCTGAGGTTCTACTTTCTTTATTTTATTTATTTATTTTTTGTTGTTGTTGTTGCCAAGGGGTGGGGGTGAGGGATGCTGCAGCACTCCTAGCACCCCCCCCCCCACCCTTACCCCCTGGATCCGGCCCTGGTGCAAGTAAAGAAGAAAAAAAGCAAAACAAATCAGTGAACAAAATAATGACTTCTCGAATTTCCATCTTTTATCAGGATTTCTGCAGACTGTAATCGTCTGTGTGTCTATTTGTCTGTGTGTTCACGTAACTCAACATCGTTCTAAATTGAGCTGACATTTGGCGCGTTATATACATGTACATTGGAATTGGATCCCATTACTTGATTAGATTCACATAGTTGAACAGTTAAAATAAGACAGTGCAAATCGAACGAATCGCTTAATTTCGTTATTACATATTTTAATTTAGATTAATATTTCTGTGTTGGTTTGTTGTCCCTTGCTGAATTCCACACGAAAACTATGTTTTCCCATTTTCACCCCCACCCTCCCCAGCTCCAGCCCCACACCCCCGGACAGCCGTTTATAAGTCGTCGTGGAGACGTTTGTCTTATGGGGCGCCATGTGTCCATTTATTCTATGTGACCATTCTATACATAGAATAAATTCTATGCACATAGAAAGCATTCTATACACACAAAAAGCATTCATTAGTTGAAATTCCATTTATAAAAAAGAAACCAATATTGTAAGTCATAGAATAAAATTCTTTGTATAGAATAACATTCTATAATATAGTGTAAAATTCTATGTCCATAATACAATTCTATGTATAGAATGACATTTTATAATAGAGAATAATATTCTATGTATGTAATACAATTCTATATTATAGAATGCACTTGTATGCATAGAATTATATTCTATAACATAGAATGAATTCTATTACAAAGAATGAATTCTATAACATAGAATGAATTCTTTAAAATAAAATAAATTGCATGACATAGAATTATTTCTATACGCATAGAATTCATTCTATAACATAGAATGAATTCTTTAACATAAAATAAATTATATGACATAAAATGAATTCTATGTGCATAGAATAAATTGTATAACATAGAATGAATTCTATAATAAAGAATGAATTCTATATGCATAGAATGAATTTTATAGCATAGAATGAATTCTATGACATAGAATTCATTCTATGACATAGAATGAATTCTATAGGCATAGAATGAATAGTATAACATAGAATGAATAAGATGACATAGAATGAATTCTATGACATAGAATGAATTCTATGACATAGAATGAATTCTATAACATAGAATGAATTATATAGCATAGAATGAATTCTATGACATAAAATTTATTCTATAGCATAGAATGAATTTTATGTTACAGAATGAATTCTATGTCATAGAATTCATTCTATGCTATATAATTCATTCTATATTATAGAATTCATTCTATGTCATAGAAATCATTCTATGTCATCTTATTCATTCTATGTTATACTATCCATTATATGCTATAGAATTCATTCTATGTCATAGAATTCATTCTATGTTATACAATGAAATCAATATAAAAACTTTTTTTTAAATAGTAAAAACTGGGGCACTGTCAAGGTATAGAGAACATTTCGGGATATTGTGATGTTTTGAACATAGCACACTCGTGCAATAATGATTACAGAGCGATTTGTCACTGACATTCAGTTTAGAGTTGACGACATGCAGTGCTTCATCATTTGCGCTCGAAGTGGAAATCGATGAAAGGAAATGTTCTTTTCTTTGCAGAAAGGTTTTACGTCGGAGTTAGAGCATCCAAACACAGCACAGTACTTCACCATTTTCAAACTCGATCACGCTGTGTTATTCCCGCAGCACGTGGCCGCCACGCCTTTGTGCATAGCGCCCTGGGGGGCCGCTTGGGGTGAAATAGATTTTTTGCAATATTCAGCTTTAGGAACCTTTCATTTATTATGTCTCAGAGTTGTATAGCAATATTCGACCTTTAAATATATTAATTATTGCTTTTTATGAGTGTACAGTACGGTTATTTCTTCGGTATTGAGCGAAAAGAACTGATTATTTAATTAGATTTTGTCACTATAAACCCTTACAGAACCTCAGCACATTGTAATGAAAAAAGCAAGCACGCAGGGGCGGAGGGGGGGGGGGGGAGGGTGTGACGTCAATTATTTTTATTGCTAAGCGATCTACTCACACTAATTATACTGTCGAAGTCGTCCGCATCAAGAAACCTAAATGCTTGTTCACGAAATTATGATGTCTGATAAAGCCGCAGAGCGCTTGGTACGTCAGCCATTTCTTCAGTTCTCGCACGTGCAAGGCTCCACGTGTCCCTTTATACGTCACAGCCTGCTTCACATAGAATGACCTAGTTGCGCATAGAATGAGCATTCTATGTTAAAGAATGGATTCTATGTTATAGCATGAACATTCTAAGTTATACAATGGATTCTATGTTATAGAATGAA
Organism: Oncomelania hupensis; assembly: GCA_036898135.1. Classification (NCBI taxonomy): domain Eukaryota; kingdom Metazoa; phylum Mollusca; class Gastropoda; order Littorinimorpha; family Pomatiopsidae; genus Oncomelania; species Oncomelania hupensis. The sequence continues at coordinate 46,671,060 of CM072516.1, forward strand.
CATTCTATGTTATAGAATGAATTTTATGTTATAGAATGACCATTCTATGTTATAGAATGAACATTCTATGTTATAGAATGGATCCTATGTTATAGAATGAACATTCTATGTTATAGAATGAACATTCTATAACATAGAATGCATTCTATGTGCACCAAATGTTAAAAAACAATTCTATGAAAATAGAATGTATTCAGTGTTGCGAATAAAATCCATTTTATGTTAAAAAAATGAATTTTATGTCATACAATTCTTGCTGTGTTATACAATTAATTCTATATACATATAATTCATTTCATTCACATAAAATTAAAAAACACAACTAATAAATTGTAACAAAATTTAGAATTTAAAAAAAGATATTGTTACTTTGTATGACACATCACCACATCGCATCATTACCACATCGATCACATCACATCACTGCATCACATTGCTTCATCACCATCATCGTGAAAACGCACCACCACATAAAATCACATCATATCAACAAATCATCACATCACATCAGCCGACATCACAGCAGCAGCACATCTTCACATTGCAGCAGACAGCACATATCATGGCATCAGTGAATCACATCACAAAATCTAATCACCCCACCCCTCCCACCCATCACATTTGTGGTGCAGTGTGGTGTGATTTAGAGTGATGTAGTGTGGTGATGTGATGTGGTAATGTGTATGTATGTATCTGCAATACAGTTCTATTATGCCTTAAAAGCAGTGAATCAGACCACATCGTCACATAACCTAATCACTCCACCACACCTACCCATCACATTTGTGGTGCAGTGTGATGTAGAGTGATGTGGTGTGGTGATGGGATGTGGCAATGTGTATATCTCTCTGCAATACAGTCCCATGCCATAAAAAATGTTCTCTATACCTTGACAGTGCCCCAGTTTTTACTATTTTAAAAAAAGTGTATATATTGATTTCATTCTATAACATAGAATGAAGTCTATGACATAGAATGAATTCTATGACATAGAATGAATTCTATGACATAGAATGAATTCTATAGCATAGAATGAATAGTATAACATAGAATGAATAAGATGACATAGAATGAATTCTATGACATAGAATGAATTCTATAACATAGAATGAATTCTATAGCAAAGAATGAATTCTATGACATAGAATTTATTCTATAGCATAGAATGAATTCTATAGCATAGAATGAATTCTATGACATAGGATTCATTCTGTAACATAGAATTCATTCTATGCTATAGAATAAATTCTATGTCATAGAATTCATTCTATGCTATAGAATTCATTCTATGTTATAGAATTCATTCTATGCTATAGAATAAATTCTATGTCATAGAATTCATTCTATGCTATAGAATTCATTCTATGTTATAGAATTCATTCTATGTCATAGAATGAATTCTATGTCATAGAATTCATTCTATGCTATAAAATTCATTCTATGCATATAGAATTCATTCTTTATTATAGAATTCATTCTATGTTATACAATTTATTCTATGCACATAGAATTCATTTTATGTCATATAATTTATTTTATGTTAAAGAATTCATTCTATGTTATAGAATGAATTGTATGCACATAGAATAAATTCTATGTTATAGAATTCATTCTTTGTAATAGAATTCATTCTATGTTATAGAATACAATTCTATGCATACAAGTGCATTCTATAATATAGAATTGTATTACATACATAGAATCTTATTCTCTATTATAAAATTTTTTTATACATAGAATTGTATTATGGACATAGAATTTTACATATTATATATAGTATGTTATTCTATACAAAGAATTTTATTCTATGACTTACAATATTGGTTTCTTTTTTATAAATGGAATTTCAACTAATGAATGCTTTTTGTGTGCATAGAATGCTTTCTATGTGCATAGAATTATTCTATGATAGTCACATAGAATAAATGGACACTATGGCGCCACCAATCTTTTAAACCAGAGATTCCAAGAACATTTCAAAGAAAAGCTTTGACAACAAAAAGACAAAAAGTCATTTTCCTGGTCTCCCACCTCTGAAGACTCACCTCCCTCAACAATCTCCCTTTACATTTCCTCTCTCTATATTTAATTTTACGAATGCGTCTAATCGACCTATGTCGGACACCTCTCGGAGTTCTCCTCATCTTGACTCCTCCTCACATATCCTCCTGTTTTTAAAACTCACTGACACTCTCTAGGATCTCATTCCTAACGTTTAGGCGTCTGTCATTCCCTTTCCTCCGAAATTCTCCATCTGAGATTATTGTGGTCTTGGAGGGCTCCCTTCATTCGCCTTATCTCAATAGTTCCTGTCTTTCCACTAAGTCTTCTCGTTTATTACTCTTACTCTGTATGTCTTTTTTCCCTTTTTCCCTTTTTGCGAGTCTCTCATCACGTTTTACAATCTTTACGTGATTCTTTACATGTGTTCATTATTTTGCATTTGGGTTTGTTTTTTACTTCTTCTTAATGTTGTGAATAAAGCCTCCTAAACATAGCTATTTCAATCCTTTGATTTCTAACTGGTCTTCGTTCTATCTTTAACTCTCTCTCTTCTTCTCTCTCAACATCTGTTCCTATCTTTATCAATCTTTCCGAATTTTCTTTTCTATCGTTGTATAATGTTTGAACATTCAGTTGGTTTCTCGTCTCTCTCTTTCTAATTGGTCTCTCGCCTCTCTCCATTATCTCTCTCGAACATGGCCTTTTCAAAATTTAGATTTTCTTCTTCTTTGTGTTTCCCTTCCCCCCCCCACCCCCACCCCCAATGGGTATTACCTATTGCTATCGTAATTACAGGTAAATAGCAATTACGTTACTTGAGTGAACATTATGAATATGCACTCATCGTCAAGATCTATTGTTTCTGGACACAGCCACATGATAACAAGTGATATTTCACGAAAGTGAAAAGGTCCTTTTAGCCTTTCGTATGAAGCCACCAGAAATCCACGGGAAATAGCTGAAAAAGATACTTTTTTTTAATGAACACTTGCAGTAGGTCCATTGTCCCTTATTGGATTCCATTACGCTCACATATTGATTGATTATTTTTGTTTATTAACTCGGGTATTATAAACTCTTCAAGAATACCTCTCTTATAACCCAGTTTGTGTATATTGATTGAAATGTTACAGTATTATTTGTTTATGTCCGTGTGTGTAAGTTCACGTGTGTGTGAGTGTGTGTGTGAGAGAGAGAGAGAGAGAGAGGAGAGAGAAAAGAGAGAGAGAGAGAGAGAGAGAGTCCATTACCGATAAGAGATAACATGTGAGCCTTCGTGTCCTAATTATTTCAAACCAACCCTTTAATCGGAAGGATAAATCATAAAAGTAGATCATGAATTGTACATGTTGTACTATCGTCATTGTGGAAAAACAAAAAGCTCACAAAATTAAAGCAAACAAAGACATGAACAAAACCTAAACAATATGGTGGATTTAAAAAAAAATGGTTTGTCTTGCAAAGCCATGCAACAGCTTAGGAATAAATCTCTTCTTTACTTCTCATTTGAAAGTGCAGTCCAGTCAAAACGTTGGTTTCCCAGTTCTCCATTGATTCGGATTCATCTCAGTACAAAAGGTATAATTATAATGTGTTCAACTTATAACACCCTTATTTAGTCATAAACGCATTTTAAGATAAGATATTTAAACATGTCCATTTTAATTTCTTTTATTTTTTTTTCATTTTATATTACATTAAAGCATTCTTTTACACAAACATAAATATTTATAAATAAAATTATTTCTTCTTATGAGAATTTAAAATTATTCAGTATTTAATAATATTTTTTAAATTTTTAAACATATTTGAAGTAAGAATTATAACAATGAGAATTTAAGAGTATTTTTTTTAACTAAGTATATGATATGATGGTATTTGACCTACTAATATTTTATTGAGTTATGTTCCGGCAAGGTTGATCAAAAAACGTCCACTCCTGTCTATCCGTCGAGAGTCAACTCCAAGATATCCGGATGGTTACTGTCAGCCAAAATTGCACTGCTTTTAAACTATGGTTCTGTCAGCCAAAATTGCAGTCAGCTTTTTTGTCACTCTCCCAATATTCTAGCCTTTTTATCTGTTTGTCCAATGCCCTTTTTATCTTTGTTTTTCTGTTTTTCTGTGATACGTTTCCCCTCCCCAACATGAGATTCCAACAGAAATGATGCTTCCTATTACAGCTGTATAAAACATTTAAAAAAAATAATAATTTGCTTTGTAAGTTTCTAAGCTAGGTACTCTTTTTCTGCCAAACAGTTAAATCTCTCCTTCAGTTTTTTACTCTCCTTCATAATCACTGTTACTGTTGATGCGAAAATTCCAAATTGTTCAGCAATTTCTTTTTTTTTTTTTTTTTCATCTTTTTATCTTCAAGTGCGTGAATTAGATCTATTTTAGGCTTCAGGGTAAGCGTGACGTGACGATGTTGCGTCATTATGAACGTCAGTAACTCTCATGAAACTTTAATACAGTAATCTCCCTTGAAACTTTATTATAAGCGGCAGCAAAACTCGCCAGGGGCCTTAGAAAACACTTTATTATAAGCGGGCTTTACTATATTTTTTTATTATATCCGATTTTTAAAAACAGAGACAAAGAAGAGTTTTGGTCGGGACCAAGACTGGACTTTACTAAAACCGAATATTTACTTTATCCGGCCTTTATTATATCCGGAGTTCACTGTATATAAGAAAGAGAGCTCACTTTATCAGTGCTTCCTCAATATGCAAGCAACACATTTTGATTGAATTATATTAAAAAAAATTCATAACTATTTATTTATGTATTATTTTCTCATTTTTAGATAGCGCTTTTCCATCTCAAGAGGTGCTCAAGGCACAGGCCGACACATGGTCTAACTCAAGGCGCCCACTTAAAGCAAAGTCTGATGCCCAGACAACTGAGAACATTCCTAGCAAAAACTATACCCTTTATGCTCTTCAGTATAGAATGAGTTATCACCAGTGAGCATCAGTACGTACATGAGTATCAATTAGTGGCTCGATGTGTGTGAGATTAAGACACAGAACAGATAAACGGGGGGTGGGGGGGGGGGTGGCAAGGTAGAGAAAGTAAAATAAACTACAGCAGAAGCATATGATACAATAAACGATGTCTATTCCTGCTGCTTAATTACTACACTATGCTTAGTGGGGTAAGCGACTAAAAAGGGTAGGGTGCAGTATGTATTTGTCAGTCTGTGTGTCTGTATCTGTACCATGTTTGTGTCATTTTATCTAGTTAAGTTTTTAATGGATGATTGTTATCGCTGGGTTGGAAATGCTAGCATTGATAAATAACGTGTCATAGTCTTTTGTGATTTTTATTTAACTTTAAAAATACGTTTGATAGCATAATTATGTTGCACTCTTGCTCCATCTTCCCTCACACTCTTTCCCACACACCCTACCCCCCCCCCCCCCCCCCCCCCTCGCCTTTTTTTCTCTTTCTCTGTCTGTCTGTGTCTCTCTGTCTGTCGGTTGTATAAATAGTATCCCCACTTTCTGGAAATGTAGTGCTTTAAATTCCCACTGTCACTGTCTTTCTCCTTTGTTCTTTCTCATTCCTACTCTGTTCTATCAATCTACTATACTATCTTCTTCTTCGCTAGACCAGTCACCTACCTTTTTTCTTGAAAACTCTTCCAGGACAAAACTCCTCGATCATTAATTTGTGTGTGAGGTCTGTTGGATCAGCTTGAGAATATTGGATGCTTTCTGCCAAATGGTCACTGGGGCTTCCTATATGTTATTATTTGGCATATAGGCATTTTATATGTATGTGTTTTGTTGTTATTGTATAAAGATGTTTGTATTCTATTTTGTTTTTGTAAACGGGGGTTCGATAAGAGTATAGCCTCAGCGTCCCCTGCGTGGGATGTCTTTATTGTAAAGTGACTGGCTGGTAGATTGCTTTCAGTGTTACCACTAGGGTTGTTTCGGCAGATCTTTTATGCGGATCAGGGGTGAGTCCTCTAGCTTTCATTCTCTGGTCCTGATTTGGCTCGGAAGAGTCCGCTGGACCTAAAGCAATAACCATGTATAATGTAATGTCTTTCTCTCTGTCGCTCTCTGTCTCTCTCTCGATCTCTATTTCTTTTTTTAAAAAAACTGTTTTTACTGTGAAAGGCAGTGTGGCTTATCGTAGATCAGGAAACTGCGCTATATAAATCAGCTTTACTGTAAAAGGCAGTGTGGCTTATCATAGATCTGGAAACTGTGTTATATAAATCAGCTTTATTATTATCATGTTAAACTTGTTTTACTATTTGAATGTAGGTTTGGTAGTTTAACAATACAATATGATGAAGATGTCCATCTGTAAGGCACACAGTATATACTTGCCTCAGAGCGCACGTAAGGAGGGTGTATGGGATGCAGAGGACAGCCTGGGGTATGAGGCAGGGAGGGGGGAGGAGAGGGGTAGAGGGGGGTAGTGAAGGGAAATTCAGCAATCAAAAAGATGTGTCTTTATATGCTTCTTCAAGATATCCACATTCTTCAGCGTTAGTAGCAACGATTTCCAGAGCTTGGGATCCCGCGGTGTGAAATTGCGTGGAGGCCAAGTCACGTAATTAATTCTCTTATTTGCTCATGGAGTGTGCCACTTACTGACTTTTAGACTTTGCCGAGGACCGAAGAGGCAACAGACAATAAGCAAATACATAGTCATGGACAAATAAGTGAATAAATAATAATATAGGCCTACATTCACTTAATTTGTATTTATTAATGTAGGCCTATTTATTTATTTATTTTCATTTTATTTTAAAATGTTAATAACAACTGTGCTTGATTTTCTTTCCAATTTACGAAAGATCTATGCTATTACTATTGTAACTGATTTTAACACCTATAAATAATAAATCGTTTATCAATCATTCAAAATTATGTTTTAAAGACTAACGAGTCAAAATGTGTGTACTAAGAAAGCGAGAATCCCGCTTTGAGCTTTGTAGTAAATCGCGTTATATAAAAGCCTTTAATTATTAAATAATTTGTAAAGTTTCTATTCGGCTAAATTTTTACGTCTTGACTTCTGCCGGTGCCTATGCTTCCAGTACCTATGGTTGTCAAGGGACGCTACTGTCAGTCATTTCTAATATGCCGTTTTGGCGGGACTCGCTAACTTTACATAATTTAGTGATAAAATACAAACAAGAAAACAATGGAATTCAAGAAAATTGGTACGCCCCGAACGTTGCGGAGACGACAAAAAGGTGTCGTGAGAGCTGAAGACTTCGGAGGTCAATATAAGCACTGCCTACAGTTGTACAAATTTCCTCCAGTCGACAACATCTCCTTGGAAGAGTTTGAGGAACTCGCTGTTGAACGTCTAAAATGTAAGTAACCGGAAATAAAAACTGTGTGTGTGCGTGAGTGTGTGTGTGTGTGCGCGCGCGCGCGCGCATGCGTGCGCAAAAGAATAGAAGTTTGTTTATTTCTTTAAAGCTTTCACCTAAGTGATTTTAGACTTAATGGGAGCAGGGGAAAATATTATTAAACAAATATATAAGGAATGGTCATAATGTCGGGAGAAAGGTCAAGGGATTAAACAAAGTACACAAAACTGAACAATTAAACAATCAAAATTGTAAAATAATTGTAACTTATACAAATAACGTCCAATATAACTACTACTAGTAGTAGATGTAGGACAGGCATCGCTGGCTAAAGCCTCGATCGCGGCTTATAAAAACGTTAATTGTTTATGGTATTTGGTATACTATAGGCTAGTTTACATAATGATTTGCATGCAATAATTTGAAATAATCTTTTCTAGTCGTATTTATACTATAGAATAATTCTTAAAATTTGGAATCAGTGTACTAAATGATCTTTGTAAAATATTTTAAATAATCTTAATTATGTCTCATATTTTGTTAGTTAGTCATGGTTAATTATAGGGTCCAGCGGGCTGCAAAGAGCTGAATCAGGACCATTATATCTATACATTAATATTCAATGTTCTGAATGTATACATGTATATTCAATGTTCTGAATGTATGCTTCACAGAAAAAAGCCACTAGACCTATTAAATAATCTGTACTGACTGGTGTTTTTTTTACAAAAAACATCAAGGACTGTGTATGATTTTGCTAATTTATATCCAATAATTCATATTTGTATCCTGAATATTTCGAATAGGTTGTGGGATATATTCCGCGATTGCACTGCAGTCATAAATGAGATGATTAATAGAAATTGCTTGTTTGTTTATTGCAAGCAACTTCCTTACAGTATTTTCAATTTTGTCCTCAACGAGTTCAAAGCAAGACGATATGCTAAATTGATAACGGTCCGCCAGGAATGTAACATTCCATTATATAATTTAATGCAAGAAATTTAAAAATATGTATTTTTCTCAATTAATGAATTATACTATATACTTCATTTTTTGAGAATGATATACCGAGCTGAATAACAGTACTTCCATTTTTTGCCACTATTTTTACTCCTTCGGATGAGAGTATAAACCGAGGTCTAGTCTGTGTCGCATACATTCCATCATAACGGACTTTAAAGATCCTGACGCTCATGTCCTAGACGGGTGAGTGCCGGTGACAAGAGAACACCCAGCATGCACCTAAGTCCTTCTCCCCCATCCCTGGCTGCCCAGGATTGTGCTCAGTTGTCCGGGCGTCAGACCATGCACCTAAAGGCTGCGGGTGGGCGTCTCGGGCGGCTTGAGTTAGATCCTGTATTGGCCAGCGCCTTGAGCAGCTCTTGAGCTGGAAAAGCGCTATTAAAGAACGATTAAATAAATTTTAAAAAAAATCTTATCAGACCAGTCATTATGATTTAATCCGAGATGGTATCCAGCAAAATTGAACGTTTGTTCCATTTATGATTTAACTATGAATAAGATATTTAATTTAATCTGTAATATAAAATCCTTAAAAGAATAGAAAGCCAGTTCTAAATACTATCAGTATTGACTATTGCCATAAGTAAGCCCATTTTGTCACTTTGTTTTAAAAAAAAAAAAATTTAATTTACAAAAATATGTGTTCAACAAAAATCTATCTATATATATAAATTGCTTAGCCGGAAGTCCTTCTTCGCCTCTACTATAAAGTTTGTCCGGTATGGACGCTGATCTGGGCAGGTGCTGGCCGCTGCGAATCGGCCTGCTGTGTGCTCAAAACTAGCGAAATCGTTATAGCCGACATTTCCTTACCGAACGTTTAACCGTTTCTGAGATAAATAAATAAACAAAATTTCCACAAACTGCAATAGCCTCATTCTGCGCGCTTCCATAAAAAATCAATTTGAGGTTTCAGCATGTTTTCCGATATAGACCAAAAAATTGATGGACTTTGTACAAAGCGTTGATAGCTTACTTAGTAGAGCATCCGCCTATCGTGCAGGGCGACTCAAGTTCAAATCTCACTGTAATGATATTTGCATGTATTTCGGTACTAAAACTACTTCCGGGTCGTGTCGTCATAAACAGGGCTGACTAACGTACAAATAAAATCAACTCCAGCTGAGCAACTCCGCATTGTCTTCTAGTCTGTCATACTAGCTGTATGTGCTGTAACATTATTATCTCGGTTCACACTATTGCATGGTGGCAGCGGTGGTTCCAGCCGAGGTGGTAAATTTGTTGGAATGTGAGGACATTTTCAGATCTAGATCTATCAAGTGCTGACCTTGTGCATACTGACTGATCGTTGTAACGACCTTGATCCGATTTCAGATGGCAGTTACTGCAGTGCTTTCCATTTAGTGGAACCTTGCAACAGTTTCTGTGAATTCTGATTCACGTGGTGCTTCCTCTGTGGACTTTGACACCATTTCTTGTGTAGATTTGTGCTAGATTCAAGATGTCCTTCAAACCACCTCAACGTTTTGATTTTTCTCACCCTGAAACATGGCCGACGTGGCGACATCGGTTCGGCAGATACAGAACAGCGTCCAAACTTTCAGGTGAAAGCTTTGATATCCAGGTTAGTGCTCTCATTTACGCCATGGGCGATGAGGCAGAGAAGATTTATAGCACCTTCAAGATTGTAACAGAAAGAAGAGATGACGCAGATCCTCCTGATCCACTTTTGACAACTTTTGAAGACGTGATCACCATGTTTGACAACCACTTCAACCCTAGAGTCAACATTATCCATGAACGTGCAAGATTTCACCAACGTACTCAAGCAGCCGGTGAAAATGTAGAAACTTTCGTACGTGCCCTTTATGACTTGGCTGAGCATGCCAGTTTTGCTGAGAAAGAGACAGTGATTCGTGACAGACTTGTTGTTGGTCTGCGTGATCGTGAGCTGTCTGAGCGACTTCAACTGCAACCAGACTTGACTCTTCAGCAGGCTATCTCCCAGGCAAGACAGTATGAGCAGGTCAAGTCTCAGCTTGGTGAACAACGGGCAGTACTGGATGCAGTGCACAGCAACGTACACCCCAAAAGCAGTGGTGGTGGCTACAACAAATAATATCAGAGTGGTCGTGGTGGTCAAGGTCAACGTGGTTATCGTGGTCGTCGTTTCAACCGTGATGGTGGTGCTCGACCATCACGTGGTAGCAATGACAGTAGTCAGATGTGTGGCAACTGTGGCTACCCAGTGCATAGAAACAAGCAAGACTGTCCTGCTAGAGGCAAGACTTGCATGAGCTGTCGCCAGTACGGACATTTTAGTGCTGTTTGTCGCAAATCGCGCTCCAATGTCAGCTCTGTTGAGGCGTCATCCTTAGTCAGTGCAGACTCAGTCAACATTCCTACATATGACCGAGGAGCCGATTCTGTTGTCAACACCGATCAGCCTACTTACAGGCTTGGTGCTATTATAAACACTAACAGAAATGAACCCCCTTGGATTGTTCATTTGAATGTGTGTGATACCCCTGTTCGATTCAAGATCGATTCAGGTGCAGATGTCTCCATCCTATCGACTGCAGAGTATGATCAACTGTACTGGCGACCAAAACTCCAGCCGACCAATGCAATGTTTACCAATCCCGGTGGAAAGCTTGACTGCAAAGGCGAGTTCACTACAGTTGTGAAGACGAAGAAAGGAGACTTTAAGATGAAATTCTTTGTTGTGAACACTCATAGTGAAAATCTTTTTGGAAGATCAGCAGCGTGTCAGCTAGGCCTCATCCAGCGTATTGATGATGTCACTCCATCTTCCGTCCTTCCACTGTTTGGCGACATTGATGACCAGCCTGTACGTTGTACACCTGTCAAGATTCAACTGAAGGAAGATGCTGAGCCTTACAGCTTACCAACAGCAAGGCGCGTCCCTATCCCTTTGCTTGAAAAAGTCAAAGCCAAATTGCAACGTATGAAACAAGCTGACGTGATTGAGGAAATCACTGACCTTACTGACTGGTGCTCACCTATGGTGGCGGTTTTGAAAAAGTCCGGAGCTGTACGCATATGTACTGATTTGAAGAAGCTCAATGTTGCTGTCAAGCGTGAACGCTACATGATCCCAACACTTGAAGATATACTGCACAAGCTCAACGGATCCAAAATATTTTCTAAGCTTGATGCCACATCGGGATTCTGGCAGATTCCTCTAGACCTTGAAAGCGCTAAGTTGACAACCTTCATCAGTCCTTTTGGCCGTTTCTTTTATAAGAGACTTCCTTTTGGAATCACTTCAGCGCCTGAGATTTTCCAACGCAAGATGGAAGAAATCCTCCAAGGCATTAGTAACGTCATTTGCTTTTTCGATGACGTCCTCATTCACAGTGCCAATCCTGAAGAGCATGAACGTCACCTTGATCAAGTCCTGAAGCGCCTGAATGATGTTAACCTGAAGCTGAACAAGGAGAAGTCTGAGTTTCGGAAAACTGAAATAGAATTTCTTGGTCATCGCATCAGTGGTGATGGTGTTCGTCCAGACGAAGAGAAAGTAGCAGCAATCCGCAACATGCCAGATCCGACCAACGTGACGGAACTCAAACGTATCTTGGGCATGATGAACTTTCTTGGTCGTTTCGTTCCAAACATGTCAACTACGCTTCGTCCTGTCACTCAGCTGCTAGAAAAAGATTGTGAATGGACCTGGCAGGAGTCCCAAAAACAAGCTTTCAAAGCTGCCAAAGATGCTATTTCTAAAGCAACCTCACTTGCCTTCTTTGACGTCAACAAGCCCACTGTAGTCAGTAGCGATGCCAGCAGTTACGGCCTTGGCTCAGTGTTACTGCAGCAGCATGATGCCAGTCTACGTCCTGTGGCGTACTGTTCTCGTACCCTGACCACTGCTGAGCGCTCCTATGCACAAATTGAGAAAGAGTGCCTGGCCGCAGTGTGGGCCTGCGAGAAGTTTTCAAGGTATCTTGTTGGCCTTGAGACTTTTACTCTTGAGACTGATCACAAGCCCCTGGTTCCCCTGATCAATACCAAGGACTTGCAAGATGCACCCCTTCGCTGTCAGCGTCTCCTTATGAGGTTGCGACGATTCAATCCGATAGCCATCTACTCTCCTGGCAAGAGTTTGGTGATTGCCGACACTTTGTCGCGAAGCCCTCAACAGGCCGTTTCCCAGCAGCAAGTAAATGCTATCACTGAGCTTGAGGAAGAAGTCCAAGTCTATGTGGATTCTGTTCGTCAGGCGTGGCCCGCCTCAGACGAAAAGCTACGACAGATTGCAGCTTACACCAGTGAAGACAGAGTTCTTCAAGCGGCTATTTCCTACGCAACAAATGGATGGCCAGCTTCAATCCAAGAAGTCAACCCTGCAGTTAGAGAATTGCATGCGGTTAGAAGCGAGCTCAGTGTCAAGGATGGTCTACTCATCAGAGCATCAAGAATCGTCATTCCAAACAAGCTGCGAGAAGAAATTCTCAACACAATCCATGCCGGTCATCTTGGTATTACAAAATGCCGCGAAAGAGCAGCTTCATCTGTTTGGTGGCCTGGTATTTCGATAGACATTGTCCGCGTTGTTCGCAACTGCCAGTTTTGTGAAGAACACCAGCCATCACAGCCAAAAGAGCCACTTTGCCCTACTCCCCTGCCGGAGCGTCCCTTTCAAAAAGTGGCTGCTGACCTATGTGAACATGAAGGTTCGCATTATCTCGTCCTTGTCGACTACTACAGTCGGTATCTTGAAATTGCCTATATGCCCCGAATCACCACCGACATGGTCATAGGCAGATTGAAAAACATCTTCGCTCATCATGGTATCCCTGAAGTACTTGTCACTGATAATGGCCGTCAGTTCACTGCTACAGATTTCAAGTTGTTTGCAGCGCAGTGGAACTTCCAGCATGTTACCAGCTCTCCGTACTTCCCTCAAGCCAACGGAGAAGCAGAGCGTGCCGTTCGTGAGGCGAAGAAGATCCTATCCCAGAAAGACCACTTTCTAGCTCTCTTGACCCATAGAGCTACTCCTACTGTCCCTACAGGTGTCAGTCCTGCTGAACTGTTAATGGGTCGTCCCCTTCGCACAACTCTTCCTGTGCTCCCTCAAAACCTTGAGCCCCACTTGATCAACAAAGAAGCCGTTGCTGTCCGTGACAGTAAGCAAAAGCGTGCCAACAAAGTTCACTATGACAAACGTCACGGTACTTCTACACTTCGCCCTCTCCGTCCTGGAGAAGTGGTCCTCCAGAAGCTCCCTCAAGATAAATATTGGGGAAATCCTGCTGTTGTTGTTCGACAGTGTGACCCTCGATCCTACATGGTGGACACCGGAAATGGTTTGTTCAGAAGAAACCGCTGGCACATCAAACCGTCTACAACAGCTAAACCATCAATCGTTCCTCAGCCGAACATTCAAGTGCATCCTGTTCTGAACACAGCTGTACAGCTGCCTGCTCCTACTAAGCCAGCAACTATGCCTGTTGCTATCCAGCCAGTCCAGTCCAGACCGCTTTCTCAACAACCCTCAGTTGTTGCCGCACCTGTACATCCAAGACTTCCAGGCGTAAACCAAGCGCATCCTCTGGCCCAAACTAGAAGTGGACGTCCAGTCCGACGCCCGCAACGCCTGATTGAAGAAATGTAGAAGAAAAGGAAAGAAAAGAAAGACTTTCGGAACATTATGTTTTGAGTAATATCTCTCCTTCGGTTATACATAAACTCTAATCTATAATAAATCGGCACATTTCGCTAGTGCAGTTTGTCCATAAAAAAAGGGGGAGATGTAATGATATTTGCATGTATTTCGGTACTAAAACTACTTCCGGGTCGTGTCGTCATAAACAGGGCTGACTAACGTACAAATAAAATCAACTCCAGCTGAGCAACTCCGCATTGTCTTCTAGTCTGTCATACTAGCTGTATGTGCTGTAACATTATTATCTCGGTTCACACTATTGCACTCACGCAAGCCATATTTTTTTTTTTTTTTTTTAACACTACATTATGGATATTTTTCTTTTTAATTTAGGCTTTTTTACCTTTAATTTTATTATTATTATTATTATTATTATTATTATTATTATTATTATTATTATTATTATTATTATTATTTATACACTAATAATAATAATAATAATAATTTTTATTATTAATATTATTATTATTATTATTATTATTATATCTGATATCAAATTTTCTTTTAAAACCTTGGTGTTTTTTATGATTTCTATTTGTATTATTCTATATTCAATATTATTATTATTAGTAGTAGTAGTACCAAGGATCGGGATGGGGTGGTACGTGTAGGTAAAAGGGGGCTACGGGTAGGTTTAAAGGGGCATGGGTATGCATAAGGGGAATACGGGTATATATATATAAGGGGGTATGGTGATGGTCGATTCCTAAGTCCCCTATACGCTTCTGTGTCCGGGGAAGGTAATCTACCTAACGAAACGAACGTCGATTCCTTTCATCCATACCTGCATCAGTATCAGTACAACTTATGTTAATCTGATGAATAAAAATTGATGCAACAACAACAACAACAACCATACCTGCGAAACGATCAACGGGGAAGTATCAAGGAGGGTACAGGTAGGTTACAAGGGGGGTACGGGCGGTATCAAGGGGGTATGGGGAGGTATCAAGTAAGTTCGGGGAGGTATCAAGGGGGTATGATGAGGCATCATGAGGGGCGGGCGACGGGGAGATATCAGGGGGGGGGGGTATGGGGAGGTATCAAGGGGGATATGGGGAGGTATCATCGTCCAAATGAAACTCGCAGACAACAGTTGTCTCTCTGTCTACATTTTAAACAGCAACCTGTGTACCCTGGCTTGCCAGGGTACAAAACCACTATATATAATTAGATAGATATGAAACTTTCACTGTATCAGTACGTTCTTTGATCATCCCATTCCATACCAATTTGAATGCCCGATTAATTTAAACTGTACTAATTCCTCAATTCAAAGTACAAGAAACATTTTTGTTTTTTGTGGTGACACACTGTTAAATGCTTGGACCAAATTATCGATGAAGCTTGTAACATTTATTGCATTTATTTTGTATTACTTGTTTTGGTAATTGATTCTTGATTTGTTTACAGTGCTGAAGGCAGTTGAAACAGCAGGTGTGCGGTACACAAGAGGATCAGAAAACTATATCAAATTCCTAGAAAAGGAAATTCGAGAAACCAAATTAAAACATTCTGTTTTTGAGGTGAGTTCAGGCACTCATTTTGTATTTTATTGACTTTGGTTAACCAATCATTCAATATTTATTTTGTAGTGGAAATGGGGGCAAAGAAAATTTAGAAATGTTTTTTTTTTAAGTATTAAAGTTTTATCAATTAAATAATAATAATAATATATTAATAATAATAATAATAATAATAATAATAATAATGATAATAATAATAATAATAATCATCATCATCATCATGAATCATAAAGACAGTTTAATATAGGTAATTAATATACTCATTTTTTTGTAACTTGTGTCATGTAGATATAGATATAGATATATATATATAGATATATATAGATATAGATATATATAGATATAGATATATACCCTGCATGCACAGTAGTTTGTTGTACTTGTATTCACAGTAGGACAGTAAATATGTGTATTTTGTCAAGTTTGTATTTGAAAGATTGCTGTGAAAAAGTTTTGGTGAGGTTAAGTTATAATTCATGATATAGCTTTTGAGGCATGTTTTGTTGATTTTTTTCTTCAGAAAAGTGCTCCAGATGAATCAACCAGGCAACAGTACAGATGGAAGGACCACGTTTCGCATTTCATTCTACGTTTAGCTTATTGTAGATCGTAAGTGTCTTCTATGTAGGTACTTGATACTGACAGCCTTTCAAACAATGGAAGCATTGTATGTCAAGTGATAACATTGCAGGCAGTGGTTCACAATTTCAAGGTTGACGGCCTGGAGTGCCAAGGCAATGAATAACTGATCCTGTTGCACAGGCCCAAAATCCTGACACTGGTATCCTAGATGGGCGAGTGCCAGTTACAAGAACACTCTCATTACACCCAACAAGCACTAACTAGATCCCTTTTCCTCCATCTCCAGTCGCCCAAGATTGCTTTCAGTTGTCTGGGGCATTAGGTGATGCCTCCATGGCTGCAAGTGGACAGCTTGAGTTTGATCCAGCACTAATACTTTTTTTTCGCATTTTTATCTTTGGTAAACTAAAGATACGCTTTAAAAGACCGGTTTCATTTCAGATTTGACATATTACTGCGCAGATTGATTAGTGTAATAACTGCTTATTAAATATTATCGATGTATAACAATGGTATTTTTAGGTGCCGTTAAAATATATATACTGTCAATCCTAAGTACCATGTTAGTACTGAAATTGTCCAGTTTGCACTGTATCAATGAAAAAGAACTCTTTTTAAGGCTGTTTACATTTCTATACCACTTAACATTCAGTAGGTACTCCAAGCCCTTCATTGGCTCATGTCCGCTCGGCAGTTTTGACTCAGTTTTGACTTCACTTTCAACACTTATTATTAATGTAAAACTGCATCAAAACGAACAGTGGCTGTATTCAAATAAAAATTGAAAGCTTTATCTTTACATCTGTGTTGTTTGCATGTTTATGCGAAAGATTCCGAGAAAACAGCTTTTGAATACGCTTCTATCCAAGCGCTGAATGCCGCTCCGAAGCAAAATGTCAGCGCGTCTGTTGCGAGGTTGCTCGTTTCAAACTCAAAGTGCTTTAAGATATTTCATTGGATGGCCTAAAAATAAGAACCAATGAGAAGTTCGGATACTTAGCTTTATTTACATATCAAATATGGTGGGCTCTGATGTATAAAAGTGTTGTTACGAGCCGAAAAAAGTGGATAAAGGGGTTTTGATGTAAGTTTGATTTTAACTAGTAGAAGTTTAAAAATTAGCAAGAAATAAAGAGCAGACTTTCCTTTATAAAACTAGGGTATTTATTAATTTGTGCATTACTCTATTTCGAGGAGCGCTTTGCCGTAGAAAAGTGTGTCCAAACGGTGTTCGGGTTTTCTTGAGGTCATGGCGAACTCATAGTGACACGAGTGCTGAGCGTAGTAGCACACTAGTAGGCCTATAATTTGCCGGCACGCACTGCAAATTTGATGATTTCCCAACTTTGAAGCACCAAAACAGCTGAACATTACATGGGATAGGCCTGAAGAAAATTGGGCTTGGAGTATAACATATGAAGGGGTTACCTGTCAAAAATCAGCTTTCTGGTATCAATATTGGATTCACTTTGAGACTCCAAAGTTGTCAATTTCTTCAATTCCAAAACGTTGCCAAAAAACACCAACATTTGGCATTTTCAAACATTAATAACTTTTTACCTATTTGTCCTATGGGGGAAAAAAATATACCACTGTGTTCAGAATAAAAAGATCTATGTAAATACTTTAGTGTCCAAACTGAGTTAAAGAAAATCACAAAAAAGGTTGGAGTACCTACATTCAGTTAAGGCAACCTGTTGGAGTGTAGTTTGTGTTTAGCAATTGTTTGCTGAAATACTGTCCTTCAGTGTTGCAAAATATGTGGACGTTGGAATGGTTTTTCACAGGGAGGATCTGAGGCGATGGTTCATACAGCAAGAAGTGGATCTGTTTCGCTTCCGCTTTCAGCAGGAGTCCCAAGAGAGTCGAGCACTCTTCATGGTCTGCAATGACCTCAACTATCAACCAGTGAGTGATTGATGGATTGACCATATATGGTGTTTTTGTTCATGTCACAATGTGCAATGACTTTAGTTATTAAAAAAATTAGTGAGCGAGTGATTGATTGACAATTTTATATTATTTTTGCAATATCAGTGCAGCCTTATGTCTTGATGTTGAGGGCGCACAGTCTGTCAGTAACTTTGGCTTGTGTAGGAATTGTTGGGGGAATGACAACTAGTAATTGTAAATAACAATAAGGGTATTAGGTGACTTTCTTGGAAATACAATTGAAAGTCAGGGGTCCAAATCTTCTGCGGAAATCCGCGTAAAGTAAAAACTTTCCGCTGAAAAAATTTGCGATTTCCGCGAAAATAAAAATCCTTGAGAATAAAAAAAATATATTCTCAAAAAAAAAAATTCTCACACTGGCGCGATTCCCAAACAGTGTAGGTCCCCAAGCAGTCAGATTCTCTATCTTCACTTCCTTTTCCAACATGGCGTCTCATTGTGCACCACGCATTGTAGCTCGCGGCGATGCTTATGACGATTCAGGAGTAAAAAATAAGTGGCGATGGGAGTGGTGCGAAAAATCTGTTAAAGTTATGTACAACCCTGATGTGTATGAACGGCAGGGAATTTTATCCCAACCTGTTCATGCTAAAGAACCAGAGGTGCCAACCAGTACGGATTGACCGTATTTAATTCCGGCGAAGTGAATTAAATACGGAAATACGGTAGCTTTAATAAAAATACGGAGGAGAAGTTGCCGATCGTTTATCCCTTTACCAGGCGTAGCGGCCGAAAGCGGCCGAAGGTCTAAGCAGGCAAAACGCCCAAAAGCGTCCGTATCAACCACTGGTTATATTCCCGCGTTGTTTGAAAGATTGCGAGGCTTCCGGCAATTGACTTCCGTTTTATTCTGTTGTGAAAACAATCGACTGCATGTCCACAAGTTTTCTCTTTGATGCATTCGTTTTTTCAATTAAAAAAAAATTGAGTGTCTAAATTGGATGGTTTGGATTCTTCAACTGATAAAGGAGAGTTTACAGGCTTCCATTTATCAAACATTAAAGTGAGAGAAATAGACTTTAAGTCGGAGGAAGAGATCGGTACTGACATTAGTGTCAGTAGCATGCATGCATCCGATCCTTCAGATGGGCAGGGAAGTAAAGAAGAGGAGGCTTGTTGGGACTTTTTAAAACTTTTTTTTGTAAACACATGGAGTAATAAAAAACAAGACATAACAAGAGAAGCATAAAAAGGTAGATAATCAAAACAGAATTTATTTCTGTTCATTTTGCATTTTATTTCATTGAAATCTATGCACTAATACCTAAGAGTAAGATGTGGTGTTTTTACTAACGTACCCCGAAATATCTTTAAAATTATAAAATGTCTTGCCTGTTTAGAGCTAAAAAATAGACAGACGTGTGCCCAGTAAAGGGTTATCTTTGCCAGCGGTGCTTCTGTACCGGTTTCTGATCTCCTAATAGTTTTCCTGCACTCACTGAACGTTCAACAAGCTGATTTTTATGGTGATTTTATAGTAAAACAAGTGTGATGTTCAACAAGCTGATTTTCATCGTAATTTTAGAGAACTGAACATAGCCTGCTGTTTCAGAGGGAAGCCTGTCGTTATTTTATAGTGTCATTGGCTGGGTTTTGCGAGAAAAAAAATACTGACAAGTGTTAAAAAATACTGACAAACGGGTCCGGAAATACTGACAAGAAGATTAGGGGGTTGGCACCTCTGAAGAACCTTTGCACCCTGCCTGTCACTACTGCCGAGTGTGAGCGTTTAAACAGTCAGTTGCGCAACCAAAAAAAACTACCTGCGCACTACAACGGGGCAAAAGAGACTCAATGGACTTGCTTTACTGAAATAACAGGGATGTTAATATTGACTTCAAAGAGGCAGTGAACTGTTTTGCCAGAAGATACAATTCACAAATGGTACTAATGCCGAGGAACCTAGTGCAGCAAGACTGAATGTGAAAGCAGGGCGGTGATGTCCTCAGTACATCACCAAACATGGAATGATCTGTATAAACTGAAAACTCACAACCATTGCTTGATTTGTACCTTTGTGAAATAGGAGTACGAGTATGCTATGCTGTGTGTGTGTGTGTGTGTGTGTAGGTGTGTGTGGGGGCATGTGTGTGGTGTGTTGTGTGTGTAGATTTGGATGTGAAGCCTAACATTCTTAATAATTCTCATTTTATTTAATGCTGTTAAATTGTTTTAATGCTGTATTTTGTTTTACCTGCAGGGTGTGTCTGACTCCATAACTTTATATGACTGATGAGTGATGTATGTTAATATGTTTACCTATCCTTTAGTGCTGTATACATGTTATAGGCCATTGAAGAGTATGACACGATGAATGACTGTGCAAGAAAGGATGTATTTCACTGTCGCCATGCCACACCAAAATCCTTGTAACGTTTTTACTTGGTAAATAAATATTCTTATCTTATCTTATCTTCATAAACTACAAGGTAAAGCTTTATACCGTTAATGATCAACAAAAAGTGGTGAATAATAGACTATACAAAACATGTCTGCTAATAAATAAATGTTTGTGTGTGTGGTTTTTTTGTTAAGGGAGGGGCAGAGGATAATTTTTGTACCCCAGAGTTTGTCAGTTCAATTGTTCAAAAAGCTCAAAGTCCCAGACCATCACAAATGGCTTTTTCAAGGTTCAGATTGCACCAGATTGCACCATTTTGCATCCTTAAAAAAAAAAATTCTGGGGGGGGGGCATGCCCCCGGACCCCCCTAGAGGGCTCGGCGCTTCGCGCCTTCGCTGAATCTGTAACCCCCCCTTCCTCCCTCCGCTCTTATACAAATTTTCCTCTTTTTTTTAAGTCAGGTGTTTGGACCCCTGAAAGTGTAATCTGTACATAGTTATTGTCTAGTCAATGGCTACCATTATTATCAGTAATGTTTACGGCCAAAGTTTAGCTATACAGACCTGTTTACATTACGATTTGAATGTAATAAATTCAGTTTTTTGATATCTCATTCCGCTATTCCGTTTGCCTCTTCAAATTCCACTTTGCCAGCTGCTAAAATTACGTTTTCAGCAAATGCTGGTTGATAAAAAAAAATTAGTCTAATTTTCGGTTGTTAGACAGCCCGAATTTAGTTGTATAAATGTTTCCGGTTGCGTTTCCGTTCGAGGTGGGGCCGGGTAGCTCAGTTGGTAGAGCGTCTTACTAGTAACCGAAAGGTACCTGGTTCGAATCTCGGATTGGCCAACGTGTGACCATATTATTTTCCCTTACCATCAACTGGTTCGCTGGTGTCAGAATAATGTGACCAGTAGTCGCCTATACGCTCCGGTGTGGTAAGGTAAAGGTAAAGGTAGTCCCATAGCCTTGTGGCCGTAGGGGAGCGTGATGTTGGAGATCACACTTATCTTGGGCCAGCGTAATGAGGGTGATGCCCATCTCTCTCCCTCGCTGCTTTACCTTCCCCACCCTTAAGAGAGTAGGTACTCAGTCACAGTTGAATCAACTGGGCGCGTTGTTATTTGTCGCTTCACGTTTTGCGGTCACCAATCCAAGTGCTAACCGCACTGGACGGTGCTTAACTTGCGACACTGTAGCGAGTGCTCCAACCACTGCGCTATCCGACACCAGTGTGGTGTGACTATAATCTACAATTACCCTATATCCATTCGAGGTTATTCAGGAATATCGCGGATTAGATCTATTTTGTGGTAGCAATAGATAATCATTTGCCTATTAAAAGAAATGTACCCGCCCGTATCCCCATTTATTCAATACTCGAAACGTTTTTATGATCTCGTGCCCTTCCTTAGGAAATCGGAGTTCCCTGTAATCGGATGTCGGAGACCGTGTGGTAGCGTTTTCGACAGTGCTGTGAAAATGGCATCTTCAAGTAGATCGAAGTGTTTTGTGGAGTGTTCAAAGACAGAATGGCCAAGGAAAGGCAAGAGTATTTTAAATAATTTATTTTCAAGTGGTAACCTGACTTGATATTGAACCTGCAAATTTCATTATAAGAAGCTTCTCTGAGATATTAACTTGTGTGAGACATGTCATATGTCACCCAACTGAGTTTGTGCTTCAGTACTAGCTTGCATAGGAGCAGTAAAGCAGACAAGGTATTTATTAGTTTATTTATTTTATTTTTGTATGTTTATGATGTGTTACTGATGATTTAAAAGAAGTAAAAACCAACTTAAACTAAAGTGATTACCTTTTCTTGAGCTATTATTTGATTCCTATTTAGACCAAAATTGCGCGACAAAGAGATTCCTCTTTGGACTCTCAAATTCCTCTTTTTGGCCTTCTGGATTCCTCTTGGTTCTGCTTGGGTATAAACAGGTCTGGCTATAGAACAAAAAGACTGCAATTAAATTGTTATCACTATCCTATATGATCATTTCCATATTTAATTCATAGTATGCAACATTGGGTTCCTATCCTATCCTATCCCGTAACTCAAAGGTCATTGGGGCACCACAGATGATCGTTTAATGAGCGTACGCCATCCTTCTCTGTTCTCAGCAACCCTCAAGGCTTTGTTCTGTGTCAAACCTGTCCATTCTCGAATGTTGTCTTCCCCCACTTCTTTTTCTGTCTCCCTCTTCTTCTGCCTCCTTGCACCGTGCTTTGTCCAATGGCTTGTGTGATGGTCTGTCAGACTTCGTTGTTGGTGATTTGCTGGGTATAGGAAATACCCAGAAGTTTTCTGTAGCACCTCATCCACCCGTTTAGGGATTTTAACTTTATTTATTATTTATTGTTACCATGTTTGTACAAAATAGGAAATCATGGGATTACATACTACATAGTCACAGGGAAGAGTGCAGAATATATTCAGCTGAAATATTTATTGGACCGTGTTGTAGAATGTAGATTTGCATTATTTATACATATACAGTGGAACCTCTCTACAACGACCTTGAATTTGAAAATGTTGACAAAAATCGGTCTTTATAGAGGGGGGTCTTTACAGAGGGGTAGAGAGTTTACCTTTCACTACATCTTTTTCTGTTACATGTATTAAAGAAATAAACTCAACTGTGTATTGTTTACAACACACTTACGAAAGATGCAGTCAGACCTTTGTCTCTCTTTCTCGCTCTCTCTCTCTCTCTCTAGCTCTCTCTCTCTATCTCTCTCTCTCTTGCTCCTTTTCTTTCTCTCTCGCTACACGGCCTAGACATCTGTCTGTGCCGCACATGTGATGTGAATCACATGAAATCCACACCCCATACGAGTAGAGGCTGGCCGCTTTTGTAACAGGACGATGTCAAAATTACGGAAGGTTAACAGCTGGCGTAAGATCGTAGCCGGTGTGGTCAGGCAAAGAAGGTCACTACACAGCCTATCTGTGCTGCACTTGTAATGTGAATCACTTGAAAACACCCCATACAAGTAGACGCTGGCATGTGATGTAACCGGATGACGTCAAACTTATAGAAGATTACTTTATCGGCTGGCGTGTCACATATAGGTACCTGTCTGGCTGTGCTGAACAAGATCGTAGACAGTTTTTATTGTGCAGTCATGCTGAGAAAGTCGCTATACGGTCTGCAACGATCGGTCGTTAGAGCGAGGTAGTCGCTATACTGAGGACAGCAATATAAGGAAATTCATCGATTAAAATAAAATGGGTCGTTGTGGTGGGGGAGTCGTTATAGAGGGGGGTCGTTGTGAGAGGTTCCACTGTGGTACATTGTATAATACATTCGACTAAATGTTTGTTTAGTATACTTTTTTTTTTTCCCATTTCTTTGTTGTTGTTGTTCTTGGTATTGTTGTTTGACTTGTATGCATAGCGATGTGAGTCTATGTACTCACCCTCAACAAAAAAATTCAAGATTTTTGCAAATCTGTACTGACATTTAAAAACAAATATCCGTTTGTCCATCTGTCCACCATTCGCTGTCTGGATATACAAAACTTGCAAGTGGAATAATAGCGCAGAACCTATTTTAACTATCACAACCAAACTTAGTAAGATGATGTTTATCCATGAGACCTCATAATTGATCAGTGAATGAATGACTTCACTTTAAGGTCAAGGTTACAGGGTGAACAAATGTTAGTAAAAAAAAAAAATATATATATATATATATTTTTTTTTTCTTCAAAATTTCACTTTTTTCTAAGTTATTAATATTGATCATGATTCTTGATGCATGATACTGATAGATATCAATGAAACACATATCCTATGGTCCACATCATTCCAAGGTCAAGGTCACAGGAGCTGTCCAAAGTCAGTCAGTATAGGTACTTTGAAGTGCCCTTGACCATAAACTATGAGATCTAAAGTTCAATATAGTATTTAGAGATGATACATTAATCTTCCATAAATGTTCTGTTTTTGCGTTAACCTTGAAGGTCAAGGTCATTTTAAGTTTGCAAAAACATACAAAAGGTAGGTTATTATACAGTGGAATGGCTCTATTTAATTCATAGTATGCAACATTGGGATCCTATCCTATCCTGTAACTCAAAGGTCGTTAGGGCACCACAGTTGATTGTTTAACGAGTGTATGCAACCCTCATGGCTTTGTTCAATGTCAAACCAGTCCATTCTCCAATGTTGTCTTCCTCCACCTCTTTTTCTGTCTCCCTCTTCTTCTGCCTCCTTGCACCGTGCTTTGTCCAATGGCTTGTATAGGAAATACCCAGAAGTTTTCTCTAGCACCTCATCTCCTTGCTTTGTATTCTTCGTTGTGTTGGGTTATTTGATTATTATTTGAGCATGAGAGGTCATGTGAAGGTTCTTTAGGCATTATACAACTTTTGCTGTAGTTTATTTAATATTACATAAGTGTATTTGGAGTCGGAGGTCAGGTCAAGAGCATAGAAAGATCAAAGTCGGTATTTGCATTTTAATGCCACTGTTTAGTTTCTTTTTTTTTCGTTTCTTTTTTTTTCTGGACAGTCATTTTCATGTTAAATATTGCGAGTTCTACAAGGAACATGTGAGTCATATGGGCTTTGCCCTTTTAGTTTTCTTCTATCAGCCATTGTTACACATTAGCTGAGATGTTTGCGACTCCTATTTTTTGCAGACTCATTCAAAATTACAGTACAGTGGAACCTCCGGTATGCGACCGTCCAAAATCTGAGAAAAAACGGTCTTATAATAGAGGTGGTCTTATACCGGAAACAAAGGGTGGCGAGGGGGATGGGGGGGGGGAGGGTAGGAGGGCGGGGGTGTCCGGCTCGGAGGGGTATGTAGTCATAATATTCACACTCACCAGCATGTATTTTCTCTGACAAAGAAAATTGTAAAACATGTTTCATTTTTAGCTTTGTCCTTTATTCACAACTTCAAAAATAACGGAATGTTTCTTCTTCTTGCCTCCACGAACCACTGCCAGACGCGTTCATCCAAGTCTGTCAGTGCAGAAGCTCTCAGTTTCGATGTTTTCCTTTCGCCACTTTCTCCACTCTCCCATCGTAGTTTCACAGATTCCTTATCCTTTATGATTAGCTGAATTTGGGTCTTCCCAACGTCTAAACTTCTTGCAATATACAAACAACTCTCCCCATTTTCACTTCTTTCAATCACTTTCATTCTCTCTGCCAAACTCAAAACTTTCCTCTTGCGCGACGCCATTTTGACAAGCCAGTGTAGGCGAGTAATGTCCCTTACTTGCGAACCGGAAATAGCAGACAACAGCAGGCGTACACTAACATGAGAGAAAAAACGAAAGGTACAAACAATAAATTAACTGATATCTCTTTTAAATTGCCTAAGACGGTCGTATAAAGGGCTTAAGACACGGTCGCTGGTCGCATAAACGAGGTTGTCGCATACCAGAGGTCATTTATTATTGGAAGTGAATCCGTCAGAAGTTCCCAGGACACATAACGGAGGGAGTCGTATACCAGAGAGACGGATACCGGAGGTTCGACTGTAGTTATATTTATTTTGAGTTTTAATAGATTTCAACTCATGGATGAAATTATTTCTTTTCTGTATTTGACTTTAACTCAAAGTATTTCTGTCTCCTTTGTTTTATAGATTGAGCCAGAAGAACACGAGCGTTTAAGTCGCCAGTTGGACTCTGCAGCCAAAGGTGACACTGTCACAAAAAGAATCCAGCACTATAAGGTAAGTTATGTTTCGTGGATCTCATGTAGAATGAGAGCTTGCTTTTACTAAGCAAGGAAGTTTAGCTTTCTGTTCTTTGACTGATAGTCTTTCTCAATCCGTAGTAACTATGGCTCAGCCAATACCAAAATTTCCATTACCATCACATAGAATTATAGACGGTGAGCTCTCTTGTGCCTGAAATCAGATTCTTTCTTTTTTTCTGTTTCAGTTTGTGCTGTATCATTTAGGTGCTAATACTGTAAGCAGACCGCAGTTCAGTCATATTTCTTATGGTTTTATATGCGATAGATAGGATGCATTTAGATCAGATGACCGGAGCAATAATTCAGCCAGTTTTCTATATACAAAGACAGTAAATGTCACTTTGATTGTGGTTAGCTTTATTACATATTAGCTGCAATTATGCAGTTAGGATTTTGTCACTGTCCTGGACCTGGTAGCTCAACATTTGAAGTGCTCAAATACAGGTTTATGTGTTGAAAACTCATTTGTGATTTACCATATCTATTGGGCTCCCCCCAACTCCCCTCTCCACCCCTTCTCCCTCCTATAATCCGCCCCTGTGAGAGTAAGACAATAAAAAGTCTTGGACAATACCATCACTTACATGTTTTGAAATAGGACAACTGTTACAATCTAGGACAGTTCTTTATGACCACTCTATGCATCAGACCTCTGTAGCATTGAGGTCTTAAATTTTGTATCAGTATCTAAGAATGCATTCCAAAGTAAGACTGCTGCGCTCCCTTGTCATCTCCATCTTCCTATATGCTTGCGAAGCATGGACACTCACAGCAGATCTCCAACGAATAATACAAAGCATGGAGATGCAGAAGACTTCTGGGCATTTCCTATACCCATCACCAACGACGAAGTCCGACAGACCATCACACAAGCCATTGGACAACACGATGACCTGCTCACAGTGGTGAAGAAACTGAAACTCCGATGGTATGGCCACGTCACCAGATCATCAGGCCTTGCAAAGACTATTCTGCAAGGCACAGTGCAAGGAGGTAGAAGAAGAGGGAGACCGAAAAAGATGTGGGAGGACAACATTCGAGAATGCACTGGTTTGACACTGAGCGAAGCCATCAGGGCTGCTGAGGACAGAGAAAGATGGAGTATGCTGGTTAAACGATCATCTGTGGTGCCCCTACGACCTCTGGGTTACGGGACAGGATAGGATAGGATAGGATCTAAGAATACATCAGACATTACAATAGTTTGATTATGCTTGCAACTTGGCTTTGCAATAACATAACTGGTTGCAGTCAATCTTAATTTTTTAAATAAAAATTGATGTCTCTTCCGCCTTCTGTAATAGCTGAAGAAACATTGCATGAAAGCATGCTGTATTGTTATTATTATTATTGTCAGCAAAAAAATTTAAAAAATGAATTATACTTGATTGTCGCACATGTACTGAATTTTGCTCTCTTACTGGCAGGTGCATTTCACAGAAGCCCTGGACTTAGTGAGGGCGCGGAAAGTGTATCTTCACCTGGGCTTCGCCTATGTGGCACAAGACGACCTGGTGTCCATCCTGCTGACTGTCTACAGGGTGCAGCTGTCGCACAGCTTGGCCGTCACTGCCCGGGCCCTTCCTCACCTGGAGGAAGATAGCCGGCTTCTGCCCATGCTGTGCAGTCTCAGCCGACGCTATGTCGGACAGGATTACGGTACCAAGAAGCCCGTGGGTGAAATGACAGCCGACATGATTGACATGGTTAGTACTGTACCATTAATCTTACTTTGTCACCTAACCATCAGCAGTGTGGTACTGTCAAACTTCATTGAAAGTGTAGAGTCTTAATCAGCCATCACACTGACCTTGAATGAGAAAAACTGCTTAGGCACACTCAATTGTCTCAGAAAACCAGTTCCAAAATTGCTATATTTTCACACACCTTTACAGTGGGAAAGAAAACGATCCCATAATCATGCAAAAATCTCTCTCTTGGGATTCCCAGGAAATGTGTCTGGAGTTCGAAGAGAACTTTCTCAGCTTCAGATGAATTAAAAACCATCTAGAGACATACACAAACACATAAACAGGTATGCATAAGAATTATAAATTCTTTAAAATATTTATGCTAAGAACTACTTAAAGGGAAGAGCAGGGAGCTCAGAAGTTAATACATGAAATGGTATGTTTACAAACCCACTGAAGAAAATGCCAGAATGTTGTGTGTGCATAGCGAAGCCGACAGGTTGTACAAAAATTGCAATTAAATTAATACAAAATATTTACCCGTAGTGATAACACATGTGGCCGTTGAGAGTGATGTGGTTTTTTTCCCCCTTTTCTTTAGGTGCTTGTATTATATACTTTTTTCTATACAAGCCATCTAATACGAAGTTGTATTTTTTCGTCTTATTGTACAGCTGTCGAAAAAGTCCTTCCCCCTGTGTATGCAGCAGCTCCACCAAGCCTTCCGAGCCAATCACCATCTGCGCCACGGAGGTCGGCAGCAGTATGGCTTGTTTCTCAAGGGCATCGGGCTCTCCTTGGAAGAGGCGATCAAGTTTTGGCGTTTGGAGTTTACCAAGCTCATTGATGCCGATACAGTGAGTGTGCTTGTGTTTATGCAACAATGCATAAAAAGAATGAAATTTTGCGGTTGTAGTTAGTTGGTTTCTTTTTTCGTTCATTCTTTTTTGGTTCTCTTCCTTTATTTTGATATCTTTGCTTGTATTGTGGGGTGGCACAGTAGTGCAGTGGTTTGGACACACGCTAGCAGCGTTCCTTGTTACGCAACCTCAGGAAGGCTTTGTACACAGCAGCTCAACCAAAGCTTTTCACATTTTGAGGTTAGCTCAGGCAGGCTAGCTATAAATAGGTTCGCTGATGCTTCCTTTCACTGGAAGTAGGGGTGCAGGTAAAAAGGTAAAGGTAAAGGTAGTCCCATAGCCTTGTGGCCGTAGGGGAGCGTGATGTTGGAGATCACACTTATCTTGGGCCAGCGTAATGAGGGTGATGCCCAACTCTCTCCCTCGCTGCTTTACCTTCCCCACCCTCAAGAGAGTAGGTACTCAATCACAGTTGAGTCAACTGGGGGCGTTGTTGTTTGTCGCTTCACACCTTAGCGGTCACCCATCCAAGTGCTAACCGCACCGGACGGTGCTTCACTTTCGACACAGTAGCGAGTGCTCCAACCACTGCACTATCCGACACCCCTATAGGCAAGCTATAAATAGCCCGAAGCGTGCGAAATGCAGAGGCACTGAAAAGTGCTGCTCACATAGGACTTGAGCTGGTGTGTGTACTTGGATGGGTGACCATGCTTAGAAGGCAACCACCAAACAACACACACTCACAAAAGATTGAAACAAGCGCACCACACACCCCAGTCTACAAAGCTGTCAATGGGCGCCTGGATCTGTTTACAACCAGAAAAAGTAAAGGAGCGAAGCACCACCCTCCTTACACTGGCCTAGAGAAAAGGTAGGTTCCAAAAGCATCCCTCTCCAACAGTTCAAAGGTCGTGGGGACACTATCTTTCATTCTTCTTCTTTGTCATTGTCTATTTCAGTCGTTGGTCCCAGTCAGGAATACACTTGTTCGCTTGACATTTCCTTGAATTTGTGTACATGATATAGCTTCAGCTGCACACTTCGTACAGCCCTACTATGTTCTGAAGAAAAGGTTCTGTGTGCAGTTTGACAAGCGGTATCTGTACAACATCCGGCACAATTATGGTAAAGAAGGGAAGAAGACGGACTATACCCCATACAGCTGCTTGAAAATTATCACCACCAATGCTCCAGCCACAGGCGACTTTCATGGTTAGAATTGTTATTATTATCTTTCAATTATTATTATTATTATTATTATTATTATTATTATTATTATTATTATTATTATTATTATTATTATTATTATTATTTTTATTATCAAAATGACAACCACAAATGCTTTTTTCACAGTGGACTTTGATGGTTAGACTTCTTTTATTATTATTTCAGTTGTTATTTATGTTATGTAATACGTGAACATTGGCACACACACACACATACAAAGCCCAGTACCACCACCACCAGGGTTTCACCTGTAAGAAAATGTAATGCTAAATAGCATTTCAAAAAAGTTTTAAAACTAATGCTTAAGTGAGTCTGATGTCTTTTTATTTTTTTCTAATTTTTTACACTGTATGATTATAGAAGTCTAAAAATAACAATGTAAAAATTGTTGTGAAACCAACCGCCTGCTAATGTCCTGGTGTAAGTCGAGAAATGCGTTCTTGATACAGTCATCAAGCATCACCTCATACCACAGGCACCACAATACTCTCACAAACATGCCTTTAAGAATGTCGGTCACGACTGGCTGCGTTGGTACTTGTGTATGCTAGCACCTGTATTCTAAGGGAGCTAAGCCAATTGCTCCTATTGCAAACAATCTTTTGAACGCTTGGACACGACTTTTAGATTCAAATTTGGCAAATATTAGACACAAAATGTATGAATATAAGTAAATAGGATTCTCTTAGTGTGCACTAAACATTTTATTAAACAAAAATGAACAATTTTGACCACAGTGACCATACACACTTTTAACTATTATTTCCCAATGGAAATTTTAAGTTTGTCAAATCTTATTTGCTTAAAGATTCTGAGAGTAGCCCTCAGAACTCCGTAGTTTCATTGAAATGCTATTAAAATTAAAAGATGAGGAAGTTAGTATTGGTTTGCGATTTTTAGCTTCACCATGAATAGTGACCCAGTATTCTTTGTTGTAATTGATGTCTTTTTCTGCTCTTGTGAAAGGCTGCCCTTTCAAGCACAGTGATTCAGACATGTTGAGACAAAAGTTGCTGGCACAGGGTCTGCAGAAAGAGGAAACGGATCAGGTATTTCATTGACAAGCAAATCACATCACAAAGCAACGATTCCTTGGCCAAATGCAAGTACAGAATTGTCCAGACAGCCTAAATCTTGCAGCCAACTTGCCTAACAAAAAGATCTTCCTAGCCTCTGTCTGTTCCCTTTTGTTATAGCTGACGATACTTTGGTTAAGTTTGCTCTGAATCTCTCAGACACATGTTCACCCATTATTATTATTATTATTATTATTATTGAGGATTTTTATATCGCACATATCTCACTGTACTTGGCGACTCAAGGCGCTGGCTGATACAGGATCTAAATCAAGCTACCCGAGGCTCCACCCATTCATTTTGAGTGAAAGCTAATGGGCTGAGTAATAATTCTTGCAGGCTGCTGACTTCAGTTGGGCCATAGTTTGGTGGGTAAGTTTACAATTGTGGCTTTCTGGACCTCTGTTATGATTGAGCACTGAACAAGCTCTGCATTTTTTATCTTTAAAAACAATTTTTGGATGACATTTTTGCGAGTTTGAACAAGTGTACTTGTGAACTTTGTCCAACCTTTTTGTTGAAAAAATATTGCAGTGTCAAATGCTTTTAAAATTATTATTTCAACATTACAGGTGATGCAGTATGTTAAGGGAGGTCACTATCAGGTGGCATGTGCAAAACTATTTGAACTGGTCCACGGATCTCTGACAGGGGACGAGGAGGCTGAGGTCAGCTTCCATCACCCTAACCAGTACTTTGAGGAGAGCTACAAACGCCTGCATAAAAACACAGGTTGTGCTTTTGCACTTTGTCTAGTTTGACGTTTTCTGTAGATTTTAACTCCCTCCCTTGACATTTCTGCAAAGGCCTTGTTGTCCCACTGGCCCATTTTGAGATTATTTTTGGTTTTAACTCACGAAAACAAAAGGATACAGTTTGCGATTCTTGTGAAACTGAAAATAATAAAAAATGGAATGGGCGGTGCGAATAGACAGCAGTTTAAAAACAAAGAAGTTTTCAGTCACATAGGTGAGTCGGTTAAAAGGTGTAGGTCGCTCGAGGGGATTTGAACTCCCATTTTGGCCAACGGTTCCAGCGCCCTTCTGCATGAAAGCAGTTTGTAGATCTACATTCATGCAATATGTTTAGTCCCCATTTTGAAGTGTTATACTGAAGGTAGATGGTTAAGGATTTAAGGGCTGAGAGAAAAAAACGTTTAAAAAAATAATAATTTACATTAATGGGTTAATCTTTTTAAAAGTGACCCAGCTTGGGTAGCTAGATCCTGTATCGATCAGTGCCTTGAACTGGAAAAGGACTATTATAACAACGATGAAATAAAATAAAATTTATGTAATTTGGTGATTTGTTGTCTCATCAGCAGAAAAGCCGATCAGTAGCACTCCACAGACGCCTCGTGGGGTAAAAATTGTCCCCCCTTCATCGCAAAGCACACTGAAGTCATCCTCACAGAACTCCCAGGCTCCGTCTTCATCAGCTGCAAATGTTTCATCGCAAGCCAGTGATGTGGAAGAAATGGAAACTTGCACAGATGATTTTGACGATGATACTGCATTCAACACAATTTCTGATGCTGAATTGGACAAAATGCAGCAATGACATGATGGGCATTTAGGTTTGTAAGAATTTGGGTATACAAATACAAATATGCAATATTATTTTACATGAAGACAAGAACCAGTTGGAAGACATCTAGCCTTTCCAATGTGCACAATTTCCGAGGAATGTGAAATTCAGTTTGTAAGAGTTAAGTATTGAGTTTATAAGAATCAGGGTGGAGAACTTTCCGCGGATTTCCGCGGAAGGCATTTGCATTTCCGAGAAGAAAAAAAAGAGTTCCGAGTGTGAGAAGCTTAGGGGCTACCCTTTACTGGGCATAACGGCGTTGTTTGAAAGATTGCGAGACTTCCGGCAATTGACTTCCGGTTTATTCTGTTGTGAAAACATTCGACTGCATTTCCACAAGTTTCTCTGTGATGCGTTCGTTTTTTCGATTTTTTTTTCACATTTTCTTGTGTGTGTGTGCCTAAAAGGGGTGGTTTGGATTCTTCGACTGATGAAGGGGAGTTTACAGGCTTCCATTTATCAGACATTAAAGTGAGAGAAATGGACTTGGAGTCGGAGGAAGAGATCGGTACTGACATTAGACAATTAGTGTCAGTAGTGTGCATGCATACGATCTTTCAGACTGGCATGAAAGTGAAGAAGAGGGGGCTTGTTTGGACTTTTTAAAACTTTTTTTTGTATACACATGGAGTAATAAAAAACAAGACATGACAAGAGAAGTATAAAAAGGTAGATAATAAAAATAGAATTTATTTCTGTGCATTTTGCATTTTATTTCATTTAAATCTATACACTAGTCATTAATACCTAAGATGTGGTGTTTTTACTAACGTACCCCTAAATATCTCTAAAATTATAAAAATTCTTGCCTGTTTACAGCTAAAAAATAGACAAACGTGTGCCCAGTAAAATTGGAAATGTGGAGTTTGTGTGTAACAGTGGTGGACCTCAAATTTTGTTAGGCCTACAAATCAAGATTCTTAACGTTTTTGAAAGACTTGTGCATAAAACATTCTTTTTTTTGTTTTGTTTCTATTCATGTTTACTTTTTGCTTTCAGGAGAGGCCCTAAATTACTTTCAAAATTGCATAAATTCATTTTCTTCCAAGGGGCAAATACCGGGGCTTGGCCCCAGGGCCCCGGCCGGATTTCAGAGATTTCTTGATTCAGTTGTTCTCCACCCTGAAGAATGTATAGACAAATATTTAAATTATGTTATACAGACTTTGCTGAAGCTCAGCTAGATGTATTTTCTATAGTTTCATCTTTCTTTCTGAACGTTAAACTGCAGGTTCAGATTGTAACTGATGCATGGCTCGAACTCTGAAAGTTTACGTGGGTCACAATAAACCTTCAGGTGCATTGGTTTGAACAGTGCTGCCTTGATGATTTAATTTTTGTTTGTCACATAGGTAATAATTATTACCCATTACGTAAAGACAAAAGTTAATTTATAGGTTCAGGTATCTCACCAGAGAAGCATTATATTGGAGAGGTTTTGGCCCCCCAAAATAATATGTCTGTTTACGGTAACATAGGGATTTTTTTTTTAACCTTTTCCACATTGGGTGCGATTTTTGTTGCTTTTTTCAATTGTTTTTCCAGACGATCCCAGAAAAAGTGCAGGGTCAGTCAGGATACAGTAAACAGACCTAAAGCAATAACCTTGTATTGTATTGTATTGTATTGTAACTAACTTCGCTGGTTGTTTTTCTAGTTTTGGGAACAGATGTGTTCCAAGTTCTTAACTCTTTCCCTGCCAGGCATGTTTCCACGTTTGTGCCAGACATTTCTCTGGCACCGGAAAGAAAGTTCAGTACCTTAGGCATTTAAGCTACTGTTCTTTCAATAATAGTTGTTAAATAGACATATTTCATATCAAATTAAAGGTAAAAGAGTGAAGAATAATAAAAAAAAACCCACACAAATGTTAATTTGATTATGTTATTGAAATATGTGTTTTGAAAGCATGTTGATCTTTTTGAAATTATAAAATAAAATAAAAATATTTCTACATACCACAGTGATAAAAAAAATCTGGAGGAATAATTCCAATCACTGAATCAGTTTCACACACCAGAAAGAAAATTTATTTAGGATCAAAATACACTTTACAGTTTGAAATTATATTGATTATTAGCAGAGTTTGACACACTGTCGATTGTGCCCATCACATACGCTTAGTAAAATGCACAAAAAACACTCTAAAAACGAATCAATTTGAAGAAACCACGCGCGTGTCGATCGGGAACGAAAGTAGAAAGAGTTATCTCTCTTTGGTTAAAATAAAACTTGGATTGGACTGCGCAAAAAGCCGGAACGAAACGGAATACTGAAATCGACGATATATCGTCGATTGGCACAAACATGGCGGCTCAGATCGACGATATATTGTCGATTGGCAGGGAAAGAGTTAATATATATTTAGAAGCCAGTAGTCCATACCGCCACTGTTCTTGCAGGACCTCATATATATTTTTTACAAAATCTGTTTTGCTTAATACCAAGTTGGTGATTGTGGAGAAAAGTGTCCAAAATTGACTTTTTTTTTCAACAATTTGCCAGCTTTTTTGCTCATGCCATGTTTTGCAGAAAAACAATTTTTGACAAATAGAAGCGTGCGCCAATTTCTAAATGTGTAGCAGAGCTACATTGTTTCGACAGAAGATGAT
Organism: Oncomelania hupensis; assembly: GCA_036898135.1. Lineage (NCBI taxonomy): Eukaryota > Metazoa > Mollusca > Gastropoda > Littorinimorpha > Pomatiopsidae > Oncomelania > Oncomelania hupensis. The sequence goes on from CM072516.1 coordinate 46,706,276, forward strand.
AAACAAATTCAGTGACAAAGTCAATATAAAACAAGAACATTCTGCAAATGTTTAGATACCGGATTCTGTACCCTGTTAAAGTGGAAAAGCTATTGTATAATATGTGTGTGAGAGTGTGTGATAATACCTTTGAGTGCATTTCTTGTGTACAACTTTATCCAACTGTTAGAGAATTGGGCAATAAAAAAGATATGAATTGCATGTGGGTTCAGATCATGTGACAGAAGTGAAAGGATGGCTCAGAGAATATTTTGAATGTTAGAATTGTCCAAACTTTCTATTTTCTTCTCCCATTTCCTTGTATGGTCGTTGTATGTTCGAGTGTGCATATTTGTCTTATTTTTTACTGAATTAGTGTAAAACAGCTGGGAGGATGGTGAAAGAATGGTTATGATTTATTTGAGGCATCCGATTTTCTCCAGTCTTCTAGTTGTATAATAATCAAATCATATTGTGTTTGCATGTGCATATGAAGTAATGTTTTGCCCAAAATGAGATTTTCTTTCTCATTTGTATAAAAGACAACGAGACTACTCTCTGATGCAAGTTTTAAAAGCAGACTGGTTTCTTTACATTGTGAGATACATAAAAGTAAGTCTTTGAAAAGCAGCAAAGTAAGCCTCTCAAACACAATAATGTTCATTTGAACTTGAACATTAAAATAGTTTTGTCATTAGATATTTGAGTACTTCAAACTTTGCTTTATAATCAAATTTGCATTTCAGCAGGACATCATGGAAGAAAAAAAAAAAGCAGTACAGATGTATATTTTCTTATTTTCTTTATTCATCAATAATCACAATCGGTTCAGTCAATAGTTTTTAATCATTTCATGAATCAATTATTCAATTGAACATATGTTCAGTCATAAGCGATCAACTTCAAAGAAAGTTCTTGACATTTCAAACATTATCTATGTAAGCCACAGGAATAAAAACTAATTTTCAAAAATAATTTCACATTCAAATGATTCATTTTGTGTTGCTAGAGGAAAATAATGTTTCCCCATTTATTATTCCGTAATACAATCTTCCAAGTTCCAATCAGAATCAGAAATTAATCCATTAACATTCACAAATCATATTGTTTAATGCAACGATACAAAAGAGCATCCATTATTTTTATTATTATTATTACAATCGATGTTTTAGATGAAATGTTATAACCAGTTGGTGTGTCGAGTGATGCAATAAAAAGCCTCAATTGCTTTTGCTCCTTTGATTGTCTCCCTTTCCTTGTGGCTTGCATTTGAATTTCTCTTTACAAAGTAGACACACACAAACGGGTTTCGGAATTAAAGTACTCCAATTATTATACATTATACACAGGTGCAAGTTAGATATAGGTGTGTGTGTAAATTACACCAGGACACACCAACAAGAATATGCATACATCAGTTAATATGATACAGTAACACACACAAACACATATAAGTTTATTTGTATGAATTTACCTAAAATACTAATTGAAGATTCTAAAAAAAAAAAAAGTGTTACTAAATGAAGATAAAATACAAGGAAAGCGTACAAGACTAACATAACACAAAGCATATCTAAATTACATTTTTGTTAAATTAACAAAAAGAAGAGGGATTTTTTTTTAATATCAAGTACCGGACTTTGAAAACACACCTACTCTACTAATTAAGGCAGTAATAATAATTTAAAGACGCCATCTATATATTGAAACATGCATTACAAATTATCGTCAACATCTGTGGAGGATACATTTGCAATGGCATGGTTATTTTCTTTGATTTGTTCTCCATTTTCAAAACATCACAGCTATTCTGCATTTTAGAAAAGCCTGATGTGTCAAAATATTTGTATGCCCACTACCTCACCCCCTTCACTTTTTTTCCCAGAGGTCACAAGACAAGTGCATCACAAACAGGGCTGGCCAATGAAATGCGAGTCATTCCTGAGTCGCGTGGTCAAGACCTTGTAATGTGAGCACTTGTTTTTGCACAGTGTAAAAGTAAATCACAGATATCTATCCTTATATTCATATTATTATTATTATTATTATGATTTATCTGCATAATCTAGACTTAGGTGCTTACATGAATAACAGAACTTTAGCTATAAAACAAGAAAACTCATTAACTGTTATTGTTGGTTACGCTCTGCCTTTAAAAAAAAAATTGATTATATATACTTTTTTTCTTTTGGTCCTTAAACATAATCCACTCTTGAATGTATAATGTGTTATTCTGTGGTGCCCAAGCGACTTTCAAGTTACGGGATAGGATAATATCTGAAATAATATGCAGAGAATCAAAGACTAGTTATTTAATGAGAATTTAAAAAGGACACATACACATATATACGCAACTTCGTTATATTCTCAAACCTTTTAAGAGTTACATTTGAGGGAAAAGACAACAAACATTCAATTTGATTCATGCAAATTTTGCAACTTAAACTGTATATGTTATCGCAATTAGCATTGTGGCCTAATCAGCATAGTTGACGTATTAGATATTGACAAGTCAGGCTTCTCTATACTACCCTAACAAGGAAAGAATGACGTTGGACGCTAAAACGATAAAAAGTTAGTATACTTTGCTCATAGGAGACCATTTTACAATAGTAGTCCAATGTGTATCTCCGATAGCTCTCAAGAACTCGGGGGAAAATGCCATGTGACCAACACCACTGACAGTAAAGTTGCAGGTGTTGACGTAATCAACTAGTGCATGTACTGCGGCTCTGAAATGAAAGAATTGATATGATGAAGAAATTAATAAGCTTGTTGCTAATCTAATGTGTGTGCTTTTCCTGTGGAATAGAACAAATAGGCTAAAACAGTCCACTCGTACAAAAGACTAGTAGTAATGTTGAAGTAAAAGGCAACTATTCACGGAGAACATCAATAAGCACCGCACGCGCGCGCGCGCGCACCTCTCTCTCTCTCTCTCTCTCTCTCTCTCTCTCTCTCTCAAATAATTGTTCTTCGGTGATAATATCGATTGACTGGGTGGGAAAACCCGCTAGGCTAAGCTGTAAATATGTTTACGCCACACAACTGTTACAGATTATTAGATTCGCGAATAAGTGAACGCCACTAAGTTGATTGGTTCCATGAGTTGCTTGAGTTGCGTTCTACGATTACGATAGTTATTGTCAATCGACTGTACTGCATGACTAGATTTACACTCCTATAGACATGGGTAGCTCCGCGAACAGACGACCCACCCCCCTCCCTCCCTCAATCACCCACCTCTCTCCACATCCGCGAAACAAATAATAATCTTCTTCTTCCTCGAAACAACCATTTATGTCCATGCTTGCGTAAAAGTAGACCCTATTTTCATAATTATAGTCTGCTACTACGGAATCATCGGAGTGAATGAGCATGATGAGGGAATGTCGCAATGTCACAACCTTGGCAAAGTAGAGTTCTGTAAATGCTACGCTTGTTCTTGCGTCATAAAACCAGCTGTGGTTGTTTTTTTTTAATCAAAATTCCTTTCCTTTCTTTCGCCGAGCAGAATGTCGGTCAGTCAAGAGTTGTGTTGAGAATTTGTGTTTATTTCCATTCTGAGTCAAAAGATCGGTGTTTTTATTTCTCCTTCAATCAGAAGAACTGTGTTTATTTCTGTGCCCAGTGCGCGTTATTGCGCCACCGCTCGAAAGAAAGACAACGGTCAAGAACCTTAATAAACTCATCTATAATATCTGTCACTGGAAGAGATGACCGCAGTGACTAATAGGTCAGACCAAAACACGCCTCGTAAAAATTAGTCTCTGCCAAGTGTCCATATTAGCTAGACTTTGTTCCGACATTTTAACCTTGAAGAACTAGCAGCCAATCACACTGCCGTTAACTAGTGGACTGGTCAAAACAACAAGTGCAAGGCATAAACTGGAAAAGGGCAGAGCAAGCTTGACTTATCATGAACGTCGGGCGTGGGTTGACATATCAAAACAAAATGCAAGGCATACATTTAATGGGAAGTTTGTCGGACTGCAAATAGACTGAAGGTTAACATTAGTTGAACCTATTTGTACTTAGCGATCGACTTGTGACCCTCCCACCCTACTGTACTATCCACCCCTACCCTCTCTCCCATTCCTCTCCTCTTCTCCACTTCCCCTCCCCCATCCTTTTATTTTAAAAAAAAATGCATTGAACTTTAACATATGCCTTCTTTCAACCTAAATCTATGGCGGCAGGGATAGCTCAGTGGTCAGAGCGCACGACTTGTGTGAGTGCGTCTTAGACGACGTGGGTTCGAATCCTGACTTCAGCAACTATTGTGTGGTCGCTGGATATTACGGGCCAGCGCCTTGAGAAGCTCTCTGAGCTTGTAAGTGCGCTATATAAGAGAAATCTCTTTCTTTCTTTTTACTTCGATAAGGCCTTTAGTAGGTCAGGTCTACTCTTGTTTTGATTGAGGCGTCGGGTAGGTTCGTAAATTATTCTAATACCTTCAAGCCGATCCCAATGCGTAACAGACCAAACGATCATTATGGTCAAGATCGATCCCATCCTGACAATTAACACTGTATGAGGGTACGCTGAGCTGGAAAAAGAGCCTGTAGTGATCGGAACAGTCAGCGTTTACCGAGAGTATCAGGGACCACTTTTAATAAAAACACTCCAAAAGTTTTACATCTAGTGAAAGACGCCTGCAACTCCATCTGGTAGCGCAATTGTTGATCAAGGCGACACCGTTCGCCCACATGCTGCCATACCATTCATATGTCAATATTTTTCACTCGCTGTTCTGCGACCGCTATCGTGAATGGCGTGCTGAGCAAGCGATATGGCTATCGCAAGAATAGCTGGAAAAACAACAGTATTTGGTCTAATATCGCGATCTTTTCTCAAAGTTTACAGCTGCTTGCTTGTTCACAAAAATAGGGCCTGTCGAGACTAGAACCCCAAACAGGTCGAACTTAATGAACAGAGCGCGAAAGGCTAAGGCGACAAGCATCCATCCGCGCTTTACTAAACTGACGTAGATATCTCGTACTCTTCAAGGTCAAAGAGCAGTAGAGTAACGTCCCTTTCTGCTCATTACCCCTATACCCACTGTGTCCGGGGACTATAATCTGCACACACACACACACACGCACACACACACCCGTGAGTCGCATTGTAAAGAAAGTTCGATACCAGCCTCGAGGTTCGATAATAGAGACAAACAGGCGTGCACACGTGATAAACAACTCTGGGGAAACAGTGCTGGAATGAAAGAATTACAAAAAGGCGGACGTGCCGATCCATACAGTCTAAAAGTCTGAGATCGAAATTCCTCAGAAACCTACTATCAGCTGAGAATAATACTATATAATGTTGATAGGGTTTGTAAACATTACCACCAAACTGTACAAAACATTTGACAGATGAAACCGACGGACACAAACAACTTGCCCACCAGCTTTACTAGAATGAGCACAATACAACACAACTATTTCGCCGATAGTCTATATTGAATTAGTTCTGCTCATGTACGAAGCTGCGTTGAATTGTAAGCTTACTTTTATAATAGGCTTACAATATAAGAATTACAGCGGGGAAGAGAAGTATTAATTCGACATACAACCATTTGTCTCTCCCCCCTCCACTCTCCTCCCTCTCCCCCCCCCCCCAAAACACTCCCACCTTACGGCGTTAGATATTGGTGATAGTTTATAAAATGATTCATTCATTCATTCATTTTTAGACCATAGAACACTACAACAGAGATTGGAGTGAAAACATACGAGACAGCTTTACAACGTGTCGCTTTTACAGTTCTTTACATTATTACCCCCACACGGTGATCCCACAAACCCAAACCCTGAAATCTGGGCTGTGACTGCCGCTACCCTCCTTCTCCCCGAATCCCTTCACACACACATTGACACGCGTGTGCACATACACATTTTTCTCTCTCTATCTCCCTCCCCACCCCCCACCCCACTCCCTCTCACTGCTGAACGAATGAACATTGAGGTTTAACGTCTACACCCACCATTGGCGATATGGCAGACGGGGATAACCATCCCAGGGAAAGAGGGGTAGGGACCTGAATCAACACTGAACCACCAAAGCAATCATACTGCTAAAATGGACAGTAAAAATGGCCACATTTGATATCGCCCACCACGTGATTCGAACCTGGGTCATCAGTGTGCCAGGCGAACTCTCTACCAATTTAGCTACGGAGGTGGGCCACTCTCACTGCTGTTCGCAATTGTGATTATAAAATACTGTCCCGAGCAGAATTTTGTGACACTCATGAAATCCAGTAACTAATCTATCTATCTATCTATCTATCTATCTATCTATCTATCTATCTATCTATCTATCTATCTATCTATCTATCTATCTATCTATCTATCTATCTATCTATCTATCTATAAGGAGATACATGTCACAACGCAGATAAAATATATCTCAGTAAAACATGCCATAATATATATATATATATAATATATAATTCCCGTCAATGTCAAACTCTGTGATATTTTACAGCGACACAATGTCATAGTCAGCGACACTATTTTATAGACAAGTTGTCATAAAACTTAGAAGCACAACACCATTGTCCATAAATTAATTTTACATCAGTCCGTTTCACAAGTACAATTTAATAAAATGTATAAGATGTGACAGAATGCCACGTAAAATATTCAAGCTGCGACTGCCTTTCACGAGCCCCAGTATTGTAATACACAATTCACTTGCAACAGTGAACGGCTGTCAAGTAATAATGTGAAGTGCGCAGCCGCGTCACTTCAAAAGTACAGTATCATTTGAATGAATGATACCGAAAAGATTTAGGTAAGAGAACGCATGAATGTGAATGAAAAGTAACAGAGGAAGAGAATGAACGAAAAAGAAAGTCTCAAATGCAGGATAATGTGCGCGATTGAGAAGTGTGACCAAGGTACAAGCGGGAGAGAAGCAATGTGTTTAGTTCATTTTCTTAGAGAAACCTACTTTTTATTTATTTATTTATTTTATAGATCATCGTTCGTGCCTGGCTTAGCAAATGACTACAGTTTTTCGGTTGCTTTACCAAAAAACCAAACATTTAAGCAAATTGATATAATCCTCTTTTTGGTTGCTTACTTTTTTCTTTTTTTTTCTTTATATTTATCTTTCTTCCTTGATTTCTTTCTTGTCTCCTATTATATTTCTTTCTTTCTTTCTTTCTTTTAAAAAAAATTCTTTTCATTTTTTTCTTCTTTTTTTTTTCTTTTCTTTATTTTTTTCTACCAGCATAAGTCTTATTCGAAAATCATATTCAAAGCACAATACCTGCATGTAGCGCGCAGCTTGTGCAGCGCATGAAGTTTAAAATGAATTTAATCTGTAAGCTTACTGCTATTCAATTGTAATGTATTTATGTAAATTGTTCGTATTTACCGCCTTGTTCCAGCTCTAAGAGCTGCTAAAGTCTTGAGCAATGTCTGTTAAATTCTAAAGGGTTGCAATACATGTGACACTTGTTGTAGAGAATGAGTAATTGTTTTAACGCCTCGCCCAAACAAAAAGGATATGTAGTGAAATGAATGTAATGGATAGTATTAAAATATCCTAATTTAAAAAAAAAGACTCCACTCACTCCAGGAAAATACACCCACTCACACACTCCTCTCCCCCCTCCCCCTTCCGCACTTTGAGTCCTACACTCTATAAATCAGTTTAATTAAAATTGACTAATATTTTTTAATTATCGGAAAATGGGCTAGTGTAGAGATTGTTGCCATTTTATTCCCGTTGCTACAGACGCTAGTACTGTTAGCCTCAAGAGGATTAAGCAACCCGACTGAGTCCCTAACCGACTTTAAAAAATCGCCAGTTTAAATTGACCTAACCGACCTAGATTAGACCAGTTTAACTTGGGAGAAAAAAGTAGGTACCCTGAAGATCGGATATTTTCAAGTCTTCTTTTAACTTCACCACTCGCTTATATTCAACTAAGACCTGCTGTTATCCGAATTCCTCTATTTCATTATTGAATAAGACGATTCTTTGCTTTGAAAATAAAGCTCTTGACATTACATGATTATTGCTTTAGGTCCAGCGGACTCTTCCGAGCCAAATCAGGACCAGTATAGCCGAGCCAGGACCACAAAATCAAGACCACAACTTCGCTAAAAGAGGATATGCCCCTGATCCGCATAAAAGATCTGCCGAAACAACCCTAGTGGAAAAACTGAACGCACTCCACCAGCCGGTCACTTCACAATAAAGACATCCCACGCAGGGGACGCTGAGGCTATACTCTAATTTATCGAACCCCGTTTACAAAAACAAATTAGAATATAAACATCATTTACAGAATATCAACAAAACATAATATAAAATGCCTACATTGCCTAATAATATATAGGAAGCCCCAGTGATCACCTGGCAGAAAGCGTCCAATATTTCACCGAACTCGCCCCTGATCCGCATAAAAGAGCTGCCGAAACAACCCTAATGGAAACACTGAAGGCACTCCACCAGCCGGTCACTTTACAATAATGACATCCCACGCAGGGAGCGCTGAGGCTATACTCTAATCTATCGAACCCCCATTTACAAAAACAAAATAGAAGAATATAAACATTATAAAATATCAACAAAACACATACATATAAAATGCCTACATTGCCAAATAATAACATCATAGAAAGCCCCAGTGACCACCTGGCAGAAAGTACGCTGACATAAAGGCTGACATATGCGTTTTGCGTCCGTGTTAGCAACAAAAACAATTAAAATATTGCAACAACGTCGTATGTTATGTCATCGAAACTAACAAACATGCACATTTGAAGACTGTATTTGTTCGTTAACCTATAAACTGCTTCTACGTATTTCCAACGAGCCACTGCAAGGAATGCTAAATCAACATTTTATCAATCCAAACAGCAGAACATTCAGCTACTGTGAAAATTGCACATAAAATAATGATATATATTTGTATTTAAAGTTTACGAACGTTCAAGTTGTGTACTTTGTACACAATAAAGCAAAACAACTACCAACAATAAATAGGATTATCGTTGGTTGTCTGAACTAAATTTAAAAAAAATACATTTTGTTCTTTTTTCTTTTCCATACTAAAGAACCTTTTGGCAAGACAACTGCATCACAATAACAATGAAAATAAAGCTAACACGGAAGAGATCGCAAATCGAGTACCAGAATGGATTATTTGCGAATGTGGAAACGATGATCTAAATGGTAAAATTTCTAGTGTGTGGCCCCACACACACGCACGCACGCTCAAACACGCGCGCCTCACACAATGGCACGTGTTCACCAAGAGAGAGAGGGAAGGGGAGGGAAAAGGAAGAAGAGGGCCACACGTGATCTGCTTATAACTCTGACTTTGTCACTACTGAGCACGTTTTCTCTAACGAAAAATACAATAAAATCGATACTTAACTATTTTGCACCATAGAAAAACATCTGGTAGTAGCTTTAATTTTGCGCCAGAGTGGTTTTTGGTTTTTGTCAATCTTCTTTCGTTTTTCTACCAATCATCTTTTTTCCTGTATCACCAACAACAATAACAACAACAACAACAACAACAACAACAACAAAACAATAAAATAATATCTAATACGAAAATAACATCATAATAGGCAGACTCGCAATGGGTAATCTAAAATGAGCTCACAATATCGTAATCTTTCTCCGCTCAAACTTATAATTTAGTCCGTGAAGGACACTTGTAAGAGGCAGTCTTTTCCTTCGTGTTGGCATCTGGAGGTCTTTGGTGTTGGCATATGGAGGTCAGTCTCTTGTAAATCCGTACTGTATAAATTACCTTTCGTTCGCCGTTCAAATTCCTCGTGCCGTTCTGTTGGACAATAACATTTCTCACCGACCGCAGCTGGCCATTGATGGTCCATGTCGCGAAGTGAAAAAGATGTGATGAAAACTTTAATTGGCTTAAAATGGCTTTGGCACAAAGCAACAATGGTCGCACATTGTTTCTATTGGTCAAAACTCGTCGTGAATCTGTCCTCTGGCAATGTATGTATAAAAATAGCAGATCAACAAGGAAGATTACAAATCTTGGATCCTAATGCAGGTCAGTGGCATTACAACTTTAAAGCTGGTTATTAAAAAAAACAAAAAAAACTAGTTTGGTCCAAGTCCGTACATGTACAGAGTCCAGGATGAGGTAGAACCTTAAACAGTAAGAGCTGTAGATACAGGACAATTACACGCGATTCACACTCACAAGGCTCCGCCACGCAGTTACCGCTGAGTTCAGTGTACACTGCCGTTTAACCTTCGTAGAATGGAGCGTGGGGAAGGCGCGGGGGCAGCCTGCTGACCCTCTTCTCCTTTCGCCAGGCGGGGTCGGATGAGGCGCACGGACACCAGGCTGGACACTCCGGCCTCGTCGGCCCATTGCACGTGCTTGCTGCTCCTCATACAGGCCGGCACAGACATTCGGCGCTTGCCAGACTCGGCGCGGCAGCAGCGAGGGCAGCACACGGGAGGAGTGGAGGCATCCTGGGAGGCAGGCGTGGACGACGAAGCGGTGGAGAAAGACGCCGACTTCTTGACAGGCTTGGGGCTCTTGCGTTCCTTGCTCCCCGCGCTGGTCTTGGTGGAAGATGATGATACAGAGGAGGACGTAGATATCGACGATGAACCAACTGCGGAGTCTTTTGACCTTGATGACGAAGATCTGGTACTGTCTTTGTTAGAAGAAGAGGATGCCCTAACACTGCCGCATTTAGAACAACAACCTGCAGCAAACTTGGAAGAAGTTTTAGACATCTCTCCTTGGGAATCATCCAGCTCTTGCATGACCTTGTGGAAGGTCTCTGAGGCCCCAACGATGCTGGCTGTGCTGAGGGGACCTGTGGAGCGGGGTACGCCAGGCCGAGGACTGCTGAGACGGATGCTTGACCAGTCGTGATCGGCGTCTGTGTCGTGTCTGTTGAACAGAAGGAAAACAAAAACACCATATTAAGCTTACTTGTCGTTATGAACTTGACATTGTGTTTAAAAAAAAAAAAAACTTATTCGAAGATAACATGCCATATGTTATTGAGTAACATTTTTTAACTAACCGTAAACAATTTGAAGCATCAGCAGGTAGACTGGGAAAGACTCAGGTAAATAGGAAATTTTATTTTTATTCGGACCAAAAACTAGCCGGTACACGTTTCGCACGTTTTCGTTGCATTTGGCGAACGGACCAGTGCCTTCGGAACTCCTGCTGAATACCGGTTTCTCTGAATAATTACACTTGTTGATAACGCAAAATATTAGTCTAGAGGGAGAAAAGATTTAGATCAAGAATGCGTTGCATGCATCAAGACAAATGTATAGTGCTTTTTTAAAGAAGGGGTGGTGAGGGAGGGAAGAGAGAGAGAGTGAGAGAGGCAGACAGACAGATACACCGGGACTGTTAGACAGACAGACAGGGGCGGAGAGAACACCCAGTTCTACATTATTTATCTTACCTTTCGAAACCCGTTTATATACCTGTGTCATTTTTTTTACTTTCTTTTTCCCTCGAGTGGACTCTTTGATTGTCCTAAATTCCTATAATTACGTTTAAATGTTGTCATGCGTGTGCAGTGCAGGTCAATGCGCTCTTTGGTGTATTGTTGCATTTTGGATAGAAATACGTAAGCTTAATATAAGTCTTTATGGGACAAACGTATTTTTGTAGAGAAAGGAATCGAAGACAGACTCCTTCCTCATCGTTATTTCCATGGTCATTCAATTCGTCTTGAGGAAGGTTTTAATACCGAAATATAGACTTTGAAAACAAACGTTTTGTTTGTGTATTTGACTTTTATTTGTATCTCCTCATTTTCTTATCGTGGCTATCGTCATTACTTCTAAAAATCAACGGTCATCTTCTCGCTCATAAATCTTCTTCTTCTTCTTCTTCTTCTTCTTCTTCTTCTTCTGATGATGATGATGATGATTATTATTATTATTATTAAAAGTAGTAGTAGTAGTAGTAGTAGTAGTAGTAGTAGTAGTAGTAGTAGTAGTAGTAGTAGTAGTAGTAGTAGTTCATTATTATTATTATTAGTAGTAGTAGTATCATCATCATCATCATCATCATGATCATCGTCATTAGAAATTCATCATCATCATCATCATAAAAAATTCTTCTTACTTGTCAAACATGCCGTAGAAGGGTCCTTGGTCGGAGCCACAGGTAACGTCGACGTCATCAGCTTCAGCAGCAACCAGGCAGGACGATGTTCCAGACGGAGAGGTAGATGGAGAACTTCGGCGAGACATCGTGGTCTCAGTGTCCTCCTCTTCACCTACCTCGCAACCGACTGGGGCCATGGGTGATGAGGACGTCTAGTAATACAGTCTCCAACAAATGATCGCGATCGCTCACTGTCTTGGAGGTTCAACGTCAACTCAAACCGAAGAAAATGTCACCGAGAATGATGCAAGAGGCAGCTTATAGTTTCTATCACGAGGTGATTATAGTTATCACAGTTCTTGAAAATTACAAGCAGCTTCCCAAGTCAAATCCAGCGTATATTCATACACACGCACACATACAAAAGACTTTCCTTTTCCTCCACACAAAGTTTCTCTAACAGCAAAGTGCGAGTTCTTAAAAGGGTAGATATCTCCTAGCACGTGTGGTGCTGTTATCAATAAATGCACTGTAGTTCTGCCGTAAACAGCCGCCTCGAAAACAAGGCTGAAGGTGCGTCGGTGGAACCGCAGTTTTATAGGCGTGCCTCTGTTCGATTTCACACAGCCAACTAGGTCTGTGACGTCGACTAAATTTCTCTCTCTCTCTCTCTCTCTCTCTCTCTCTCTCTCTCTCTCTCTCTCTCTCTCTCTCTCTCTCTCTCTCTCTCTCTCTAACACACACGCACGCGCACACACACACACACACACGCACTCTATCCCTCTCTCTCTCTCTCTCTCTCTCTCTCTGTCTGTCACTGACTCGTCTCTCTCTCTCTCTCTCTCTCTCTCTCTCTCTCTCTCTCTCTCTCTCTCTTCTCCTCCTCCTCCCTCCCTTATTCCCAGAACATTACTATACAATTTCGGCTGTAATCTTGCAACTGTTTAATGTTCATAACTCGTGTGTAAACGCCCTTGTGTGCCAGTCCTTTCTTTGTAATGTTATGTAGGCTACATATCTGACGTCACTGGAACACGAAGCAGGTTTCTTCCTACTAGCTATAACTATGAATCGATTCTAGCATTTCCAACAAATAGGGCCTTCCCATGAAATGACCTCACTTCAAACAGAATGACTTTTTTTCTTCTTTTTTTAAAATTTCTTTGTTGTTTTTGTTGTGATAGAAGTAGAAAATAAATAAAAATCAGTTAGACAGTAAATAGTCATATAAAGAACTAATGATACAATTAGAATAAAAGGAAGGCATGCGCTATTATAATTCAACGGCATCAACATATCCGGCTAGTTTCCAACAGAGCTCTGGAATTGAAGATTAAAACAAAACTAATGTCTTTAGAATTATGAAATGGTTTTTATGTAGCGTTTCACCAGCTCAAGAGCTGCTCATGGCGCAGGCAGACACGGGATCTAACTCAAACCGCCCAGACGCAAACCTAATTGCTGCTTCATGTGCACCGTGGAACGCCCCAGACAACTGAGCAATTCTGACTAGAAATATGAAGCAATTTCTGATCAATTTTCGTCATTCAATTAGTGCTTTGTGTTTTCTCACGAATGATATAACCAGGAAATTATTTACTATATAATAATATAATACCCTATGTAGTCTTCGGGTACGAAGAACGTAGGCTTACTCTTACAGTTCAAAATTAGTTTTTTTTTTCTGGCAATGACCAATAGGGAAATATTAGGTTGCGTTCAACTTCTCTTAACGGTCACCATTCGCGATTGTTTGCCGCGCCGAACAATTGAAACGGTCAACGGACACCGACACTCCAAACAGATGTTCAAGGTTGGTCACCAGGCAAACAGGCAAAACAAAAAGACAGACAGACACACATTGACAATTTATTCAGAAGTTTCGACAAAGCATTATTAAACAACACTTCGCCTTCTGATCATTATGCGATGTAAACATTGAAACCCGCAGGCGCATGAAAAAACGAACTCGCAATGCACACAACACCCACCCCAATAGGCCTATCGTGAACACACACCCCGAACACATTTTCTTTGACATCAAACATCGGCAAATCAATTCTAAATTTATCTACCCATTTTTAATAATGAACTCATTCACCTTTACACACACACACACACACACACACACACACACACACACACACAAACGCACACACGTCACGTTGAAATATTGAAATTGACACAAACGCACGCACGTCACCACGCACGCACACACACACAAACACACAGAGTAAAATATCAAGAATAATTATGTAAAAATATATATATATATATATATATATATATATATATATATATATATATATATATATATATATATATATATATATATATATATATATATATATATATATATATATATATATATATATATATATATATATATATATATATATATATATATATAACTTAGAGTCAATAACTCCTCATGAGTTTTGCCAAATCAGTTCAAGGTCTTTTCAGCTTGTCTATAAACTTTTTAAAAAATATATACATATACATATAAAAATATACTATTATTTATTATTATTATTATTGTTTAAATTTATAATTCCCCTCGGTGGTCGAACATGTTGCAACAAAGAACCCCCGTTGCAAGAGACGATCTATTTCTATATTAGAGTGGTATGACAAACGCTTCTTGTAATAGCTTCGTTTCATTACAAAAGCTATGTAAGCTCATGGTTTAGCCTGGATCCAAATAAAAGGGTGCGGGTTGGAGGTCGGATAAATTCTGTTATCATGGGTCTCGCAATCCGTTAGTTCTATTACAAAGGATCGTAGGCGAAGTATGTAGTCTGTATTCCAAATTATAATAAGCTTTCTGTATGTAACATGAACTGATAATTTAATATGTGAAAATAAACGTTGCAGTATGAATTTTGATTGAATCTGTTTTGTAGCTATGTTCCAAGCAAATTCTAAACTGTAGGATTTGAGTGGAAAAGATGACATGCGTTGCTGTATAGGCATAGATCTGAATGACCTATAATTTGTAACAAAGTCAAACTGGTCTATGATAATATAATAATAATAATCATGTAATAGATAAGCATGATTGTTAATTGAAGTTGTTATTCTTTTTTCTTCTTTTTATCTCTTATTACGAAATACCTGCTAGTAAGTTTACTGCTATTGTAACCAACCACCAATGGAACAGTAATTAAGATATGCATGGCCGCCATGTGTTGAAGCACCTAGAATCAAGCTAAAGAAGGTTTTGTGACGCAAGTTACAAATGATATATATACTATCAATATATATATTTTTTTTAAAATTAAAAAGAACAAACAAAAACAACAACAACTAATAATGATATTATCATATAGATTTCTGTCCTTTGTTGTATTTTCTCTCTGTCTTCTGCATGGTTCCTAACTTGTTCGCCGAAATTGCGAACGCCGATTCGGCATAATGATTTTTGTATAAATTGTAAATGCATGTTGTAGGCTTACAAAGAAAAAGAACATAGTAATAATAATTTCTAAAAGAAAAAGGAAAAACGTAGTGGTCGAATGATTGTGTTGCTAATATTCTCGTTTGATTTCTGAATGTTTGTTCGTCAGTTTTCGTATTTTCTACCTCTTTTCTCTTTTCAGACTTTGTAAGTTATCTCTGAGCCGACTTAGATCGAGCGTGCTCACTGCTTTGACCTAAATCCTGACAAGTTTAACACCAGGCAAAGTTGACGCGGCCGATCTGGAGTTAACCACCTAGTACGCGGCACAGAGAGAGGCTTACAAGTTTGTGGTGTCAAGAAGTGGGAAGCAACGTAAAAAAATAATATTTCTAAACCCATTGAATATCTAAATTTCCATGGGCCAATGTTCTTTTTGAGTATCCTACGGGAACATTAATTAAGGTCAAAACAAGCATGGCTTATTGACATAACCCGAATTTTTCTGATGAAGAAGAACGCGAAACACTCTACAGGCGTAGTTATGATGATTTTATTGAGCAACATCCCGTTCCACATTCTGATGTAATGCAAAGGGAGAATAGGCACAAATTGCAAGATAATCAGGAGTCATATAACAGAACTTATTATGATGAGTTGCACTCCACATTTAACCGTAACAATCAACCAAGGGACAGAAGTAATAACTATCCAAACATGCCTAGCTTGGATTTCGTGCAACCACCAAGACTTGGCAAGGGAGGTCCAAAATTAAAACCAGATCCTTATGATGGTTCTGAAGACTGGGATGGCTGGGAAGAATATTTCCAATCCTGTGCGTTGCTAGGGCAATGGACTGATTATGAAAAAGTCCTCATGCTGTCTACCTTGCTAAATGGACAGGCAAAGAAAGAATTTTGTGGCCTTTATTTTGAAATAAAGAATAATTTCAAAAGGCTTGTAGACATGCAGCTTAAGAACGCGCTTTGGACTTCAAGCCAAACATGTGCATTACTGGAAGACGCAATTCAAATAAAGAACAAGAAAACCAGCAGAGCCTATTGCAAAGTTTGGCGATGAGCTTTTGCATCTTGGCAGACGAGCTTTTGGTACCATGAGAGAAAGAGCCATACAAGAAATTGCCTGGAGCAATTTTATAAATTCCTTAGAACCAGAATTAAAGTGGAAATGCATGGACAAAGATTGCGCTAATGTCAGCGAAGTTGTCCATGTCGTGGATACTACAAAGAAGAATCATCAGAGGCTTTCCCTATATAAAAAGTGAAGATGTTTTAAGATGCGGAGCAGGTCAAGGCAGGTAAACAGACCACATAGCAACATGTAAATACAGACGATGTTGCTCGACTGTATCGGCGTGTTTCTGATGAATCCCGAACATATTTGTCAACAAAATTACTGTGTAATGTGTAGGAAAATGACTCCTTGCAATAATGCTGGTATTTTTGCACATTTGTTTTTCGTCAACATTGTGATATAGAGCTTACAATTTACATGGAAATAGTGAATGAAAACAGTTCAATTCTACTTATCTTTTTTTTTTTTTTAAAATTCATACAAACATAAGGCCTTTATATGATACTCAAGTTTGTGCTGTTGGTGACTTAATCATAAAACAAAACTATTGCAGCATGCCAGAGTGCTAATTTGTATTCATAAATTAATATCCCCCATTGAATAGTGATTAGTGGGCTAAAGAGCGTCGGTTGTCAATTGAACAAAAGGGAATTGTGAAAATTTAACACTGCTTTGCATAATCATAATTATTGTCAAATTCAGTTCAATTTGTAAATATGTTATTGTTTCCTTTGGTTTGGTTTTCTTTGTTGTTTTTGTATGATTACTTTTTTTTCTTTTCTATAACGCTTGTTGTTGTTTTATAGTCCGCCCCACAGTTTGTTTGTTTGTTTGTTTGTTTGTACATTGCTTAAGGTCCAGTTAATTCTTTAGAGTTGTTTCAGCACCGTTGGACAGGACAGAGCAATACAACACAGATGACATCAGCTTCATGGCACCTCACACGGATCATGTTTACAAGGTCATAAAATTAGGAGGCGCTGGAGACGCAGAGTATACACCTCAATTTT
This sequence comes from Oncomelania hupensis, assembly GCA_036898135.1. NCBI lineage: Eukaryota > Metazoa > Mollusca > Gastropoda > Littorinimorpha > Pomatiopsidae > Oncomelania > Oncomelania hupensis. Next base: position 46,723,857 of record CM072516.1, read on the forward strand.
TCGAACTCCAGGTTTAAAAAAACAGTACAGATACAAGAGCCCGTGCCCTAGTGGTAACACTGAAAGAACTCCACAAGCCGGTTACTTTACAATAAAGGCATCCCATGCAAGGGATACTGAGGTTATACTCTAATTTATCGAACCCCTGTTTACAAAAACAAAAATTAATAGAATATAAACATCATTATAAAATATCAACAAAACAAATACATATAAAATGCCTACATTTCTAAATAATAATATCATAGAAAGTCCTAGTGACTATTTGGCAGAAAGCGTCCAATATTTCCAAGCTCTCCCAACAGACCTCATACGCAAATGAAGAGTTTTGGAAATGTTTCCAAGAAAAAAAGATAGGTTACTGGTCAATTGAAGAAGAAGATAGTATAGTAGATTGATAGAACAGAGTAGGAATAAAAAAGAACAAAGGAGAAAGACAGTAACAGTGGGAATTTAAAGTATTAAATTTCCAGAAAGTGGGGATACTATTTATACAGAAACCCCCGGTACCACCACAGAGGTATTTATAGTAAGTAAATTATTGATCTATAGAAGATATACAATAATTATGAAGTATAATCTAAGCGTCTAAAATACCAGTTATTGTCCTGCAAGAATTCGAACTACACAAGGTATATCATGATATAGCTGGCGTAAATACAAGCAATCTTTGACACGCGAGCACATGTATATAATCCCATTTAATTTTAAAAAACAACAACTGACACCGTCAGGGCGTATATGCCTATAGCTGGTCTTAAAATGGAAGGGAAGTAATTGCCAGTGTCAGTGTCCTAGTGATTTACGTGAAGAATTCTTCATGGGGGGTGGGATCAGCAGTTAATATAATAGTTACTCGTGATTCCATGAGACCAAAACAGCGGTAACCCAAAATAGAACTACAAAATTGATTATTTATTTATTTATTTATTTATTTAATTTATTTAATCGTTCTTATATAGCGCTTTACCAGCTCAAGAGCTGCTCAAGGCGCTGGCCGATACAGGATCTAACTCAAACCGCCCGAGACGCCCACCCGCAGCCTTTGGGCGCATGGTCTGACGCCCGTACAACTGAGCACAATCCTGGGCAGCCAGGGATGGGGGAAAAGGGTTTAGGTGCATGCTGGGTGTGTTCTTGTCACCGGCACTCACCCGTCTAGGACATGAGCGTCAGGATTTTAAAGTCCGTTATGATGGAATGTATGCGACACAGACTAGAACTCGGTTTATACTCTCATCCGAGATTACCTGTTGTCCCCATTACAATAAAACCATAGCAGGCAACATTATTATGCAGGAAATAAATTAAACTGAAAACAAATGCAAAATAAATAAAATAAAGTAGAATTAAACATTAAATTTGAAGTAACATTGAAAGAAATTAAATCAAATCAATTCAAAGTAAATTAAAAGTTTAATTCAAAATTAAATTAATGTAAAAGTTAAATTAAAGTAAATTAAATCAAATTCAAGTTACATTCCACATTAAAATAAATTTAAAGTTAAATAAAATAACAACATATTTAAATTTAAAAAAAATCAAATTAAGAACATTTCCATAAGTACAATCAAGTTTTTTAAACCAAAAAAGGATTGCTTTGAATTGCTGCGGAGCTGATCCTTAATATCCACCGTGCAGGAACAGAGTGCTAACTACATACCACGTCGCTGTAGACGCGCGCATGGACATAAAGAATTGCGCTAAGAAGCACTGAATCATCTCTGCCTTGATGAAAACCCTTAGGCTACATTTAGTTTGCTTTCAAAGATGTAATCATTAATTTTCTCTACAGTCAGTATAGATCTGTAGCTGTTGTATCTTTACGTCTACTGAATTTCACGGCTGGCGTTTTATGCCAACGTTTGAGTGAGAGAGAGAGAGAGAGAGAGAGAGAGAGAGAGAGAGAGAGAGAGAGAGAGAGAGAGAGAGAGAGAGAGACAGACAGACAGACAGACAGACAGGCAGGCAAGCAGACAAAGACGGTCAGGCAGAGAAACAGACAGACAGAGGAACAGAGAGACATTTGACATTTGGACATCGTCCGTTTACTTTTCCAAAAAGCATAATTACACATTACAAACACAAACTTCTTCGGGCCACCAGCCCATAGAAGAAATGGTTGGTCACGTGGTAGGTAAAAGTTCAATGGGCATATAATTCTGTCATCATTATAATGGTGTATCCTATTATGTCATACTCTCATAAAATTCGGTTCTTAACTTTAGGGCATGAAAAACGAAAAGGCTTAATCGCCACATACAAAATTTTGATCCTCTCTGCAAAACATGTTGATAAGACTGGACAGAAAAAGTCAAATACTTTGCTCTTAAGTCATCATACAGAGAGCAATCAGAAATAAAATGATCTTCGCTTTCCACAACATTGCAGTATGTACACAGTGCATTTCCTTCTGTTTCGTTAAACATTATTCTAAAGAATGAGGCCTTCAAAGGTAGAACACCAAGCCTCAGCTTAATTATACAATCTCTGAAACATTTTATATGCATAAAATCAAGATAATCTTCAGTCTGATACATTTCTTTAAACATTCTATAATTCTTATAAGCTTCTTTTGTCAACACAGAGCTATCCCATTCTTGTATAAAGGTATCTTTCATTCTCTGTTTCACTAGGCTAACAAAAGTTTTTTCGCACCCAACGCTCTGTTGTGCCCAAGCATAAGCGAGACCAAGAGAAAATAAGGTGTTTTTAACTTTAGTTACCCAGCATAATTTTCCCCTATCATCTAAATTAATTAGCATCTGGTATGCTTGCTTGGGTAGCCTATCTGAGTTTAAATTTAGAAGCTTTAGCCAATATTTTATGCACCTTACACCACTGTTAACATACAGTGGGAAGCGTCCGGTCTCTCCATAAATAAACTTGTTGGGTACTCCTAAGGGTACGTTGAGAAATCTTTTGCAAACCAAGGTATGCACCCTCTCTATATTTTCTAGCCTGTTTAAACCCCACAACTCTGATGCATAGAGCAAGATTGGTTGTACTTGTGCGTCAAATATTTTAAAATAGCATGTTCTGGATATTTCTTTTAGCTTTGAAATGTTCCTTACGCATTCAAAACAAGCCCGCCTGCCCTTCACTGCTAGTGCATTCACACCTTTGTTAATACTCATCTTTGTGGTAAAAACAAAACCAAGATAGTTATATTCGTTGACTACCTCTAAATAATTTCCATCAAGATGCCATTTTTCAGATTTCCCTAAAAATCCTCCTTTACGAAAAACTATTACTTTAGTCTTGTCTATATTAATATTTAGGTACAATCTGTTGCATGCATCATTTAAAATATTGATCTGATTCTGTAACCCTCTTGGAGTGATGGACATCAGCACAATATCGTCAGCAAATAATAACAGGAAGAGATCTATCAAGTTAGGTAATAACTGAATGCCATGCATACCATCACTGTTCACAGCTGATGCTACTTCATTAATAAACAAGGAAAACATTTCTGGGCTTAAAATGCAACCTTGTCTCAGGCCCACTGGGCAATCAAAAAAATCTGTGAGCTTGTCTCCAGTACGTACACAAGATAACACTGTTTTATACATAGAAACAACAGCTTTCATAAATTTCCCATCAATATTATTTTTATGCAAAAGAATTTCAAACAGGGGTTGGTGTTGCACAGAATCGAAAGCCTTCTTCAGGTCCACAAAACAGGCATACAATTTTCCTCCTTTTTTACTTAAATATCGCTCAACAATAGCATTTAAGGTGAAAATGTGATCGGTGGTTGAATAACCTTTCCTAAATCCTGCTTGCGATTCTGTGATTTTACTATGTTCCTCCACCCATTCCACTAGTCTTTTATTCAGCACAGACGTGTAACATTTACTGACTAAACTTAATAAAGATATCCCTCTGTAATTATCAGTAACACCGGAATCTCCCTTCTTGAAAATTGGTACTATAATAGCTTTCGCCCAGCCAGCTGGGTAAGTCCCGCTATCAAACAACAAGTTGAATAATTTAGTGAGGAATATCACAGTTATTTCCCCTGTCATCTGTAACATCTCCGCTGTTACTTGGTCAACACCGCAGGCCTTGCCTGGTTTAAGCTTTCTGATAGCGTCTCTTATTTCTTGTGCCGATATAGGCCTATTTAATTCAAAGCAAACGTCATTTTCGTTAAGTATACGAATGTCTATGGTTTCTTCAAACATTTCGTCCTTTTCTACCACAATATTTCCATTAAAAAGATTCTGGAAATGGTTGAACCATTCCTCTTCAGAGATATCAATACAAATTCCACTTTTCTTTACGCCTGAGATTTTCTTTACCTCTCCCCAAAACAGTTTCCCATTTGTTTCTAATGAAGCTAAGTGTTCTGCTCTTTTTCTTCCAAACTCAGATTTCTTTTTGATTATCAATGACTTATACTGTTTTCTCGCCTCTACGTACAGCTGCCTATCATATGCCTGCCTCGTGTACCTGAATGTAGCTAATCGCTGTCTGGCAACACTCTTGGCTGTGGCACACTGACAATCAAACCACTGCACTTGCCGCGTGGCTCCGCCCACTCTCAATCTCTTCATCATACACTCGCTCGCAGTGCGTAAAACACCTGTATACAGCGCTAGGGCATCATCAACATTATGGTCAAGCAACCAGTGGGCTCTGTTACACATATCCTGCATGGGTTGTGAATTAAAATTAATTACAAATTCTTCCTCTTTACTTTTATCCCAGATTGTTTTTGAAATCCATTTGTCATTATTTTTCTTTATAGTTACATGTTGGGCTTTAAAAGTCGTCACAACAGGAAAATGAGGGGAGTCTATAAATGGTTCAATCTTGAAATTTACTATAAAATCTGATGTACATAAATCTCTAGACAAAATAAAATAATCAATCACACTTCCACCATTTGCACTCACAAAAGTTAGAGCATCATCAAAATCAAATTTGCATAATCCGTTCATAATAACACAATCAATCATGGAGCACAACTCGAGCAAATTTCTACCAAACACATTTATATCTTCATCATCAGACTTTCTCTCCCATTCTTTCCTTTCATACTCATCATCAAAATCTTTTTGGGCATCTATGTCAATTCTCAACTCATCAAGGTCAACTGGTACTGCATTTTCTTTACCCGTTCTTGCATTCAAATCGCCACAAATAATCAGTGAAAAATCATCATATCTCTCATACAGCTCGATCAAACATTGTTCAAGAACATCAATGCCAAAGCCTTGGTCAGTGACCTTCCAGTAGTCACTGTTATGTGGGTGAATATAAATACAAACTAGGCAAATATCCTTTAATGAGCCAAGAAGTTCCTTTTTCAACTTTAAAACAATCATATGCTTGTATTCTGTATGAATTTCTTCGATAAATTTAGAAATAGCTTTGCTAACGAATACCAACACTCCTCCAGACCATTTTGCAGTTACTGCGTTGCTCAATTTAACAGCTTTAGAACAAAAAACATCGTAGTCTTTAAAGTGTGCATAAGACAATTTTGCATTGCTAACTAAAGTTTCATTAAGTGAAAAAATATCAAAACAACTCAACGCTTGCACAACATCAGAAATATCCTGCTTGTTTAACCAACCTTCGCAATTCCATGTACAAATAGAAAAATGATCATTTGGGCCTCGGCCACCCCCCTAACTTCTTTTGTCTCCACTTCCCCTCCCCCCTCCTTTTTCCTTGTCCCTCAACCCTCTGTTGTCGTTCCCTCCTCTGCCTACCCCACCACCCCCTCTCCCTCCTTGCTGCTGCGACTTGCTGCTTTTGGTCCATTGTTGAAGACTGGTTTGGCCCTTGTCGTCGCGCACAGCCAGGCCTGGTTTAGATCTCACACAGTTCGAATCATCAGGCCTACTACTCAATGAAGCATGGCGCGACAAATTCCGTGTCAGCACAGGGCTTTCCCTAGAGCCAATGTTCTTGTTTACACCACGTGTTGACCCCGGGTTACTGTTACGTCTGTTTCGGTCGGCAGATGGCCTTGACAGGTCAGGGTCGTGTCGCGTTACGCCCATGTCGACTGACTTCTTCTGTGCGCTAGACGTAGGCCTAGCGCTGCTCGCTGCCGCTGTCACTGCCACAGCATCGTCTCGCGTGTCGTCTGCTATGCTGTTATCGTCTCGGTCGTCGCTGCGGTTCGCTCTGTCTTCTGCCAGGGGTGGGAAGTTGGCCTCCATAGACATTGTAAGGAGGTTGTAGTTCCAGTTGTCTGGATCCCTGCTTCTGTCAACGCCCCCGAAGGCCCCCTCAGAGTGCTCTTGTTGTTGTTGTTGTTGTTGTTGTTGTTGTTGTTTACCTTCGTCGTAGAAGTGTTCGTTGTGTGCCGTCAGCTGATCGTGTGTGTCATTCTCGTTGCGTCTTCTCTGTTGTAATACCAGATCTTCTGTGCCTGTATCGAATGTGTAAACACCGTCTTTCGTAAATAATTTATCAAACTTGATCTTGCACTTCTCGCCTGTACTGCTGAAGATTTCCTTGGCCTTCTCGTGTAATGCACGGCGTTTGTGTCTCATCGTCTTAGAAAAGTCTTCATTAATGTAGATTCTCTGGTACTGCTCAGAAGTCTTGAGTGTGCGTGCCTTAGACAAGATCAACATCTTCTGTTTATATGATAACAGCTTAACAATAATGGCGTTGTCAGCCCCTGCTCTATGTGCACGTTCAATGTCAATGTTGTCCTTGATGCCTAGCCCATTTCTGATTACGTCTTTTACTTTCTGTTCGCACATGTCCCATGTTTCTCGCCCAATCTCTCTCTTGATGCCATAGAAAACTAAATTGTTGCGCCTGCTGTGGTTTTCTAGACTGTCACACATGTTTCTTAGCGAGCACAGTTCTGAGCGTAAATCAGCGTTTTCAGCTTGCAGGTCACTATACACAGACTGTAACTCAGACACACTGCTTTGCAGTTTCTGTTGTGTGTTATTTATCATGGCAAGGCTTGAATTAATTGAGACTTTCAATTCATCTATGTTCATCAGCACTGCATTGAACTGACTTTCATACTTGCTGTCAGTGACAGTCATTTTGGCGTTAATGCTGTCAATTCCTTTCATGATGCAGTCAGTGGTGATGGGTTGGGATACGTCGTTGGGGTGTTGGTGCTGTTCCTTCTCATCTTTATCATTTCTTGACTTTGTAGGGGAGTTGGGGCCAGGATTCTGTTCCACATCGCCGCAACACAGTAGCAAACACACTACAAATACAGTCACGCCATTGTAGCTGCTAGTTGACCCAACACTGACACGGCCAGACCGGCACAACAACAATGGCACACCACAGTACTCACGACGTTTGCACCACGAATAAAGTTCCAAATTGTCACACACTTTACACAAAAATCGCCCCGTAGCCTGCCGATGTTGTCCACTGTCGTTAGGCATTTTTGAAGGCCGCTGCCACCTCGCTGTATATCCACAATGGTCGAATTTTCTTGACTTCTCATACAACGTTTTCAAAAAGCAGCCATTGCAAGTCACGGCAACCACGTGACCCCCCGAGGAACAGAGAGAGAGAGAGAGAGAGAGAGAGAGAGAGAGAGAGCGCACTCAAACCATAACAACGAAAAATTGAAACAGGAATTCTAAAGATAAATTCTAAAAATAGAAAAGTGTCGTAAACGCAGGTCAACTTAATTCAAGCAGCTACCCCGAACACTAATCTAAACGTAAAAAACTTGTTATTTCTTCAGCGGGAACATTTGCGGCAGCGGATTTATTTTTTCAGCATTAATGTCACACAATCATCTCAATTAAACTTAACAGAAAGCTGTTAGTCGTCTAATTGCTCCGTGGGTGTTTTTGCATTAAAGCGGAACTAATAAATACGAAGATGCAAACACACGAACAAACGAATAGAAAATTAATAAACAAGCCTGTCAAACGACAACAATTAACTAACATTTTAAGAATGATACAATTAAATAAATAAATAAATTAATAAATTAATAAATAAATAAATAAATAAATAAATAAATAAATAAATAAATAAATAAATAAATTAATAAATAAATAAACACAATACAGTTGAATAAAAGTTAACAAACCGTGGAACAAATCTATCTATATGGGGTGGCCTCGTGGCGCAGTGGATAAGTCGCCGGTTTCCTATGCCGAAGGTCGCGGGTTCGATTCTTGCAAGGGGCAAACGTATGTGACTTAGGTATGAGACTATTGAGGTCACCGAGGGTTTTCTCCGGGCACTCCGGTTTCCTCCCTCCCTTCAATAATGGTACCGGACGCAGTCAATATAAAATATAAAAATTCGATTTTCTTTCCGTCTTCTAATAGCGATCGCCTTGCCTTTACACCACCTGTTTGAGTGATGGATGTGTATTTGGTGTGTGTGTGAGGGTGGATGAGACAGGTGAGCGTGTTTGTTGGTATAGATCGCCGCGCTTTGAGCCTGACTGATTTGGGGAAAGGCGCGTATATATCGTCCTGTATTATTGTATTATTTTTTATTTATCTACTCCCTCAGTCTACCGGGCCACTGGGAAGACATAAGGATGCTGTCGCTGAGAGTTCTCAGCTCTTCAGTTTGTGTACTGCTGTTGTCAAGAGGCGGGACATGTTTAGCGCCGGCCATGTCTTAACATCACCTGTCCAGTTCTTCCTTTGCGCCTGCCTCTTTCCACTGTTCCTTGGTTTTGCAAGTTTTGACGTCACCAAAGCACGCCAACTTCCTCTTCTTTACGATTGCAAGGAGTGGTTCCTGAGTGCCCCCAATTGACCTGAGCAAGTTCCTCACGTACTCGTGGATCTTGTATTCGTACCAGGCGATTTGAAGCATTCTGAGGTAACACTTTATTTCAAAGGCCTGAATACGTTTTGTATTTTTTTTTGGGCTATTCATGTCCAGCTCTCGCAGAACAGACAGCACCAAAGCCATGAACAGTTTTATCTTGGTGCAGAAACGACGTATGTTCCTGCTTGAGAAGAGAATAAGAAAAAACAATTTAAAAAAAAACACCAAACCAATCTGATTGATTGGCATACCTAAAACTGAAAAGCAAGAAGAGTAATGACCAATCAATCATTTTGAAATTAACCAAATTGATCTGTTAATATCCAAGTACAGTTAGTCGATCATGTGTGTGTTTGTATGTAAGCGCGCGCGCGTGTGGGTGTGATTGTGTGTGTGAGCCCTCTATACATGTATTGATTATTCCTCCGGACTGTCAAATTATGTATTGCGGCAGGGATAGCTCAGTGGTCAAAGCGCACGACTTGTGTGAGTGCGTCTTGGGCGACGTGTGTTCGAATCCTGACTTCAGCAAACTATTTTGTGATTGCTGGATATTGCGGGCCAGCGCATTGAAAAGCTCGCTGAGCTTGTGTGCGCTATATAAGAGAAATCTTTCTTTCTTTCTAAATTTATGTTCTATTTATTTTCATATTTTATTCGTGTTTGATTACACGAAGAGAGAGAGAGAGAGAGAGAGAGAGAGAGAGAGAGAGAGAGAGAGAGAGAGAGAGAGAGAGAGAGAAGTGAGAGGATTGTGTGTGTAGTACGTGTATGTGTAAATTGCGTGCAAGCGTGCGTCCATATGCGTGGGCGTGTGCTTGCGCGCATGTATGTGAATGTGTGTGTACATTTCTGTGCGCATCTATAGTAATTTTGTCCTTCATCGTAATATCGTGAAATGACATTCAATTAATGAGCGCGTGCAGACTTTGGCATTTTTTTTATGATTCATACAACACACGTATAACCACACACACACATATATATATACACACACACACGCACGCACGCACGTTCGAGTTTGGAGTATTTCTGCGCTAATGTACGATTTCCGTCACTCATTCATTACAAATTATGTATGGGGATAAATAGTTTATATTATTAAATACTTTAAATAAAGTTTATTGATTTAGTTGTGTGTGTGTGCGTGTGTGTTTGTGATTGTGTACCTAAAAATGTGACTGATTAAAGACAAAACCCCTCAAAATAAATATTTTGGTTGTGGTGGTGGGTGTGAAGGGGGAGGGGGGATGGGGGATGGAGGGAAAATGGCAGGGTAATGGTAGAGTATACTATAATTTGACCATTACTTCAGACATTTTAGGGAAACAATTTAAAAAATCACATTTTTTTATTTAAAAAACCCGTGGAAGATACATATTTAAAGATCTTTGCATGTTTGCTTGATCGATCATCCGCCTGTAGCAGAAAGACCCCGGGCTTATCTTCCGCCTCCTTGAATGAGTATAAATAAGGGCGATGCAGTCACCTATCGTCAATCGAGTTCCTCTCTTTTCCACCGCTGACAGAAGGCTCACCCAGGTCTCAAAACCCAAGTAAGTGATCCCTTTCGTTGTTCGCTGAAAGAAATGAGTTTGTCGAAGGTAATGCAGAAATCAGGATTGATTTGTCGAAGGTAATAACAGAAAACGATTTGATTTGTTAAAGATAATAACAAAAATCAAGACTGAATTATTAAAGTAAACAAAAGAATTCAGGATTGAATTGTCGTAGGTAATAAAGAATAAAGAAATCAGAATTCATTTTGTTAATAACCGATACCATGATTGAATTATCAAAGGTAATACAGAAATAAATATTTATTTGTGAAAATGTAATACAGAAATCAGGATTGAATTTTCAACGTTAATAACCGAAATTAGCATTGAATTTTCAAAGTTAATACAAAAATTAAAAGAATTAAATTTTAAAAGCTAATACATAAATCAGGATTGAAGTGCAAAAGGTAATACGGAAATAAGGGTTGAATTGTCAAAGGTAATACAGAAATGAAAAATTTACCTGTAGTGTTTGTTTTAAGCAGCAAGTTGACACATTGGGCAGCTTCAGTTCAATACTGTTCGGGGGCCTGCGCCTAGAGTTCCTCTGTGAGCTGAAAAAGCGCTATATGATAAGAACATATTATTTTGTTGTGTGTGCAGCCCCTCATCATGAACAAGGTGGCAGTTCTTGTCGCGCTGATGGCAATGCTGGCTATGGCCGCTGCCTCTGGCTACTACCCCGTCAAAACAGTCGGCATCCCCATCCCCGTCCCAGTTAAGGTCAAGGGCTATGGCTATGGCGGCTATGGAGGCTATGGCGGCTACGGTGGCTACGGAGGCGGCTTCGGAGGCTTCGGCGGCTACGGAGGCTTCGGCGGCTACGGAGGCTTCGGAGGCTTGGGCGGCTTCGGCGGCTACGGCGGACTGGGTCTTGGATTGGGTGGCTTCGGCGGCTTTGGTCACGGCGGTGGCTATGGCGGCTATGGCTACAACAAATACTACTAGAACAACGGTAATTAAAGCCAACCCTCAAGCCATAGTCGTACATACGTAGAAAAGATTCCCCCTTTACACCATCATGATGATGATGATGACGATGACATCAATGGTGATAATTAATTCCTAGCCTTAATAATTTATTGACTGATCTTAGCCAATGGTCGCTTTATTTGTCAAATGACTAAGAAACCTAAGGATGAACATATTAAATTAATTTTAGTTAGTTAGTTAGTCATTGTTTATATGATGTTACTGAATTTGATTTCAGGACGATGGAACTACAGTCATTCAATGTTGTCGACACTTCAAGCAAACGTTTACACTACGCTATGCATAGTCTGTTGATGTTTCATCTGGACATTGTGCAATAAAGATTGATTTGAAAAAGCCAGCGTTGTTGGCACTTGTTATAACAATTTACTATGTGTGAGCCATCAACAGTTTCTCTCTCTCTGTCTCTCTCTGTCTCTCTCTCTGTCTGTCTCTCTCTCTCTGTCTCTCTCTCTTCATTTCTCGACGTCTTTTTAAGTCTCTTTGTCTTTGTGTGTCTGTCTGTCAGCCTGCCTGTTTGTATGTCATTTCTGTTTGTCTCTGTCTCTCTCTTTGTTGTTATGACAATGATCTGTCTTTTTTTCTTTTCTTTGTCTGGCTCTTTCCTCTTCCTCTCTCAATATCTTTTCCTGTCTGTTTCTCAGTCTTTCTTCCCGTCTCTGTGTCTTTCTGTCTATGTTTCTGTCTCTATCTTACTCTCTCTCCCGCTCTCTCTTTTTCTCTCTCTCTTCTTTACTATGTTAAGTTGTTAAGGGACAGATTGAAAGATCCTAATAAAATACTTTCAATAAAGTTTCAAAGTTTCTCTCTCTCTCTCTCTCTCTCTCTCTCTCTCTCTCTCTCTCTCTCTCTCTCTCTCTCTGTCAAGAAGAAGAAGACGAAAAAGAAGAAACAGAAGAACTTCAAGAAGAGGAACAGGAACAAGAACAAGAACAGGAAGAACAAGAAGAACAAGAAGACCAATAACTAAAACAACTGATAAGGAAAGAACAAAAAATTTAATGAAAGGCATTTATTCCTTGTTATTTAAACAAAGAACTGTTCCAACTATACACACACTTTCACTTCTTCGCTGTTTTTAAAACCAACAACGATGCTAATAAAAGACACATAAAAAAATAAATAATCAACACCGAGATATTAAAAAAAAATTCCATGTGTTTATTTTTTGTTATTTTCTTTCGGAGGAGTGCGGTGGGTGGGTAAATTTGTTTCTTGTCAGGGTGCAACGCGTACGATGAATTTGAAAAAACAATATCTGTGCAGCTGATGCTGTCATATGTGATCATGGGCCCCTTTAGATAAAAGATGAAATCCTCTGCAATGGTTTGATTTATTTTTTGAGATGTGATTAAATTATTAGAGCAGACAGAGAAAGAGAGAGAGAGAGAGAGAGAGAGAGAGAGAGAGAGAGAAAGAGAGAGAGAAAGAAAGAGAGAGAGAGGTAGAGAGTCCTGCCGGGGAGGGGTTAAGATTAAATATTTTATTAACAGAACAAATTATTTTAAAATTAATTTGGTGATAGTCCGCTGGACCTAAAGCAATAACCATGTAATGTAATTTAGTGATCTTGCAATCAGTTCTTCTTTCAGTCACTCACACATTATTATTATTATTATTATTATTATTATTATTATTATTATTATTATTATTATTATTATTATTATTATTATTATTATTATTATTATAAGCCCGAGATGCCCACTTGCTGCCTTGGGGGTATAGTCTGACACTCAGATGACTGAGCACAATCTTAGGCGACCGGGTTGGGGTAGAAGGTGAAACTATACACTGAAACAACAATCAGACTAATAGCAACATTAAGATGGCCAGTGCTCACAGCCGATGTTTATGTCCGGGCCACCGGAAATCGAACCCTCAACCTTTATACCATGAGCTCATTCTCTAAGCTATAACGGCCCCTAGTTCAATCATACATCCGCAATCATGAATGGACAAACATGGATTTAAAATACGAATAATCTAATATGCATAACAGGATGAGGTATCCGCAAGGAAAATTTGATGAATTTTGGTTTAGTTAATTGCTTTGAACAAAGAAGTGATATTAGGAGAGTGACCGACAAATAGGACTGGTACTGAAGAATAACCCATTATTTCAAGTACCGGTACACTAACACTCAATAAAATCACAAAATGGCTTTAGCCGTTACAGAAAAGTCTAGAAATACAAAATGTAAACAAATAGCGAAACAGGTACTGTGTACATAAGCAGTGAAATAGATACTGTGTACACAAACGAATGATTTTGTATTATGTACAAACATTAGGCTTTCAACAAATAAACACAATAAGCAAAAACCCGTTTAAAAGACTATTAAACAAAATAGTTATTATTTATTTTATTATTAATGGTTGACTTGTCTTCAACCATTTGTTTTACTGCAAATACAAATAAACAAACAAAGAAACAAATAAATTAATCCATGTTGTTTTTTTAGTGGAATTTTTTCCTAATAAACAGCAAGTACAAGGCCTACCGACCCACTCAACTGAACACATATCCACACAAGTTTTCTTTCTAGATGTTGCTGTCGAGCATTTCGAGAGGGAACACGTGAAAACTGGTCGCGTACACCACGTGTGTCCACGTGCACACAGGCGGCGGAAGCAGAGGGGGTAGCGGGGGCCATGCCCCCCCCCCCTAGAAAAATGTTGGAGGGGGCAGCCTTATATATTGCCCCCTCCAATAATGAGTAGTGTTTTTTTTTTTTTTCAGGGCATTAAAGGATTTTTTTTCTTCAAATGGAATCGAGCAATACAAGTGTTTATCATCATAATCATCATCATCACCCTCTGATCAGTAAGAGAAGTTCGTCCCTTCGTCATCATTTCCTGTCGACGCGTCATAATCGTTAGCCTTAGCGTAGATCAACGTGACCGACAGTTTTCGACATCGTGCACATCACAGTCGCGTTTTGAAAACTTTAATTTGCTGTCAGTTTTTACAGTCTACCGTTTTCAATATCAGCAATTTTCGCGACTACAAGTGAAGAAGTCAGCAAAATGGCAAATGCTTTGACAACTGGTGTTATTGTTCCTCGTCAAGCATCCCGACAGACTCTCCGTGACAACCAACCTGCGGCCACTCCAGAAGAATATTTTAAGATTAGCATTGCCATTCCTTTCTTGGAACATTTGTCAACCGAATTGAACTCGAGGTTCAAAAATGCTGGTCTAGCAGTTGATGGTCTATGTCTGGTGCCAAGCACTTTAATAGACAACCAGGATGGATTCATGCATGTTCCAGAAGGGGTGATGCTGGCAATGTTGTGGGAGTCTGACCTACCAGACAACGCTACCCTTGATGCAGAATACCAACGGTGGGTTTGCAAATGGCGAAGTGCTGCTGAGAATGCGACAGCTATCATCCCATCCACGGCATCAGAAGCACTGAAACATTGTGACAGGGATTTTTTTTTATCCCAACCTGTTCATCATGCTTTAGAACCTTTGCACCCTACCTGTCACTACTGCCGAGTGTGAGCGTTCAAACAGTCAGTTGCGCAACCTGAAAAACTACCTGCGCTCTACAATGGGGCAACAGAGACTAAATGGACTTGCTTTACTGAAAGTGCACAGGGATGTTGATATTGACTTCAAAGAGGCAGTGAACTGTTTTGCCAGAAGATACAATTCACAAATGGTACTAATGCCGAGGAACCTAGTGCAGCAAGACTGAATTAAGGGAAAGCAGGGCTGTGATGTTCATAAACTACAAGGTAAAGCTTTATACCGTTAACGATCAACAAAAAGTAGTGAATAAAAATAGTATACAAAACATCTCTGCTGATAAATAAATGTGTGTGTGGTTTTTTTTTAAGGGAGGGGCAGAGGATAATTTTTGTACCCCAGAGTTTGTCAGTTCAATTGTTCAAAGAGCTCAAAGTCCCAGACCATCACAGATGGCTTTTTCAAGGTTCAGATTGCACCAGATTGCACCTTTTTGCATCCTTGAAAAAAAAACAATTTCCGGGGGAGCATGCCCCCGGACCCCCCTAGAAGGCTCGGCGCTTCGCGCCTTCGCTGAATCTGTAACAAATTTCTGTATGTGATGAACATCAGACAATAAAGTTATATTGTATTGTATGGTATTGTATTGTAACCTCCACCCCCACCCTCGACTTTTCCCAGGTCTGGCCCTGATGTCAGTGAATAGTGTGTGCCCCCCCCCCCCCCAATCCTGAGCAGCTTCCGCCGCCTGTGGTGCATGATCGGCACGTGAGTGTCACGTGCATCGCGTGCTCGCATGCATGTAGCCATTGAGGATAACGTGCCAGTTTCTCCTCGTTGACCTTAACAGAACTTGGAAAGAAAGGTGATGGAAAACGTAGAATGCAGTGACAGTGTGTTGATTATAAATGAACAATCTTTTTTGTTTTGTTCATTGCTAATTACAAAGATAGTTTATTCATTGTCTTTTCTGTTATTTCCCAGTATTCAGTAGTCGTACACCTTTGTTTGCACATCATATCCTATCCTATCTTATCCTATCCAGTAACTCGAAAGTCGTTGGGACGATCGTTTAACCAACGTACTCTATCTTTCTCTGGCCTCAGCAGCCCCCATGGCTTCACTCAGTGTCAAGCCAGTCTATTCTCGAATGTTTTCTTCCCACATCTTTTTCTGTCTCCCTCTTCTTTTGCCTCCTTGCACCGTGCCTTGTAGGATGGTCTTTGCAATTCCTGATGTCCTGGTGACTTACCCCTTTTGAATACTGGGAATTAACAGAAAAGACAATGAGTGAACTATCTTTGTAATTAACAATGCATTTGGTAGCAAAATTAAAAAGATTGTTCATTGTTTGCACAGCCTGGTTCAAATCCCGCAAATGGAAAGACTTCATGTCTACTTTAACGGTTTATGTGTTTCGGCATATCTGTACGCTTCTGCATCCCGTCACACATATCAGCTCATCGGTACCTCGGCACCACGATCCTTTGACACATTGCACCCTTGACACAAACATTTCTTTGACACAGGCGCCCATATATTAGTAGACTGACACAGGCATGATTTAGACTATGCTTAATCCCCATCCAGACGTGAGCGCCTGTCGATCCATTGTAGTAGCGGTCATATGTACCTACAACTTATACTCTACTTACCTCGCACATAAGCTTACTAAGCACATTTAGGTACAGTGCACGAGGCCTTTGACCTCGGCATTCAACAGCTTTGGAGTTTTATAAGTGGCTTTGCCATGCTATCATACCTTTCCTTCCGCTATGTATAAATGCCATGTTAGATGGCGTCCGTTTCCCCCAATCTGCCAGTGTGATGGGGGGCATACCTATGTTGGCACAGCTCTGTGTATTCACGGCTCTTATGTTTCCACAGGTTTATGCTCTATCCCCATAGACCAACGTCCACACATGTATGTTTACATAGGTTTAAATTTTTTTGTTATTTAATCACTTGTATATAGCGCTTTTCCAGCTAAAGAGCCGCTCAAGGCGCTGGCCGATATAAGATCTAAATCAAGCTGCCCGAGACGCTTACTTGCAGGCTTTGGGCGCATATTCTGACGTCCCGGCGACTGAGCCCAATCCTGAGCGACCGGAGATGGGGGGAAGGTACCTAGTGCGTGGTGATTGTACTTGTGGAGCCGGCACTCACTCGTCTGAGACATAATTTGAGCGTCAGGATCTTTATAGTCCATGCGATGGAATGCATGCGTGCACAGGCTAGAACTCGGTTTATACTCTCATCTGAAGGAGTAGGAGCGCACAGTGTCTCAGTGTATTTTTTTTTTGTTCTCCAGGCTGTTAACGGCGTTTGAACCACTGCCTGTACAGGTTGCAATGTTATCGCATGACTTTCCAGTACACGGCGTACACCACTGAGGCTGAGCTAATTGCGTTTCCACAGTAAGGTGTCCTGTTTGTGTCGATAAAGATCGCTGCTGGTAATCTCCAATGCCGAAGTTTTCACTAATTCCCTTTTTCCGTCACCTGCCTTTACACCACATTTACGCAACATAGAACCAGATGGGTGGGAATATGGAGTTGTAAGCCTGGGAACGTGAAGCTCGATTTGTGAAAACATAAAACTAGATTTGTATTACTAGAGGGCTAGATATTAGGAAAAATTGAGCTGTAGGAACGTAAAGATGATCCCTGCAGTAGTCTGGAGCAGACATAACGACATACGGTTGCAAGGTACGGTGACACAGGAAGGGCGCTTATAACTTCACATTTGCTGTGTGTCGACGAAGTGCTATTTACATGTTTGTCAAAGCGGTGTGTAAGTAGTACACAGTTAGGCCCTACCAGGGCCGGACCTGCCCTAGAGGCCCGAGGGGTCCGGGCCCCTACCCTTTTTTGAAAAAAAAAGAAAGAAAAAAAAGAAAGAAAAAAAAATGTTGGGGAAAATATCAAAAAAAAAGAAAAAAAAAGAAAACCACCCCCCCCCCCCCACACACACCCACATATATATAAATAAAAACAAGTGATACAGAAACGAGAGTCTCTCTGCAGAAACAAACGAAAACACAAAATCAGTGGCAAACTATAGCACCAAAATTTTGCAATTTACATGCTCAGATTGCACCATTTTTTCTCCCTTTTCAAAAAATTTTCCGGGGGCAATAATTCATACAAACATAAGCCTTTATATGATATTCAAGTTTGTGCTGTTGTTGACTGAATCGTAAAACAAAACTATTGCAGCATGCCAGAGTGCTAAATTGTATTCATAAATTAATATCCCCCATTGAATAGTGATTAGTTGGCTAAAGAGCGTTGGTTGTCAATTGAACAAAAGGGAACTTGTGAACATTTAACACTGCTTTGCATAATCATAATTATTGTCAAATTCAGTTCAATTTGTAAATATGTTATTGTTTCCATTGGTTTGGTTTTCTTTGTTGTTTTTGTATGATTACTTTTTTTTCTTTTCTATAACGCTTGTTGTTGTCTTATAGTCCGCCCCACAGTTTGTTTGTTTGTTTGTACATTGCTTAAGGTCCGGTTAATTCTTTAGAGTTGTTTCAGCACCGTTGGACAGGACAGAGCAATACAACACAGATGACATCAGCTTCATGGCACCTCACACGGATCATGTTTACAAGGTCATAAAATTAGGAGGCGCTGGAGACGCAGAGTATACCCCTCAATTTTTCGAACTCCAGGTTTAAAAAAACAGTACAGATACAAGAGCCCGTGCCCTAGTGGTAACACTGAAAGAACTCCACAAGCCGGTTACTTTACAATAAAGGCATCCCACGCAAGGGATACTGAGGTTATACTCTAATTTATCGAACCCCTGTTTACAAAAACAAAAAAAAATAATAGAATATAAACATCATTATAAAATATCAACAGAACAAATACATATAAAATGCCTACATTTCTAAATAATAATATCATAGAAAGTCCTAGTGACTATTTGGCAGAAAGCGTCCAATATTTCCAAGCTCTCCCAACAGACCTCATACACAAATGAAGAGTTTTGGAAATGTTTCCAAGAAAAAAAGATAGGTTACTGGTCAAGTGAAGAAGAAGATAGTATAGTAGATTGATAGAACAGAGTAGAAATAAAAAAGAACAAAGGAGAAAGACAGTAACAGTGGGAATTTAAAGTATTAACTTTCCAAAAAGTGGGGATACTATTTATACAGAAACCCCCGGTACCACCACAGAGGTATCTATAGTAAGTAAATTATTGATCTCTAGAAGATATACTTTATTATGAAGTATAATCTAAGCGTCTAAAATAACAGTTATTGTCCTGCAAGAATTCGAACTACACAAGGTATATCATGATATAGCTGGCCTAAATACAAGCAATCTTTGACAGGCGAGCACATGTAGGCCTATATAATCCCATTTAATTTAAAAAAAAAAAACAACTGACACCATCAGGGCGTATATGTTTATAGCTGGTCTTAAAATGGAAGGGAAGTAATTGCCAGTGTCAGTGTCCTAGTGATTTACGTGAAGAATTCTTCATGGGGGTTGGGATCAGCAGTTAATATAATAGTTACTCGTGATTCCATGAGACCAAAACAGCGGTAACCCAAAATAGAACTACAAAATTGATTATTTCTTTATTTATTTAATTTATTTAATCGTTCTTATATAGCGCTTTACCAGCTCAAGAGCTGCTCAAGGCGCTGGCCGATACAGGATCTAACTCAAACCGCCCGAGACGCCCACCCGCAGCCTTTGGGCGCATGGTCTGACGCCCGTACAACTGAGCACAATCCTGGGCAGCCAGGGATGGGTGAGAAGAACCTAGGTGCATGCTGGGTGTGTTCTTGTCACCGGCACTCACCCGTCTAGGACATGAGCGTCAGGATCTTTAAAGTCCGTTATGATGGAAGGTATGCGACACAGACTAGACCTCGGTTTATACTCTCATCCGAGATTACCTGTTGTCCCCATTACAATAAAACCATAGCAGGCAACATTATTATGCAGGAAATAAATTAAACTAAAAACAAATGCAAAATAAATAAAATAAAGTAGAATTAAACATTAAATTTGAAGTAACATTGAATGAAATTAAATCAAATCAATTCAAAGTAAATTAAAAGTTTAATTCAAAATTAAATTAATGTGAAAGTTAAATTAAAGTAAATTAAATCAAATTCAAGTTACATTCCACATTAAAATAAATTTAAAGTTAAATAAAATAACAACATATTTAAATTTAAAAAAAATCAAATTAAGAACATTTCCATAAGTACAATCAATTTTTTTTAACCAAAAAAAAGGATTGCTTTGAATTGCTGCGGAGCTGATCATTAATATCCAGCGTGCAGGAACAGAGTGTTAACTTCATACCACGTCGCTGTAAACGCGCGCATGGACATAAAGAATTGCGCTAAGAAGCACTGAATCATCTCTGCCTTGATGAAAACCCTTAGGCTACATTTAGTTTGCTTTCAAAGATGTAATCATTTCTCTACAGTCAGTATAGATCTGTAGCTGTTGTATCTTTACGTCTACTGAATTTCACGGCTGGCGTTTTATGCCAACGTTTGAGTGAGAGAGAGAGAGAGAGAGAGAGAGAGAGAGAGAGAGAGAGAGAGAGAGAGAGAGAGAGAGAGAGAGAGACAGACAGACAGACAGACAGACAGACAGGCAGACAGGCAAAGACAGTCAGGCAGAGAGACAGACAGAGGAACAGAGAGAGAGAGAGAGAGAGAGAGAGAGAGAGAGAGAGAGAGAGAGAGAGAGAGAGAGAGAGAGAGAGAGAGAGAGAGAGCACTCAAACAATAACAACGAAAAATTGAAACAGGAATTCTAAAGATAAATTCTAAAAATAGAAAAGTGTCGTAAACGCAGGTCAACTTAATTCAAGAAGCTACCCCAAGCACTAATCTAAACGTAAAAATTTGTTATTTTTTCAGCGGGAACATTTGCGGCAGCGGATTTATTTTTTCAGCATT
Organism: Oncomelania hupensis; assembly: GCA_036898135.1. Taxonomy (NCBI): domain Eukaryota; kingdom Metazoa; phylum Mollusca; class Gastropoda; order Littorinimorpha; family Pomatiopsidae; genus Oncomelania; species Oncomelania hupensis. Next base: position 46,744,578 of record CM072516.1, read on the forward strand.
AATGTCACACAATCATCTCAATTAAACTTAATAGAAAGCTGTCAGTCGTCTAATTGCTCCGTGGGTGTTTTTAGCACTAAAGCGGAACTAATAAATACGAAGATGCAAACACACGAACAAACGAATAGAAAATTAGTAAACAAGCCTGTCAAACGACAACAATTAACTAACATTTTAAGAACGACACAATTAAATAAATAAATAAATAAACACAATACAGTTGAATAAAAGTTAACAAACCGTGGAACAAATCTATCTATATGGGGTGGCCTCGTGGCGCAGTGGATAAGTCGCCGGTTTCCTATGCCAAAGGTCGCGGGTTCGATTCTTGCAAGGGGCAAACGTATGTGACTTAGGTATGAGACTATTGAGGTCACCGAGGGTTTTCTCCGGGCACTCAGGTTTCCTCCCTCCCTTCAATAATGGTACCGGACGCAGTCAATATAAAATATAAAAATTCGATTTTGTTTCCGTCTTCTAATAGCGATCTCCCTGCCTTTACACCACCTGTTTGAGTGATGGATGTGTATTTGGTGTGTGTGTGTGAGGGTGAATGAGACAGTTGAGCGTGTATCTTGGTATAGACCGCCGCGCTTTGAGCCTGATTGATTTGGGGAAAGGCGCGTATATATCATCCTGTATTATTGTATTATTTTTTATTTATCTACTCCCTCAGTCTACCGGGCCATTGGGAAGACATAAGGATGCTGTCGCTGAGAGTTTTCAGCTCTTCAGTTTGTGTACTGCTGTTGTCAAGAGGCAGAACATGTCCAGCGCCGGCCACGTCTTTACATCATCTGTCCAGTTCTTCCTTTGCGCCTGCCTCTTTCCACCGTTCCTTGGTTTTGCAAGTTTTGACGTCACCAAACCACGCCAACTTCCTCTTCTTTACGATTGCAAGGAGTGGTTCCTGAGTGCCCCCAATTGACCTGAGCAAGTTCCTCACGTACTCGTGGATCTTGTATTCGTACCAGGTGATTTGAAGCATTCTGAGGTAACACTTTATTTCAAAGGCCTGAATACGTTTTGTATTTATTGTTTTTGGCTATTCATGTCCAGCTCTCGCAGAACAGACAGCACCAAAGCCATGAACAGTTTTATCTTGGTGCAGAAACGACGTATGTTCCTGCTTGAGAAGAGAATAAGAAAAAACAATTAAAAAAAAAACCAATCTGATTGATTGGCATACCTAAAACTGAAAAGCAAGAAGAGTAATGACCAATCAATCATTTTGAAATTAACCAAATTGATCTGTTAATATCCAAGTACAGTTAGTCGATCATGTGTGTGTTTGTATGTAAGCGCGCGTGTGGGTGTGATTGTGTGTGTGTGAGCCCTCTATACATGTATTGATTATTCCTCCGGACTGTCAAATTATGTATTGCGGCAGGGATAGCTCAGTGGTCAAAGCGCACGACTTGTGTGAGTGCGTCTTGGGCGACGTGTGTTCGAATCCTGACTTCAGCAAACTATTTTGTGATTGCTGGATATTGCGGGCCAGCGCATTGAAAAGCTCTCTGAGCTTGTGTGCGCTATATAAGAGAAATCTTTCTTTCTAAATTTGTGTTCTATTTATTTTCATATTTTATTCGTGTTTGATTACACGAAGAGAGAGAGAGAGAGAGAGAGAGAGAGAGAGAGAGAGAGAGAGAGAGAGAGAGAAAGTGAGAGGATTGTGTGTGTAGTACGTGTATGTGAAAATTGCGTGCAAGCGTGCGTCCATATGCGTGGGCGTGTGCTTGCGCGCATGTATGTGAATGTGTGTGTACATTTCTGTGCGCATCTATAGTAATTTTGTCCTTCATTGTGATATCGTGAAATGACATTCAATTAATGAGCGCGTGCAGACTTTGGCATTTTTTTTAATGATTCATACAACACACGTATAACCACACACACACACATATATATATACACACACACGCACGCACGCACGTTCGAGTTTGGAGTATTTCTGCGCTAATGTACGATGTCCGTCACTCATTCATTACAAATTATGTATGGGGATAAATAGTTTATATTATTAAATACTTTAAATAAAGTTTATTGATTTAGTTGTGTGTGTGTGCGTGTGTGTTTGTGATTGTGTACCTAAAAAATGTGACTGATTAAAGACAAGACCCCTCAAAATAAATATTTTGGTTGTGGTGGTGGGTGTGAAGGGGGAGGGGGGATGGGGGATGGAGGGAAAATGGCAGGGTAATGGTAGAGTATACTATAATTTGACCATTACTTCAGACATTTTAGGGAAACAATTAAAAAAAATCACATTTTTTAATGTAAAAAACCCGTGGAAGATACATATTTAAAGATCTTTGCATGTTTGCTTGATCGATCATCCGCCTGTAGCAGAAAGACCCCGGGCTTATCTTCCGCCTCCTTGAATGAGTATAAATAAGGGCGATGCAGTCACCTATCGTCAATCGAGTTCCTCTCTTTTCCACCGCTGACAGAAGGCTCACCCAGGTCTCAAAACCCAAGTAAGTGATCCATTTCGTTGTTCGCTGAAAGAAATGAGTTTGTCGAAGGTAATGCAGAAATCAGGATTGATTTGTCGAAGGTAATAACAGAAAACGATTTGATTTGTTAAAGATAATAACAAAAATCAAGACTGAATTATTAAGGTAAACAAAAGAATTCAGGATTGAATTGTCGTAGGTAATAAAGAATAAAGAAATCAGAATTCATTTTGTTAATAACCGATACCATGATTGAATTATGAAAGGTAATACAGAAATAAATATTTATTTGTGAAAATGTAATACAGAAATCAGGATTGAATTTTCAACGTTAATAACCGAAATTAGCATTGAATTTTCAAAGTTAATACAAAAATTAAAAGAATTAAATTTTAAAAGCTAATACATAAATCAGGATTGAAGTGCAAAAGGTAATACGGAAATCAGGGTTGAATTGCCAAAGGTAATACAGAAATGAAAAATTGAACTGTAGTGTTTGTTTGTATGTTTTAAGCAGCAAGTTGACACATTGGGCAGCTTCAGTTCAATACTGTTCGGGGGCCTGCGCCTAGAGTTCCTCTGTGAGCTGGAAAAGCGCTGTATGATAAGAACATATTATTTTGTTGTGTTTGCAGCCCCTTATCATGAACAAGGTGGCAGTTCTTGTCGCGCTGATGGCAATGCTGGCTATGGCCGCTGCCTCTGGCTACTACCCCGTCAAAACAGTCGGCATCCCCATCCCCGTCCCAGTTAAGGTCAAGGGCTATGGCTATGGCGGCTATGGAGGCTATGGCGGCTACGGTGGCTACGGAGGCGGCTTCGGAGGCTTCGGCGGCTACGGAGGCTTCGGCGGCTACGGAGGCTTCGGAGGCTTGGGCGGCTTCGGCGGCTACGGCGGACTGGGTCTTGGATTGGGTGGCTTCGGCGGCTTTGGTCACGGCGGTGGCTATGGCGGCTATGGCTACAACAAATACTACTAGAACAACGGTAATTAAAGCCAACCCTCAAGCCATAGTCGTACATACGTAGAAAAGATTCCTCCTTTACACCATCATGATGATGATGATGACGATGACATCAATGATAATAATTAATTCCTAGCCTTAATAATTTATTGACTGATCTTAGCCAATTTTTTTTTAAATTTAACGTCTATTCACATTTGTGATATTAGCCAATGGTCGCTTTATTTGTCAAATGACTAAGAAACCTAAAGATGAACATATTAAATTAATGTTAGTTAGTTAGTCATTGTTTATATGATGTTACTGAATTTGATTTCAGGACGATGGAACTACAGTCATTCAATGTTGTCGACACTCCCAGCAAACGTTTACACTACGCTATGCATAGTCTGTTGATGTTTCATCTGGACAGTTTGCAATAAAGATTGGATTTGAAAAAGCCAGCGTTGTTGGCACTTGTTATAACAATTTACTATGTGTGAGCCATCAACAGTTTCTCTCTCTCTCTCTCTCTGTCTCTCTGTCTCTCCCTCTCTCTGTCTCTCTGTCTCTCTCTCTCTGTCTCTCTCTCTCTTCATTTCTCGACGTCTTTTTGAGTCTCTTTGTCTTTGTGTGTCTGTCTGTCAGCCTGCCTGTTTGTCTGTCATTTCTGTCTGTCTCTGTCTCTCTCTTTGTTGTTTTGACAATGATTTGTCTTTTTTTCGTTTCTTTGTCTGGCTCTTTCCTCTTCCTCTCTCAATATCTTTTTCTGTCTGTTTCTCAGTCTTTCTTCCTGTCTTTGTCTGTCTCTTCCTGTCTATGTTTCTGTCTCTATCTTACTCTCTCCCTCTCCCGCTCTCTTTCCCTCTCTCTCTTCTTTACTATGTTAAGTTGTTAAGGGACAGATTGAAAGATCCTAATAAAATACTTTCAATAAAGTTTCAAAGTTTCTCTCTCTCTCACTCTCTCTCTCTCTCTCTCTCTCGAAGAAGAAGAAGAAGAAGAAACAGAAGAACTTCAAGAAGAAGAACATGAACAAGAAGAACAAGAAGAACAAGAAGACCAATAACTAGAACAACTGATAAGGAAAGAACAAAAAATTTAATGAAAGGCATTTATTCCTTGTTATTTAAACAAACAACTGTTCCAACTATATACACACTTTCACTGCTTCGCTGTTTTTAAAACCAACAACGATGCTAATAATAGACACATAAAAAAATAAATAATCAACACCAATCTATTAAAAAAAATTTCATGTGTTTATTTTTTTAAATTTTCTTTCGGAGGAATGCGGTGGGTGGGTAAATTTGTTTCTTGTCAGGGTGCAACGCGTACGATGAATTTGAAAAAAAAAATCTGTGCAGCTGATGCTGCCATATGTGATCATGGGTCCTTTTAGATAAAAGATGAAATCCTCTGCAATGGTTTGATTTATTTTTTGAGATCTGATTAAATTAATAGAGCAGACAGAGAAAGAGAGAGAGAGAGAGAGAGAGAGAGAGAGAGAGAGAGAGAGAAAGAAAGAGAGAGAGAAAGAAAGAGAGAGAGAGAGGGAGAGAGTCCTGCAGGGGAGGGGTTCAGATTAAATATTTTATTAACAGAACAAATTATTTTAAAATTAATTTGGTGATAGTCCGCTGGACCTAAAGCAATAACCATGTAATGTAATTTGGTGATCTTGCAATCAGTTCTTCTTTCAGTCACTCACACATTATTATTATTATTATTATTATTATTATTATTATTATTATTATTATTATTATTATTATAAGCCCGAGATGGCCACTTGCTTCCTTGGGTGTATAGTCTGACACTCAGATGACTGAGCACAATCTTAGGCGACCGGGTTGGGGTAGAAGGTGAAACGATACACTGAAGCAACAATCAGACTAATAGCAACATTAAGATGGCCAGTGCTCACAGCCGATGTTTATGTCCGGGCCACCGGGAATCGAACCCTCAACCTTTGTACCACGAGCTCATTCTCTAAGCTATAACGGCCCCTAGTTCAATCATACATCCGCATTCATGCGTGGACAAACATGGATTTAAAATACGAATAATCTAATATGCATATCAGGATGAGGTATCCACAATGAAAATTTGATGAATTTTGGTTTAGTTAATTGCTTTGAACAAAGAAGTAAAATTAGGAGAGTGACCGACAAATAGAACTGGTACTGAAGAATCACCCATTATTTCAAGTACCGGTACACTAACACTCAATAAAATCACAAAATGGCTTTAGCCGTTACAGAAAAGTCTAGAAATACTAAATGTAAACAAACAGCGAAACAGGTACTGTGTACATAAGCAGTGAAATAGATACTGTGTACACAAACGAATGATTTTGTATTATGTACAAACATTAGGCTTTCAACAAATAAACACAATAAGCAAAAACCCGTTTAAAAGACTAACAAACAAACTAGTAATTATTTGTTTTATTATTAATGGTTGACTTCAACCATTTGTTTTACTGCAAATACAAACAAACAAACAAACAAACAAATAAATTAATCCATGTTGGTTTTTAAGTGGAATTTTTTCCTAATAAATAGCATGTACAAGGCCTACCAATCCACTCAACTGAACACATATCCACACAAGTTTTCTTTCTAGATGTTGTTGTCGAGCATTTCGAGAGGGAACACGTGAAAACTGGTCGCGTACGAACGCAAACTCATGTCCACGTGCATGATCGGCACGTGAGTGTCACGTGCATCGCGTGCTCGCATGCATGTAGCCATTGAGGATAACGTGCCAGTTTCTCCTCGTTGACCTTAGGCTACGTTCATGCTAAGCCCGGCAAGTTGCCGTCAGCCAGTTGCCGTCTGCAAATTGCCGTCACCAGTGTTCACGGTAGAGCCCGAAGTTGCTGTCCGGCTAATTGCTGCCACACTACTTTGTATACAAAGATCGCGCTTTCCAGGCGGAAGAGGCGCATACTCCTGTGATGTATCGATTATTAAAACGGAATTCTCGCAAATATAATGTGCACCCAATTCACCGCAATCGTAGAGTGCATGGAGAATACCGTCATTTGATTCCGCAAGTGATGAACGATACCCAGAAATGTGTAAAATACATAAGGATGCGAACAGAGACTTTTCAAGATCTGCTTAGCCAATGCCGTGAAGATTTGACAAAACAGTCTACAATTTTTCAAATGCCTATTTTGCCAGCGGAGCGCTTGATTGTAACACTGAGGTAAAGCATTTAGCTGTATATAACAGTTACATGAATGCGAGACAGACATATCTGACTAAATCATCTAAAACTGTTTAGACTCGGACAAGATCTAAAACTGGTTAGATCTGGGAAAATTGCAACGAGAGAGAGAGGGAGAGAGAGAGAGAGAGAGAGAGAGAGAGGGAAGGAGGGAGGGAGGGAGGGGTGTGAAAGAAAGAGAGAGAGAGAAGGGTTATATGTCAATCCAACACATGCATGAACATACACACACACACGCACACATTTTCCCGCGAATCAAGTGCATTCACTCTGTCGGTATGGTGAAAAATTCCTTCCCTTCGACCAGCCAGCCGTTTTTTTTGTGACAAGCGACAAAGCATTTTGCTGGCTGACGGCAGCCGACGGCAACTGGCTGGCAGCGTGAACGTGCATCGCCGGCTTTCATGGTGGGAAAGAAGAAAAGGGCATTACCACAGATTCCAACCAGTTGCCGGCGGCAGCCGACGTCAAATTGCCGGGTTTAGCATGAACGTACCCTTAATTTTAACAGAACTTGGAAAGAAAGGTGATGGAAAACGTAGAATGCCGTGACAGTGTGTTGATTATAAATAACTATCTTTTTTGTTTTGTTCATTGGTAATTACAAAGATAGTTCATTCATTGTCTTTTCTGTTATTTCCCAGTATTCAGTAGTCGTACACCTTTGTTTGCACATCCTATCCTATCCTATCTTATCCTATCCAGTAACTCGAAAGTCGTTGGGGCATCATAGACGATCGTTTAACCAACGTACTCTATCTTTCTCTGGCCTCAGCAGCCCCCATGGCTTCACTCAGTGTCAAGCCAGTCTATTCTCGAATGCTATCTTCCCACCTCTTTTTCTGTCTCCCTCTTCTTTTGCCTCCTTGCACCGTGCCTTGTAGGATGGTCTTTGCAATTCCTGATGTCCTGGTGACTTACCCCTTTTGAATACTGGGAATTAACAGAAAAGACAATGAGTGAACTATCTTTGTAATTAACAATGCATTTGGTAGCAAAATTAAAAAGATTGTTCATTGTTTGCACAGCCTGGTTCAAATCCCGCAAATGGAAAGACTTCATGTCTACTTTAACGGTTTATGTGTTTCGGCATATCTGTACGCTTCTGCATCCCGTCACACCGGTACCTCGGCACCACGATCCTTTGACACATCGCACCCTTGACACAAACATTTCTTTGACACAGGCGCCCGTATATTAGTAGACTGACACAGGCATGATTTAGGCTATGCTTAATTTTCCCCATCCAGACGTGAGCGCCTGTCGATCCATTGTAGTAGCGGTCATATGTACCTACAACTTATACTCTACTTACCTCGTACGTAAGCTTACTAAGCACATTTAGGTACAGTGCACGAGGCCTTTGACCTCGGCATTCAACAGCTTTGGAGTTTTATAAGTGGCTTTGCCATGCTATCATAGTTTTTAACCTTTCCTTCCGCTATGTATAAATGCCATGTTAGATGGCGTCCGTTTCCCCCAATCTGCCAGTGTGATGGGGCATGCCTATGTTGGCACAGCTCTGTGTATTCACGGCTCTTATGTTTCCACAGGTTTATGCTCTATCCCCATAGACCAAAGTCCACACATGTATGTTTACATAGGTTTAAAATTATTTTTGTTATTTAATCACTTGTATATAGCGCTTTTCCAGCTAAAGAGCCGCTCAAGGCGCTGGCCGATATAAGATCTAAATCAAGCTGCCCGAGACGCTTACTTGCAGGCTTTGGGCGCATATTCTGACGCCCCGGCGACTGAGCCCAATCGTGAGCGACCGGAGATGGGGAGAAGGGACCTAGTGCGTGGTGAGTGTATTTGTGTAGCCGGCACTCACTCGTCTGGGACATGATTTGAGCGTCAGGATCTTTATAGTCCATGCGATGGAATGCATGCGTGCACAGGCTAGAACTCGGTTTATACTCTCATCTGAAGGAGTAGGAGCGCAGTGTCTCAGTTTATTTTTGGGTACTCCAGGCTGTTAACGGCGTTTGAACCTGCCTGTAGGCCTACAGGTTGCAATGTCATCACCTGACTTTCCAGTACACGGCGTACACCACTGAGGCTGAGCTAATTGCGTTTCCACAGTGAGGTGTCCTGTTAGTGTCGATGTAGATCGCAGCTGGTAATCTCCAATGCCAAAGTTTTCACTAATTTCCTTTTTCCGTCACCTGCCTTTACACCACATTTACGCAACATAGAACCAGATGGGTGGGAATATGGAGTTGTGGGCCTGGGAACGTGGAGCTCGATTTGTGGAAACATAAAACTAAATTTGCATGACTAGAAGGCTAGATATTAGGGGAAATTGAGCTGTAGGAACGTAAAGATGATCCATGCAGTAGCGTGGAGTAGACATTGCGACATACGGTTGTATAAGGTGACACGGGAAGGGCGCTTATAACTTCACATTTGCTGTTTGTCGACGAAGTGCTATTTACATGTTTGTCAAAGCGGTGTGTAAGTAGTACACAGACAGTTAGTCTCTACGTTTGCTTTGAAGTCATCTGCACTGACTGATTATGTTTGCAAGCCAGCTAAGTGTCATCAGAGATAATATTCAGGAGGTTTTGTTTGGTTGGTACGGGTTTCAGTGCGATAAAAGAGCGAAGGTCACATAGTATATGTATGTATATGTATTAGTATACTGTAGTTATAGGCAAACTATTGTAGGAGAGGTTAGGGCTGAGGGTCCGCATTTGCAAATAGATTGGTTTAGCTCTTAGTTCTAGTCCATCGTATTTTCCTACATAATAAGAATCATGACCTTTATTGTCCCCACAAACAGCTAAAAAGTTAATTTTCAGTGTGCGCAATCATTGACAATAACATTCACACAGTCTGTATAGAATTAAATATTAATTCATAAATGCAAGTAACATCTGGACCACGCCAAACTTCCATACAACCATTCATCTCATCTCCCAGATGAACTAAAACAAACCTAAACATTCACCCTGTCATCCCCCCCACCCCTTCCCGCACGCTTCCCACCCACATCCCGCATGGCTGACATTTTTGTATTTAGTGAACCACTGTATAAATAGGCATTACAGAATGGCCAAAATCTTTATTTCGAGACGCGAACAAACTAGGTGCTCTGTGGGTTCGGGCATTAAATAGAATAGACCCAACGTTTCCCGACGTGTCGTAAGAGGCGACTAACAGGGGTGATGTTAGCACGGCATCACTGGGTGAAAGTCTTCTACACAGAAGTCACCGCCAGAGCGGAGGAACCTCACGTTACTACAGGTTCAACGACCACGTGCTCAGGGCCAAGGCGAGCCACACTGCATTCGTGGATTTCGGCTGCGGTCAACAGCCTGGAGAGGATTGGACACCGCCAGGTCTTTTTGCCCAAGACACACTACATGATGAAG
>CM072516.1:46755091-46787591 GCA_036898135.1 Oncomelania hupensis
TTTTCTCATTGTCTCCTACTGCAATCTTGTAGTCACATTCATTGATGCGGTCAGTGACAACATATGGACCTTTCCATAGCATCTGCAGTTTGTTGGCTTTATCAGAAACAAGCATGAGAACTTTATCTCCAACGTTGAATTTTCGTGCTTTTGCTTTCATGTTGAAATGTTTCGCGTGTTTAGCGCTTGCTTTTCCAAGATTTTCTCTGGCGATTTTACAGGTTTCTTCAATTCTGTTCCGGAGGTCGATCACATACTGAAATGTGGTCCTGGTTTCTTCCGTCTGTTCTTCCTGTGTCCAGAGCTCTTTCAGAATCTGTAACGGTCCTCGTACAGTTCGTCCATAAAGAAGCTCAAAGGGAGAGAATTGTAGTGATTCTTGCGGTACTTCTCTGATAGCAAATAGAAGTGCAGGAATAAACCTGTCCCATTCTTTTGGTTGTTCTTGACAAAGATGTTTCAGCATACTTTTGATGGTACCATTGAAACGTTCCACCAACCCGTTGCATTGTGCGTGTCTTGGTGTGGTCCTCAGGCCTTTCACACTCAATAGCCTGTTCACTTCGTCAGCTAGGGATCCTACAAATTGAGATCCGTTGTCTGTCAGAATCTCTCTCGGAATACCTAAGCGAGTCCACATTTCCCACAATGATTCGGCCACATCTTCGGCTTTGATGGATTTTAATGGTTTGGCTTCGACGTAGCGTGTAGCATAGTCCACCATGGTGATTATATAGCGGTGCCCCCTGTCGGACGCTGGTAAGATAGGTCCGATGATATCCACCGCCACACGATCAAAAGGTGTGTGGATTATTGGCATCTTGCCCAAAGGCAGTTTCCGAACTTGACCCTTCGGTGACGTCCTTTGGCATATGTCACATGACGCGCAATAGCGTCTGATGTCTCCGCAGATTCCGGGCCATACGAAATCGTTCCAGATTCTCTTCCTGGTTTTGGTTACACCCAGGTGTCCTGACATCGGCGTGTCATGGGCCAATCGTAACACTTCGTTGCGATATTTCTTTGGGACAACAATTTGTTTGGTCTCTTTACCGTTTTGGAGAAAAGAACGGTACAAAATTCCCTTTCTCCAGCTGTAGGTGGCTTTAGAAGTTGATTTGCGCCCTCCTTTCCCATGCTTGGTCTCATTGTCAGCTAGCTTCCTTGCTTTCTCCAGGGTTGGATCCTCCTTCTGAGCTTGTCCCAACTCCACTGGAGTGACATCCCCGAGCAGAGAATTGGATGTTTTCAATGTTTTATCTGTTTTCCCCACAGAAGCTCTAGTTTGCATTGCTGCGCATACTTCTCGAATTGCGTAAACTGGAACAGGCGTCAGGTTCCCATCCTCAGACTTACGGTAGTTCCCTACAAGAACTTGCTCTACCGGTTGCTTCATAACGGCCACAACAGTCTTCCCTTCAAAGAATGGTGTGTTCATGTGTACCGTCGCAATTGGTAGTGATAACTTCGCAGGCGACGAGGCCATCACTATCTCAATGGTCTCTCCTGACAAACATCGCTCGGGTACGAGACTGGAATCGACGATGGTGATCGACGCTCCAGTGTCGCGCAATGCCGTCGCTTGCTTTCCTTCTACTTCTACTTGGCACTCCGGCGAGAACGGTATCGCCGTACATAACGAACAGAGCTTGCCGTGACTCTGTACATCCTCCTGCCTCATACTTCCAGCTATTGCGGCGGCTGCTTTGTTTTCTTTCCCTCCTTTTGGGCATTGTCTCGCCACATGACCTTGCTGGTTACAAGTATAGCAGGTTACTTCAGGCCTCCTTGTCCTGACGTTGTGGAGCTGCTTCTGCGTTGCCTCCACTTTCTTTTTATCTCCTTCCTCATCTTCTTTCCTTCTACTATGCTTGAGTCTATCTCCGAATCTATTCCTGGGTCTTTCATGATCAGACATAGTGGCTTGCTTTGCTGATTCGTAGGTTAAAGCAAATCTTATTGCATCGCCCATCGTTTCCGGCTCCTTTTCTCTGACAAAACGCGCTTGATCAAACGGTATCCCACTAAGAAACTTTTCTTGCAGTATCAAATCACGCAGATCGTCATATGTGTTGTCTTTCCCTGCAAGTTCCTGCCATCTGGATAACCAGAGATCTAACTTGGTAGCGTACTCTTGTGTTGATTCTCCTTGCTGTCTTCTGGCATCTCGAAATTTTTTCCGATATTCTTCTGCCGTCAGCTGGAATCGGAACAATAATGATCGCCGTAATGTTCCGTAATCGCCGGCATCAGCATCATTCAACATAGAGTAGACTTCCCTCGCTTTCCCTTTTAGCAAGGTGCCTAGGCGAGGAGCCCATTGATTAATTGGCCATTCTTGGATCTTAGCCGTTCTCTCAAAGGTGCGTAGATAATCTTCCAGATCATCTTTGTCTTCCAGAAAAGGTAGTTTTATCTTCAATTTTTCCTGATAAAACTGCGATGAACGGGAATCCGACGGATCGGCAGCATTGTCGTTGGTGTTGTCACTGTTCACGTGACGAATTCGTTCGAGTTCTAATTCATATTCCAATGTTGCTTTATGTTTCCTTTCATCGATTTCAGCTTGACGCTTCCTTTCTTCAGCTTCAGCTTCAGCTTGTCGTTTTCTTTCTTCAGCTTCAGCTTGTTGCTTTCTTTCTTCAGCTTCAGCTTGTCGCTTTCTTTCTTCAGCTTCAGCTTGATGTTTTCTTTCTTCAGCTTCAGCTTGAGCTAAACGCGTTTTCTCTTCCTTGACGTAATTGACAAGATCTGGACCCGACAACCCCAACGCTTCTCCTTCGGCCTTAAACTTTAAGAAAGGATCGTTGGCTTCCATTGCTTTCGCTTGAGCACGAGTCGTCATTTACGAATTCCAAAAATGTAATACGACAGGAAAGAATAAATTAGCGTTCGAAAAGTTCCGATTTCGTCACGCCGATTACGTCACGTCAATGACGTTATTTTCCCGAGGAGGAAAAAAAATACAAAATGGCAACTCTTTGAAATATCTTCGAACAACCCCAATGGATTCGTTATAACTATACGCTTTTACTGCAAATTCTGTTATTTGCTATTCGCGTATTAACAGCATAAAACCAAGAACTTGAAAAGAAGAGTTTTGTGTATCCGGCAATGGCACCCTCTTGTTAACACCAGTTCTACTTCGAACTCAAAGATTCTAATTCATTCTTGTAATGTAATTAGAATTGTGATAACGTGTCACTGTCTAGGCTCGAATCCAGTAGCTAAACTTATCAAATTCACAAAAGTTATCCTGCTACCTTTACCTTGATTCGCCTAATAAGATCAACTGTACGTGGCCTTATTTGATTGCCACACAGATACAATCCACCCTGGATGATACACCTGTGTCTCAGGGATTTACTGTGTGTATATTTATAAATTAAAAAATACACTCTAGTATAACTCGCGGTCCGTTCCTTTGTGGCGGATGAGTTTACCAGACCCTTCTGCTAATACTCTCTCACTACGAGTATTCTTCTAATTTTCTATGTCGCTCTTACTTCGGCGAACAGAAATGTTAGGCTACAAAAAACTGACTTAATGATCCTATGTGATTATTCCGTTTATCACTGATCTATTAAGCGCGACGCTACTGTCTGTCTACTGTTCGGTCCGTTGAACATAGAACATTTACCTTACCTTCAAAGGTGACTAGTAGGTCAACAAGTTATTTAGTCTTTGTACTAAATTATAACTTGTTATCTCTCTCTCTAATATTGACACAGGTCCTCGTGTCTCCGGATTCACTATAACAACAAATGCTATAGGATTCCAATATTAGCTTCAAACACTCAATCGGTTAAGACTGAGATAATAAAATAGACCACCGTTCTGCCTATTCTTTTACAGCATGTAATACCCGAAATTACTGCTGAACATTTGATTGACAACACGTACTGGGAGTCGTTTGCATAAGGTTATAAATATGCAACCTAATTATATCTGTAAATATAACTGGTAACTTAAGATCGACGTGGGAAGCTGATGTTACATTGGTTGGTAGGGTAGTCCATAAGTCCGCCCATTTGTAAGAGCGGCTCCCGCCAACCTCCCGCGTTGAACAAATGAATGACACAATGATAATTTACATGTACAATGTAGTAAATATCATCACCACCAGTGGTAACACGACTTAAAAAGTGATTGTGACTCCAACTATCACGAGACGAGCCCCCATTGTCGCGTTATATATATATTTATATTAATATATATATAGATGTTAAAAGATGAATGAACAGTTGAAAGAATTTTATATAAATAGAATCAATTTCCTCTTTGTATTATGCCTAAAAATCGATAAGAAACAAGAAAGTGATGTCGAGAAATAGAAAATAAAGAATAAAAGAAATTACTGGCTATTCATTCGTCCTGTTTGCTTTTTTACAACTAAAAAAGAATACCACTGGTTGATGGTTGATGATATTTATTTCATATGAGGTGATACGAGAACCCGTGAAATCATGGTTCTAAAGAATTTCACTGTTGATTAAAAAGTTACTTAGCTGGCATAGATTCCCTGATGGAGAAGAAGAATTGTCTCTTTTGTTTTAACACAGTCCTCACGTTTGACCAAAAGGATTATCGTCCAGCTGGCTTCACATGGACGTCAGGGATATGACGAGCTCCATGTCATCAGAAGAATAAGCGTTGAGGATGGAAGTAGGTTAAAACGATCATATCAGGAATCCGACAGTCGAAAATATTGAAGAAGGAAGCAAAACAAAAATCCTTTCCCTGCGCACAGACAAATTAACAGGGACTAAATACACAATCTGTATCCTGTTGAATGACCAGCGAGGAACGCCGTTGACGTTGTTTGAATAAGAACCCTGCATATTCACGGGTTATTGTATCTTATTCTCAAAACATAATAATGTTCTTTCCTCGCTGTTCATCCACACTGTTCCAATGTTTAAGAATGCACCAACATTCTTTATGAACTAAGCTAAACATGTTAAATTAACTATCACCATATAAACTTCACGCGCTGAAGAATTTATATGAAATGAGAACAACATGTTAAAATAACTATTATCATACAATTTGCATACATTGAAGAATAATAACGAATCACCTTGATGAAGGACGATGAATGATTCGCATGGCGCAATGGACACAAGCACAAGACTACCCATTTCCCCAGCTTCACACATCGAATCGTAACTTACCAGCTCAGGATTCGTTTGTGGTGTCTACGACACGTGTTGTTTAGGGTGAGACGAGCTTTTTGAACCAACTTTATGACCTCCGAAATAGTGGTCTGGCGTAAACATATGTTCCTTGCCCTCCAAGATGGTCGCTCGAATGGTTTTTCTTAACGATATTTCCCACATCCAGCCAATCGAAAGGATAGTACACAAATTGTCTATGGTAACAATAATCTAAAATTGAACTACACTAAATAAAAACAATGTCGCATACTGCGTCATTCCGAAAACAATATTATTATCGTCACTGTCTATGACGTATTGTCTATGACGCATTGTCTGGCCTATAGCAGAATATCGAGGACGCGTAGAGTAGGCGCTTGTATCGCGACACCTTGTTATTTTTACATTTATTTAATGTTTTATTGTTTTTGTTCTGAATTTCTTTATATAAGACAGGTTCAGAGGACCTAATGCTAATATCCTAATTGAAGATTTCAGCTTTGACCTCTCTCTCTCTCTACTTCCCTCTCTCTCTCTTTTGGGTCTCTCTCTGTGTTTGTGATTGCGTGTATGTGTGTTTAAATGCGCAAATGTGTGTGAGTATGTGTTTGTATGCGTCTGTGCGCATCTATAGTAATTTTGTCATTGATCGTGATAGCGTAAAATGACATTAAATCAATCACTATAAGCACACACACACAGAAACACACACACGCACGCACTCACGCACACACACACGCACGCACGCACACACACACAATACAAACAACAACTACACCAGTAAACTTTTTTTAAAAATATGAAATAATATAAAAAATATATAAATATTATTAAACATAAATAAATAAATAAAGACATGATAAAAACTGATTCTGTCGTCTGCATAATTTTGGAGGCGCGGTGGCCGATTGGTTAGAGCGTTGGCTTGCGGATCTGAAGGTCCCGAATTCGAGCCCAGGCCAGGGCATTGTGTTGTGTCCTTGGGAAAGACACTTTACTGCCGTTTCCTACTCCTTCGTATCAGAGTTTAAATCGAGGTCTAGTCTGTGTCACATGCATTCCATCATAACGGACTTTAAAGATCCAGACGCTCATGTCCTAGATGGGTGAGTGCCGGTGACAAGAACATCTTGGGTAAAGCGCTTCACTTGGGGCTGCTGTACTTTCAAAAATGAAAGTGCCCGAATTTCACCACGGTGATAATATAGTTATTCAAATAAAAATAAAATAAAATAAAATAAAATAATAACTTGTTAAAGTGGGCAAATATTTGCAATGAATGAGCGAGGGACATCGTTTAGCAGCGCAGAAGCATTCCACGCCCGAGGGCTTGCTGAAAGTGCAATAACATTTATTACAATTAATATACGCTCTTGTTGTTCTTCTTCTTTTTGTACTCTGGAAATACTGTGGAACAGGACACAATATCTCAGGAGCCCCTCAACAGATTGTGATGAGACTTCACAGGAGCATTCCGTAGGCATGTGGTCTGCCTTTCGTGTCATCATATTATTTTCTTTACCGAAAAGGCCAAGGTCCTTGGAGTCAGCTTGTTGCTAAACACATTTTGCTTTATATCTCACAAGCGACTGAAGCGATTTTGTTGGTTTTGGGAATATATGTACTTGAAATAATGGGTTACCCTAAAAGTTGCTGTCCAGTTGTCAGTCGGTCCGTTGCTCCGAAAATCACTTTTTTGCTCAAGATATACATTTAGACTTATTTAAAAAATAACGTAACCGAAATTTATTATTTTTACTTTCAAGATACTTTAACTACTGCTAAACATGTCAGGTCATACGTATCTGTACATTGTCAAAGGTCAAGGTTATTTTGTTCTAAAATTTTATAAACACGGTTTGCATGGTATCTAAAACTTGACTCTGCGGATTTTGACAACATTTTGTTTGCAGATTATTCAGAAAGTGGCCTACCACGTTTTCATTTTGGTTCGTTAGGGTAAAACCGAGTGACAACAACGCAAATAAAATTAAACCTTTTGAAAAAGCTTATCTTTCGGTGGTGAGAATGTGTTTGTGTCTAGAAGTACATTTCAGTGGCTTGCCATTTTGTTTATTCTACTTTTAATTTTTAGGATTGGGAGAAGGGAGGGGGGGGGGGAAATGACGGGGATCGGATAAGTGGCGATGGAAAGGGAATGATAGAGGTGGGGGTGGGGAGGGGGTCCATATTGACAACAATATCAAAGACGTGACACAGCATTAACCCACTGACGTTTTGCGAGCCCAGCGCAGCTCAAGGCACCAACTTAAATGCTCGATGTGTACAGGGAATAGGTGGGATGACTTGTTGGAGGGGAGGTGAGAGGGGGGTATGATATTCATGGAGGATACCATGAGGGGGGGGGGGGGGGGAACTAATGTTAACATTTTAGAAACACACAAAATAGTTTGTGTTTAAAAAAGCAACTTGGAAGACACATTTTAAAGATCTCTGCCTGAGTGCTTGATCGATCATCCGCCTGTAGCAGAAAGACCCCAGGGCTGATCTTCCGCGTCCATGAAGGAGTATAAATAAGCAGCAATGCAGTCATCCGTTGTCAATCGAGTTCCTCTCTTTTCCACCGCTGACAGAAGGCTCACCCAGGCTTCAAAACCCAAGTAAGTGATCTCTTTCGTTGTTCACTGACACCTACTTTGTCAAGGATATTAAATGCATGATGAATGAATTTGTAGAAGATAATACAAAAATCAGCATTGATTTGTCAAAGGTAACAACAGAAAACAGGGCTTGATTTGTTAAAGATAATAACAGAAGTCAAGATTGAATTATCAATGGTAATACAGAAATCGGGAATGATTTGTCTAAGGTAATACAGAAATCAGGATTGATTTGTCAAAGGTAAAGATCCTGACACATATGTTAAATGTGTAACAGTGATTGCCAGAGCAATATCTAAACATACCTAGCAAGCACTTCTGGGTCCATTTCCTACTCGGCCGTTCAGCTGTTTGATTTATCAAGCTGACGCCTTAAACAACTTTAGTTCAATCCTGCGCCTAGAGTCGCCGTGTGCGCTGGAAAAGCGCTATCTATCTATCTATCTATCTATCTATCTATCTATCTATCTATCTATCTATCTATCTATCTATCTATCTATCTATCTATCTATCTATCTATCTATCTATCTATCTATCTATCTATCTATCTATCTATCTATCTATCTATCTATCTATCTATCTATCTATCTATCTATCTTGAACAAGGTTTGTTGTGTTTGCAGCCCCTCATCATGAACAAGGTGGCAGTTCTTGTTGCGCTGATGGCAATGCTGGCTATGGCCGCTGCCTCTGGCTACTACCCCGTCAAAACAGTCGGCATCCCCATCCCCGTCCCAGTTAAGGTCAAGGGCTATGGCTATGGCGGCTACGGTGGCTACGGAGGCGGCTTCGGAGGCTTGGGCGGCTTCGGCGGCTACGGCGGCTTCGGCGGCTACGGCGGCTTCGAGGCTTGGGCGGCTTCGGCGGCTACGGCGGATTGGGTCTTGGATTGGGTGGCTTCGGCGGCGGCTATGGCGGTGGCTATGGCGGTGGCTATGGCGGCTATGGCTACAACAAATACTACTAAAACAACGGTACTTAACGCCAACCCTCAAGCTATAGACGTAGATCTGTAGGAAAGGTTCTTCCTTTACACCATGATGATGATGATGATGATGAAGACGATGATGATTATTATGATGGTGACGATGACGATGACATAGCTGTAGTCGTAGGAAAGGTTCTTACTTTACACCATGATGACTATGATGAAGATGATGATGATGATTATGATGATGATGATGGCGATGATTATGATGGCGACGATGACGATGACATCAATGATGATAATTAATTCTTAGCCCGAATAAGATAATGACTGATCTTAGCTAATGGTCGCTTTATTTGTCAAATGACTAAGAAACCTATGGATGAATATATTAAATTAATTTTTAATTAGTTAGTTAGTCATTGTTGATATGATGTTACTGAATCTGATTTCAGGACGATGGAACTACAGTCATTCAATATTGCTGACACTCCCAGCAAACGTTTACTCTGAGCTATGCATAGTCTATTGATGTTTCATCTGGACAGTTTGCAATAAAGATTGGATTTGAAACGGCCAGCGTTGTTTTGTTGTATGCCTAATACCTGATTGGCGATTGTTACAACAATGAACTATACATGAACTATCAATAATGAACCAATCACTTTAAATAGAGTAATTTATCTCTCACTCTCTCTCTCTCCTTTAAAATAAGTCTTTAAACACTTCTCTCTCTCTCTCTCTCTCTCTCTCTCTCATTTAAAATAAGTCTTTAAACACCTCTCTCTCTCTCTCTCTCTCTCTCTCTCTCTCTCTCTCTCTCTCTCTCTCTCTCTCTCTCTCCTTTAAAATAAGTCTTTAAACACTTCTCTCTCTTTCACTCTGTCTCTCTCTCCTTTAAAATAAGTCTTTAAACACTTCTCTCTCTCTCTCTCTCTCATTTAAAATAAGTCTTTAAACACTTCTCTCTCTTTCACTCTGTCTCTCTCTCCTTTAAAATAAGTCTTTAAACACTTCTCTCTCTTTCACTCTGTCTCTCTCTCCTTTAAAATAAGTCTTTAAACACTTCTCTCTCTTTCACTCTGTCTCTCTCTCCTTTAAAATAAGTCTTTAAACACTTCTCTCTCTCACTCTGTCTCTCTCTCTCCTTTAAAATAAGTCTTTAAACACTTCTCTCTCTTTCACTCTGTCTCTCTCTCATTTAAAATAAGTCTTTAAACACTTCTCTCTCTTTCACTCTGTCTCTCTCTCCTTTAAAATAAGTCTTTAAAAACTTCTCTCTCTCTCTCTCTCTCTCTCTCTCTCTCTCTCTCTCTCTCTCCCAACATGGCGGCGCTGGTTCTACTGGCGACGTGCGCGGGAATTTAAACTACCTATTTGTGTGTAAATACATTTGTGTTTGTGTCTTTTGTAAGCAAGTTGCTAGAAAAGTGTATCAGTGATATGTACTGTGAAGTTTAAAAGAAGTAGGATTGTTGGGATATCCCTAAAGCTGTAGACGAACATTCGGTTCTGCGATTAACAATAACAAAGACTACACAGCGATAGCCCGCCAAATACCGCGTGCTCTACAACTGTTAGGAACGGAAAACTCTTACTCGCCAGTAAATATATAAATATGATGCTTGAACTTTCGTGTATTGCATATTATTATCGTGCTGAAGAATTTGATTACCGCGACCGTCACACTCATCTCTACTAAATGGAGTTTTGACCATGCATCCCAACGTCCGCCATTACTAGCAGACGACGGCGATGGTGTTAACCCGCTCGGCCGGCCTCGCCACTCGCCCCGCTGCCAACGTAAATCAAGCTGTCCGCTACGACCGCCAGGCTCTGCTGGACATCCGCACCCGTGTGGTGCACTCAGGCAAGTGCTCATTCACCCTTGACGGTGCTGCGCTGAAGGAGGAGCGACTACACAGGACATGCTGCGCTGCCAAGTGCGCCCTCGCTCGTAAGAGGGGGAAGAGGGGAGGGGTGAAACGCAGAGCCAGCAGACGTCTCTTCAACCCCCCACTACCCAGTATTCTGCTCTCTAATGTGCAGTCGTTAGAAAATAAGACAGATGAACTTCATGCCCGTGTTAAGTACATGCATGAATACAGAGACAGTTGTGTTATGTGCCTAACTGAGTCATGGCTGTATACCGACACGCCTGACCAACTAGTTGACTTAGAGGTTTCTCCCTCTACAGATCAGACCGTACCAGTGAATCAGGGAAAACACGAGGTGGAGGGGTGTGCATTTACATTAATGAACGGTGGTGCACACAAGTGTGCGTGAAGAATGTGGAGTGCAATAGAGAGTATGAACTACTGCACATTCAGTGTAGACCTTTCTATCTCCCTAGGGAGATATCCAGTGTAACCATCATAGGAGTGTACACGCACCCAAAGGCGCACGCTAAGACAGTAGAAAAAGACGTTGCCGAGTTGGTGGGGCGTGTTCAGACAGACAAACCAGACACTGTCATCATAGTCTGTGGGGATTTCAACCATGTGAGGCTCAAAATCCCAAAACTCTACCAACAAGTGAATGTGCCCACTCGTAAAGAAAAAACTATTGACTTGTTGTACACAAACATCAAGGAAGCGTACAGCTCCTACCAAAAGCCCCCAGTGGGGAAATCGGACCATAACTCTGTGCTATTGTTGCCTAAATACAAACAAAAACTGAAGACCCAACCAGTAGTTAAGAAGACAGTGAAGGTGTGGGACAGGGAGGGGATAGAGAACCTACAGGGGTGTTTTGACTGTACCGATTGGGGAGTGTTTCAGGATGACAACATTGACACTATGACCGATGTGGTTAGCAGCTACATAGAGTTCTGTGAGGGGGTGTGTATCAGGGAGAAGACGGTGACTGTGTACCCAAACCAAAAGCCTTGGGTGACCAAGGAGTTCAAAGAAGCTCTGAAAGAGAAACACAGTAGGCCAGAGGGGAAGAAGAATATTAAGAAACTATCAGAGAAGTGTAGAAAGAGGTACAAAGAGCGGGTAGAGGGCAAGTTAGCTAGTGGGGATGTGAAAGGGATGTGGGATGGGATCAGAGAGATCACAGGCACCAAGAAGAAGAGCAAGAGTGCAACAACAGACGGGGACCCTGTGCAGTTTGCCAACGAACTGAACGCGTTCTACGCGCGCTTTGACAAGCCCGACAGCCAGCTGCAGGTGGTGCTAGAGACAACGGCGGCGGTGAAGGCGGACGAGAGGCTGACGGTCAGCACCCAGGAGGTCCACAGGGTCTTCACCAAGCTCAAGCCAGGCAAGGCGTCCGGACCTGACGGCATCAGCCCTCGAGTGCTGAAAGTGTGCGCCGAGCAGCTAGCCGCGGTGTTCCAGACCCTCTTCAACATGAGCCTAAGAGCAGGAAAGGTGCCAACAGCGTGGAAGATGGCGCGAATAGTACCAGTGCCAAAGAAATCTGTCTGCAAAGAACTGAATGACTTCAGACCCATCGCTCTAACACCAGTGGTGATGAAATGTCTGGAGAAGCTAGTGCTGAAACGCCTACTGCAGCAGACGGAGGACCTTATGGACCCCCTGCAGTTTGCGTACCGCGCGCGGAGGGGCACCGACGACGCGGCGATGTACATCATCCACAGCATCCTTCAACACCTGGAAAAGCCCAACACGTCGGCCAGAGTGCTGTACGTCGATTTCAGCTCGGCGTTCAACACCGTCAGACCCAGCCTGATGTTTAAAAAACTCAGTACGATGTCAGTGGCACCGCAGCTCATCAAGTGGGTGATCGACTTTCTGGTCGGACGGTCGCAGTTCGTCGCAGTGGGTGGGGTGAAATCCGACGTCCTGACCATCAACACGGGGACGCCTCAAGGTTGCTGCTTGTCGCCGACGCTCTTCACGCTCTACACCAACGACTGCCGGGCCTCTGAGGCCGACAACACGCTGGCGAAGTTCGCCGACGACTCAGCGCTGGTGGGGTTAGTGACGGGCGACGACGACTCGCAGTACAGACTCGACGTGGACAGGCTGGTAGAGTGGTGCCAGCAAAACAGCCTCGACCTCAATGTGGGGAAAACGAAAGAAATGGTCACAGATTTTAGAAGATCCGGAAGTGCGCCAGAGCCGTTGACAATCGGTGACCAGGTCGTAGAGCAGGTCGACGAGTACAAATACCTGGGCGTCACCGTCAGCTCCGACATGTCATGGACCAAGCATGTAGGCAAGGTAGTCAGCAAATGTCACTCCAGGCTGTACTTCCTAAGGAAACTGCGCCAATTTAAAGTCAACAACGAAATTCTGACCTCCTTCTACAGAGCCAGCATAGAGAGCGTGCTGAGCTTTAACCTGACCACGTGGCTGCATGGATGCAATGAGGAGGACAGAGACAGACTGAGACGGGTGGTTAGGCAGGCGGAGAGGGTGGTGGGGTCGCAACTGCCCAGTATCGAGGAGCTGGAGTGCAGCCGCACTGTTACAAAGGCTCGCAAGATAGCGGAAGACGAGCTGCACCCACTGCATGGCGAGTTCCAGATGCTCCCCTCTGGCCGCAGGTACAGAGTTGCCAAGTGCAGGACCAACCGTTTCCAGCAGACGTTTGTCCCCTCTGCAATCACGCTACTCAACGAGCAGTTAAAATAAATCTCCATAGCATTTGGGCTGGGTAAAGGGGGTGGGGGTGGGTGGGAGTGGGGTAAGACAAACTGTAATTTGTTTCAATAAGAGCTACCTTTATCAGTTTCTTCCTATTTACTGTATGCCGTATGAATGTGTGTGACAATTATCGATTGTGTGCGAATAATGTATACTTACTAGTCATGTAATGTATTATGATATCAATTGCGCATTAGGCATATGTACTTACTAGTCATATCGTGTACCAGTCATGATAATTTAAATGGAATCTTTGTCCCTCAAGTATTTTTATTACTACCATGCTGTATGAATGTGTGCAAAAATGTATTGTTTGTGCATGATGTATACATTGACTATTAATGTAATGTGAACTGTGAGGTGTTGTATGTTGGTTTAATCAATTGACGTACAGACTGAGATGTGGGTGCTTGACGCGATTAGGTAACATGATATATATTGACAGTGTTTGCGGTTCTATTTTGTGACAGCACAATTTAAATTCGTGTTGAACTTGGTGTGTGTGTGCGTGTGTGTGTGCGTGCGTGGTTATATTATGTAATTAAATTCTGTATGTTTTGTTTACCATGTTTTTGTTTAGTCATTCTAGTTCTTAGAAGAAGTGTCTTATGTGAATGTAAAGCGCTCTGAGCTTTCATTAGAAAGGGCGCTATATAAATGTTAATTATTATTATTATTTATATTATCTGATTGGCTGATGTGTGATGTCTGATTGTTTTACTTTCAATAGCCTATTTTGCGTAAATGTGAGAAAGCGATGTGACTGTTTGCACTGTGCTGTGCTGTAATGTATTGTGTATGAACTTTTAACCTATATTCTGATGTATCCCATATGCGCAAAACAAATTCTTCACATGAAAGTCAATAAATCTTGAATCTTGAATCTTGAATCTTGAATCTTAAAATAAGTCTTTAAACACTTCTCTCTCTCTCTCTCTCTCTCTCTCTCTCTCTCTCTCTCTCTCTCTCTCTCTCTCTCTCTCTCCTTTAAAATAAGTCATTAAACACTTCTCTCTCTCTCTCTCTCTCTCTCTCTCTCTCTCTCTCTCTCTCTCTCTCTCTCTCTCTCTCCTCCTTTAAAATAAGTCTTTAAACACTTCTCTCTCTCTCTCTCTCTCTCTCTCTCTCCTTTAAAATAAGTCTTTAAACACTTCTCTCTCTCTCTCTCTCTCTTCTCTCTCTCTCTCTCTCTCTCTCTCTCTCTCTCTCTCTCTCCTTTAAAATAAGTCTTTAAACACTTCTCTCTCTCTCTCTCTCTCTCTCTCTCTCTCTCTCTCTCTCTCTCTCCTTTAAAATAAGTCTTTAAACACTTCTCTCTCTCTCTCTCTACATCTCTCATCACCTCTCTAAAAAAAGTCTTAAACAAAACTTCTTCCTCTCTCTCTCTGTACTCTCTCTCTCTCTCTCTCTCCTTGTTAAAATTGTTTTGCTTTTTTAAATGACATTTGATCCCTCTTAACTTGTTTTCACTGTAAATGAAATTAGAAACTGCTATTATTATTATTATTATTATTATTATTATTATTATTATTATTATTATTATTATTATTATTATTATTATTATTATTATTATTATTATTGTTATTGGTGTTGTTACTATTATTATGTGAATCACAAATATGTTTTCTTTTTAAACCAGATTAATGCCATTACACAAGCTTTTATTCTCTTCATCTGGCCTGTCATACGTTGTAACGATGTTTAGTTATTAAACGATTATTCTACTTTTAAAACTGCTGTATTTCACCACCATTTACACTTTACATCTTAGATGAGGCATTGTTGATCTGCCTCTTTTGGTATTAACGTCGCTCTCTTAAATTTTTTCTGTGAAATTATTCATTTATTTTATATAAGTTTATTGATTGATTGACTGATTTTATACTTTTATTTGTTGGTTTGTTACCTTTACTAGGTTTACATGTTGTCTTGTTTTTAAATGCAGAATAGATTTATTATGCGTGTGTATCTGTGTGTGGCTGCGTGTGATCAAGCGCTTTGTGAAGCATTTTATGTTTGAATTGCGCTATACAAAATAAATTATTATTATTATTATTATTAACACTTCTCTACGCAGACCAGTGTTTAGCCACACAGCCATCAGTCACACATCACTGTTGTATAGGTAAATTCACAATCGCTGTATGACAAGTGCTTACTGTTAGAGCTCTGTGCTGACACGTCTTGTCACTTCGACTGCCGAAGCACGAATGAGAGAGAGAGAGAGAGAGAGAGAGAGAGAGAGAGAGAGAGAGAGAGAGAGAGATGACGGGGATCGGATAAGTGGCGATGGAAAGGGAATGATGGAGGTGGGGGTGGGGAGGAGGTCCATATTGACAACAATATCAAAGACGTGACACAGCATTAACCCACTCACGTTTTGCGAGCCCAGCGCAGCTCAAGGCACCAACGTTGGCTGCCTGGGTGAGTTGACCCAGTGTGACTGATTGGCTGTGTGGCTAAACACTGGTCTGCGTAGGTTAGAGTGTTCTACCACTGCTTCTGTATCACAATCAATGTTATTGGCATCGCAGGCGTCACCAAGGACTGCATCACTGACACTGCTACAGTGATATCACCAATGACTTCATTGTTGATACCATTGACGTGACCATTGCCTGCTTCATTGACGTCATCATGGGCTGCTTCCATGAAGTGACTGTAGTGTCCCTGTTCGCTAGTAGGCGCAATATTCTGGTTAAACGATTCTGCGGTTATGCCGTCTGCAGTAACGTGTTTGGTATTATCTTCATGAGTTGACTGTTCGCTGTGCATTGGCTGCTTAGTAGAATCCACATACTGATTCGACTGCGCTGTTTCAAACAGACTAGGAGTGTTGCGTGATTGACTGCTGGAGGACTGATCCTCTCTAAACATCAGCCTGCCGCCTTTATAGTACGCAAATCTACCCTGTTGACGATGGTACCGAATCTTACCCCTTTGTCTGCTGGACGAGTCTGCAGCAATCTTAATGCCTTGATTGTTCAGTTTCTGACGCAAGGTTGTGTCTTTCAATACGTCGATCTTGTCTTGCAATCTCATGAAGATTACAATGATGGGGCGAGGTCTTCTTCCTCGTCTACCAACTCTGTAAGCAGTTTGAAAATCTGAAGACTTCCAATCGTCACAAAAAGAATGTTCATTGAGAAAATCCATAACCAACTTCAACGGTGAACGTTCGTCACCTCTATGCTCGGGAACACCGACAAACTTTATGTTGATTTTCCTGCTTGATGCGTCAATGCGGTCAAGCTCTTCTTCAAGAACTGACACTCGTGAGTCAATGTTAGCCTGCCTTTGTGCCAACTGTGCAACTCCGACTTTACATTTTGTATAACTTGATTAAGTTTGGTGAAATCACTCTGTACTTGGCTAAGGGAAATTTCAAGTTTGTTTACGTGCTCGTTAAGTTTGTTGACGTGTTCATCAAGCTTAGTTAAATGACCATCGAGTTTTTGAAATTTATCCTCTAACTGACCACTTAGGTGAACACTTTGTTTTTCAATTGCCTTGATAATTTGATTTAGTTGGTTTTCCATATTGTCCAATAATTAATTAGTTTGTGCTTTGAATGTTTGTATATTAATCAAACGTATTTCTTCTGAAATTATCAAATTACGAATATTAAAACAGAATAAAACACAGTTGTGATTATAAACTATAATATGTCTAAAAAAAAATACTGCAGTGGCCGTTAGCAATTTCACGTGCAATAGCCTACATGACTGAAGCCGGTTACCGCTGACTAGGGTGGATGGTGATGGTGATGAAATTGGAGATCAAACGTAGCTATGTACTAAAGTGTACAAACAATGCTACAATATTGTGCTTGTAGTGTATCAGCTATTTTCTACCAAATCACTTATCTTATAATGTACAGTCCCTTACCTATTCACACTCGACTTTGGAATGCACAAAACAATGAACGTGTTCTTATTCCTCTTGCTACCTCTGCCTTCTTTCTCTCTTCCAGTTGTTCAAATGTTCTTCAAGCTTTCTGTATGGCCCTCTCTTTTGGAAGCTTCATAATGTATTTCATTTTCATCTTCTTCTGTCTCTTGCAGGTTGTTGTTGCCGCTGCTTTTGTTGCCGTACGTTTCTGCCGCTGTTACTACCACTGCTGCTGTGGTTACAGCTTCTACTGCTTCTCTTCTTCTTCTTCTTCCTTACTTCTTCCTTTTCCTCCTTCTACTCCTCTTTGTCTTCTTCTTCGTCTACTTCTTCATCTTCATTGTCTTGGCAGGAAAAATCTTAGAACGAGAATTTATTTTGAAGTCCGTTTATTCAACTCGGCAAACATCACTGTTGTATAAGAAAATGACAAGTGCTTACTGTTAGAGCTCTGTGCTGACACGTCTTGTCACTTCGACTGCCGAAGCACGAATGAGAGAGAGAGAGAGAGAGAGAGAGAGAGAGAGAGAGAGAGAGAGAGAGACACAGACAGAGAGACAGACGAGACAGAGAGACAGACACAGAGACAGACAGAGACAGAGACAGAGAGACAGAAGTGTTTAAAGACTTATTTTAAAAGAGAGAGAGAGAGAGAGAGAGAGAGAGAGAGAGAGAGAGAGAATGTTTAAAGACTTATTTTAAAGGAGAGAGAGAGAGAGAGAGAGAGAGAGAGAGAGAGAGAGAGAGAGAGAGAGAGAGAGAGAGAAGTGTTTAAAGACTTATTTTAAAGGAGAGAGAGAGAGTGAAAGAGAGAAGTGTTTAAAGACTTATTTTAAAGGAGAGAGAGAGAGTGAGAGAGAGAGAGAGAGAGAGAAGTGTTTAAAGACTTATTTTAAAGGAGAGAGAGAGAGAGTGAGAGAGAGAGAGAAGTGTTTAAAGACTTATTTTAAAGGAGAGAGAGAGTGAGAGATAAATTACTCTATTAAAGTGATTGGTTCATTATTGATAGTTCATGTATAGTTCATTGTTGTAACAAGAGAGGTATTAGGCATAAAGAGAGAAGTGTTTAAATCCAATCTTTATTGCAAACTGTCCAGAGAAATAGAAGACAGCGAGAGTAAACGTTTGCTGGGAGTGAGAATATTGAAAGTGAGATCGTTTGAAATCATATTCAGTAACATCATATCAACAAAGTGACTAATAACTTTAAAAATAATTTAATTTTAAAGGAGTTTTGACAAATAAGGAGAGAGAGAGGTGACAAGAGAGAAGCGATGCAACATGTTTTTAAAGGACTCATTTAGCGAAAGGAGCGTGCGTTGAGGAAGGTGAGAGAGCAACGGGAGTGTTTTCGTCATGTGAACTTGGATTTTAAAGGAGACAGCGAGAGATAAAGTTATTTATCACAGCGATGACTCTGAGTCAAAAGAGAGAGAGAGAGGAGAGAGAAAGATTTGGATGCTTACTATTTTAAAGAGAGAGAGAGAGGAGATAAAGCTCTGAGAGACACAAGCCTCGTGGCCTTGGTAGAGTTCAGAGATATTTTATCGTTAAGCTTCGATGACTACCTTCGCCATTTAGTTATTTTAAACAATCAGATAGAAATCAGAAACAAAATACACAAAAAACAAAGAAAAATATTAAGCAAAGACTTTCCTACGTCTTTCAGTGATGGAAAAACAACAATGAGGTCAGTGATGATGACGTAAACACTAAACATGCGTCATAGTCAGAAGAGTCTCTCTCTCTCTCTCTTCTCTCTCTCTCTCTCTCTCTCTCTGCAACAACTAAGTCACGTGAGGGCTAAGCTACGATTGGTAGTTGACCTCGTTTGAATCAAATTTTACCGCACTGCAGTAAACAGTGCAACGTGGCTCAACTAATTAACTTTTTATGATCACATTTGTCGACATTGTTGCAATACATCGATGGTTTCTTGTCACTCAAATAAAGCGACCATTAGCTAAGATCAGTCATTATCTTATTCGGGCTAAGAATTAATTATCATCATTGATGTCATCGTCATCGTCATCGTCGCCATCATAATCATCGCCATCATCATCATCATAAACATCATCATCATCTTCATCATAATCATCATGGTGTAAAGTAAGAATTTCCTACGACTATAGCTATGTCATCGTCATCGTCACCATCATAATTATCATCATCGTCTTCATCATCATCATCATCATCATCATCATCATCATCATCATCATGGTGTAAAGGAAGAACCTTTCCTACAGATCTACGTCTATAGCTTGAGGGTTGGCGTTAAGTACCGTTGTTTTAGTAGTATTTGTTGTAGCCATAGCCGCCATAGCCACCGCCATAGCCGCCGCCGAAGCCACCCAATCCAAGACCCAATCCGCCGTAGCCGCCGAAGCCGCCCAAGCCTCCGAAGGGGGGGGGGGGTTGGGCAGGGGGCAGCGGGGGGCCACTTTTCATTGAAGTGGCTTTGTGGTGAAAATTGTTTTTCATTGTTGTTATCAATGATAACATCATCATTTATAGATAGATAGATAGATAGATAGATAGATAGATAGATAGATAGATAGATAGATAGATAGATAGATAGATAGATGATAGATAGATAGATAGATAGATAGATAGATAGATAGATAGATAGATAGATAGATAGATAGATAGATAGATAGATAGATAGATAGATAGATAGCTCTTTTCCAGCGCACACGGCGACTCTAGGCGCAGGATTGATCTAAAGTTGTTTAAGGCGTCAGCTTGATAAATCAAACAGCTGAACGGCCGAGTAGGAAATGGACCCAGAAGTGCTTGCTAGGTATGTTTAGATATTGCTCTGGCAATCACTGTTACACATTTAACATATGTGTCAGGATCTTTACCTTTGACAAATCAATCTTGATTTCTGTATTACCTTAGACAAATCATTCCCGATTTCTGTATTACCATTGATAATTCAATCTTGACTTTTGTTATTATTATGACGCGGTCAGCTCATCGCCTTCACGTCCGGGGATCAACTATAGCATTCTATGGAGACAATGTTTTACACAAACAACTCGAGAGAATGTTTTTCGAGAGATTTAATTTGCTAAACCACAACTCTTTCATTTTGTTTTTCTAACTATTTCTTTATTGCACAACACACATCAAAACATTAAAATACAAAATCTTCATCCTACCTTTCTAGTATAATTCCATCACTTAATGTGGAGGCAGAGAACAAAGAAAACTGAGAGCTGAGACAGAGAGCGGTGGCTTGCAGCTCCTTTCACTCGTGCATCATCTTATATATCAAAATGGGTATTCAGCCTCAACACTTCGCCTCCCAACTTAATAACGATTGGTCAACTGTGCAATTATGAATATTTATAACAACACCTATATGGACATGCGTTCTTTCTCTTATTAATATTAATTTCCAGAAACTTTCCAAAACCGTCTCACTATCTCTTATCATCCTTACACCATTCTGTGGAGTTTCATTCACCACCTAGCTGGCTTCACGATGTTAAAGGTGAAACAAAACTACATTAACCATCCTCCACCTCTTTCCTCTAACTTTGATTAAAATTTACTTTCCCACAACAAGACATCGCCTCACTACCTATCTTATCACTTTTAAACACTCGCCTAACCTCTAAACCATTATTTCTAAATTACTAATAGTGCATCTATACTTGTAATCACCTCCACATCTCTTAATATTTACAAATATATTATACAATAACTCTGTATTGCTGAATAACCAAACCTATCAATGTCTTTATTTATATTCATGCTTCACAAATTTCCTTTATAACCCACTCCCATAATCAACAAACACATTTCTTTGTTTTACTTCTTATTTCCTGTTTCTTATTTTAATTTCACAAAACCCAAAACAATTTCTGACATTTCCACTACCCCTTTTAACCATCTATCTCAACAATTCATTTATCTTCCGCTTCCTTAAGGTTTGGATAATTTCGGTGCTAATGACGTTTTCGTTTGTATAACCTCTTATTATCAACACTAACACAGACTTCTTTAGATCAAAGCTAAGCATTTCCAGCAACTGTAATACGCTTCTAAAATTTGTTAAAACGTTACATCAATTCCAACAACTGTGGTACACATCTAAAATTGTATTAAAACCATAATTTGGACTCTGTCATATTATCTTTAACAAATCAAGTCCTGTTTTCTGTTGTTACCTTTGACAAATCAATGCTGATTTTTGTATTATCTTCTACAAATTCATTCATCATGCATTTAATATCCTTGACAAAGTAGGTGTCAGTGAACAACGACAGAGATCACTTACTTGGGTTTTGAAGCCTGGGTGAGCCTTCTGTCAGCGGTGGAAAAGAGAGGAACTCGATTGACAACGGATGACTGCATTGCTGCTTATTTATACTCCTTCATGGACGCGGAAGATCAGCCCTGGGGTCTTTCTGCTACAGGAGGATGATCGATCAAGCACTCAGGCAGAGATCTTTAAAATGTGTCTTCCAAGTTGCTTTTTTAAACACAAACTATTTTGTGTGTGTTTCTAAAATTTTAAAATTGGTCCCCCCCCCCCCCCCCCAATGGTATCCTCCATGAATATCATACCCCCTTCTCACCTCCCCTCCCCTCCAACAAGTCATCCCACCTATTCCCTGTACACATCGAGCATTTAAGTTGTTGCCTTGAGCTGCGCTGGGCTCGCAAAACGTGAGTGGGTTAATGCTGTGTCACGTCTTTGATATTGTTGTCAATATGGACCCCCTCCCCACCCCCACCTCCATCATTCTCTTTCCAGAAAACTGCGCACCAGAAAATCAGGCCGCCAAACCTCCATCAAAAGTAGTCAAGCTCCAGCCAAAACAAAATAAAATAAATAGGAAGTTTCTAACCTGACAATTCACAATAGGGCCAGTGACATTTACACGATAGACTCCTTTAAAAAATGACTATGTAAACACCTATGCAACAGAATTCATTATGAAAATGTTTAAGGTCCATTTGAGTAGTAAATTACTATTGTCTCACCCCTACATCTTACCCCCTAAGAATTGAAAAGAATGGACGTCTGACGCAAACCCCACCGTAATACTAATTGACTACCTTCATGAAAAGACCTTTCGTAAGATAAAAATGTAAGACTCTTTGCTTGGTGTATTTTACTTTGCACTTACCAGCATTCTTGTTAGGGAACTGTTATGAAATTCATTTATAACATTTTGTGATTCAATCAACGAATATATATAATGATGATGATAGCGTTTTTGTATGAATAGATATCAGTAAATGTCGGTGAAAGCCGTTTAATTGTTTTTGATGTAAACTCTTGTGCAGAGGTTTTTGATCGATTTTCAAATGTTTTTGAAGAAAAACTTGAGTATAAATGACCAGTAACGAATGATGAGATTGAATGCAATGAGTGCTTGTTTGTTTGCTTAAAGAAGACTCGGAGATAATTAGTGAAATAGTCTACTCTCGGACAATGATCACTTCCAACAAGTCCTCAGTATAAAGTCTATATCAGACTGCCGAGGTTCGAATCATGCGTGTGAATGTGTGTTTGTCGCGCATGTTAGCGCGTGGTGTGTGAATGCGTGTGATATTGCTAATGGCCATATTGACCAAAAAGCAATAAAATGTCAAAGCGTTAAAGCGTCAAAGCGTCTCTCTCTCTCTCTCTCTCTCTCTCTCTCTCTCTCTCTCTCTCTCTCTCTCTTTCTCTCTCTCCCTCTCTCTCTCTCTCTTGCTCTGTCTTTTTGGAAAAAGTAGTGGGTATGTGTTTGTTTCTATCAGCCAATGATCTGTCTTTTTTCAGTCTGCCTGTATCTGCCTCTATCTCTCTCTCTCTGTCTGTGTCTCTTTGTCTCTCTCTCTCCTTCTCTCTAACTCCATCTCTTTACGCACTGGTGTGTAAAGTAAGGTCCTTTAGACAGGCATGGATATCTTTCCCAATACCTTTCAAGCAAATAATTAAGAAAGAGGAACAATAAGAACAAGATGGTGGAGAAGGGAGAAGAAGAAGAAGAAGAAGAAGAAGAAGAAGAAGAAGAAGAAGAAGAAGAAGAAGAAGAAGAAGAAGAAGTAGAAAAAGAACAAGAAGAAGAACAAGACCAATGAAAAAAACAATTAATAGGGAAAGAAAAAAACAACATGTTTTATCAATCGTCGATTCAGCCCCGATGCTTGTATCTTGATATGTGCAATTGTAATTCGTTTATCCACACAGCTCTATTTACACAACAACAAGGCAGGAGTCGGAGTTTGAAGTTTTCCTTCTTTATTCAGCAAACACCAACAACTGCATACAAGATCGATTTCCAAAAATCACTCAAAAAATCATTTTTAACAAGCAGACAGTGCATTATTAATAGTTTCAGTGAAACTTCGAACACTCCAGAATGACGAAACAACACCCAATCAAATAAAACTCGTCCCCGGAACTACGCACTGTCTTAGGTGATGGAACCTTCCTCAGTTTAGAACATTTTCCTAGCTATTACGCCTTACCCTACCCGTTTTAGAAAATACCTTACCCTACCCGTTTTCGCAAAACTTGACCTAGTTCGTCCTTTATAGGACACGAACTAGGTCAACTTTTTCGAAAACGGGTAGGGTTAAGGCAGCGCGGCAACTAGCCCTTACCCTACCCCTTTTTTCTTAAAAAATGTGCTACCCGATTAAAATTACCCCATTTGTCACCGCGCACACGCATGTATGTGAGTGTGTGTGTGTGTGTGTGTGTGTGTGTGTTTGTGGAAGTGCGCGCTTGTACGTGGTGTTTTCTCTCTCTCTCCCTCTCTCTCTTTCTCTCTCTGCTCAGGCAGTTCGGTAGATACGTGTCTATCTATCTATCTATCTATCTATCTATCTATCTATCTATCTATCTATCTATCTATCTATCTATCTATCTATCTATCTATCTATCTATCTATCTATCTATCTATCTATCTATCTATCTATCTATCTATCTATCTATCTATCTATCTATCTATCTATCTATCTATCTATCTATCTATCTATCTATCTATCTATCTATCTATCTATCTATCTATCTATCTATCTATCTATCTATCTATCTATCTGTATGTGTGTGTATGTCTTCATGGAAGCCGTGGTTGTGTGTGTGTGTGTGTGTATGTGTGTGTGTGGGGTGGGAGGGGGTGAAGGGGGGGGGCTATATGTGTAGATAACATTACATTATATGGTTATTGCTTTAGGTCCAGCGGACTCTTCCGAGCCAATTCAGGACCAGAGAAGTGAAAGAGGACTCACCCCTGATCCGCATAAAAGATCTGCCGAAACAACCCTAGTGGTAACACTGAAGGCAATCTACCAGCCGGTCACTGTACAATAAAGACATCCCACGCAGGGGACGCTGAGGCTATACTCTAATTTATCGAACCCCCGTTTACAAAAACAAAATAGTATACAAACATCATGATACAATATCAACAAAACACATACATGTACATATAAAATGCCTACATTGCCAAATCATAACATCATAGGAAGCCCAAGTGACCATTGGCAGAAAGCATCCAATATTCCCAAGCTGATCCTACATACCTCACACACAAATGTGGAGTTTTGTCCCAAAAGAGTTTGCAGAAAAAATGTAGGTTACTGGTCTAGCGAAGAAGAAGATAGTATATTAGATAGATAGAACAGAGTGGGAATGAGAAATAACAAAGGAAAAAGTCACAGTGACAGTGGGAATTTAAAGCACTAAATTTCCAGAAAGTGGGGATACTATTTACATGTATACTGAAACCCCCGGCATCCCCACGGGGAAGAATATGTGTAGATTTCTTTTTTTTAATTTACATTATTGTCCCTTTTTTTCTATAGGGAAATTTGGGCCGCCTCCCCTGGGGAAAAGCGTAGTCGCAGCCTGTGGCACGCCCAAACCCAACCTACCTAACATTAGTTGTGATTTTTGAAATTTTGTGTTGCGTTTGTACGTTCATATTGTCAATTGTTAGATATCATAATTCCTTGTTAATTTTACATTTATTTAATGTTTATTGCTTTTGTTCTGAATTTCTTTATGAAGGACTAGCTGCAAGACAGGTCCAAAGGACCTAATGCTATTATCCTAATTGAAGATTTCAGCTTTGACCTCTCTCTCTCTCTCTCTCTCTCTCTCTCTCTCTCTCTCTTTCTCTCTCTCTCTCTCTCTCTCTCTCTCTCTACCTCTCTCTCTCTCTCTCCTTTGGGTCTCTCTCTGTGTTTGTGATTGCGGGTATGTGTGTTTACATGCGCAAATGTGTGTGAGTATGTGTTTGTATGCGTCTGTGAGCATCTATAGTAATTTTGTCATTGATCGTGATAGTGTAAAATGACATTGAATCAATCACTGTAAGCACACACACGCACGCACGCACTCACGTACGCACTCACGCACGTACACACGCACTCACGCGCACCCACCAATACAAACAACAAACTACATCAGTAAACTTTTTTTTTAAAAACATAAAATAATATAAAAATAAATAAATAATATTTTAAATAAATAAATAAAGACATGAGAAAAACTGATTCTGTCGTCTGCATAATTTTGTGGCCGAGTGGTTAGAGCGTTGGCTGGCGGATCTGAAGGTCCTCACTTCGAGCCCAGGCTGGGGCAATGTGTTGTGTCCTTGGGAAAGACACTTTACTCCCGTTTCCGACTCTTTCGGATGAGAGTATAAACCGAGGTCTAGTCTGTGTCGCATGCATTCCATCATAATGGACATTAAAGATCTTGACGCTCATGTCCTAGACGGGTGAGTGCCGGTGACAAGAACACACCCAGCATGTACCTTGCATAAAACGCTTCACTTGGGTCTGCTGTACTTTCAAAAATGAAAGTGCCCGAATTTCGCCTCGGCGATAAAATAGTTGCTAAATTAAAAATAATTAATTTTAAAAAAAAGTTAAAGTGCGTAAATATTTGCAATGAATGTGCGACGGACATCGTTTAGCAGCGCAGAAGCATTCTACACCCGAGGGCTTGATGAAAGTGCAATAACATTTATTACAATTAATATATGCTCTTGTTGTTCTTCTTCTTTTTGTACTCTGGAAATACTGTGGAACAGGACGCTATATCTAAGTAGCCACTCGACCGATTTTGACGATACTTCATAGGAACATTATGTAGGCATGTGGCCTGCTTTTCGTGTCATCATATTATTTTCTTTACCGAAAAGGCCAATGTCCCTGGAGTCAGCTTTTTGCTTAACACATTTTGCTTTATATCTCAAAAACGACTGAAGCGATTTTGTTGGTTTTGGGAATATAGGTACTTGAAATAATGGGTTACCCTAAAGTTGCAGTCCAGTTGTCAGTCGGTCCGTTGGTCCAAATTTTACTTTTTTGCTCAAGACACACATTTGAACTTGCTTCAAGAATAACGTAACCGAAATTTATCATTTTTAATTTTTACTTTGTGGATACTTTAACTACTGCTAAACAGGTCAGGTCATACGTATCTGTACTTCTCAAAGGTCAAGGTTATTTTGTTCTATCTATATATATAAATTGCTTAGCCGGAAGTCCTTCTTCGCCTCTACTGTAAAGTTTGTCCGGTATGGACGCTGACCTGGCCAGGTGCTGGGCGCTGCGGATCGGCCTGCTGTGCGCTCAAAACCCGCGAAATCGGTATAGCGGACATTTCCTTACCGAACGTTTACCGTTCCTGAGATAAATAAATAAACAAAATGTCCACAAACTGCAATAGCCTCATTCCGCGCGCGGTTTCGATTCAACCCGTGTCAAAAACGTGCCGTTCCGTAATACCGCAAATTTTGTTTTATTTCCATTCAAAACACTTTTGCACTCATGTCACCAATCTTAAAAAATTTTGTGTTTAACTAATTAAATTTGATTAATTAAAAATCGAATCGAGGTTTCAGCATGTTTTCCCATATAGACCAAAAAATTGATGGTCTTTATACGAAGCCTTGGTAGATCACTTAGTAAGACATTCGCCTACCGTGCAGGCAACCCAAGTTCAAATCTGCCGCGGGCCATATTTTTTTAATGTTGGTTTTTTTACACTACAATATGGATATTTTTCTCTTTAATTTAGGCTTTTTACTTTTAACTTATTTATGATTATTAATATTATTATTCTTATTATTATTCTTATTATTATTCTTATTATTATTATTATTATTATTATTATTATTATTAGTATTATTATTTATAAACTAGTAATAATAATAATTATTAATATAATAATAATTATAATATCTTATATCAAATTTTATTTTAAAACCTTGGTGTTTTTTATGATTTCTATTTGTATTATTCTA
Organism: Oncomelania hupensis; assembly: GCA_036898135.1. Classification (NCBI taxonomy): domain Eukaryota; kingdom Metazoa; phylum Mollusca; class Gastropoda; order Littorinimorpha; family Pomatiopsidae; genus Oncomelania; species Oncomelania hupensis. Next base: position 46,782,578 of record CM072516.1, read on the forward strand.
TATTATTATTATTATTATTATTATTATTATTATTATTATTATTATTATTATTATTATTATTATTATTATTATTATTACCAAGGATCGGGATGGGGTGGTACGTGTAGGTAAAAGGGGGCTATGGGTAGGTTTAAAGGGGCATGGGTAGGCATAATGGGGATACGGGTATATAAGGGGGTATGGTGATGGTCGATTCCTTTCATCCATACCTGCGAAACGATCAACGGGGAAGTATCAAGGAGGGTACAGGTAGGTTACAAGGGGGGTTCGTAAGGTATCAAGGGGGTATGGGGAGGCATCATGGGGGGACGGGGAGATATCAGGGGGGGGGGTTATGGTGAGGGTATCAAGGGGGATATGTGGAGGTATCATCGTCCAAATGAAACTCGCAGACAACAGTTGTCTCTCTGTCTACATTTTAAACAGCAACCTGTGTACCCTGGCTTGCCAGGGTACAAAAACCACTAGTCCTACATAAATACGGTTTGCGTGGTATCTAAAACTTGACTCTGCCGATTTTGATAACGTTTTGTTTGCAGATTATTCAGAAAGTGGCATACCACGTTTTCATTTTGGTTCTTTAGAGTAAAACCGAGTGACAACAACGCAAATAAAATTAAACCTTATGAAAAAGCTTATCTTTCGGTTGTGAGAATGTGTTTGTGTCTGGAAGTACATTTCAGTGGCTTGCCATTTTGCTTATGCTACTTTTAATTTTTAGGATTGGGAGAAGGGGGGGTGGGAGGTGACGGGGATAGGATAAGTGGAGATGGAAAGGGAATGATGGAGGTGGAAGTGTGGGGGTGGGGGGGGTCCATATTGACAACAATATCAAAGACGTGACACAGCATTAAACCACTCACGTTTTGCGAGCCACAGCAGCTCAAGGCACCAACTTAAATGCTCGATGTGCACAGGGAATAGGTGGGATGACTTGTTGGAGGGGGGAGGGGATGAGTGAGGGGGGTAAGATAATCATGGAAAATACCATTTGGAGGGGTGGGGGGCAACTAAAGTTAACAGTTTAAAAAGATACACAAAATAGTTTGTGTTTAAAAAATCAACTTGGAAGACACATTTTTAAAGACCTTTGCCTGTGTGCTTGATCGATCATCCGCCTGTAGTAGAAAGACCCCAGGGCTGATCTTGCGCGTCCATGAAGGAGTATAAATAAGGAGCAATGCAGTCACCCTTTGTCAATCGAGTTCCTCTCTTTCCCACCGCTGACAGAAGGCTCACCCAGACTTCAAAACCCAAGTAAGTGATCTCTGTCGTTGTTCACTGACACCTACTTTGTCAAGGATATTAAATGCATGTTGAATGAATTTGTAGAAGATAATACAAAAATCAGCATTGATATGTCAAACGTAACAACAGAAAACAGGACTTGATTTGTTAAAGATAATAACAGAAGTCAAGATTGAATTATCAATGGTAATACAGAAATCGGGAATGATTTGTCTAAGGTAATACAGAAATCAGGATTGATTTGTCAAAGGTAAAGATCCTGACACATATGTTAAATGTGTAACAGTGATTGCCAGAGCAATACCTAAACATACCTAGCAAGCACTTCTGGGTCCATTTCCTACTCGACCGTTCAGCTGTTTGATTTATCAAGCTGACGCCTTAAACAACTTTAGATCAATCCTGCGCCTAGAGTCGCCGTGTGCGCTGGAAAAGCGCTATCTATCTATCTATCTATCTATCTATCTATCTATCTATCTATCTATCTATCTATCTATCTATCTATCTATCTATCTATCTATCTATCTATCTATCTATCTATCTATCTATCTATCTATCTATCTATCTATCTATCTATCTATCTATATAATGTAATCATTTTGATGTGTGTTGAAGCCCTTCATCATGAACAAGGTTTGTTGTGTTTGCAGCCCCTCATCATGAACAAGGTGGCAGTTCTTGTCGCGCTGATGGCAATGCTGGCTATGGCCGCTGCCTCTGGCTACTACCCCGTCAAAACAGTCGGCATCCCCATCCCCGTCCCAGTTAAGGTCAAGGGCTATGGCTATGGCGGCTACGGTGGCTACGGAGGCGGCTTCGGAGGCTTGGGCGGCTTCGGCGGCTACGGCGGCTTCGGCGGCTACGGCGGCTTCGGAGGCTTGGGCGGCTTCGGCGGCTACGGCGGACTGGGTCTTGGATTGGGTGGCTTCGGCGGCGGCTATGGCGGTGGCTATGGCGGTGGCTATGGCGGCTATGGCTACAACAAGTACTACTAAAACAACGGTACTTAACGCCAACCCTCAAGCTATATACGTAGATCTGTAGGAAAGGTTCTTCCTTTACACCATGATGATGATGATGATGATGATGATGATGATGATAATTATGAGGGTGACGATGACGATGACATAGCTATAGTCGTAGATATGTAGGAAAGGTTCTTCCTTTATACTATGATGATGATGATGATGATAATGATGATGATGATGATGATGATGATAATGATGACGGTTATGAAGACAATGATGATGATTATGATAGTGACGATGACGATGACATAGCTATAGTCGTAGGAAAGGTTCTTACTTTACACCATGATGATTATGATGATGATAATGATGAAGAAGATGATGATGATGACGATGATGATGATGGCGACGATGACGATGACATCAATGACGATAATTAATTACTAGCCTGAATAATATATTGACTGATCTTAGCCAATGGTCGCTATATTTGTCAAATGACTAAGAAACCTATGGAGGAATATATTAAATTAATTTTAATTAATTAGTTAGTCATTGTTTATGTGATGTTACTGAATTTGCTTTCAGGACAATGAAACTACAGTCATTCAATGTTGTCGACACTCCCAGCAAACGTTTACTTTGTGCTATGCATAGGCTAGTGATGTTTCATCTGGACAGTTTGCAATAAAGATTGGATTTGAAACGGCCAGCGTTGTTTTGTTGTATGCCTAATACCTGATTGGCGATTGTTACAACAATGAACTATACATGAACTATCAATAATGAACCAATCACTTTAAATAGAGTAATTTATCTTTCACTCTCCATCTCCTTTAAAATAGTCTTTAAACACTTCTCTCTCTCTCTCTCTCTCTCTCTATCTCTCTCTCTCTCTCTCTCTCTCTCTCTCTCTCTCTCTCTCTCCCCTTTAAAATAAGTCTTTAAACACTTCTCTCTCTCTCTCTCTCTCTCTCTCTCTCTCTCTCCTTTAAAATAAGTCTTTAAACACTTCTCTCTCTTAAAATAAGTCTTTAAACACTTCTCTCTCTCTCTCTCTCTCTCTCTCTCTCTCCTTTAAAATAAGTCTTTAAACACTTCTCTCTCTCTCTCTGAAAATAAGTCTTTAAACACTTTCTCTCTCTCTCTCTCTCTCTCTCTCCTTTAATATAAGTCTTTAAACACTTCTCTCTCCCTCTCTCTCTCTCTCTCTCTCTCTCTCTCTCTCTCTTAAAATAAGTCTTTAAACACTTCTCTCTCTCTCTCTCTCTCTCTCTCTCTCTCTCTCTCTCTCTCTCTCTCCTTTAAAATAAGTCTTTAAACACTTCTCTCTCTCTTAAAATAAGTCTTTAAACACTTCTCTCTCTCTCTCTCTCTTAAAATAAGTCTTTAAACACCTCTCTCTCTCTCTCTCCTTTAAAATAAGTCTTTAAACACTTCTCTCTCTCTCTCTCTCTCTCTCTCTCTCCTTTAAAATAAGTCTTTAAACACTTCTCTCTCTCTCTTAAAATAAGTCTTTAAACACTTCTCTCTCTCTCTCTCTCTTAAAATAAGTCTTTAAACACCTCTCTCTCTCTCTCTCTCTCTCTCTCTCCTTTAAAATAAGTCTTTAAACACTTCTCTCTCTCTCTCTCTCTCTTTCTCTCTCTCTCTCTCTCTCCCTCTCTCTCTTTCCTTTAAAATAAGTCTTTAAACACTTCTCTCTCTCTCTCTCTCTCTCTCTCTCTCCTTTAAAATAAGTCTTTAAACACTTCTCTCTCTTTCTCTCTCTCTCTCTCTCTCCTTTAAAATAAGTCTTTAAACACTTCTCTCTCTCTCACTCTCTCTCTCTCTCCTTTAAAATAAGTCTTTAAACACTTCTCTCTCTCTCTCCCTCTCTCTCTCTCCTTTAAAATAAGTCTTTAAACACTTCTCTCTCTCTCTCTCTCTCTCTCTCTCTCTCTCTCTCTCCTTTAAAATAAGTCTTTAAACACTTCTCTCTCTCTCTCTCTCTCTCTCTCTCTCTCTCTCTCTCTCTCCTTTAAAATAAGTCTTTAAACACCTCTCTCTCTCTCTCTCTCTCTCTCTCTCTCTCTCTCTCTCTCTCTCATTTAAAATAAGTCTTTAAACACTTCTCTCTCTTGCTCTCTCCTTTCCTCTCTCTCTTTCTTTCTCTCTCTCTCTCTCTCTCTCTCTCTCCCCATTAAAATAAGTCTTTAAACACTTCTCTCTCTCTCTCTCTCTCTCCATTAAAATAAGTCTTTAAACACTTCTCTCTCTCTCTCTCTCTCCTTTAAAATAAGTCTTTAAACACTTCTCTCTCTCTCTCTCTCTCTCTCTTTTTTCTCTCCATTAAAATAAGTCTTTAAACACTTCTCTCTCTCTCTCTCTCTCTCTCTCTCTCTCTCGCTCTCTCTCTCTCGCTCTGTCTTTTTGGAAAAAGTAGTGGGTTATTATTTGTTTCTATCAGCCAGTGATCTGTCTTTTTTCTGTCTCCCTGTATCTGCCTCTCTCTCTCTCTGTCTCTGTCTCTCTGTCTCTGTCTCTAACTCCATCTCTTTACGCACTGGTGTTTAAAGTAAAGTCCTTTAGAGAGGCATGGATACATTTCCCATATATTTCAAGCAAATAAGTAAGAAGAAGAACAATAAGAACAAGATCAAGGAGAAGGAAGAAGAACAAGAAGAAGAAGAAGAAGAAGAAGAAGAAGAAGAAGAAGAAGAAGAAGAAGAAGAAGAAGAAGAAGAAGAAGAAGAAGAAGAAGAAGAAGAAGAAGAACAAGAAGAAGAACAAAGAAGACCAATAATAAAACAAAATAA
>CM072516.1:46792591-46805091 GCA_036898135.1 Oncomelania hupensis
TATCTATCTATCTATCTATCTATCTATCTATCTATCTATCTATCTATCTATCTATCTATCTATCTATCTATCTATCTATCTATCTATCTATCTATCTATCTATCTATCTATCTATCTATCTATCTATCTGTCTGTCTGTCTGTCTGTCTGTCTGTCTGTCTGTCTGTCTGTCTGTCTGTCTGTCTATCTATCTATCTATCTATCTATAGCCTACATACAGTTTTGTTTGTGTTTTCCACATGAAGGTGGGGAAGGAGGGGAAAGGAGATGCGCAATGAGAAAACCGCCCTGGGGAACGAGAACGAGAATCTACAAAAATCACAAACTAATTAGAATCATTCCACACCCGAGGGCTTGCTGAAAATGCAATACGTTTTTTTTTTTCAATTAATACATGCCCTTGTTGTTGTTCTTCTTTTTGTATCTGGAAGTACTGTGGAACAGCACACCATATCTTAGGATCCACTCAATCGATTTTGACCAGACTTCTAAGGAACATATCGCAAAGCTGTGGCTGGCCTTCCGTACCATATTATTTGCTTGACCGAAAAGGTCAAGGTCACGGAGTCAGCTTGTTGCTAAACACATTTTTCGCAATATATAAAAAAAACTACTGAAGTGATTTTACTGTGTTCTGGAATATAATATAATGGGTTATCCTACAGTTGCTGTCTAGTTGTCATTCGGTCCGCTGTACATAATTTTACTTTTTTGTTCAAGACATACTGTTGGCCTTATCTCAAGAATAACTGACCGAAATTCATCCTTTTTACTTTCGTGAATACTTTAACTACTGCTAAACATGTTAGATCATTTGTATCTGTACTTTCTGAAAGGCTATCACCATTTTGGGTTAGTCAGTTAAAGTCAGTTTGAGCCCAAAAGCAAAATGCAAACAAAACAACAACAAAATCAGCATAATAAAATGTTTAATTCGCCCCATGAGAAGACTTTTGCCAACATTACAGTTTTGTTTGTGTTTTGGACATGTACTTGGGGATGGTTATCCCCGTCTGCCATATCGCCAATGGTTGGTGTAGACGTTAAACCTCAAAGTTAGAAAATGGGGAAGGAGGGGAAAGGAGACGGGCGGAGAGAAAATCGCCCTGGGAAGGAGAAAAATCAGTTATTAAAGAAACATAAATTTGATTGATTGGAGAGTCATCAGTCATTTGGAAATTAACATGATACCTTAATTTCAGAGTACAATTAGTCGATCGTGTGTGTACGTATGTGAGTGTGTGTCTGCGCGCGCGCGCGTGTGTGTGTGTGTGTGTGTGTGGAAGTGCGCGCGTGTACGTGGTGTTCTCTCTCTCTCACTTTCTCTCTCTGCTCAAGCGGTTCGGTAGATCTATTTATCTATCTATCTATCTATCTATCTATCTATCTATCTATCTATCTATCTATCTATCTATCTATCTATCTATCTATCTATCTATCTATCTATCTATCTATCTATCTATCTATCTATCTATCTATCTATCTATCTATCTATCTATCTATCTATCTATCTATCTATCTGTGTGTGTGTGGGTGTGTGCGCGTGTGTGTGTGTCTTCATGTAAGCCGTGGTTGTGTGTGTGTTATGTGGTGGGGGAGTGGAGGGGGGTGGCTATATGTGTAGATGCACGTTCATATTGTCAATTGTTAGATATCATAGTTCCTCGTTAATTTTACATTTATTTAATGTTTATTGCTTTTGTTCTGAATTTATTTATGAAGGACTAGCTTTATATAATGCTATTATCCTAATTGAAGATTTCAGTTTTGACCTCTCTCTCTCTCTCTCTCTCTCTCTCTCTCTCTTTCTCCCTCTCTCTCTCCTTGGGTCTCTCTCTGTGTTTGTGATTGCGTGTATGTGTGTTTACATGCGCAAATGTGTGTGAGTATGTGTTTGTATGCGTCTGTGCGCATCTATAGTAATTTTGTCATTGATCGTGATAGCATGAAATGACATTGAATCATTCATCGTAAGCACACACATACACACACATACACACACACCACACACACACACAGAGAGAAACACACACACACACGCACGCACGCACTCACGCGCACACACACAATTCAAACAGCAAACAACATCAGTAAACATTTTTTTTTTAAAATATGAAATAATATAAATTGTTAAAGTGCGTAAATATTTGCAATGAATGAGCGACCGACATCGTTTAGCAGCGCAGACTGAAGCATTCCACACCCTAAGGAGACCCTCGACCGATTTTGACGATACTTCACAGGAACATTATGTAGGCATGTGGCCTGCTTTTCGTGTCATCATATTATTTGCTTTACCGAAAAGGCCAATGTCTCTGGAGTCAGCTTGTTGCAAAAACACATTTTGCGCAATTTCTCAAATACGACTGAAGCGATTTTGTTGGATTTGGGGATATAGGTACTTGAAATAATGGGTTTACCCTAAAGTTGCAGTCCAGTTGTCAGTCGGCCGTTGCTCGGAATATCACTTTTTTGCATAAGAAACACATTTGGACTTGTTTCAAAAATAACGTAACCAAAATTTATCATTTTTACTTTGTGGATACTTTAACTCCTGCTAAATATGTCAGGTCATACGTATCTGTTCTTTCTCAAATCAAAGTTATTTTCCTCTAACATTTTATAAACACGATTTGCGTGGTATCTAAAACTTGGCTGTGCCGATTTTCATAAAGTTTCGTTTGCAGATTATTCATATCGTTTTCATTTTGCTTCTTTGGGATAAAACCGAGTGACAACAACGCAAATAAAATGGAACCCTTATGGAAATGTTTATCTTCCTGTTATGAGAATGTGTTTGTATCTGGAAATACATTTCAGTGTCTTGCCATCTTTTTTCTTCTATATTTTTTAAGAGTTGGGAGAGGGGGAGGAAGGAGATGACGGGGATCGGATAAGTGGAGATGGAAAGGGAGCGATAGAGGTGGGGGTGCGGAAGTGGGGTAGTGGTTTCCATATTGACACAAGTTTCAAAGACGTGACACAGCAGTAACCGACTCACGTATTGCGAGCCCTCCGATGTGCACCGGGGATAGGTGGGATGACTGGGAGGGAAGAAGGGGAGGGGTGGCGATAATCGTGGAGGATACAATTTTTGGACAATTAATGTTAACATTTTAGGGACAAACAAAAAAACATAGTTTAAAAAACCAACTTGGAAAACACATTTAAACAGATTTTTTACCTGTGTGCTTGATCGATCATCCGCCTGTAGTAGAAAGACCCTTGGGCTGATCTTGCGCGTCCATGAAGGAGTATAAATAAGGGGCGATTCGGACAGTCACCCATTGTCAATCGAGTTCCTCTCTTTCCCACCGCTGACAGAAGGCTCACCCAGGCTTCAAAACCCAAGTAAGTGATCTCTTTCGTTGTTCACTGACACCTACTTTGTCAAAAATATTAAATGCATGTTGAATGAATTTGTAGAAGATAATACAAAAATCAGCATTGATTTGTCAAAGGTAACAACAGAAAACAAGACTTGATTTGTTAAAGATAATAACAGGAGTCAAGATTTAATTATCAATGGTAATACAGAAATCGGGAATGATTTGTCAAAGGTAATACAGAAGTCAGGATTGATTTGTCAAAGGTAAAGATCCTGACACATGTGTAACAGTGATTGCCAGAGCAAAACATAAATATCCAAGGCAAGCACTTCTGGGTCCTTTTTCTACTCAGCCGTTCAGCTGTTTAGTTCAATCCTGCGCGTAGAATCGCCGTATCTATCTATCTATCTATCTATCTATCTATCTATCTATCTATCTATCTATCTATCTATCTATCTATCTATCTATCTATCTATCTATCTATCTATCTATCTATCTATCTATCTATCTATCTATCTATCTATCTATCTATCTATCTATCTATCTATCTATCTATCTATCTATCTATCTATCTATCTATCTATCTATCTATCTATCTATCTATCTATCTATCTATCTATCTATCTATCTATCTATCTATCTATCTATCTATCTATCTATCTATCTATCTATCTATCTATCTATCTATCTATCTATCTATCTATCTATCTATCTATCTATCTATCTATCTATCTATCTATCTATCTATCTATCTATCTATCTATCTATCTATCTAAACATAGCCTATATATATTATACATCATTTTGATGTGTGTTGAAGTCCCTCATCATAAACAAGGTTTGTTGTGTGTCCAGCCTCTCATCATGAACAAGGTGGCAGTTCTTGTCGCGCTGATGGCAATGCTGGCTATGGCCGCTGCCTCTGGCTACTACCCCGTCAAAACAGTCGGCATCCCCATCCCCGTCCCAGTTAAGGTCAAGGGCTATGGCTATGGCGGTTATGGCGGTTATGGCGGCTATGGTGGCTACGGAGGCGGCTTCGGAGGTTTCGGCGGCTACGGCGGCTTCGGAGGCTTGGGCGGCTTCGGCGGCTACGGCGGCTTCGGCGGCTACGGCGGACTGGGTCTTGGATTGGGTGGCTTCGGCGGCGGCTATGGCGGGGGCTATGGCGGCTATGGCTACAACAAATACTACTAGAACAACGGTACTTAACGCCAACCCTCAAGCTATAGACGTAGATCTGTAGGAAAGGTTCTTCCTTTACACCATGATGATGATGATGATGATGATGATGATGATGATAATTATGAGGGTGACGATGACGATGACATAGCTATAGTCGTAGATATGTAGGAAAGGTTCTTCCTTTACACCGTGATGATGATGATGATGATGATGATGATGATGATGATGATGATGATGATGATGATGATGATGATGATGATGATGATGATGACATCAATGATGATAATTAATTCCTAGCCTTAATAATTTATTGAAAGATCTTATCAAATTTTCGCTTTAATTGTCAAATGACTAAAAAACCTATGGATGAACATATTAAATTAATTTTTGTTAGTTAGTCATTGTTTATATGATGTTACTGAATTTGATTTCAGGACGATGGAACTACAGTCATTCAATGTTGTCGACACTCCCAGCAAACGTTTACACTGCGCTATGCATAGTCTATTGATGTTTCATCTGGACATTGTGCAATAAAGATTGGATTTGAAACAACCAGCGTTGTTTTGTTGTATACTATAATACCTGACTGGTGCTTGTTACAACAATGAACTATACCTGAGCAATCAACAATGAACCAACCATTTTAAATAAGTCTAGAGAAGTTTCTCCCTCACTCTCTCTCCTTTAAAATAAATCTTTAAAAAGTTCCTCACTCTCTCTCACTCTCTCTGTCTCTCTCTCGTGTCTATCTAGAAAACGTATGGGTATGTATTTGTTTCTATCAGCCAGTAATCTGTCTTTATTTCAGTCTCCTTGTATCTGCCTCTATCTCTCTGTCTCTCTCTCTCTAACTCCATCTCCTCACACATTGGTGTGTAAAGTAAGGTTCTTTAGACAGGCATTGATACTTACCCAATACCTTTCAAGCAAATAGCAAAGAAGAAGAAAGAAGGAGAACAGGAAGACGAACAATAAGAACAAGATGAAGGAGAAGGAAAAAGAAGAAGAAGAAGAAGAAGAAGAAGAAGAAGAAGAAGAAGAAGAAGAAGAAGAAGAAGAAGAAGAAGAAGAAGAAGAAGAACAAGAAGAAGAAGAAGAACAAGAACAAGAACAAGAACAAGAAGAAGAAGAAGAAGAAGAAGAACAAGAACAAGAACAAGAACAAGAAGAACAAGAACAAGAAGAAGAACAAGAACAAGAACAAGAAGAAGAACAAGAAGACCAATAATAAAACAATTAATAGTGAAAAAATTATAGTGTTACATGTTTTATCATTCGTCGAACAAACGTTGATGCATGTGATCATGGCTATAAAATATAGCGTCTTTATCCGTTTTAAGGATTTATTTGAGGCGTCTCGTCCTTGTTAAGTAAACAAACAACCATGCCCACTATATACACACTTTCGCTGCAGTGCTAATTTCAGAATCAATCTTGATACTATTAATAGGCGCATGAACCAATGAATGTATCGATTTAAATCAAAACCATATTATTCAAAACTGGTCATTTTAGGTTTTAATCTATTGTTTTTCTTGTGATGGGTCAACATGCACTGTCAATTTGAAAAGGATCTGTGCAGACTAGGCTGAAATGTGTGGTTAGGGATTTCTCTAATGAAACATTCAGTATTTATTGCTTTGTGGGATGAAATCGTCTGCAATGGGTTAATACGTCTCTCTCTCTATCTCTCTTTCTCTCTCTCTCTCCACTCACACACACACACACACACACACATATATATATATATATATATATATATATATATATATATACACACACACCTAACCAACACCTCCATCTATACACACAAACATATCTATAGTAGGCACAGTTATATTTAATTTACTTTACCTAGGATGAGACACCTCAAATAAATCTTTAAAGCGGATACAGATGCCTGATATCTCTCTCTCTCTCTCTCTCTCTCTCTCTCTCCATATATATATATATATAGAAAGATATATATATATATATATATATATATATATATATATATATATATATATATATATATATATATATATATATATATATATATATATATATATATATATATATATATATATATATATATATATATATATATATATATATATGAGGCATCTGTATCCGCTTTAAAGATTTATTTGAGGTGTCTCATCCTAGGTAAAGTAAATTAAATATAACTGTGCCTACTATAGATATGTTTGTGTGTATAGATGGAGGTGTTGGTTAGGTGTGTGTATGTGTGTGTTTGTAGGGGGGGTGTCTATGTTTAATATTAACATTCTTAATTCTTAGATATTATAGTTCCTTGTGAGTGAATTTCACAATTATTTCATGTTTTATTGCTTTTGTTCTGATTTTTTGTTTGGAAGGACTAGCTCAAAGACGTTTCCATAGGACCAAATGCTATTATCCTAATTGAAGGTTTCAGCTTTGACCTCTCTCTCCTTCTTTCTCTCTCTTTTTCGCTCTCTCTCCCTCTTTCTCTCTCTTTTTGCTCTCTCTCTCTCATTCTCTCTCTCTGTGTGCATGTGTGTGCGTATATGTGTGTTTACATGCGCGCATGTGTGTATGAGTGTGAATGCGTCTGAGCACATCTATAATAAACGTAAAATCATGAAATGACATTGAATCAATCATTGTATGCACAAACACACACACACACACACAAACACATACTCACTCACACACACACACCCATGCCCACACATGCACGCACGCATGCACTCACATACACAACACAAACAACAAACTACATCAATAAACCTCTTTTACAATATGAGCAGCGCATCATTCCACACCCGATGGCTTGCTGAAAGTACAAAACCAATTATTACAAATAATATATATATATATCTCAGCTTTACTGAATTCCAGACATATTTGTCAATACAAATTAACTCATCATTTTGTTTTGGCGTTATCAGCTGGAAAAACTACAGATAAGACGACAGACAAATGTCCAGAATCAGTTCTATCACAAACAGTCAAATTACATTTATCAAAAACAACGGCAAGTAATTCAGCAGAAATCTCACTGCAACCATTATCACTGATGATCGTGTAGCGGCCTTCTTGGTCGCCATAACACACTCCATTTAAAATACATAAACCCAGTGCAGTGCACATTCTCAACAAAGCCTTGCCAAAACTATTTACCGTTGAATCTTGAGAGCGTCTACTAACAATTCAAGATAATTTAATTTATTGCCTAATGAATAATACACAAGGAATGCATTTGGTCAATACTGCAGCACCACACACAAAAGCACATATAAAACATAGTGAACACGTGAACACGCTGACAGCAAATCACAATAAAAGGATAAAAAGATAAAGTCATAAAACAGATGAACTGTACAAAATGGCAAATATATATTTGCTAGTCAACACATACACACACACGCACACACACACCCACACACCCCCCCACACACACACGCATTGCTGAATCCTAGCCATCTAGTTTTCACACCCCCCCATTAATCCATTCGACCTCGTGTTACTTTACACATACAAAATATCTTTACCCAAACCAAATAAAGATTTACCAATCACAAACAATAGAAAAAAAGGGTGTTCACTTTTATTTCTGTGACATAAGGTAAAAACTCATTTTTTACAAAACAAATGACATCACCAGAGGGCCTTCCTGTATCAGACAATTTTTTAGAGGGTTGACAAAAAGCTTTGTAACCAGACAGAAAATCGTCCTGTAAAGAGACCCTAAAAGTTTCTACCAGACAAACAAAACTAAAGTTTAGTTTAGTTTAGTTTAGTTGGGAGGGGCTTGTATAAGCCTCGCGGCTTTTTGAATGTCCCTTTTATTTTGGGCATTTTTACTTGTCCGGTTCCATTTGCAGTTGTTAGGGGAATACTAAAGATAGTATGCTAATTGGTCATCATACTCAACTTTTGATTTCTGTATGGAAATGACCTTTTCCAGAAGATTTTTTATAAGTGTTCAGGTTGTTAGCTCTTTTAGTATCAACTGGCAATTTATTCCATATGGGCGCAACTCTGTAGGAGAATGAGTATTTTCTTTTGTTTGTGCGGCAATGTCTTAAAAGAATATTGTCCTGTGAATTTCTTGTTCTAGAGTTAGTATTCAACTGAAACAAAGTGTTAACATCAATGTTGTCAATCCCATTAAAAATCTTGTAAGTTTGGATCAGGTCACCTCTCAATCTTCTAAATTTAAGAGAGGGCAAATCCAAAACTCTTAATCTCTCTGAGTATGGCAATTGTCTCAGCGATTTAATCATCCGAGTCGCTCTTCTTTGTACTCTCTCTAAGGCAGATAGATGACTGCTTCTTAAGATACGGAAACCAGATCGCATTCGCATATTCAAGATGTGGCCTTACATGCGATGTATACAGGCGGGTTAAGGTATCACTATCCAAGTAAGAAAAAGATCGGCGTATGATACCGAGCATTTTATTAGCATTGGAAATTGCATTGTTTATGTGTTTATCAAAGTTTAGGTTTGTATCAAAAGTAACCCCCAAATCTTTTTCCTCACTAACAACGACTCGTTATAAACATTGCATGTAGGCCTAAGCCTATGTTCATTGTGAGTTACTACGCTAGAGTGCGTAGCAAACAAGCGTGCACGTGAACTACTATCAACGTCTTGCAACCCATTAATCAACCATCATTAGTAGCACGTGAACAATGTTCTATTGAATAATTCGCTGATGATTCGGAACTATATTCCAAAATTCCAGTTGATTGTGATGCTGCTGTTGCAGCCGTCAGAAATGTCGAGCAGTGCTGTCTTGAGATCAAGATGTGGATGAATGCGAACAAGTTGAAACTGAATGAACAGAAGACAGAAGCTTTGCTATGTGGACCGCGAATTAGAAGACAATCTTGTCCCTTCCAGTCCCTGCGGGTCGGTGATGCTGACATTCAGTTCTCTCCTTTTGTAAAGACTCTTGGCCTTGTGCTTGACTGTGACCTTTCACTTGAACAGCATGTTTCCGCAGTAGTGAGATCCTGTTTCTTTCATTTAAGAGCTCTTGGTAAAATCCATTCTTCTCTGACTCGTAGTGCAGCAACACTGTTGCTGTCTCTTTGGTCTTGTCAAGACTAGACTATTGCAACAGCCTTCTTGCCAATCTGCCTAAAACACAGATCAAACGCCTCCAATCTGCGCAGAATTCTGCAGCTCGATTGGTCACAAAAAGTCGTAAATCAGTCCATATCACCCCCATTCTTGAGCAACTCCATTGGCTTCCTGTCCACAAACGCATTAAACACAAACTGCTTTCAGTTGCCTATCGCGCAGTTAAAGAGCACACTCCTGAATACCTGTTCGAACTTCTGAATGTGTACGAACCATCTCGCAGCCACCGCTCAGCTTCCAAGTCTTTATTTGTTGTTCCTGGGCAACAAGCAGTGTAGGACTAAGAGGTATGGCCAGAGGTCTTTCAGATACACTGCACCGGTCTGGTGGAATGCTCTTCCAGAAGGCATAAAGAGAGCAGACTCTGTCGGTGCATTTCGCAGAAACTTGAAAACACATTTCTTCTCTTCTTGCTAATCTGGATGTATAATTATCTGATCTCATCCCAATTTCATAAGTCACTGCGTGAAAGTTTTGCATAAATGTTAATTGACTGGTCTGCCTGCTAGAATGTGTTGAGTGATAGTGAAGAAGTTAAAATGTTAAGTTATGATGTATGCACCCTTCCCGCCACTGTGTGTGTGTGTGTGTGTGTTTGTGTGTGTGTGTTTATCCACCTCCCTCCCACCAGCGCTGCGATCATGCCCGTCGGCGTGGAGATATTTACGCGCTTTATAAATTATTCATTCATTCATTCATAATTGGTTGCACACTATTTGTGCACACTATCAAAATACACAGTACTGGACTGAGAATAAGCAGAAGAACAAGCAAGTGTATTAATTTCAAAATCACAACAGCAACAATTTTGATCAACTGAAGACTCACAAATAACATTAGGTCCATGAACAACACCAGTAGGCCTGTCAACAACGCCAGGAGGCCTATGAACAATACCAGTTGGCCTGTCAACTATATTACAAAAGCTAGAAGAGAAGTTTTCAAAGAAGGGTCCTCATGGCTATATACAGAACCACCACACTCGTCACATCATCCACACCTCCGGAGCTGCCACTCCTTTATTGTCCTCCCTCACCTCCCAGTTCTGTCATCCCTGCCTCAATCACACTATTACCAGCCTCTCAAAGAAACCATCGCCTACCTTCCACTACCAAATGGTCATGTACCACCATCACTCTCTGTCCTGCACTTCCTTATTCTTTGGCAAACCTGGATAAGCATCTTCCTTATCTCTCACACCACTAGAAAAATCTTCACCAATGAAAATATTAGTTCCTTTCAATTTTGGTTTCGCTTTCAGGATCTACATGTTGTCCTTGTAGGCTACAACACACATTTTGCAATCAGAGGCAAGGCAATGCAAGGCAAGGCAAGGCAAATTTATTCCAGAAAAACCCATTAAGGGCACATGGACATGGTTAAAATAATATACACAAACATGCACAATAATTAATTAACATTTTAGATTAAAAAATAAAATAAAAATTTTAAACTATTTATTTATACAGCGGAATAGCGTGGAGTGGGGGGAGGTGGCAGGGGGAGTTATGGAGTGGGGAAAAGAAGAAAAAAGAACTTGATTGGGGACAACAACTATGAATCATAACTAACAATACAATTCAACCTAAACACATCAATGACAAACTACTGGAATAATTTTTATTACACATAACCTGTCAACATCAGAACTATATTAATTTTTGACATGGGATAAAAACGTTACATTTGTTTAATTATTAATTTCATTAGACTTACAAGCTTTAATAATTCTGACTTTTTGTTAGATGACAATAATTCTTTAAATTTGATGGCATTGGGATATCTATAATGGTATGATTTTAATAAATCTCTTCTCGAGTTACAAAAATGTGAACACAAAAATAAATAATGAAACTCATCACCAAGATCGCCACTATTACATTTTTGACATACACGTTCGTGTCTAGGAATGTTAAAATATCGGCCTCTCTGCACTGGCATTCTGTGGTTAAGTGTCCTAAACTTTAGAACAGATATTGCAAGATTTGTTGGTAGAACATGCAAATATTTTTCAAATTAAAAATGTAGCTTAAACATTCGATAATTATAGTAAAATTCATTATTGTTTATTTCCTCGAACCAGCCTTGAATAAACTGATCATGTAGGCGTTGTTTAATTGTACACTTAAAAACTGACGCAGAAGGCATAACATTGGTTAGCCCCTGATTTAACCAAAAATTACCAAGTCCTAGATTATTTAACTCTTTCCGCACTGAATCGAGGAATGAAGATTTATAACCTTTATGCAAATCAATGTGAAACAAAAAAGTGTACATAACGCTGGACAATTTATTACTGTTATCAGGGTGAACAAGCTTATACCAAAAATTTAACATTCTTTGCTTTGCCTGTAACTCCAGAGGAACTTGCCCTAATTCACCAACAATCATTTGAGAAGGAGTAGACTTACCCAGCTTTAAAATTAGTTTATAAAAGGTGAACTGGGTTTGGTACCCACTCGATGCACCTGGTCAAACTGAATAGTGTTTACTAAATCGAGTTTATCTTTCAGCAGATTACGTAACCTAATTTCACACGTGACACTGGTTTCATCTTAACCTTGTTCCCTGTACATTTAAAAAAAAAAGCTAATTGTTTTGTCTAGATCTATTCTCTAATTCATCTGTGCTCCATGCTATTCATACTTTCCATCAATATATCGTTCTTCTTTTTCAATTCACAGTGTTCTCAGAGTTCAACACTTCCACCCTTTCCTTCAGCTCGTTAACGTCAGTCTGCAACTGACCCATCCGCTTCCATCACCAAGCTGCGTCGCATCCGCAACAACGAGGCGCATCCCCTGCATGACGCAGTCGCTGCCTGTGTCTCCCGGCGCAGCGAGGGGCGCTTCCTCTCTATGAAGTG
>CM072516.1:46807591-46860091 GCA_036898135.1 Oncomelania hupensis
GTTTTGCGTGGAATCTAAAAATTGGCTCTGCAGATCTTGACAAAGTTTTGTTTGCAGATAATTGAGATAGTGTCCTATCATTCAACGTGTTCATTTTGCTTCCTTAGGATAGCGCCGAGTCACAACACCGACATGAGAATTAACCCTTTGGAAAAATGTTTATCTTTCGGTTATGAGTGTGTTTGTGTCTGGAAATACATTTCAATGGCTTGCCATCTTGTTTCTTATAATTGTTTTGAGGGTTGGGAGAGGGGAAAGAGGGTGTTGAGGGAGATTGGATGGGTGGAGATGGAAGAGGAGTGATGGAGGTGAGAGTGTGGGGGGTGTCCATATTGACACAAATATTAACTCACGTATGGAGAGCCCACAGCAGGTCAAGGCACCAACTTACCTGCTCCATATGCACCGAGGATAGGTGGGATGACTAGGGTGGAGAAGGTGGGGGGGGGGAATAGGGACACACAAAAAATAGTTAGTGTTTCAAAAAAAAAAAAAAAACAACGTACGTGGAACACACATTTTAAAAGATTTTTGAATGTGTGCTTGATCGATCATCCCCCTCTAGCAGAAAGACCCCTAGGCTAATCTTCCGCGTCCATGAAGGAGTATAAATAAGGGGCAATGCAGACAGTCACCTATCGTCAATCGAGTTCCTCTCTTTCCCACCGCTGACAGAAGGCTCACCCAGGCTTCAAAACCCAAGTAAGTGATCTCTTTCGTTGTTCACGGACACATACTTTGTCAAAAATATTAAATGCATGATGAATAAATTTGTAGAAGGTAGTAAAAAAAACAGTAGGACTGATTTGTCAAAGGTAACAACAGAAAACGGGATTAGATTTGCTAAAGACAATAACAGAAATCAAGATGGAATTATCAAAGGTAATACAGAAATCGGGAATGATTTGTCAAAGGCAATACAGAAATCAAGATTGATTTGTCAAAGGTAAAGGTCCTGACGCAAATATGAAATGTGTAACAGTGATTGCCAGAGCAACACATAAACATACCAAGCAAGCACTTCTGGGTCCTTTTCGTCCTCGGCCGTTCAGCTGTTTGAAGCGTTAGACCGTGTGCATCAAGCACCAGGTTGATGCCTTGAGCTATGTCCGTTCAATCCTTCGCCTAGAGTCGCTCTGCGACCTAGAAAAGCGCTGTATGATAAGAACAGTTCATGCATGTACATCATTTTGTTGTGTGTGCAGCCCCTCATCATGAACAAGGTGGCAGTTCTTGTAGCGCTGATGGCAATGCTGGCTATGGCCGCTGCCTACTACCCCGTCAAAACAGTCGGCATTCCCATCCCCGTCCCAGTTAAGGTCAAGGGCTATGGCTATGGCGGCTATGGAGGCTACGGTGGCTACGGAGGCGGCTTCGGAGGCTTGGGCGGCTTCGGAGGCTACGGCGGCTTCGGAGGCCTTGGCGGCTTCGGCGGCTATGGCGGACTGGGTCTTGGATTGGGTGGCTTCGGCGGCGGCTATGGCGGTGGCTATGGCGGCTATGGCTACAACAAATACTACTAGAACAACGGTAATTAACGCCAACCCTCAAGCTATAGTCGTAGATCCTTTACACCATAATGATGATAATGAAGAAGAAGATGATGATGATGACGATGACGATGACATCAATGATGATAAGTAATTCCTAACCTGAAACATTTATTGACTGATCTTAGCCAATGGTCGCTTTATTTGTCAAATGACTAAGAAACCTATATTAAATTAATTTTAATTAGTTAGTCATTGTTTATATGATGTTTCTCAATTTAATTTCAGGACGATGGAACTACAGTCATGCAATGTTGTCGACACTCCCAGCAAAGGTTTACACTATGCTATGCATAGTCTATTGATGTTTCATCTGGACAGTTTGCAATAAAGATTGGATTGAAACTGCCAGCGTTGTTTTATTGTATATTTAATATGTGACTGGTGCTTGTTACTACAATGAACTCTATGTGAGCCATCAATAATGAAACAAACACTTTAAATATGTCTAGAGAAATTTCTCTCTCTCTCTCTCTCTCTCTCTCTCTCTCTCTCTCTCTCTCTCTCTCTCACTCTCTCTGTGTCTGGAAAAAGTAGTCGGAATGTATTTGTTTCTATCAGCCAGTGATCTGTCATTATTTCAGTCTCCCTGTATCTGCCTCTATCTCTCTGTCTCTGTCTCTCTCTCTCTCTCTCTAACTCCATCTCTTCACACACTGGTGTGTAAAGTAAGGTCCTTTAGACAACAATGGATACCTTACCCAATATCTTTCAAGCAAATAGCAAAGAAGAAGAAGAAAGAAGGAGAACAAGAAGAAAAAAAAGATGAAGGAGAAGGAAGAAGAAGTAAAAGAAGAAGAAGTGAAAGAAGAAGAACAAGAAGACCAATAATAAAACAATTAATAGGGAAAGAAAGTGTTTATGTTTTATCAATCGTCGATTCAGCCCAAGATGCTTGAATATTGATATGTGCAATTCTAATTCGTTTATCCACGCAGCCTATTCATTCAGCCACATGAGAGGAGTCGGAGTATAAAGTTTTCCAACGTTATTCAGCAAACACCAACTGCATACAAGATCGCTTTTTGAAAATCACTCAAAAAAAATCATTTTTAGCAAGCATACAGTGCATTACTTATATAGCCTTTCAATAATCTCAAAGAAACTTAGAACATTCCAGAATGACGAAATAACACTGAATCAAATAAAACTCGTTCCGGGAACTACGCACTGTCCGAGGTCATGGAACCTTCCTCAGCTCAGTTTAGAAGATTTCCTTAGCTGTTACCAGACAGATCTGGAACTTTCGATTGATAACAAACAAGTGTCTCCAGAAAATTCTCCACGAGACTACAACAATATTAATCGCCGTAAACTATCAGCATTATACAAAGCTTTTTCTAGAAACAGTGCAAAATTAAATCAATGATATACACGCTATCATACATCACTGCATTGAACAAACATTCTGTCAGACAAATGTCGATAGGTTTAATATACTGTACCGATTGTCGGTACTACCATAATAGTAGTCCTTTGGTCACTTGACGCTGCTGACAAACAATACAACTAGGATTGGACGATGTAATATAAAATACCGTCACAGAGACGGGGGAAAATGTCAATGCGATCAAACTTTGATGCATGTGGTCATGACTATAAAATATAGCATTTTTATCCGCTTTAAGGATTTATTCAACTGTGACTACTATAAACACACTTTCGCCGCAGTGCTAATTTCAGAATAAACCTTGATACTATAAATAGGCACATGAACCAATGAATTCAAAAAAGTTCATTTTAGGTTTAATCTATTCTTTTTTTTGTGATGGGGCAAAATGCACTGTCAATTTGATAACGATCTGTGCAGCCTATGCTGAAATGTGTGGTCAGGGATTTCTTTAATTAAACATTCAGTATGTAATGCTTTGTGGGATAAAATCGTCTGCAATGGGTTAATTTAGTTTTAGTACTGTGGATGAGTACTGCTGCAGTCTTCTTCAAGTGAGCATAGGAGAGAGAGAGTATGTGAGAGGTTGAAGGAAAATCCTCCTGAGCGGAGAGAGGGCAGTAGGGATGAGGGAGGGGAATAAAACAAAAACCCACCAATCTCTGAACATTCAAATAAAATTTCATGTGAAGTAATTATATGAATCGTAAATCTTCCTTCTGTCAATCACAGGGACAACATTTCGGATTCCATTGCTGTGAAACCCACGAAATAAGATATAAGACACAAAAAATGTTTTTTGTCCACAACATTACACTGAAAATGTTACATCCGGCCATCCAATACAAAAAGAATAACAATGAAGCGAATAACTATCGATGGTGACAATGACGACGACGACGACGACCGACGATGATGATGATGATGATGATGATGATGATGATGATGATGATGATGATGATGATGATGATGATGATGATGATGATGATGATGATGATGATGATGATGATGATGATGTTATAGCTTCTTTACAGTGTGTGACATACATTGGCGTGAACAAATATTGCTGTACAACAAGTGCACTCTGTACGACAGAGGTTCAGAAACAGTGATCCCACAGAATTAGCACTTTTTACTTTTCCATTAATTTATTGGCCTTGTCTGGCCTAACCCGATTGTAGGTGTGCTTGTTTGGACATGTTATTGAAGCTATCTCTATGTGGGACAATCTACATCTGTCGACATCAACATCAAGTTTCAGTCGCCGGTTTTCTATGGCGATGGTTATGGGATTCCATTCTCGCAAGAGACTATCTTACGTGATTTAGGTTAGAGACTTTTCAGGTAACCGACGGTTTCTCCGGGTTCTCCGAGTTCCTCCCTCCGTTCAATATTGGTTAGTTAGTTAGTTATTCATTGCTTACAGGGGCCAACGGACTGTAAGGAGCCGAATCAGGACCACAAAATCAGGATCACAACTTGTTGAAAGAGGACTCACACCTGCTCCGCATAAAAGATCTACTGAAACAACCCTAGTGTTAACACTGAAGGCACCAAC
Organism: Oncomelania hupensis; assembly: GCA_036898135.1. Taxonomy (NCBI): domain Eukaryota; kingdom Metazoa; phylum Mollusca; class Gastropoda; order Littorinimorpha; family Pomatiopsidae; genus Oncomelania; species Oncomelania hupensis. The sequence continues at coordinate 46,812,090 of CM072516.1, forward strand.
CGGTCATTGTACAATAAAGGCATCCCATGGAGTGGACGCTGAGGTTATACTCTAATTTATCAAACCGCCGTTCACAAAAATAAAATAGATTACAAACATCTGTATAAAATATCAACAAAACATATGCATATAAAATGCCTGCATTGCTAATAATAATATCAGAGGAAGCCCTAATGACTATTTGGCAGAAAGAATCCAATATTCCCAAGATGATACAACAAACGTCATACACAATTGAGAGTTTTGTCTCAGAAGAGTTTTGAAAAGAAAAAAGGTAGATGACTGGTCTAGCGAAGAAGAATATAGTATAGTAGATTGATAGAACAAATTAAGAATGAGAAAGAACACATGAGAAAGACAGTGACAGTGAGATTTTAAAGCACTCAATTTCCAGAAAGTGGGGATACTATTTATACAGAAACCCCCGGCACCAACACTTGGGATTCAATAATGATGTTGATTGCAGTAATCCATAACTTCTAAAAGGAAATACTTTGGGTCTTCTAATAGCACCTAGCTATTTGAGTGATGAATGTGTGTTTGTTGTGTATGTAGCATTTTCTATAACATATCAGTGTGTGTTGGTTACAATCACCGCTCTTTGAATATGATTTAGGAATAAGCCGCCTATTACATCTAGTAGTAGTAGTGAAGGAAGTAGTAGTAGTAGTAATAGTAGGAGTAGTAGGAGTAGTAGTAGTAGTAGTCTTAATTATCCTCTGTTGACGATTTTGTGTTTGGAATTTTGAATCCTGCTTTCATTGGTTCAGTGACTAACCAAATATGTTCTATATTTATTCATAGCTTTGAAACAAATTGTAATGCTCAAGATTCAGACATTGCCAGTTTATTTGTTGACAGATTTTTTTTCCATAATTAATTTTGTGGCGGCAGTCTCTGAGACAAATTCCGCTAGTTGCAGGAAAAGTACACACCGGAGTCGACATTGAATGACTGTTTTGATAGTTTTCCCATCCATGCCTCTCTCTCTCTCTCTCTCTCTCTCTCTCTCTCTCTCCTCTCTCTCTCTCTCTCTCTCTCTCTCTCTCTCTCTCTCTCTCTCTGTGTGTGCCGTGTGTGTTTGTGGGTGAGTGAATGGGTGTGAGCTTGTGTATGTTCTCAAGGCCTGTGGTCCCCTACCCTACCACCACCACAACAACCCACCAACACCCCCCATATCTTCACAGGTCTACCTTCCTCTCTTAGTGTTATCCATGGTCTATGTAACGATAAACCTTCACCGTCATATCATAACCACCACCACCACCACTACCACCATTTTGGGCTAGTCAGTTAAAGTCAGTTTGAGCTCTAAAACAAAATGCAAACGAAACAACAACAACATCAACCTAATAAAATGTTTAATTCGCGCCATGAAAAGACTATTTGCATACATACAGTTTCGTTTGCGTTTTTTTAAATGGAAGGAGAGAAAGGAGACGCGCAGAGAGAAAACTGCCCTGGGGAATCAGAGGAATCATTGACAAAAATCACAAACCAATTTGATTGGCTGACAAGCAAGAAGAGTCATCAGTTATTTTAAAATTAATATGATACCCTAAGGTCAGAGGACAATAAGTCGATCGTGTGTGTATGTGTGTGTTTGTTGTGTGAGTGTGCGAGGGCACTTGTGTACGTGGTGTTCTCTCTCTCTTGTCAGGCAGTTCGGAAAATACGTCTCTCTCTCTCTTTCTCTCTCTCTCTCCACACACACACACAAACCCACACACACACACACATATATATATATATATATATATATATATATATATATATATATATATATATATATATATATATATATATATATATATATATATATATATAGTAATTTTGTCATTGATCGTAAAATCGTGAAATGACATTGAATCAATCATTGTATGTACACAAACACACACACACACACACACTCACACACGCAGGCACGCATTCACACACACAACACAAACAACAAACTACATCAGTAAACCTGATTTAAAATATAATATAAACTGTTAATGTGCGCAACTATTTGCAATGAATGAGTGACGGACATCGTGCAGCAGCGCTGAATCATTCCACACCCGAGGGCTTGCTGAAAGTACAATACCATTTTTTACAATTAATATATGAGAATTAACCCTTTTGAAAATGTTTATCTTTCGCTTATGAGTGTGTTTGTGTCTGGAAATACATTTCAATGGCTTGCCATCTCGTTTTTTGTAATTGGTGTGAGGGTTGTTAGAGGGGGAAGAGGGTGGTGAGGGGGATTGGGTGGTTGGAGATGGATGAGGAGTGATGGAGGTGGGAGTGTGGGGGTGTCCATTTTGACACAATTATCAAAGACGTGACACAGCATTAACCTACTCACGTTTTGTGAGAGCCCACAGCAGCTCAAGGCAACAACTTACCTGCTCTATTTGAATCGGGGATATGTGGGATGACTAGGGGGAAGGGGGGAATCATCGTGGAGGATACCATTTTTGGACAATTAATGTTAAAATTTTAGGGACACGCACAAAATAGTTTGTTTTAAAAAAACAAACAAACGTGGAAGACACATTTTTAAAGAGCTTTGCATGTGTGTTTGATCGATCATCTGCCTGTAGCAGAAAGACCCTTAGGCTGATCTTCGAGTCCATGAAGGAGTATAAATAAAGGGCAATGCAGACAGTCACCTATCGTCAATCGAGTTCCTCTCTTTTCCACCGCTGACAGAAGGCTCACCCAGGCTTCAAACCCAAGTAAGTGATCTCTTTCGTTGTTCACTGACACCTACTTTGTCAAAGATATTAAATGCATGATGAATGAATTGTAGAAGGTAGTACAAAAATTAGGATTGATTTCTCAAAGGTAACAACAGAAAACAGGATCTGATTTAGCTAAAGATAATAATAGAAATCATGATTAAATTATCAAAGATAATACAAAAATCGAAAATGATGTGTAAAAGGTACAGGTCCTAACAAAATATGAAATGTGTAATAGTGATTGCCAGAGCAATACATAAATATACCAAGCAAGCACTTCTGGGTCCTTTTCCTCCTTGGCCATTCAGCTGTTTGAAGCGTTAGACCGTGTGCATCAAGCACCAAGTTGACGCCTTGGGCTACGTCAGTTCAATCCTTTGCCTAGAGTCGCTCTGTGACCTAGAAAAGCGCTATATAATAAGAACAGTTTATATATGTACATCATTTTGTTGTGTGTGCAGCCCTTCATCATGAACAAGGTGGCAGTTCTTGTCGCGCTGATGGCAATGTTGGCTATGGCCGCTGCCTCTGGCTACTACCCCGTCAAAACAGTCGGCATCCCCATCCCCGTCCCAGTTAAGGTCAAGGGCTATGGCTATGGCGGCTATGGAGGCTACGGTGGCTACGGAGGCTTCGGAGGCTTGGGCGGCTTCGGAGGCTACGGCGGTCTCGGAGGCTACGGCGGCTTCGGAGGCTTGGGCGGCTTCGGCGGCTATGGCGGACTGGGTCTTGGATTGGGTGGCTTCGGCGGTGGCTATGGTGGCGGATATGGCGGCTATGGCTACAACAAATACTACTAGAACAACGGTACTTAACGCCAACCCTCACGCTATAGTCGTAGATACGTAGGAAAGGTTCTTTCTTTATACCGTGATGATAATGATGATGATGATGATGATGTTGATGATGATGAAGATGATGATGATGATGATGACGACGATGACGACGACGACATCAATGACGATAATTATTTCCTAGCCTGAAACACTTATTGACTGATCTTAGCCAATGGTCGCTTTATTTGTCAAATGACTAAGAAATCTAAATTAAATTAATTTGAGTTAGTTAGTCATTGTTTATATGATGTTTCTAAATTTGATTTCAGGACGATGGAACTACAGTCATTCAATGTTGTTGTCGACACTCCCAGCAAACATTTACGCTACGTTATGCATAGTCTAGTGATGTTTCATCTGGACAGTTTGCAATAAAGATTGGATTTGAAACTGCCAGCGGTGTTTTGTTGTATGCCTAATACCTGATTGGCGCTTGTTACAACAATGAACTATACATGAACTATCAATAATGAACCAATCATTTTAAATAAGTCTTGTGAAGTTTCCCTCTCTCTCTTCTTAAAAAAAGTGTTCAAAAAGCTTCTCTCTCTCTCTCTCTCTCTCTCTCTCTCTCTCTTTCTCTCTCTCTCTTTCTCTGAAAAAAGAAGTGGGTATGTATTTGTATTTTGTCCTTTAGGCAGGCATGGATACCTTACCCAATACCTTTCAAGCAAATAACAAACAAGAAGAAGAAAGAATGAGAACAAGAAGAAGAACAAACAAACAAAAATTAGATGAAGGAAAAGGAAAAAGAAGAAAAATAAGAAGAAGAGAAAGATGGAGAACAAGAAGACCAATAATTAAACAACTAATAAGGAAAGAAAGAAGGTGTTAAAGTTTTATCAATCGTCGATTCAGCCCAAGATGCTTGAATCTTGATATGTGCAATTCTCATTCGTTTATCCACACAGCTTATTCACTCAGCAACAAGGCAGGAGTCGGAGTATAAAGTTTTCTAACTTTATTCAGCAAACACCAACAACTACATACAAGATCGCTTTCCGAAAATACTCAAAAAAAATCACTTTTCGCAAGCAAACAGTGCATTAGGCTTACTTATATAGCCTTTCAACAATCTCAGAGAAACTTCGAACATTCCAGAATGACGCAATAACACTGAATCAAATAAAACACGTCACTGGAACAACGAACTGTCTTAGGTCATGGAATCTTCCTCAGTTTAGAAGATTTGCATAGCAATTACCAGACAGATCTGAGACTTTCGATCGATAATAAACAAGTAACTCCGGAAAATTCTCCACGATTAATTATCGATCACCGAAAAATACAAAGCACTTTCTAGCAAGAGTGCAGAATCAAATCAAAAGTAAATACACGCTATCATGGCTTGCAATGGACAAACTTTCTGTTGGACGGACGGATAATATATCGATAGTCGGTACTACCATAATAGTAGTCCTTTGGTCACTGCTGACAAACAATACTAATGCGATTGGATTATGTAATATAAAATACCGCCCCAGGGGTAAAATGTGGTGTCAGTGAGAGTATATTTCACGGGCTAATCGATAGATCTATAGGGGAAAAATGGCAGTACAATCAAACTGTGATGCATGTGGCCATGACTATAAAATATAGCATCTTTATCCGCTTTATGGATTTATTTGAGGCGTCTCGTACTTGTTAAGTAAACAAACAAATGTGCCTACTATATACACACTTTCAACGCAGTGCTAATTTCAGAGTCAACCTTGATACTATTAATAGGCACATAAACCAATGAATGTATTGATTTATATAAATAACTGTACTTTTTAAAAAAAAAAAGGGTCATTTTGGGTTTATTCTGTTTTTTCTTGTGATTGGGCAACATGCCCTGTCAATTTCATAACGCTCTGTGCAGCTTACGCTGAAATGTGTAATCAAGGATTTCTTGAATTAAACATTCAGTATGTAACATTCAGTATGTATTGCTTTGTTGGATGAAAAAGCAAATGGTTAATTTATTTTTCGTACTGTGATTAGTACTCTGCAGTCTTCTTCTAGAGAAGAGCCGAGCCGAGAGAGCGAGAGAGAGGGAGAGAGAGAGAGAGAGAGAGAGAGAGAGAGAGAGAGAGAGAGAGAGAGAGAGAGAGAGAGAGAGAGAGAGAGTGTGTGTGAGAGAGAGGTTGAAGGAAAATCCTCACGGGCGAAGAGAGGGCGATAGGGTGAGGGAAAGAATAAAAGAAAACCATCCAATCTCTGAACATCAAAATGTATTACATTACATTACATTACAGTACATGATTATTACTTTTTAGCCCAGCGGACTCTTCCGAGCCAAATCAGGGCCGGACAACCCCCGATCCGCATAAAAGATCTGCTGAAACAACCCTAGTGGTAAAACTCAATACTCTCCATCAGCCAGTCACTTTACAATAAAGACATCCCACGCACGGAACTCTGAGGCTATACTCTAATTTATCGAACCCCCGTTTACAAAAACAAAATGGAATACAAACATCATTATAAATTATCAACAAAACAAATACATATAAAATGCCTATATAGCTAAATAATAACATCATAAAGAAGCCCTAGTGACCACCTGGCAGAAAGCGTCCAATATTCCCAAAGTGATCCAAAAGACCTCATACACAAATGAGGAGTCTTGTCACGGAAGAGTTTTCAAAAAAAAAAAGGTAGGTGACTGGTCAAGCGAAGAAGAAGATAGTATAGCAGATTGATAGAACAGAGCAGGAATGAGAAAGACAGCGACAGTGGGAATTTAAAGCACTAAATTTCCAGAAAGTGGGGATACTGTTTATACTGAAAACCCCGGCATGTACAGGAGAATCAAAATTGATTTAAAATGAAATAATTATAAGAAATGTAAATCTTCCTCCTATCAATCACAGGGACAACATTTCGGATTCCATTGCTATGGAATCCACGATATAAGACATAAGGCACAATAAATGCTATTTGGATACAACATTACATTGAAAATGTTATTTCTGGCTATCCAATAATGAAACGATTACAGTCGATGGTGACAATGACGACGTTGCTGCTGCTGATGATGATGTTTATGGTGATGATTGTGATGATGATGATGATGAGGAGGAGGAGGATGAGGATGAGGATGAGGATGATGATGACGAGGTTATAGCTTCTCTACAGTATGTGACATACTTTGGCGTGAACAAATATTGCTGTCACAGCATTTCAACGACAAGTGCACTTTGTACGACAGAGGGTCAGAAACAAGAGCCCGCGGAATTAGCCCTTTCTTCTTTTCCATTAATTTATTGGCCTAGCCTGATTGTAGGAATGCTTGTTTGGACCTGTTATTGAAGCTATCTCTATGTGGGACAATCTGTCGACATCAGCATCAAGGTTAATCGCCGGTTTTTTATGCCGATGATAATGGGGTTCCATTCTCGCAAGAGACTATCTTACTTGATTTGAGACTTTTCAGGCACCCGACGGTTTTCTCCGGGTTCTCCGTGTTCATCCCTCCCTTCAATATTGGTATTGTTTGCAATGATCTATAACTACTCAAATGAACTATTTTCCGTCTTCTAATAACTACTTGCCTTTTCCACCACCTGTTTGAGCGATGAATGTGCATTTGTTGTGTAATGCTCAAGATCAAGACATCGCCATTTTGTTTGTTGACAGAACTTTTCTTCCATAATTACTACTGTGGCGACAAACGGTGAGACGAATTCCGCTAGTTGCAGGAAACGTTCACACCGGAGTCCACTTGGAATGACTGTTTTGATGGCGTTCAATTCTCACACATCCACACCCCATTATTTAATAATAATAATAACGGATTTTTATATAGCGGGTACTCCAGCCTATGACCAGACTCACCACGCTTTACATAGTCATTACATATAATCATTACATATAAATACATGCACTCGATAAAACATCACTTTTGCTACAATACACCAAAGACGGAACAGTAAAGGTACAGACTATTTACAACTATGTACATAAATTACAAAAAAGGACCGAAATAGACTATTTACAACTATGTGCACAAATGACCAAAAAAAAAAGACAGAAATAGAATAGCAAAAACCTATTCACAGCTATTTATATGCCCGGTTAGGCCCAGGAAGAAAAACGGTATAAATATTTACAGCCGTGTATACACTTACGGATCAGACATAGACAAAAGATGAGAGAATGGCAGCGGGATACAAATCAATCTGAATAATGCAGTTTGAAAAGGTGGGTTTTGAGGGCCTTTTTGAATGCTTGTGTTGATTGTATGTTGTGGATATGGGAGGGAAGGGAATTCCACTGCTTAGGTGCGGAGTAAGCGAATGCACGTTGGCCGTATGTCTTAGTGCGGGTGACGGGAACCTTGAGTGTGCGAGTGTCAGCAGAAGATCTTAAAGTGCGTGAAGGGGAGTAGACAGACAGTAGATCAGCAAGGTAGGAAGGACAAGAATCTGTGAAGAAGTTGTGACAGAGAACAGAGAGTTTGTACTCTACGCGTGCTTGCACAGGAAGCCAGTGAAGGGAATGTAGTAGAGGTGTGATGTGATCGCGTTTCTTAGCTCGGAATACTAGTCTAGCTGCTGAGTTCTGAACCTTTTGTAATTTGTCAATGATGTGTTTTGGGGAGCCAGCAAGGAGAGAGTTGCAATTGTCAAGACGAGAAAGGACAGAGCGCAGACTAGGGTTTTGGTGGCAGGGACTGTAAGATAGTGGCGAAAGGAGCTGATTTGGCGTATGGCCGTGTATGCAGAGCGACAGACGTTGGAGATGTGGTTGTTGAGGGACAGGTCATCGGAGAGAATGTAGCCGAGATTTCTTGCTGAGGATGAGAACTGAATGTTTGTTGTCCCTACTGTAAGCAATGTTGGGAGAGGCGAGAGTGAGGAGGAGGTGTTGTGCTTGTGAATGAGGATGGCTTCGGTTTTATCGTCATTAAGATTAAGCTTGTTGAGTGTCATTTTGTGTGCCGTGCGTGTTTGTGCGTGTGTTGTATGCGTGAGTGAATAGGTGTGAGTGTGTGTATGTTCTCAGAGACCTGTGGTTCCCTACCACTACCCCCTATCACCACTACCACCACATTCTTCACAGGTCTATGTTCCCAAGTATCACAACGCTCCTCTCTTAGTGTTACCATGGTCTATGTAACGATAAACATTCACCGTCATATCATAATCACCACCACCACTTCCACCATTTTGGGATAGTCAGTTAAAGTCAGTTTGAGCCCTAAAGCCAAATGCAAACGAAACAACAACAACAACAACAACAACAACATCAACAACAACAACAACCTAATAAAATGTTTAATCCACGCCATGTAAAGACTATTTGCATACATACAGTTTCGTTTGTGTTTTCGACATGCAGGAGGGGAAGGAGGGGAAAGGAGATGCGCAGAGAGAAAACTGCCCTGGGAAATGTGAAGAATCAATGACAAAAATCACAAACCAATGTGATTGGCTGACAAGCAAGAAGAGTCATCAGTTATTTTTAAATTAATATGATACCCTAAGGTCAGAGGACAATAAGTCGATGGTGTGTGTATGTGTGTGTTTGTTGTGTGAGTGTGCGAGGGCACTTGTGTACGTGGTGTTCTCTCTCTCTTGTCAGGCAGTTCGGAAAATACGTCTCTCTCTCTCTTTCTCTCTCTCTCTCCACACACACACAAACCCACACCCACACACATATATATATAGTAATTTTGTCATTGATCGTAAAATCGTGAAATGACATTGAATCAATCATTGTATGCACACAAACACACACACACACACACTCACACACATAGGCACGCATTCACACACACAACACAAACAACAAACTACATCAGTAAACCTGATTTAAAATATAATATAAACTGTTAATGTGCGCAACTATTTGCAATGAATGAGTGACGGACATCGTGCAGCAGCGCTGAATCATTCCACACCCGAGGGCTTGCTGAAAGTACAATACCATTTATTACAATTAATATATGAGAATTAACCCTTTTGAAAATGTTTATCTTTCGCTTATGGGTGTGTTTGTGTCTGGAAATACATTTCAATGGCTTGCCATCTCGTTTTTTGTAATTGGTGTGAGGGTTGGGAGAGGGGGAAGAGGGTGGTGAGGGGGATTGGGTGGTTGGAGATGGATGAGGAGTGATGGAGGTGGGAGTGTGGGGGTGTCCATTTTGACACAATTATCAAAGACATGACACAGCATTAACCTACTCACGTTTTGTGAGCCCACAACAGCTCAAGGCAACAACTTACCTGCTCTATTTGAATCGGGGATATGTGGGATGACTAGGGGGAAGGGGGGAATAATCGTGGAGGATACCATTTTTGGACAATTAATGTTAAAATTTTAGGGACACACACAAAATAGTTTGTTTTAAAAAAACAAACAAACGTGGAAGACACATTTTGATCGATCATCTGCCTGTAGCAGAAAAACCCCTAGGCTAATCTTCGAGTCCATGAAGGAGTATAAATAAAGGGCAATGCAGACAGTCACCTATCGTCAATCGAGTTCCTCTCTTTTCCACTGCTGACAGAAGGCTCACCCAGGCTTCAAACCCAAGTAAGCGATCTCTTTCGTTGTTCACTGACACCTACTTTGTCAAAGATATTAAATGCATGATGAATGAATTGTAGAAGGTAGTACAAAAATTAGGATTGATTTGTCAAAGGTAACAACAGAAAACAGGATCTGATTTAGCTAAAGATAATAATAGAAATCATGATTAAATTATCAAAGGTAATACAAAAATCGAAAATGATGTGTAAAAGGTACAGGTCCTGACAAAATATGAAATGTGTAATAGTGATTGCCAGAGCAATACATAAATATACCAAGCAAGCACTTCTGGGTCCTTTTCCTCCTTGGCCATTCAGCTGTTTGAAGCGTTAGACCGTGTGCATCAAGCAACAAGTTGACGCCTTGGGCTACGTCAGTTCAATCCTTTGCCTAGAGTCGCTCTGTGACCTAGAAAGGCGCTACATGATAAGAACAGTTCATATATGTACATCATTTGGTTGTGTGTGCAGCCCTTCATCATGAACAAGGTGGCAGTTCTTGTCGCGCTGATGGCAATGCTGGCTATGGCCGCTGCCTCTGGCTACTACCCCGTCAAAACAGTCGGCATCCCCATCCCCGTCCCAGTTAAGGTCAAGGGCTATGGCTATGGCGGCTATGGAGGCTACGGTGGCTACGGAGGCTTCGGAGGCTTCGGAGGCTTGGGCGGCTTCGGAGGCTACGGCGGCCTCGGAGGCTACGGCGGCTTCGGAGGCTTTGGCGGCTTCGGCGACTATGGCGGACTGGGTCTTGGATTGGGTGGCTTCGGCGGTGGCTATGGCGGCGGCTATGGCGGCTATGGTTACAACAAATACTACTAGAACAACGGTAATTAAAGCCAACCCTCGAGCTATAGTCGTAGATCCTTTACACCATGATGATTATGATGATGATAATGATGATGATGATGATGATGATGTTGATGATGATGAAGATGATGATGATGATGACGATGACGACGACGACATCAATGACGATAATTAATTCCTAGCCTGAAACACTTATTGACTGATCTTAGCCAATGGTCGCTTTATTTGTCAAATGACTAAGAAATCTAAATTAAATTAATTTGAGTTAGTTAGTCATTGTTTATATGATGTTTCTAAATTTGATTTCAGGACGATGGAACTACAGTCATTCAATGTTGTTGTCGACACTCCCCGCAAACATGTACGCTACGTTATGCATAGTCTAGTGATGTTTCATCTGGACAGTTTGCAATAAAGATTGGATTTGAAACTGCCAGCGGTGTTTTGTTGTATGCCTAATACCTGATTGGCGCTTGTTACAACAATGAACTATACATGAACTATCAATAATGAACCAATCATTTTAAATAAGTCTTGTGAAGTTTCCCTCTCTCTCTCTTCTTAAAAAAAGTGTTCAAAAAGCTTCTCTCTCTCTCTCCTCTCTCTCTCTCCTCTCTCTCTCTCTTTCTCTCTCTCTGTCTCTTTCTCTGAAAAAAGAAGTGGGTAGGTATTTGTATTTTGTCCTTTAGGCAGGCATGGATACCTTACCCAATACCTTTCAAGCAAATAACAAACAAGAAGAAGAAAGAAGGAGAACAAGAAGAACAAACAAAAAAAAAACAGATGAAGGAGAAGGAAAAAGAAGAAAAATAAGAAGAAGAGAAAGATGGAGAACAAGAAGACCAATAATTAAACAACTAATAAGGAAAGAAAGAAGGTGTTAAAGTTTTATCAATCGTCGATTCAGCCCAAGATGCTTGAATCTTGATATGTGCAATTCTCATTCGTTTATCCACACAGCTTATTCACTCAGCAACAAGGCAGGAGTCGGAGTATAAAGTTTTCTAACTTTATTCAGCAAACACCAACAACTACATACAAGATCGCTTTCCGAAAATACTCCCCCCCCCCCCCCCCCCCCCCCCCCCCCCCCCCCCCAAATCACTTTTCGCAAGCAAACAGTGCATTAGGCTTACTTATATAGCCTTTCAACAATCTCAGAGAAACTTCGAACATTCCAGAATGACGCAATAACACTGAATCAAATAAAACACGTCACTGGAACAACGAACTGTCTTAGGTCATGGAATCTTCCTCAGTTTAGAAGATTTGCATAGCAATTACCAGACAGATCTGAGACTTTCGATCGATAATAAACAAGTAACTCCGGAAAATTCTCCACGATTAATTATCGATCACCGAAAACCAGTGATGTCCCGAGGGCTCGGACATCGGTCATGGTCCGATTCGTTTAAAAAATGACCGAATGCAAACACCTGTGTCCCGTCAAATGTCCGATTCTATTGCGAAATTAGCGGTCATTGTCCGATAGTATTATGACTAGAGCGGTCACTGCAAGAAACATCTGTACAAACTGGAGTGTCAAAGCCGTTGAAACGAGTTTGAATAGTGGACAATGCTAGACTAGTATCACTCTTTAGTACATTCCGTCGAACAACAAAAGGGCCGCAACAATCGACACTTTTGAAAGGGAAATAACCGACACCATACTTCCTCTGCAAGATCTTACTCCGCTCAAAATGCCGCCGAAGAAAAAAGCTTTGTGTTGCTAAAGGGCAGTCTGTTTTGAGCTCGTTTTTGAAGAAAAAGGAAGAGACAACTGTCTGTGACAAGTCTGCTGATATTCAGCTTGCACGGCCCTCGGCTTCGTCAGGGAATCAGGCTGAAGGCGAAGGTGAGAAAGTAACGAAAGAAGGCGATGAAACGAAAGTAGGGGCTAGTACTAGTAGTAGAAAGTTAGTTCAGAGCTGGTTTACCATGTTCCCTTGGCTTCGTTTTGACAGAGAAAAGGAGCTCATGTTCTGCAGTATCTGCCTAGAAGATGGAGTTGCCAGAAATTCATTTACTAATGGTTGCAGTAACTTTCAAAAATCCGCTCTTTTAGATCATGCACGAACGAACAGAGGATAACAAAAACGCCTTGCTCACACCTATTCGTGTAGAAAACGAACAGAAGTGTCAAGTCATTCAAATGACAAAAGAAGAGCACGCTATCACTCAAAATAATACATTTTTAAACTGTTTACACAACAGAGTTTTTGTTTTACTTTATTCATATTTATTCTCAGTCACTGTCTTCTAAAGAAGCACCATTAATCGGTTCGCTTCACAATCTGAATGTCCTATTGCTTTTATGTAGTCAGGACATGATGTCCGATTAGTTTTATGATTTAGGACATTTTGTCCTATTGCCCTCTAATCCTAGGAACACCACTGCCGAAAACTATCAACTTTATACAAAGCACTTTCTAGCAAGAGTGCAGAATCAAATCAAAAGTAAATACACGCTATCATGGCTTGCAATGGACAAACTTTCTGTTGGACGGACGGATAACATATCGATAGTCGGTACTACCATAATAGTAGTCCTTTGGTCACTGCTGACAAACAATACTAATGCGATTGGATTATGTAATATAAAATACCGCCCCAGGGGTAAAATGTGGTGTCAGTGAGAGTATATTTCACGGGCTAATCGATTGATCTATAGGGGAAAAATGACAGTACAATCAAACTGTGATGCATGTGGCCATGACTATAAAATATAGCATCTTTATTCGCTTTATGGATTTATTTGAGGCGTCTCGTACTTGTTAAGTAAACAAACAAATGTGCCTACTATATACACACTTTCAACGCAGTGCTAATTTCAGAGTCAACCTTGATACTATTAATAGGCACATAAACCAATGAATGTATTGATTTATATAAATAACTGTACTTTTTAAAAAAAAAAAAAAAAAAAAAGGTCATTTTGGGTTTATTCTGTTTTTTCTTGTGATTGGGCAACATGCACTGTCAATTTGATAACGCTCTGTGCAGCTTACGCTGAAATGTGTAATCAAGGATTTCTTGAATTAAACATTCAGTATGTAATATTCAGTATGTATTGCTTTGTTGGATGAAAAAGCAAATGGTTAATTTATTTTTCGTACTGTGATTAGTACTCTGCAGTCTTCTTCTAGAGAAGAGCCGAGCCGAGAGAGCGAGAGAGAGGGGGGAAAAAAAAGAGAGAGAGAGAGAGAGAGAGAGAGAGAGAGAGAGAGAGAGAGAGAGAGAGAGAGAGAGAGAGAGAGAAGAGAGTGTGTGTGTGTGAGAGGTTGAAGGAAAATCCTCACGGGCGAAGAGAGGGCGATAGGGTGAGGGAAAGAATAAAAGAAAACCATCCAATCTCTGAACATCAAAATGTATTACATTACATTACATTACAGTACATGATTACTACTTTTTAGCCCAGCGGACTCTTCCGAGCCAAATCAGGGCCGGACAACCCCCGATCCGCATAAAAGATCTGCTGAAACAACCCTAGTGGTAAAACTCAATGCTCTTCACCAGCCAGTCACTTTACAATAAAGACATCCCACGCAGGGGACGCTGAGGCTATACGCTAATTTATCGAACCCCCGTTTACAAAAACAAAATGGAATACAAACATCATTATAAATTATCAACAAAACAAATACATATAAAATGCCTATATTGCTAAATAATAACATCATAAGAAGCCCTAGTGACCACCTGGCAGAAAGCGTCCAATATTCCCAAAGTGATCCAAAAGACCTCATACACAAATGAGGAGTCTTGTCCCGGAAGAGTTTTTTTTTTAAAAAAAAGGTAGGTGACTGGTCTAGCGAAGAAGAAGATAATATAGCAGATTGATAGAACAGAGCAGGAATGAGAAAGAACAAATGAGAAAGACAGCGACAGTGGGAATTTAAAGCACTAAATTTCCAGAAAGTGGGGATACTGTTTATACTGAAAACCCCGGCATCCCTACAGGGGAATCAAAATTGATTTAAAATGAAGTAATTATAAGAAATGTAAATCTTCCTCCTATCAATCACAGGAACAACATTTCGGACTCCATTGCTATGGAATCCACGATATAAGACATAAGACACAATAAATGTTATTTGGATACAACATTACATTGAAAATGTTATTTCTGGCTATCCAATAATGAAACGATTACAGTCGATGGTGACAATGACGACGTTGCTGCTGCTGATGATGATGTTTATGTTGATGATTGTGATGATGATGATGCTGATGATGATTATGATGATGAGGATGATGATGACGAGGTTATAGCTTCTTTACAGTATGTGACATACTTTGGCGTGAACAAATATTGCTGTCACAGCATTTTAACGACAAGTGCACTTTGTAGCCTACCACAGAGGGTCAGAAACAAGAGCCCGCAGAATTAGCCCTTTCTTCTTTTCAATTAATTTATTGGCCTAGCCTGATTGTAGGAATGCTTGTTTGGACCTGTTATTGAAGCTATCTCTATGTGGGAAAATCTACATCTGTCGACATCAGCATCAAGGTTAATCGCCGGTTTTTTATGCCGATGGTAATGGGGTTCCATTGTCGCAAGAGACTATCTTACGTGATTTTGGTAAGAGACTTTTCAGGCACCCGACGGTTTCTCCGTGTTCATCCCTCCCTACAATAATGGTATTGTTTGCAATGATCTCTACCTACTCAAGTGAACTACTTTCCGTCTTCTAATAGCTACTGGCCTTTTCCACCACCTGTTTGAGTGATGAATGTGAATTTGTTGTGCAATGCTCAAGATCAAGACATTGCCATTTTGTTTGTTGACAGAACTTTTCTTCCATAATTACTACTGTGGCGACAAACGGTGAGACGAATTCCGCTAGTTGCAGGAAAAGTTCACACCGGAGTCCACTTGGAATGACTGTTTCGATGGCGTTCAGTTCCCACACATCCATACCCCATTGTTTGAAGGTGCCGTGCGTGTTTGTGCTTGTGTTGTATGCGTGAGTGAATAGGTGTGAGTGTGTGTATGTTCTCAAAGACCTGTGGTTCCCTACCACTGCCCCCTACCACCACCACCACCTAATTCCTCACAGGTCTATGTTCCCAAGTATAACATCTCCTCTCTTAGTGTTACCATGGTCTATGTAACGATAAACCTTCACCGTCATATCATAATCACCACCACCACTTCCACCATTTTGGGCTAGTCAGTTAAAGTCACTTTGAGCCCTAAAGCAATATGCAAACAAAACAGCTACTACTAAATCAGCCTAATATGTTTAATTGGTGGCATGCGAAGACTATTTGCCTACATACAGTTTTGTTTGTGTCTGATGTGGAGGTGGGTGGTGGGGGAGGGGAGGGAGACGCAGGGAGAGAAAAGCGCCCTGGTAAATGAAGAAATAATAACAAAAAACACAAACCAATTTGATTGATTGGCGTATCTGAAGCAGACACGCAAGGAGAGTCAATCAGTCATTTTGAAATTAACATATTATCTTAATTACAGAGTCGATAAGTCGATCGTGGGTGTGTGTGTGTGTGGGGGGGGGGGGGGTATGTTAAGTATTAGTATAGGCGATGACTGTGCGCGAGCCTTTGGGTATGTGTGTGCGAGTGTGTGTGTGTGTGTGTGCATGCATGTGTGTATTGTGTTTGTATGTATATGAGTGTGCGTTCGTGTGTGTAAGAGAGAGAAAGAACGAGAAAGAGAGATGCTGTTAAATATAAAACATTCTGCCATTGTCCAACACCAAATAATTTTCCGATTGTTGTATCTATTACATGTCAATTGGCAAAATATAGTCCTGTTATCCTGTTATCTGCAAAAGATCATTGACCACACGTAGTAAAGGGGTCTCTGTAATGTGGCTTGATGCTTTTAATAGGCACATAAAAGAACAAATGTTTCGATTTATATCAAAGCCGTACTTTTTTTTTTTTTAAAGAAGTTAATTTTGGGTTTCATCTTTTTTTCTTGTGATGGGGCAATACGCACTGAAAAGGATCTGTACAGCCCATGCTGAAATGCTGAAGTATGTGGTCAGGGACTTCTTTAATGAAACATTCAGTATCTATTGGCGTATCCAAGGAGGTTTTTGTGGGATGACATCGTCTGCAAGGAGTTAATTTAGTTAATGTGCTGTGATTAGTCCTCTGCAATCTTCTTCTAGAGCACACACACACACACACACACACAGAGAGAGAGAGAGAGAGAGAGAGAGAGAGAGGGGTGGGAGGTGGGTTGGGTGTGTGTGTGTGTGTGTGTGAAATAAAGACGGATCACTAACTGAGGTAAACATGTGGACTACTTTCTTGAGAAAGAGAGAGAGAGAGGGAGAGGGGAGGGTAGGAGGAGGGGCAGTTGGGGTGATGGCGGGGACTAAACAAAAATCCATCGATCTCTTGAACATCAAACTTGATTTCATTTAAAGTTAATATATGAAAATTAAATTTTGTTCCTGTGAATCACAGGAACCAAATTTCAGACTCCATAGCTGTGGAATCCAAGATATAAAATAAGACATAAGAAATGTTATTTGTCCAAAACATACAATTGCAAGTGTTACCAAAAACAAAATACGAATAACAATAAAACGAATAACAATCGATGATGACGATGACGATGATGATAACGATGATGACAATGATGATGATGATGATGATGATGATGATGATGATGATGATGATGATGATGATGATGATGATGATAATAATAAGAAGAAGAAGAAGAAGAAGAAGACGAAGAAGAAGAAGAAGAATTAGCATTTATATAGCGCCCTTTCTAATGAAAGCTCAGATCGCTTTACATTCACATAAGACACTTCTAAGAACTAAAATGGCTGAGAAATAACAATATAAAACATGGTAAACAAAACATACAAAATTTCATTAGATAATAAGAACACGCACACACACACACGCGCACACACACACACACACACACACACACACACACACTTATACAAAGTTCAACACGAATTTACATTGTGGTGTCATCAAAGGAACGTTTGAACAGATGGGTCTTGAGGCCAAAACGAAAGGCAGCAGATGTTTGGGAAGAATGGAGAAACATGGGAAGGGAGTTCCAGACGGTGGGAGCAGAAAATGAAAATGGGCGTTCACCAAAGGATTTATTCACTCGTGGAATGCAGAGATTTGGGGCAGAAGAAGATCGAAGGGTTCTAGAGGGTATGTAGGGGTTTAACATGGTTTTGAGATAAGAAGGGCCGGATGAAGAGAGAGCATTGAAGCAGAGGCAAGCAATTTTGTACTCAATTCTTTGTTCGATGGGACGCCAGTGTAGAGATTTAAGATGAAGAGTTATATGGGCAGATCTTGGAATGTGAAGAATGAGACGGGCGGCATTATTTTGAATCTTTTGAAGTCTTTGCAATAGATAGTCCGGGCAACCAAAGAAGAGAGAGAGAGAGAGAGAGAGAGAGAGAGAGAGAGAGAGAGAGAGAGAGAGAGAGAGAGAGAGAGAGAGAGAGAGTTACAATAGTCAAGCCGTGGGAGAATGAAAGCTGAGGCAAGAGTTTGAGTGGCTTTGGCAGACAGAAAGTGACGGATGCTGTTGATTCGACGGAGTTCAAAATTTAGGTTTCGGATTAGAGTTTGAATGTGAGCTTGCATAGTCCGGTGAGAGTCCAAAATCACGCCCAAGTTTTTGACACAATCAGAAAACTGAACAACAGAGTTACCAACAACAAAGGAAGATGGAAGCTGAGATGTTGTTATGGAAGGAGATGAAATAATTATGGCTTCTGTCTTTTCGTCATTAAGTTTCAATTTGTTGAATGTCATCCAGGACTTGACATCACAGATGCACTCTTGCATCGAATTTATTGCAATGCCAAGCTCCTGTGGGTCAGAAGGTTTATGAAGTTGTGTATCGTCCGCAAAGGAATGATGATTGACAGACTGAGAATCGATGATGTCAGAAAGAGCTAAGGGGATGTGTAGAGAACAAAGGGGACGGGACCCAAAACCGCTCCTTGAGGTGTCATCAAAGGAACGTTTGAACAGATGGGTCTTGAGGCCAAAACGAAAGGCAGCAGATGTTTTGGGAACAGAGGATTGTAGCAGGATCAGAGTGGTCATTGTCAACGTAAACATGATGATGATTATGATGATGATGATATAGCTTTACAGGATATGACATAATTATTTTTGGCCTGAACAAATGTTGCTGTCACAGCATTTCACCGACAAGTGCACTTTGTATGTCATAGGTTCAGACACAATGATCCCACAGAATTAGGCCTTCCTTCCATTCCATTAATTTATTGGCCTAGCCTGATTGTAGGAGTGATTGTTTGGGCCTGTCATTGAACTTTTCTCTCTGTGTCACAGTCTGCATCTGTCGACATCCAGCATAAATGTCGTCTGCTGGCGCAGTTGGTTAGTCGCCAGTTTCTTATGCCGTTGGCTGCGGGGTTCGATTCCCGCAAGGGACTAACTTTCGTGAGTTAGGTACAAGACTTTTCAGATCACCGGGGGTTTTCCCCGGGTACTCTGGGTTCCTACTTCTCTTAAATAAAGGTATTGGATGTAGTCAACCTATAACTTCAAAAATGAAATTCGATTTCCTTTCAGTCTTCTAATAGCGACTTGCCTTTTGCCAGTGCTTGTTGTGTATGTAGGAGTGTCTTAACATGAGAGCCTGTATGTTGGATACAGATCACCGCCCTTTGAGTCGGATTTAGGAATAAGGACAATATAGCATCTATGAGTGGTAATAGTCTTAGTAGTAATAGTAATTGTTGTAGTAGTAGTAGTAGTAGTAGTAGTAGTAGTAGTAGTAGTAGTAGTAGTAGTAGTAGTAGTAGGCCTAATTACCAAAATCTGCTTTCGCTGGTTCAGTGACTAACCTGTGTCAAGCTTGGCTTTGGGGTAGAAAAAGATTCCAGAGAGGTGACTGTCCAAACCGAAGAACACTATTTTTTCAGTAACTCCAAAGATGATCAGGTCAGTTACGATGCACTTTTTTCAATGATGGCCGATTTAAAAGAGCGAATGATGGCGATAGAGGGTTTGGTGAGGGAGCAGGGAAAGGACAAACAATCTAAACCTACGGTAGCCAGTGGCAACAACGTTCCGACCATGGAAAAACCGATACTAACCCCCATCTTCGCCCGATCTTATGCTGAGGTCGTGTCTTCCACAAGTTCCAGGTCTGCTTCTCAGTCTGAATCGATGTCAACCCCAGGTATGTCATCAGGGGTAACCACAGGCTGTGAAGTCCGTAGGCCTTGCCTCAATTACATAGTATACATAGAAGGTCCACCACTTCTTGCAAGAAATCCAACATCCGGTTTCGATTGACCCCCCAAAAACGACTTTCCTACCTTTTGTGCCCACTTCAAACTCAAACGGAGGGGCCAGACGAATCACAAACACTCATAGCAACACATTCGTATCACTCCAAATTCACTGCGAATTTGTTAAAAAAACGCAGTCACATAAGCTGGTTCGAATTTTGACACGACGCCGCGAGTCGATCCCAATATAGCAACTACTTTATGACCTTTCATTGGTCGCCTAAGAATACTCTCTGTTAGGCCTAATGAAGGGCGGACTACTCAGTGATATCAACAAAATGATCGTTGGAGACTTTATAATCGCTAGAGTGGTCTGCCCTTCATTAGGCCTAACAGCGCGTATTCTTAGGCGACCAATGAAAGGTCGTAAAGCAGTTGCTATACATATTGGGATCGACTCGCGGCGTCGTGTCAAAATTCGAACCAGCTTATGTGACTGCGTTTTTTTAACAAATTCGCAGTGAATTTGGAGCTGACATCGTTGGAAGTGATACGAATGTGTTGCTATGAGTGTTAGTGATTCGTCTGGCCCCTCCGTTTGAGTTTGAAGTGGGCACAAAAGGTAGGAAAGTCGTTTTTGGGGGGTCAATCGAAACCGGATGTTGGATTTCTTGCAAGAAGTGGTGGACCTTCTATGTATACTATGTAATTGAGGCAAGGCCTACGGACTTCACAGCCTGTGGGGTAACAAGAAGAAAGAAATCGGAAAAAAGTAAAAGTTACGTCATGGATGCCAGAAAGAATGACGTCATGAAAGATATGACGACTAAAGAAAAAAAAGACCATGTGCACTTGAATAAAAGCGCGGAGCTTCCGAAAGTAGCCGTAATAGGAGATTCTGTGATCAGAAATGTTGATGGAAAAAGGCTTGGAAGATCGTACGGGTTCCATGCGTTTCACAAGAAGGCATCTACAACAGAAGATCTATCGAAAATCCTTGAAGAGACATCGGCTGACAAGAACCCTGTACACAAGAAGATGTTCACTGCAGAATACGTTCCAACTACCATTGAGGATCATATTGATGCTGCCGTTATTCACGTGGGGCTCAACGATTTGAAAAAGAAGGAGCCGAGAGCAGCTGCATTGAACTTGGCTACCAAGATCAAAAAGGTTGTAACAGAGAAGCCTTTGACCAAGTTCGTAGTAAGCAAAATCGCGCCAACTGGTCATCAGGATTTGGAGAGAAAAAGATGTCTATTTAATGCTGTATTGGTGTCGGAATTGTTTGAAATCAAGAACATTTCATTCGTTCAACATGAGAATATCTCAAAGTATGATTGTCCTGATGGAGTACACCCCAACCGAAGAGCTACAGCAACCCTGGCGAAGAACATTGGGCGTCACCTGAATTGGCTCCTATGGGAAAAAGTTAGATCAAAAAATGATCGTCGAAGGGAAAATTGGTGGAACAAAAACTGGCAGTTCTACTAAACATCATGCAAAATACAAAGACTGGATTTCACATTTACCAAAAAGTGAAGAAGACAAACCAACACATAATTACATGAAAACAATAACATGTAAATTATTCATGAAGAATTATAATACAAACGCATTTTTTGTTAAAATAAATAAATACAGAATATATATCTATTCCTCATTAAAAGTAAGTGTAAGTTCAATAAGTTAGAATAATTATGAAGCAAAATGAAATAACATTTTTCCAGTGGAACTGCAGGTCACTGGGTACAAATTTATTATATTTTGAAAAATATATAGCGGATGAGAATTTTCACGTTCTAGCATTACAGTCATTGAATATTGACCCGAAGAGGCTCCCTAAGTTAAAGAATTATTATTATCCTCCTTTGTTTCATGCTCTTGAATTCGATGACAAAAGAAAAGTACAGACAGCTTTATATCTTAGATGTGATTTAGATTATTGCTTATTTCCATCGCCTGTACCTACGTCATTAAAGAATATTTATAGTACTGCTGCAGTGTTGAAAATTAACAAGCATATTGTTTTAAATGTTTTGTCTGTATATTTACCAGAAGGTCCGAAAGAAGAAAATACAGATTGGTTAAAAACATTAGTAAATTCAAATGCTAAGTGGTTAATAATGGGGGACTTTAATGCGCATTCGCCGTGGTGGGAGCCAGGTTGTACTATAGTAACAAGTAGCCGTTTAGTTGAAAATATTTTGGACTCTAAATTATGCCTCTTAAATGACGGTCAGTATACAAGAATCCCTGATGTTTCATACCACAGGCCCACGGCAATTGATCTGTCATTTACAACACCTGACTTAGCAATAACTTGCACTTGGTCTCCGCTAGACGATTGTCTAGGAAGTGATCATATACCAATTATTATTAAGCTCAAGGATGTTGATTATGATAAAGATGATAAAACAGAAGACATCATTCCTAAATTTAAATATAAATTTGCAATATGGGAAGATTTTCAAGCACATCTCAATGCCATCGATACTGACAGTATTATTCATGTTGATGTAGATGTGTTTTATTCAAATTTTAGAAATAATATATTAACAGCAGCAGAAAAATATATACCAAAGTGTAAATCTAAGAAACTAAATAACCATTCTGGAAATTCTTGGTGGAACAGTGAATGTGAAACAGCTGTAAATTTAAAAAAAAGACTTCTATAAGCATTGGATAAAAAATAAAACGGAAGAAAATTTCACAAAGATGAAATATGCTAAGATACAATGTAATAGGGTTATAGCTCAGGCAAAAAAACAGTATTGGTCTGAATTTTGTGTTAAAGAGGTTTCAGAGTCAAAGGATATGCAAAAGGTATGGAAAAAAGTAAAAGAAATGAAAAATGGATTTAAACTTCAGTCGTATCCAATTAAATTAAGCAATAATAATTTTCCAAGTGCTAAAGAGAAGGCTGATGCTTTTGTAAAGATTTTTGCAGAATATTCTTTATCATCAAGTCTTGATCCATCAGTACAACAATTAAGAAAAGAAAAAGAAAATGAGAAAGAATATGAAGATCCTTTGCCAAATAATTCTCATTTTATAAATGCCCCTATTGAATTTGAAGAGTTCTTAGAATGTTTACAATCATTTTCATCAAACAGGACTGCAGTTGGGATTGATGGAATGTCATATCAATTATTAACGCATTTGCCTTTGAAATGGAAAAAATTACTACATTCATTATGCCAACAGTGTTGGCAGAGTGGAACTCTCCCTATTATCTGGAAGAAGTCAGTAGTTATTCCAGTACATAAGGAAGGTAAATCTCGTTCCTCAATTCTTAATTATAGACCAATTGCATTGAACTCACATGTAGGGAAAGTATTTGAAAAAATAATTCAGAAAAGAATAACATATTTTTGTGAAAAGAACAACGTAATTCCTAAAAATCAGGCAGGATTTAGAAAAGGTCGATGCACAACTGACCATTTGGTGAAATTAACGAGTCATATTAAAAAACAGTTTGCTCATAGAAAAAGTACTCTTGCTGCATTTTTCGATGTCAAAAAAGCATATGACAGTGTGTGGCATGCAAGATTGTTATATAAGTTAAAAAATATTGGAATAAGTGGTCATATGTATAATTATATAAAAAATTATTTAAATGGCAGATCTATATGTACACGAGTAGGAAACACTTATTATTCATCTTATCATAACATTGACATGGGAATTCCTCAGGGCTCTATAATTGCACCATTATTGTTTTCAATACTAATTCACGATCTTCCCACTGTTATTTCTAATCCATTAAATGTTGTTCAGTACGCTGATGATATTGCCATGTGGATTAATACATCTATTCGAAAACATACTAAGCAGAGAGTAATAACACATGTACAAAAACTGTTTCAAGAAGAACTGAAAAACCTTAATCTCTTTATGAAAAATAATGGTCTGGAATTGTCATCTGAAAAAACGTTTTTAATGCTTTTTAATAATGGTATTAATCCTAAATGTTTACCTGTTTTAAAATTAAATGATGAGATTCTGATATACAAGAAACAGGTTAAATTTCTTGGTGTTCAGCTAACTTCTAAATTAAACTGGAAATTACATATTGAACATTTAATAACAAAGGCAAGAAAATCCCTAAATTTATTAAAAATTATTAGTGTACAAAATTGGGGGCAGGATACCAAATCCCTCTTACATTTAGCAATATCACTAGTCCGTTCAAAGCTTGTTTATGGTCAGGAGGTGTACTTTTCATCAAACAATACATTATTAAATAAATTACAAAGCATCGACAGTAGAGCTATTAAAGTTGCATTAGGTGTTCCAGTTCATGCTAATACAATTAAAACATACCAAGAAGCTGGAATATTACCATTAAACCAACAACGTCAATTAGCTACTTCAAAATATGTATTAAGATGTTTATCTGTCCCTAATTCAGTACAGGAAGAAATTTTTATAGATGCAGAAGACTATCCAAAAAGAACTAAACATAATAATTACTTGAAGCCAATTAAGAACTATACAAAAGATCTTTTTGAAAAGTGTAACATTGATATCACAGCAATTCCCGTTATGCCATTAATATCACCTATTCCACCATGGGAGCACAGAAATGCAAATTTTAACATTGATTATAGTGTAACTAAAAAAGATGACGACACTAATCTCTTAGTTACTGAGGTAAAAGAGCAAATTGAAAATAATTATTTAAACCATTTGAAGATTTTTACAGATGGTTCGGTATTAGATTCTTTAGATAGTGGATCGGCTTTTATCATTCCTGCATTAAATGTAAGACGCTCATATTATCTAGGAAAGGGGTTTTCTATATTTACGAGTGAGCTTTATGCTATTGTAATGGCTCTCAACTACATTATGACTTTACCGTTAGAGCTCTTTGGTTTACTGATTTGTGTAGATTCAAAATCGGTTTTGTATGCTTTAAAACAGGGTAATTCCAAAGTAAGAAATGAATTTATATATGAAATTAAACATATGATCGATCCATTGTATGTTTTCTAGGGGTATAGTTGTTGATTTCTGTTGGGTTCCAGCACATTGTGGAATTCATTGGAATGAAGTATGTGACAAGTTAGCCAAAGAGGGAGCGCTAAGATCATTAGATTCTATTTCTGTCAACAATTTGAGTATGTGTTGTCATGAAATGTATTCCTTATTAGAAAAAGCAGTATGTCAAGATAATAGCATTAACAAGGTTACTATACCGAACTGTTCACGACAGTTGTCAAAATTAATATACAAGTTAAGAATGAACTCATGGAATACTAAATATTCGGCAGATATCCAGTGTATGTGTGGCGAAAATATATCAGTTTACCACATTTTTTTGAATGTCCAGTTTTAAATGCAATGTATGAAAACCAAGGACATCATTTGACTGAATATGGACATTCTTTAGATGATGTATTACATCATTCACAGATAACAGCAGTTGTGAAAATTATTGCACAGACTCCTATTGGTAGACTTTTATAGTTTGGTGTTAAATCCTTCTTCCCATTTCATTCCATTTTGTTACAAGGTTTCTTAATTGTGATTTTCTTTATATTGTTGTTGTTCTTAATTAATGTCTAATATCACCTGAATGTGTGAATAGACAATAAATGAAATATTGATTGATTGACTAACCTGTAAAATGATTATTCATAGCTTTAAAACAGTAACGCTCAAGATTAAGATATTGCAATGTTGTTAGAAATTGTTCCTTAATTACTCCTGTGGTGACAACTGACAAACGTTGAGACGGATTCCGCTAGTTGCAAGAAATGTTCACATCGGAGTCGACTTTGAATGACTGTTTGGATGGTGTTCTATTCCCACTCATCCATACCCCTCTGTGTGTGTGCGTGAGTGATTGTGTGTGTGTTTGTTTGTGTTGGCAGACACACAACTTGCATGATTCTAACGATAACATTGTTGTGCTTAGTAAAAGAAGTAGTCGGATCAAGAAATGGATCATATGCTGTCGTAATATGGATCCAAAGTTGACTCAGTTACTTGAGCAATGAGTTCAATGTTACAAAGAATTGTTACCCGGTGAGATCAATCCATTCTTTGAGGGTAGAAGTATAGTGAAACTAGAGGTAATTTGTTGCTGTGTACTTATGAATTTGTTCTTTTCCAAAGCATTCTGCCTGTCTCTCTATCTCGATTTCTCTGTCTGTCTGTATGTCTGTGTCTCAAGGACTAATTGTAAGAATAAAGTGCAAACTTGAAATTATTACCCCTGTAACCCGTTTCTATTGTAATAAACGTTTAAAATCTAAAACAAAATCTCTCTGTCTCTGTCTCTGTCTCTCTCTCTCTCTGTCTCTGTCTCTCTTTCTCTCTCTCTCTCTCTCTCTCTCTCTCTCTCTCTCTCTCTCTCTCTCTCTCTCTCTCTCTCTGTGTGTGTTTGTGTGTGTTTTCTGTCTGCCCCCGTTGTATGAGTAGTTTGTGTGTGTGTGCGCGTGTGTGTGTGTGCGCGTGTGTGTGCTACTGCGCGCATGATTTGCGTATGTGTATTGTGTCTGTTTGTGTGCCTGTCCGTGCGCGCGTGTTTAATAGCCAGAATAATGGAAGTTGAGAGGACATAGGGCGTGCGTTGCGTGCGCAAATAGTCTAGTTCTGCTCGAGCGTTAACCTTTAAGTAGATAGATCTGCCAAATCGATCACCATTTCCGCTCCTTCCCCACTCCCCTCCCCATCCCCCATTTTCTCCCTTCTCTTCTACCACTCCCGTGACCTAGTTTGTTAAATAGGACACACCACAATATACTTGCCCAGGTCAAGAGCGTTTACTACTGAAATGATATTTTAAATGGCTCCATGATTATACGATTCAGCGTCACAAATCCCTTTTCAAGTTCACAGAGTGTTGCCCGCCCGGAAATATAAAATTAAGCAACAAAAATATTCTCTTTCAAAAGCACGGTTGGGATATAAATCGACGTCATCGACATATAAATAAGAATATAAATGGATTTGTTTGTATGCCTGTTGAGAGCATCGAGGTTCATTCTAAAAAATAGCGCCACAGGGGAAAATCTGCCGTGATTTGACAAAACCGAGTAAGTCCACCTAAGGTCGAAAATGAGTTTTTTGCGCCATCAAACTTGCAAGAGAATGACGCATCTTACCTGTAAAAATCAAATCCGAACTATGTTTAGATTTGGAGATATCATAGAGTAAGTCCTTGTTAAAAAACATTTAAGTGGGGGAATAAACTAACAAAACCAAGCAAGTCCACTGCGATTTTGTTTCGGCGATCCTCTGGCTGATGCTCGAGTTGGCATGATGACGTCATCTTCAATAATAAACTGACAAAAAAAAGTAAGTCCTCCCGACCAATGAGAAAGTGCCTTACGATGAAGTGGACCAGTGAGAATCCATGTTATTGCTGCTGTGCAGTATTATTTTCCTGTGAAAATGATGACGAAATTTCAGTAAGCAAATGACGTGTTCGGCTTTTTGAAAAAGAGTTTTCTTCATGTACTTTCCTGCCCACCATGAAGGATCCTGTGGCTCTTCCGCCTATGCGGCAACTTCCACGAGGTGTGGAAACAAACAAACTATCCTATCCTACCCTACCCTGTCCCGTAACCCTGAGGTCGTAGGGGCACCACAGATGATCGTTTAACCAACATACTCCATCTTTCCCTGTCCTCAGCAGCCCTGATGGCTTCGTTCAGTGTCAAACCAGTCCATTCTCGAATGTTGTCCTCCCACCTCTTTTTCGGTCTCTCTCTTCTTCTACCTCCTTGCACTGTGCCTTGCAGAATAGTCTTTGCAAGGTCTGATGATCTGGTGACGTGGCCATACCATCGGAGTTTCCGTTTCTTCACCACTGTGAGCAGGTCATCGTGTTGTCCAATAGCTTGTGTGATGGTCTCTCGGACTTCGTCGTTGGTGATGTGTTGGGTATAGGAAAAGCCCAGAAGTCTTCTGTATCACCTCATCTCCATGCTTTGTATTCTTGGTTGGAGATCTGCTGTGAGGGTCAATGCTTCGCAAGCATATAGGAAGATGGAGATGACAAGGGAGCGCAGCAGTCTTACTTTGGAATGGACTGATGGTCCTGTCTTTCCAAATGGCTTAAACCTTGTCAGTGCAGCAGTTGTTCGTGCAAACCTGGAGAGGACTTTCTGTCGGGCCCATTGTCTGATACAATGGCTCCTAAATATTTGAAGCTATGCACTGTGTTGATGGATTGACCTTGGACTTTGATGTCCGTGTTGATGCCATTGGTGTTGTTGGTCATCATTTTGGTCTTCTGTGCACTTATTTCCATTCCATAGGCTTTGGAGGTGGTGTCATGCCTCTGTACCAGCTGTTAAAGTTCTTGTTCCTCTCCAGCCAATCCATCAATGTCATCCGCAAAACGAAGATTGGAGATTGCTCTACCCCCTATGCTGACTGTGCCTTCGTGATCTGCAAGAGCATCTGACATGATGCGCTCTAGGAAGATGTTGAAGGGTGTTGGAGAGAGTAGGCATCCTTGACGCACACCGATTGTTGTTCTGAACCAGTTTCCGATGGCGCTGTTGTGGAGGACTGCTCTTGTAGCCTTGTCATACAGGCGTTTGATGGCTTCAATAATTTTAGGGCTAATATTGTATACTTTCATTGTTGCCCATAGAGCTACATGCCAGACTCAGTCAAACGTTTTCTTGAAGTCTATGAACACATGATATAGATGTTGTTGGTGCTGTAGGTATTTCTCACAGATTATTCTGAGGTTGAAAATCTGTTCAGTGGTACTTCGCCCTGCCCTGAATCCTGCTTGTTCTTCAGCTATGATTTGTTCAGCTTGGGGTTTCAACCTGTTGAGTATTATTTTCAGGAGGACCTTGCTGGGATGGCTGATGAGGCTGACGGTGCGGTAATTTTCACACTCCTGAAGGTTACCTTTTTTTGGGAAGAGCGATGACAAGCGACTGGGCCCATGGTATAGGCCACTCTCCACTCTGCCAGATCTTGTTACAGATAATAGTGAGGGCATCAATCATCGCTTCTCCTCCTGCTTGTAGCAGTTCCGCGGGTATGTTGTCCACTCCCGCTGACTTACTTTTCTTTAGCGATAGCACTGCTGCCTCAACTTCTTCCCGGAGAAATGGGAGGATTTGTTCTTCTTTGTTCTCGGGACATGCTAGAACTCCATTTGGTGTATGGTTGTAAAGGTCAGAGCAGTACTCTGTCCATCTGTCCAAGACTTCTTGTTCTTCTGTAAGACATATGCCAGACTTGCTTTGGATCGTGGAGACTTAGGGCTGTTTGACATTTGTCAGCCGCTTTACAGTCTGGTAGGCCTTCTTGCTGTTGTTTTTGTTCAGACTGTTCTCTATTTCATGGCATTGATCTTCTATCCAGTTCTCCTTTGCTGTGCGCATGCCTTTTCGGGTATCATTGTTGATTTTTCGGTAGACATCAGCTCACTGTGAGGTGTTCTTTTTTCTTTCTTTTTTTAATCTCTCTTCGTTTATCACACACATCCAAAAGTTCAGGTGTGATCCACGGCTTTTTCTTTGGTCGGTGCTTGCCAAGGATCTCAGTGGCGGCATCCATCACGGCTGAGTTGAAGGTGGTGGTCATGGTGTTGACATCTATTTCACCAGTCCCCAAAATGAGCAGTGGTGCAAATTTCCCTCCAATTGTGGCCTGAAATAGTTCTGCCACCTCCGGGTCTTGCAGTTGTCCAGGTCGAACTTCAGTCTAGTGCACTTTGCTGTATTTACTCTCTTCAAGTGGAGCCGGAAAGACATCATCAAGAGATCGTGGTCACTTCCGATGTCTGCTCCTGGAAAAGTGCGTGTCCTGCCAATGTTGATGCTTAATCTGAAGCGTTTCTTGACCATGATGTAGTCTATTTGGTTGTGATGCTCCCCGCCGGGAATGTGCCATGTCCATCGTATGGAGTTTTTGTGGAGACCAAGCTTGTTTGCCAGTACCAAATTGTTGTGTCTGGCAAGCTCCAAAAATCTCAGATCCCTGTCATTTGTCTCGTTGTTACAGTGGGGTGCACATGTGTCTCCCCAGTTGTGGTGCGCATCTTGGCCAACCTTGGCATTCCAGTCGCCTTGCACTATGACTATATCCTTCTTCGGCACTTGGTCAAGGACCGCCTGTAGATTTTCATAAAATCCTCCACTTCGCTGTCGTCATAGTCCGATGTTGTGGCATAGGCCTGGATGATGGTGATGTTGAAAAGGGCTGCTCTCAGGGGGATGGTAATGAGTCTACTGGAGACTGGGCGGCAACCCATGACAGTGGCTAGAATGTTCTTGTGGACCAAGAATCCAACGCCGTGTTCGTTCCTTTAATTTCTAACGCTGAAATAGAGCTTGTGGCCTTTGTCGGTCGTTGTTTCACCTAGGCCTTTCCAGCGCAGTTCGCTGATGCCTAGAACGTTCCATCGATAGTGGTCCAACTCGTGGACCAGTTCTTCTAATTTTCCTTCCGCAGTTAGGGTCCTGACATTCCAGGTTTCTATGACGATGTTGTTTCTCGTGCGGATCTTGCTAAATTGTCCATCAGTAGCATACTTAACACCTCCGTCCTGGTGGCCAACGGAAGGCGCGGTCCTTGAGCCGTGCGACGACCGATCCGGTATGGAATTAGTGGATAGTGTCATCATGTAGTGTGTCTTGGGCAAAAAAAGACTTGACGGTGCCCATTCCTCTCCAGGCTGTTGGCCACAGCCGAAATCCACGAATACAGTGTGGCTCGCCTTGGCCTTGAGCACGTGGTCGTTGAACCTGTAGTAACGTGAGGTTCCTCGCCCTGGCAGGTGACTTCTGTGTAGAAGACTTTCGCCCAGTGATGCCGTGTTAACATTACCCTGTTAGTCGCCTCTTTCGACTCGCCGGGAAACGTTGGGTCTATTCTATTCTGTGCTCGAACCCACAAACAAACAGCAACAAATATATTACAGACACACAACAAGGGCAACAAAATACAAGACATACACGTGGTGTAAAGGCAGGAAGATCGCTACAATAGAAAACTGAAAGGAAAATAGTTTTGTATTTTTAAAATTAAATTGGCTGCATCTAATATTATTTTGAAGGGAGGGAGGAAACCGGAGTACCCGGAGAGAACCCTCGGTGACCCGTAAAGTCTCATAAGAATCCTAAAGTTTTGCCCCGTGCGGAGCTCGAACCCGCGACCATCGGCATTGAACACCGGCGCCTACCCACTGCGCTACGGGCTACCCCATAACCATGACTCTTGCATACCAACCGAGGAATATTAAGTGAAGAATGGCTAAAAACAATAACAAACACGCACACACATACATACACTTTAACTGCCGCACCCACATTTTACAAAACCGAACTTATGTGACTCATCTCGTCAGACTTTTTAACAAAGAAACGGCCTATGGGACTTACTTGGTTTGGTGAATTTTGAAAACAAGGATTTACTTAATAATAAACTGACAAAACCAAGCGGATTTGACTTACTTGTTTTTGTGAATTTTTTTAACAAGGATTTAATTCAATAATAAACTGACAAAACCAAGTGGGTGACTTGCTTGGTTTTGTCATGTTCTCAACAAAGACCTATCTCAAGAATAATCTGACAAAACAAAGCAAGTCCACAAATAGTCTTAAAACATCAAATCTATCAAACATTTCTTTAACATTCAAGGTATGCACTCTTAAATCGAGGAATTGCATTATAATATGCCCTTAAACTTCCAGAAACGATCGCGTAATATAGCGCAACACAAAACGTCGATTTTCTCGAAAGTAGGTTTTGTGGACTTGCTCGGTTTTGTCAGTTCACGGCAGAAATGTGTATAGTATGTGGCGGAAAGGGAGACGACTCGTTCAATCTTGGTAGAGAGGTTGTCTGCCTTCCATTTGTTGGTTAGACTAGCCTTGGTTGTCTCCTGCTGTACAGAATGCTTTGGAGTGGCCATTGGGTTATGCAGGACAAGGCGACACGACATTTGTTCTCCCCGGCTGACCATTCCTCTTCTGCTTTTGGTGATGAGCAGGACTACATTGTCGGCAGACATTTTATGCAAGTCAGTGGCAGTGATTTGCAGAGAGTGTCGTGGCACTAGTAGCCGGCAAGCCGGTTTACTATCAACACGCTTCACCGCCTTGCAGGGCAAATATTTTTGTTTGTCCATTTTACGAGGGATAAATGAAGATAAGAGTTCGGATCGGGCCGTGTTCTCCAAATGGTGGTCGAAAGTTGGGAGTCAAATACTCCGCTCGGCTACAAGTGGTGCACAACGACTGGGGAAAGGATTATGCTGGATCGTGGCAACTGTTGAAGGCAGGTTTTTTTTTACTGTTAAATCAGTGAATGGAGACTGACTTTGCGTAGTCAGTTGCGGTTCCAGACATACCTGTTTGGAACTGGGAAACCATGAGGACATGGTTCGATTTGAGCTGTGGGGTCTGTGAAGGAAAGGGAGGCGACTGGTCCAAGCTCGGGAGAGAGGTTGTCTACCTTCCTTTGGTTGGTTAGAAAAGCATTGGATGGCTCCTGCTGTGCAGAATCCTTTGGAGTGGCCATTAGGATATGCAGGACAAGGCGACCAAATAACAGTTCGGGTTGGGCCGTGTTCTCAAGGTAGTGACTGAGAGATGGGAGTCAAATGCTCCGCTCGGCAACAGGTAGATCCAGTAATTTGTTTGTTTGAAACACACAGGAAGAAGACGCCTAAACTTCAAAAGCTTCCCCGTTGTTTTGAGCAACGATTTACCCATTATTATCTTTTAATGTGACAGCAGAACAAGTTCCCAAACAAACTCATTGTCAAGAGACAGTAATGAAAGGGTGGAAAAGAAGAGCAGGTTGTGGAAGGAGGAGGGTGGGGTAAGAAGAGAAGAGAAGAGAAGAGAAGAAGAAGAAGAAGAAGAAGAAGAAGAAGAAGAAGAAGAAGAAGAAGAAGAAGAAGAAGAAATAGTTACACAAATCGAGGTCGTCCAAAACAAAACACTAGCACTGACAATGGAAGAAAGATGTCTGCCTCAGATTGCGTTATCACTCGTTCAGCGTGTCCAAGCCAGGTTCGCCGTGCATGGCACCAGTATCTAGCATAGGGCGGTGACTCAGGATGCGGAGCTACGCTGTCAGACTTCCGTTTATCGCATGACAGATAACGGACAACAGACTTTACGAAAACCCACTTTGGTCACGCCCCCTCGACAGTACCTTTTAACATTCACAGTGAGTGTTCCCCTACTGAAAAAGATAAGCTTACAACAACAAATAACTATTCGAAAGTATAGTTGTTGTTGTTGTTGTTGTTTGTTAATTGTTTTAATTTCGTAATTTGGGTGCCTCTTAAAAGCAACGGCTAGGCAACATTCTTGAGTTAAAAAAAAAAACATCTACCAAAGCTGGTAAGATACAAAACAAATTATTGCTCGTCAGGTTTTTCCTTTTAGATTGATTAAACCGACCCTACCTTACTTCAGACACCAAAAGACGTGTGGTTCACTCACAAATAAGGGCAAAGGTCAACCGACAATGGTATTATTGTTCGTTTAAAACAGGGGAAATCACTCCCTGTAATAACCGAAACGGAAAATTCAAACTTTAGCGGTTGGTCTGAGCAACAAAAGCCCACGTTATCATTGTTTGATACAGGATACACAATCTTTTATTGTCCCCATAAACTCCTACAAGGAGATTGTTGATGCAATAACAATGCGACCCTATCCTATCCTATCCCATAACTCGGAGTTCGTAAGGGCACCACAGATGATCGTTTAACCAGCGTACTCCATCTTTTCCTGTCCTTAGCAACCCTGATTGTTTCGCTCAGTGTCAAAGCAGTCCGTTCTCGAATGTTGTCCTCCCACCTCTTTTTCGGTCTCCCTCTTTTTCTACCTCCTTGCACTGTGCCTTGCAGGATGGTCTTTGCAATGCCTGATGATCTGGTGACGTGGCCAAACCGCAGAACATACATCAATAAGTACGTATTAGGCCTACATAGAAAATACAGAGCAGAATACCTACAGAATGCGGTATAGATTATATAATATTGTTACAAAGTAGAGTGGGTTATATATACAGGACCTATTTTATTCAGTGCAGTGTAGGATTCTATCCTATTCTATCCCATAACTCGAAGGTCGTTGGGGCACTACAGGTGATCGTTTGACCAGCGTACTCCATCTTTTTTCTATCCTCAGCAACCCTCATGGCTTCGCTCAGTGTCAAGCCAATCCATTCTCGATTGTTGTCCTCCCACCTCTTTTTTTTGTCTCCCTCTTCTTCTGCCTCCTTGTCTTGTCCGTACAGTAGCGCGGTCTTGAAGACTTTCCCAAGTTCGAAAAAGGGTGCATGTTGACTCTGAAGTTTCTACTTTGACGCTGTATTGTCGACGACAGCTACGACGGATGGACGTGCAAATAGGGCGATGGTAGTTCTCAGTAGGATATAGACACGACAACATCATCCGTCATCTTGAAAAACACACACACAAACATATTCCCAGAAACAATAGATCACCTAGCTAAACCATCAGAAAGAAAGGGGAAACATATACATATCTCACATTTCTTGTAAATATATTGACTTTTTAGACGGTGTAAAGAAATCCCACTGTGTTGCCTTAGGAGCACATTTAAGAATACGAACATTCTGTCAAAAGATACAGACAACACGGTCAACTAAAAAACACTCCGGGAAAACTCCACACCACCTCAACCGGGCGAATAAACAAAAAAGGAGAAGGAAGGAGGAAGAGAGGAAGAGGTGGTTGTGAGGGAAGAAGAGACGGAGAGAAAGCGTAGCAGAAGCTGCACGCCACTGTTCGATAGTCAGGTAAAAATGCAGTGCACTGAGCTTGCTCCATTAATTCAAATAGTTGCAGCACGTGAGGCTATAATCCTTCAAAGGCTGTCAATAAAAACTAAACTGCTACGATTCGCCTCCAAACCTTTTACCTGTCAAGATGTTAGCCCATTGAATGAGTTTTGTCCAAAGGCCTGATTTTATCTAATTCCATCAAGCCGTTTCACCATGTCACAACCTTTTAAAGGTACATGTTTTATTCCTGAACTGCTACAGGTCGGGACTATCTTCCAGCCATCGTGTACATAATAAAAAAAAAAATATAGTCTCTCCACCTGCCATGCATCCCGAGTGACAGTTATGCTATGCAGGAGTTTTCTCTACGTAGAAAGAGATTATTATCCATTTTTTCAGTGAGATAAACAGGGACCGGTAAGGAAATTCTGAAAGTCATTCATTCAAAATGTTTTTATAGTCTAGTAGCTCCGTCCAGTTGTGCGGTCACAAAACATGACTCATTCGCCTTAGAGAAAAATGGCCCAGTCAGTCATTCATATTCATTGAGGGCAAAAAAACAACTGAACTGGAAGCTAAACAATTTTGGTCATTCAAAATGCCTTAGCCCCTGCTTACTCCTGTTCTATAATTATGAAGGTGGAGTAGAAAAGGGTGTTGTGATAGGTGCAATTAGGGAGCACAACATACTCCCCATCATTCATTCATACAATGAGGGTAAAACAAACTGAACTGGTAGATAATTCATTTAGTCATTCAAAATGCCTTGGCTCCTTTCTACTCCTGTTCCATAATAATAAAGGCGCAGTTATGAAATACAATATTATTCCACTTGAGTGACCTTGAGACAAATCAGTCATTCAGTGAGGGTAAAGCAAACTGAACTGATATTCAAATCATCCAGTCATTCAATCATTCAAATTGTGTTTAGCTCCAACCGTCTGAAGTTTACTTAGTGCTTATTTATCTATTACATCGCTCTTATATAGAAATGTTCCAGCCAAAGAGTTGCTGAAGGCGCTGGCCGACACAGAATCTAACCCAAGACGTACTACCCTTAAAAATAGTTCTATTGTGTTCCACCTTGGTGCTTAATCACAATCAGCAGACATTGAAGTATTAATTTTCGCCGTTGAAGCATACCATATTGGTCGGGTCTTGAGTGGGGGATTGGAAATTGAATAACACCAAAGAGCTTAATGATAGAAAGAGGGGTAACTTGGTACAAAACCGCGAGACGAAAGGTACGAGTTATGCTCCCTTGTCGACATGCTGAAAATGGCTCATGGCAGAAAGTCAAAAGGCGACCGAGTGAAACAGGGCGGTGACTTTTGCACAGCCATCAGTTGCCATAATGCCAGATACAAGAAAAGCTGTGTTGGCAAGTCCTTTTTCAAATTTCCAAGAGACAAAGAAAGATAAATTGCAATTGAAAAACTTTTTTTTTTTTTGGTGTTTATGTAGGCCTAAACTAAGACCGCTGCAGTGTTGTTAGTGTTAAAACAATCGGAGAGCGGCGTCGTGTTATACCTATGTGCTAAATCCAAAACAGTTTGCTTGCTGACAGTTTACGTTCAAAAGGTCGCTCACTGTTTACGTTATTGCTAGGCTGTTTGACTATATTTGTGCATATATTTCAAAAGTATATAGCAGATTGGCAGTTTGGCTTCGTCAAACTGTTTATGTTAACAAGTTAAATTAGATTAAGTCTGTTTTCTCCTCGTGATCAAATACTGTGCAAGATAACCCCTTACCTAGCCACAAAAATGGTCCTTGATCTGTTGTAATCCCTTTTCATTTGAGTGTAAACGGGGGAAAAAAGGAATGTAGAAACTCAGTCCTTGTTATGATCTGTGAATGTCTGCGCCATAGATCTATATTGCGTGGAATGTGGTAGTCTAGGTTCTGATTGTTCTGTCTGATTAATTAATTATTTTCCATGAAGTGACTGATGTTATTAAGCCAGTGATGTGGGAGGTGAGAGGGTTGGGGGGGGGGGTGATATAAATTAAATTCACACTATTAGTGAAACATTTTGTTATTGTGCTTTATTGTGATTAATTGATTGAATGACAAAGCTCTCTCTTCCCCCAACACCACCTCTCTCTCTCTCTCTCTGTCTCTCTCTCTGTCTCTCTCTCTGTCTCTCTGTCTCTCTCTCTCTCTCTCTCAATTACGGATTTACACAGTTTCGGATAAATGAAACAGTCTGTCATGCATATTTTAATGTTAAAATATCTGTCGTTGATTAAAAAATAATAAATTCCAGGGCAGAAAACGAACCTATGACATACACACATAAGCAGCATAAAAGCACCTAATAAATGTCAATAAGTAAACATAAAAAAAGACAGCAGTAGCGGAATGTTAATAATTATGATGGTTAAAAGTTGGGTTTTTGCAAACGTTGCCATAAAAATGTTCTTTTGCAATGGCATAGGCTCAATAAGTTACCACGCACAGATCATTCATATAGCAGACGATGAAATATAGCCAGCCCGAGCAAAGGGAAGTAATCCGTGAGAGCGTCTCGCATTTTTGTATATGACATAATGGCAGTTCCCCCTCTTTCCGTAATAAGCTCTTTGATAACACTAAATAGAACACCGATTGATTACTTTGAGTAAGGTGAGGGGGTCATTCCACCCCTCCTACCCCCCCCCCCCCCTCCCAATGTTCACACTATGAACATGTAAGGGTTTACTATTACTTCACATTATTGATCTCAACACGCGTTGGCATTGTTGGTCACGCTCCGCGGCATTCGTTTGTAGTTCGCCTGAGCCTGTGTTCTGAGGGAGATAAACCATTTACTTCTATACCAGACGTCCTTTAGAACGCTCTGACACAACGGTTTGATTGTAATTTGGAAGGTAGTAGACACACACAAATGTAAATCATGTTTAAAATTAATGCAAAATTATTTATAATCGCTAGTTTCAGAAGAAAAAAAAAGTGCGCCTGGTCGGACGGACGGACAAAGCCAAAATCTCGGGAACTAATAATGTTTAAACCCTAACAATGTACACGCTTTATTCCTTGAGAACTGGCGATCGACAGCAACTGATTACGAGAGCGAATAATTTGTCAACATGAAACTGACAACGAGAGGTGATTGAGACACATTTCATGACCGACAGGTGAACTCCATCGCGCGTCATTTTCAATTAAACCTCTAACTGTCAAGTTTAAATGCCTAGACACCGTTAAAAATATGCACCTGTGCAAGGAATAAATCATAATTGGAACACACACACACACGCACACACACACACCAACACCCACACACACCCTCACACACATTAGATTTGAAGCAATTATATGGAAGTTAAAAAGAAAGAACGTAGATCTAGAACTGCTTCATCAACTTCATCTTCCCCACCTACTGTTCCCAAACTAGCGTCCCACCCTTGCCCACCCTCCACCCCCATCAGTTGTCATTTCTGCTTCGGAGATCATATATAGATCTTTCCTTTTTAAAATTTTAAATCCAGTTTCTCAACTCTTAATTATTTTATTTTCATGTTTATTAAATCTAGACCTCAAATCACACATTTTCGTGTCATAGACCTATGTTAAATTCACAGTGAGTGTTGCCACCGGAATAAAATGAGATTAAGCCAAAACTAATTTTTTTAAAAGTCTGTACAAATTATGGTTTTGATACAAAATTGGTAAACTCATTTATTTCTGTACCCATCAAACATCAAAGTTGATTGATCGATTCGTTGCAAGCCGTTTTCACCATTTGGATGCGCACCCTAATTAGGTATTGTCTCCAACAGATAATTTTTTTCTGGGTGACTGGCATCTAATACAAACCCATTTTCACGAGAGCCGACAGAATTTTACGTGAAAAAAAGAGTTAGTATTACTAGTCCCTATGGTATTATTACATTTATTTGTGCCTTATGGTACAGCTGTACGCCAAAGGCACACGTGCACCCGCTAAGTGCAATCGCTCGTTGAGATGTGCCTGTAGCTTCTAGTAGCAGATGAACCGTAACTGCCAACTGTTCAAGCTGTCCTCACCCACCCCCCACCCCCACAAGAAAAGACCTTAAAAAAATTACTATTGTTCATAATTGGCAGCACATCAGTCAGCCCAGTAGCTATTTCGGTCTACAGAGCGTCTAAAGTAAACCTTGGACAATAGGCAGGCAACAAAAACAAGTCTCAGCGTGCAAAAACACTTAAGTGTCCCCAGATAAAGTGGTGTGACGGACCACTTTGACCCTCCATCCCCACCCACCACATTCCCGCCACACTCTCAGCACACATACACACACACGCACACACACACACACACACACGCACACATACACACCACAGTGGATCCCGGCCTCGCTGGGTCAAAATAAGACAACCCCAAAAATGACTTTCTTTAGCACCCCCTCTCAGAGCCTTCCTCCACCCCTACCCCACTCATACCACAATAATTCATTTTTCGAAAGTCACATTCAGTAATACTACTACACAGTGTTCCATTTTCCATAATAAATAACAAATAAAATAGTGGGTAGTTATGGGTGAAACTGTGTATCGTCTAAAAGAGTCATTGCAGAAAGTCGATTCCAGTGAGGAAAAACAAAGCTAATCTTCAACCAAACTAATATGGGATAAACCTCCTACTCAATGCACCCGTTGCCCGCGTCTTTTGTCATATTAAGCATCGCACCTGTATCGATGGGTCTTATCAGAACCGGAATGTGCAAGAAGTGGCGGCAGTGGCAATAACAAATCATTGTGTGACAGCATTGTGTGGTTGGTTCTGGTTAAAGCTCCAGTTTAAATCGCCCAAAATAATTATCATTAATTGACGTCATCGACAGAGAGTGTAGGCGAGAGCGCAAGGAGCATATGCTGTGGGCTGCCAAAGGTTGTGCCCACTGGATGTAGGTATACGTAGTCACGTCTTTGGAAACGGGTCTGCGGTAAAGAATAGGTTGCCAAACATAACCCAGAATAAAGGCAGTTACTGCAAGTGATAATTCAAGAGAGTGATATAGTAACTATATTTTTCTCGATCTACTTCTGCTGCCAGGGTTTTCAATTGTTGGATGTAGCCCTACCTCAATATGGCCATTTCGATGTTGGGGGTTATCTCATCCAGGCATTGAGGCAAATCATAAAAGACGAATTCAGCAGTACGAAGAAACTTTTTATTTATTTAATCGTTCTTCTATAGCGCTTTCGAGGTCAAGACCTGCTCAAAGCGCTGATCGATACGGGATCTAAGGCTGACCGATACGGGACTGAGGCGCCCACTTGGCTTTCGGGTGGGTGGGTTTAAGTTAGGTTGCTTACTTGAGGGCAGAGTTAGGGGAGGTAAACGAGACCTGTATGTAGTTCTGTTGGCCATTCGTAATGGGTTGCTTTCTGTGACATCATGTTTTGAACAATGTTACTATTCACACTTTTCTGCTATCCTATGCACCAACGGGAATCCCCTCAATGAAACATACTTCCGTTTTTTTTCTCCGCGTGTTTTAGTGAGTTATTTCCAAATATTCAAGAATAATAACATGTGTCACTGGCCACCCGTATCGTACCCTCACATATTTTTATTTTTTTTTGCTGCAGTTTATTATCCCTTTCTATCGCCAGTGGCGCGCCTAAACCCTACCTACCTAACATTATTTGTGAATTTTTGAAAAATATTCGGATAAACATAACGCCCAGATGCTGGCTCGAACCCACACCTTTCAGGCGCCATTGGTTTCTGGCTTGTGGACAAGGCAAGTTAGTCCCGCCTTAGCCCACTTGGCCACAACGCTCGCATAACATAGTCAGTTACTTCATGTTTTGTGAAGATTGCGACGGCGAAGCTATGGAAAACTACAAGAGTCTTCAGGTCCTGTTTCACTTTCTGTCGATGATCGACGCACCTCCGAAGTCGCCACAAATACAGGCCTCTACGATTGTTTTTTTGCATCCTTTCACTGAGCATGTACTTCCTCCACCGTTTTTATACTTATCCCACTCGTTTTCTGGCTCTAACAATCGTCGTTTTCGGCAATTTGCCATATTTAAAAGTCACGCATCAAGCTTTGATAAAAGCAAAACAAGCTAGACCGGAACTTGGTTTCATGCTAACCTCGTTTTAATTTATAATGGCGATACCCACGAGTTTTTATGAGAGGTGCCGGAAAGTTGTGAATATACTGCACCCAAGATAGAGAACTACTAGAATATCAGCCCAGCCCAAACTTTACTGATCCCTTTTTTGTGCTCCTATTTGTACCCTTGTTCCTCCGCAGTAAGCGACAATGTACAACTGAAAAGGGTGATCTTGGGTTCCGCACGAGAAACAACATCGTCATAGGAACCTGGAACGTCAGGACCCTAACTGCGGAAGGAAAATTAGAAGAACTGACCCACGAGTTGGACCACTATCGATGGAACGTTCTAGGTATCAGCGAACTGCGATGGAAAGGCCTAGGTGAAACAACGACCGACAAAGGCCACAAGCTCTATTTCAGCGGTAGGGATGACAGGCATGAACACGGCGTTGGATTCTTGGTCCACAAGAACATTCTAGCGACTGTCATGGGTTGCCGCCCAGTCTCCAGTAGACTCATTACCATCCGCCTGAGAGCAGCCCCTTTCAACATCACCATCATCCAGGCCTACGCCCCAACATCAGACTATGACGACAGCGAAGTGGAGGATTTTTATGAAAATCTACAGGCGGTCCTTGACCAAGTGCCGAAGAAGGACATAGTCATAGTGCAAGGCGACTGGAATGCCAAGGTTGGCCAAGATGCGCACCGCAACTGGGGAGACACATGTGGACCCCACTGCAACAACGAGACAAATGACAGGGGTCTGAGACTCTTGGAGTTTGCCAGATACAACAATCTGGTACTGGCAAACACGCTTGGTCTCCACAAAAACTCCAGACGATGGACATGGCACAGTCCTGGCGGGGAGCATCACAACCAAATAGACTACATCATGGTCAAGAAACGCTTCAGATCAAGCATCAACATTGGCAGGACACGTACTTTTCCAGGAGCAGACATCGGAAGTGACCACGATCTCGTGATGATGTCTTTCCGGCTCCACTTGAAGAGAGTAAATACAGCAAAGTGCACTAGACTGAAGTTCGACCTGGACAAACTGCAAGACCCGGAGGTGGCAGAACTATTTCAGGCCACAATTGGAGGGAAATTTGCACCACTGCTCATTTTGGGGGCTGGTGAAGTAGATGTCAACACCATGACCACCACCTTCAACTCAGCTGTGACAGATGCCGCCACTGAGATCCTTGGCAAGCACCGACCAAAGAAGAAGCTGTGGATCACACCTGAACTTTTGGATCTGTGTGATAAACGAAGAGAGATGAAAAAGAAAAAGAACACCTCACAGGGAGCTGATGTCTACCGAAAAATCAACAATGACATCCGAAAAGGCATGCTCACAGCAAAGGAGAACTGGATAGAAGGTCAATGCCAGGAAATAGAGAACAGTCTGAACAAGAACAACAGCAAGAAGGCCTACCAGACTGTGAAGCGACTGACAAGTGTCAAACAGCCCAAAGTCTCCACTATCCAAAGCAAGTCTGGCATATGCCTTACAGAAGAACAAGAAGTCTTGGACAGATGGACAGAGTACTGCTCTGACCTTTACAACCATACACCAAATGGAGACCCATCAGTTCTAGCATGTCCAGAGAACAGAGAAGAAGAAGAAATCCTCCCAATTCTCCGGGAAGAAGTTGAGGCAGCAGTGCAAGCGCTAAAGAAAGGGAAGTCAGCAGGAGTGGACAACATACCCGCGGAACTGCTACAAGCAGGAGGAGAAGCGATGATTGATGCCCTCACCATTATCTGTAACAAGATCTGGCAGAGTGGGGAGTGGCCTATACCATGGACCCAGTCGCTTGTCATCACTCTTCCCAAAAAAGGTAACCTTCAGGAGTGTGAAAATTACCGCACCATCAGCCTCATCAGCCATCCCAGCAAGGTCCTCTTGAAAATAATACTCAACAGGTTGAAACCCCAAGCTGAACAAATCATAGCTGAAGAACAAGCAGGATTCAGGGCAGGGCGAAGTACCACTGAGCAGATTTTCAACCTCAGAATAATCTGTGAGAAATACCTACAGCACCAACAACATCTATATCATGTGTTCATAGACTTCAAGAAGGCGTTTGGCCGAGTCTGGCATGCAGCTCTATGGGCAACAATGAAAGTGTACAACATCAGCCCAAAAATTATTGAAGTCATCAAAAGCCTGTATGACAAGGCTACCAGTGCAGTCCTACACAACAGAGCCATCGGGAATTGGTTCAGAACAACAATCGGTGTGCGTCAAGGATGCCTACTCTCTCCAACACTCTTCAACATCTTCCTAGAGCGCATCATGTCGGATGCTCTTGCAGACCATGAAGGCACAGTCAGCATAGGGGGTAGAGCAATCTCCAATCTTCGTTTTGCAGATGACATTGATGGATTGGCTGGAGAGGAACAAGAACTTGAACAGCTGGTACAGAGGCTTGACACCACCTCCAAAGCCTATGGAATGGAAATAAGTGCAGAGAAGACCAAAATGATGACCAACAACACCAATGGCATCAATACGGACATCAAAGTCCAAGGCCAATCCCTCGACACAGTGCATAGCTTCAAATATTTAGGAGCCATTGTATCAGACAATGGGTCCCGACAGGAAGTCCTCTCCAGGATCGCACAAACAACTGCTGCCCTGACAAGGTTGAAGCCCATTTGGAAAGACAGGACCATCAGTCTACATTCCAAAGTAAGACTGCTGCGCTCCCTTGTCATC
This sequence comes from Oncomelania hupensis, assembly GCA_036898135.1. Classification (NCBI taxonomy): domain Eukaryota; kingdom Metazoa; phylum Mollusca; class Gastropoda; order Littorinimorpha; family Pomatiopsidae; genus Oncomelania; species Oncomelania hupensis. The sequence goes on from CM072516.1 coordinate 46,855,757, forward strand.
TCCATCTTCCTATATGCTTGCGAAGCATGGACCCTCACAGCAGATCTCCAACGAAGAATACAAAGCATGGAGATGAGGTGCTACAGAAGACTTCTGGGCATTTCCTATACCCAACACATCACCAACGACGAAGTCCGACAGACCATCACACAAGCTATTGGACAACATGATGACCTGCTAACAGTGGTGAAGAAACGGAAACTTCGGTGGTATGGCCACGTCACCAGATCATCAGGCCTTGCAAAGACTATTCTGCAAGGCACAGTGCAAGGAGGTAGAAGAAAAGGGAGACCGAAAAAGAGGTGGGAGGACAACATTCGAGAATGGACTGGTTTGACACTGAGCGAAGCCATCAGGGCTGCTGAGGACAGAGAAAGATGGAGTATGCTGGTTAAACGATCATCTGTGGTGCCCCTACGACCTTCGGGTTACGGGACAGGATAGGATAGGATAGGATAGGGTTCCTTTAGGGGATCTTGACTCCTTTTCAGCGGTACAGATCTTTTTCAAACTCGCAGTGAGTGTTGTCCCAACGGAAAAAATAAGGGTAAGGGGGAAAAAACCAACTCTTTCAATAGTAGAGTTTGGTTTTGATAAATATCGATAAATTCATTTGTTTATGGAAATAGTTTACTATTAGCAACAAGGTTGATTGTAATATTAGCACAGCAGCGAAAGTGGATATATAGTATGCTTGTTTACATAACAAGGAGGAGTTGTCACGCGAGGCACTACGGCTTCAAGCCTCCAACGTTCAGCCTGCTTTGACCTATGTAAGTTAAGTCGCTGACTAGCAGACGACCGAAGTTAGGTGGTGCTCAGCATGTGTAGGCTACAGTTTCACTAAGATAAGCCGTGACCTCATCCCGCTGACTAATCAACCGCTACCCCCTTTAGGTGGCGTTACTATTCTCGTAGTCTCGCATGATAGCAGGCCCCAGCGGGAGGAGAGTTAGCTTCGTCTGACGCACGTTGTAAAATCTCTCTCAAAAAGACTACAGCAGGTGACGGGTGAAAATCATTCATCGAAGTATAGCCAGGGCCTGACATTGTCAAGAAGACGAACAGTCATCGTGGTCCACGGCAGGGAAGAAACCCCACAGAGAGGCAACCTTGACACGTGGCCTGCAACCTTGAGCAGCGAGAGCATTGGGCTCCACTAGCTCCGTAGTCATCTACCAAGAAGAAGAGACAACACCACCGCACCTCGACTATACAGTTAAGTCCACAGAAGAAGTGCACGAACACTACTCTAAAAGGGATCTGCGATAGTCTACTCGTCCAAAAAGATGAATAATAGGACAGAAACAACTCATAGCCCAATGAAGAGACAGTAACAAATATCGATAACAGTAGCTACATAGACCCATCAAGGAGCGAACTACTCGAAGTGAAATTTTGACATTTAAGTTATTGTAGAGATTAAAAGATTTGGTATAGAGTAGAGTAAATAAATGTGTGATATTTACTGTTAACAAGTGGTTGGACTACCTATGTTTCATAGCCGTGCGAGAGCTAGTGTGTCAGTGAATCTTTACCATGTTCTCTCTATCTCTATAACCCTATCCGCACACAGACCGAGCTAAACTTAAAGATGTATTAAGATTAGTCATAGGGTGATTACACTAGCCGATCTCCGCTGACGATAGACGAGTGAATAATAGCATTCCATTGCACAGAGCCCAGTAACAATAGACCCACCGTCACAGGTGTAACCTAAAATTCAAAGCTTTATGGTCGGTTAAAGGCACCAAATCATGATATGAAATAAGTTCATTGAATTTAAAAAACAGTAAAAATATAATATAATTAAAATAAATTGATCCTATGTATTATTATGTGACAGCTTCTGCCCTACAATTTTCCAAGCACTCATTCAGTCGATAATTTTACAGAAATTAAACAAACATCTTTGATACTGGGGTCCTTCAAGTAAAACACTACTGATTTGCCCACATTTGCAAACGCGACTTAACTATACGTGAGACAGAAAAGCACTTTCGAAATCTCGATCAAGTTTAAGTTTGTAACTGCAACATTGCCAGTTTCTGGTTTAGTAATAAAAATGCTATGTCTTTCTGAACAAATATTTTAAACACGTGTTTTGTGCATGAAGTGGCAGTATTTTTCAACAACATTCCGTGCCCTACCATATTTTGAATCATGTTACGGCAATATTATATTATTATTATATTATATTGTTGTCTTATCTATTTAGTGCGTTGTTTGGTTTATTTGAAGTGTTTTTGTGGTATAGTGTCTTTTCCTGGGATGGGGTTGAAGGGTGGAGATGGGAGTTGGTTTTCATGTCTTGAAATATGGTGACAGAGAGAGAGAGAGAGAGAGAGAGAGAGAGAGAGAGAGAGAGAGAGAGAGAGAGAGAGAAAGAGAGAGAGAGAGAGAGAGAGAGAGAGAGAGAGAGAGTACTACCCCTCCCCAGCCTCAGCCCTCGCATGTATAGTACTTTCTCTCCATCATTCTCATCTCTCTCCCTCCCTTTCCCCAACTATCTCTCTCGTTCGCTCTCTCTCTCTCCCACTCTCTCCCTCACTCTCTCTCTCACTCTCTCTCTCACTCTCACTCTCTCTCCTCATAAAAGGCATTCGCACTATTGTATGGTTGCTACCGATACATTAAAGAAAAAAAGAAAGATTTCTCTTATATAGCGCACTTACAAGCTCAGAGAGTTTCTCAAGGCGCTGGTCCGTAATATCCAGCAATCAAACAATAGTTTGCTGAAGTGAGGATTCGAACCCACGTCGCCCAAGACGCACTCACACAAGTCGTGCGCTCTGACCACTGAGCTATCCCTGCCGCCAACAATCAACAACCAGGTTGCAAATCCTGACACTGGCATCAAGAACTGTTTTACGACCCTAGTACTGTTTTGAATGCTCTCGAGAAATCCCTTGTATTGCTTTATTACGCCGTGTCGGTTTATATTGCTGAAAAAGTGAATCTGTGATGATAATAATCAGAAAAGTGAAAATGTTGAGAAAAAAGGTGTGCGTTTCGGAACGCTGGATGCATATATGTAGAAAAAACAAACAAAAAACAACAACACACACACCCGTACAGACACACACACCCACACATGTGTGTGTCATCAGAACGTCGTTTCTACATGCCCACACCCACCCACACACAAACACACACACACCCCTACACACACATCCAGGAACCATAACTCTGTGATACTATCAACTTTGAACTGGGAACACAGAGTTGTTGTTCCTTTTTTCTACAGATAAGTATACTTTTGTGGTCAGACGCAATCCCGTGATCACAGTCTTCGTTGTCCTCCTCCTCCTCGATATTATTAGTGACGAATGTTGCTACAAAATACTGTTATCGTCGTCGTTCTCTTTGTTGTTGTTTTCGTTGTCCTCCTTTCTATTGTTTTTATTGTCATCACCTCTGGCATTGCGCTTCTTATTGATGATAAGGTTGTTTGGGCTGTTTTCCAACTTTGGCCTTTTGTGTTGGCTACCATCCCATTTTAGTTTGTTATTGTGGAAAATGCCACGAATGCTAGTCACGTCCTTTCTGACTCGTGAGTCGTGATTTACTTGTGATGGCGTCAATATTAGACAACCACTAGATAACATGTTTCAAGTGAAATTTATAGTCTTTCAGGTGGAGTTTGTGCGTATGTGTGTGTAGTGGTTTGTGTGTATGTGTGTTGTATGTGTTGTATGTGTTGTTTGTGTGCGTGTGTTGTGTAGTGTTGTGTTATGATGCGTGTGTGTGTGTGCGTGTGAGTTGTATTTTCGTACAATTATATAGAAAGTCAAATTTTGTTAGATCAACACGTTAGACCAGTCATTAAGCGCAGCAGCCATGAAGTTTTCATTGTAAAAGTGGCTGTGCCATTCGATCCTATCCTATCCTAACCTATGCCGTAACTCTGAGGTCGTTGAGGCACCACAGACGATCGTTTAACCAGCATACTCCATCTTTCTCGGTCCTCAGCAACCCTGATGATTTCGCTCAATGTCAAGCCAGTCCATTCTCGAATGTTGTCCTCCCACCTCTTTTTCTGTCTTCCTCTTCTTCTATCTCCTTGAACCGTGCCTTGCAGGATGGTCTTTGCAAGACCTGATGATCTTGTGACGTGGCCATACCATCGGAGTTTCCGTTTCTTCTCCATTGTGAGCAGATCATCGTGTTGTCCAATGGCTTGTGTGATGGTCTGTCGGACTTCGTCGTTGGTGATGTGCTTGGTATAGGAAATGCCCAGAAGTCTTCTGTAGCACCTCATCTCCATGCTTTGTATTCTTCGTTGTAGATCTGCTGTGGGGGTCCATGCTTCGCAAGCGTATAGGAAGATGGAGA